>OY977954.1:2400000-3600000 GCA_963854355.1 Epinotia brunnichana | reverse complement strand
CGCGTTATTTCAATGATCTCAAAGTCTAACACTAAGTTGAAGTCTGCAAATGATTGCCAACAACATCGATATCGTAATCAAAACCGTTAGTATCTCTTAGTAGTCTGTGACCAAAACTAATCCTTCAAACTTGCCGCATCGTGATTAGAATTGGATTGGAAGTGACAGATTTCCCATACACTTAAGCCAAAGTGTATATATGTAAATTGTCAGTTATTTCATTCTCAAACCTGTCCCGGTCGAATAATACTACTGAGAGTAACTGACCGTTTTCCCTCAGCGATGACCTGGAGACGGTAAGCCTCTGCCTCGGCGGGCAGCCGCACCGTCGACACCAGCTCCTCCTCGCGACGTTGAATCTCCATGTTCTCCACCTGGAAACCAACAAGAACCGAGTCTTATATAGCTTCGGGAGGTATCACGGACACAGCACAAAGTGTCAAATGGAGCCATTTCGAAACCAGTGTTGGTCCCACTTTAACATTGCCGTAGGCACATACATATAGTTGAGCAGAGGATCACCGTACTACAGTGTAAAGAAATGCATGCAGGCCGTAGTGATTATTGGACAATAATATCATATGATATTATTATCCACTGATTACGACGGCCAGGAGTTGGTCTCCCATGAACGCCGTTATGTCGGAATGCATTTCTTTATAACGTAACGGTGGTCTCCTGCTCAACTATATGTACCCACGGCAGTGTTAAAGTGGGACCAACACTGACACCGCAAAACCGTGTCAAATCGACACCATAAGCTAAATTACCTATTCAATTAACATCGACTGCAGAAGATGTATTGCTTTTCTCTTTCTGATTAATCATTTGTGGAAAACCTCCTGAGACAAGTATGGTAGGTGGTATATCCACAAACAAATAATCAGCAAGAGAAAAGCTATCTTCCGCAATCGATGTTAACTGAATATGCTCTCGCACTTTTGCTTGTTTTGTCCAGAATCGGAGTAGCCGAAGTTTTGCATACAGGGAAATACGGATTGAGTATTCAGGGTTCAGCATTACTAAAGATTGACCATCCTTACTCTAAAAATCGTGAGCTTAAAGTTGCATTAAGTACCTACCCACAATTGGTCTGCTTCGCCTTAAGCTTGACGGGTGAACGTGCTTCATGGCAGTAAGTCCACCTTGTACCTACTATAACGTATTCTTTAGTGTAATAAAGAGTAAATAACGAAGTAAATAAACAAACTGACCTCAATTTGCTTGCGACGCTCCACAATTTCGATTTGTATTTCTTCGTTACGAATCCTCTGTTTAATCTTCGCGGCTTGCAACTCGTACGCTAAAGCTGCCTCGGCTTTCTGCAAGATAAACAAAACAATTTAAGTCCAACATTCGTTGTAAGTCAAACAGCTATACATATAAGCTGTCATAGAAAACACACTACGGGACGCAGTCAGCAACACAAGGCACTCACCAACTTTCTAGACGAGCTGGGGTGGTTAGAGTAGCGCCACACCGCCGTTTAACGCACAATAGGCACAATGGATGTCGACTTGCGGAAAACGCCCAGTATAACTACCTAACAAACTAACTAAGCTGTCATAGAAGTGAAAGACAAAGATAAAAAAGTTAGGGTGTATTTTTCACTACGCTGTCAAGTAACTAAGAATTTGGTTAAACAGAAAGTCTACAATTTTGATGATGTTATTTGTGTTCGGATTGGAGAAAAGAGTCATCGATGTTGATATATATGAATGTTGATTGTAGTTGACGGCTAGTGAAGGTCACTTTGAAAGTAAATAGGTACGCCATGACTACTGTTGTGTCCAACGCCCAACTGTCACTCACTCATCGGCATCGCGTCATAGCATTAACAACTCACGTCAACTTAAAAGCTGCCTTTAAAAGGGTATGTAAACCGCACTACCGGTATATCCTTTAAGATCACCTGACCCGATCACCCAGGTGATCGTATTGGACGAATATGGCCTATGAGATCACCCAGGTGTTCCTATTGTACGCCATATCCAGCACGATACCTTGGGTAATTTTATTGGACAGAATTATATCCAGTAGGATACCCCAGGAAGAGTAATATTACTTTGTGAGTTATCCTACTGGATATAATTCTGTCCACTACAATCACCCGGGGGATCGTGATAGATATACGGTCCAGCACGATCACCTGGGTGATCTTACTGGATAAGTTCGTCCACTAGAATCACTTCCAAAATTATTTAATTTTCTGGGCTATCCTACTGGATATAAGGTGTTGAGTTTCCCCGATAGATACGTATGGCGCCGCCGCCGGCCGCAGCTGCTGTCCGCGCCGCGCGGGCGCACCAACCTGCTCGGTATGGCGCCGATGACCCGCGCCCTGTGCACCCTCAACTTAATAGCAACATAGACCTGTTTTCGTGTTCTCTGAATGAATTCACAAAGTCGGCATTGTTTATATTATGTTATAATAATACTTAGATATAAATGGTAACATGGTTGTACAAATAGTTACACTATTGTCTTAGGCTTAGTACCTGTAATAGTACATTACTTACCTAGGGCGGTTAAGGGGGTTCGATTGCCATACAAAACGTTATTTGACATTCGTAGGCTAACGGCGTGATATTTTAAGAAACTTATGTAACAAACTTTCATCAATTGGCTTCCCATTTGCGCAAAATTCCCCCTTTCCTAGAATAAACTTACATAAACTAGATTAATTTGAGAAATTGGTTTGTCACGTGATATTTTGGGAAAACTATTTTTCTCAAAAGAATCTAGTTTATACAAGTTTATTCTAGGAAAGGGGGAATTTGGCGCAAATGGGAAGCCAATTGATGAAAGTTTGTTACATAAGTTTCTTAAAATATCACGCCGTTAGCCTGCGAATGTCAAATAACGCTTTGTATGGCAATCGAACCACCTTAAACAAAGAATGTCTCAGATCGCAGGTATTTGACGCCCGAGCCGAAGGCAAGGGCGATAAATATGCGCTCTGAGGCTTTCTTTATTACCGCCCGTGGTAAGTACAACATTTTACGTCTATATCTGGCCAGGAAGTGGAGTTTTCCGGTAATTCCTACTTTATGGCCAGGTATGACGTAAAGATAGTTGTAAGTGTGGAAATAAATAAAATAAAAATAATAATAATAATTCTGTCCATTACAATCACCCAGGGGATCGTGCTGGATATGGCGTACAATAGGATCACCTGCTGGGTGATCTCATAGCCCATATTCGTCCAATAGTGATCTTAAAGCGATATAACGTACACTACGGTTACTTCGGCATTGTTGTTGTCGTCCAGCACATCTTACCGAGAGTCACACGTGACATGACAAATAGGTGCCGACTTATGCCCGAGCCACACTAGCGGGAAACAACGGCATTGATATTGCCGTTTGACGTTAGGCGAATAGCTCAAGTAGCGGTACGCGAAGTCGTGGCTACATTAACGTTAAACGCCATTATTGACGGCATTTCCCGCTAGCGTGGCCCGGGCATTAGAGTTTTTTGAACACTCCCGCCTGGAATTGGAAGCGTACATAGCCGGTGTGCCGGTTTATAAAAATAAACTTACAGCGGTGTTGACCTCCTGGTCGAACTGTGCCTTCTGCAGCTTGAACATCCTGGTGTTGTCTTCGATCCTGGTGTCCATCGAGTACTTCACGTCCATCGCGCTCTTCTCGCATTCCGCTTCCTGATGACAAAATAGAATAGAATAGATTTATAAATTTCAGACATTTTTTGTACATCCATTTAGGTGTAAAAGCGGACCCCGCGCTCCTTTAGGGGCACAACCGGGAATAACGCTAGGAGGATGATATTGTTAGTATAATCTTAAGGCTAATACTTATATCTATATATATGTTACAACAAAGTCGTGTTAGTTACACCATTTATAACTCAAGATCGGCCGAACTGATTTTTGTGATGTTTGATTTGTTGTATTTGTCTTCACTCCGAATAGCAGAATAACTAATAATAAATGCTTAATGTAAATATTTTTTTTTCATACATTTTGTATGGCGGTACGAAGTACGCGTGGTCAGCTAGTACCTAATATAAGTATTAGCCTCTAAGGATACAATATATATTTCATCATCATCATATCAGCCGAAAGACGTCCACTGCTGGACATAGGCCTCCCTCAAAGAGTGCAAAAGTGACCGGTCTTGCGGCACCCGCATCCAGCGGACTCCCGCGACCTTTACCAGGTCATCAGTCCACCTTGTGCCTACCCACGCCGCGCGTTCCGGTACGTGGTCGCCAGTCGAGAACCTTTCCGCCCCAACGGCCATCGGTTCTACGTGCAATGTGGCCCGCCCACTGCCACTTAAGTTTACCGATTCGGTGGGCTATTCGGTTACCTTGGTTCTGCTGCGCCCGGACATGTCAACAGAAATTTTAAATCTTACTCAGTAAAAAAATCGCCGTCCAACGACAACCCATGACTTGAAAATTAAAAACCCGGACTACGAATGAAACCCCCTCCGGACGCACCCTGACGCCCCTTAAACTAGGAAACATCCAGGGAAACCCGGACGGATGGCTACCCTAGGGTTCGAGTCCCGTCTTAGGCACTGGTCCCACCGCCGGCTACAGACTATAAGCTATCGGCGATTACTCGCCCAAAAAACGAACAAAAGATAATAGCTCAAGTGTTAATAAATTTATAGTTCATCGCCGGTGGTGTGAACAGCCAGCTATGAACTATAAATATATTTCTCTCTCTTTTATTTACACGGGAGCGATTATCTTTTGTTCGTTTCTTGGGCGAGAAAATAGCGCATCGCTTACTCGCCGGCGGTGGGACCAGTGCCTTAGGCTACATGCGATCACGGTAAAATTTTCCTTTGTTCTCTGTATATCAAATGATTTAACTGTATTTTTATCATTTATTTTAATAATGAAAATATACTTGTATTATTAATATTTTTTGACGTATAATGTACTTTATCCATTATAAATAAATAAGTATGAGTAATTCAGTTTAGGAAAATATAAAAAAAAACGGATGCCAGAGCCGTTGTCCTATTAAAGCATAGACAAACGATGTCAGCGATTGAGTCGCTGATGCTAGTGCCAACTCCGGTCAAGGTATTTAATAGAGGGGCCATTTCCATCAATTATCATCAACTCAATTTCGTCTGGCATATCATTGAATCGTTGATAATGATAATTCTAAATATATGAATTAGTTGTACCTAGTTTTACCGACAGATGTTCCATTGAATGTATTGTCTCGCAGAATTTTAATTTCATCGAAAACCATTTGTTTTAGAATCAGCAAACTTTTCAGGATTGTTATAAAATGTCAACAAACCTAACCTAATTGGTTCTACAGAATGACCTTTTGGCTTTACCTAAAAAGTTTACGGTTTCTGAGTAATAAATCGAGGAAATGAAAATAACAACAACAACGGTGAAATATGAATGTCATGGCAAAGTCGGCCTTCTGCCTTATCACTTTTATGCCTCTATATACTCTTTATATTCTGCCAATACTCAATACCATCGATATTGGACACAAAAGGGAAAGATTATGATGGCAGCCACAGGTAGAAAGAAACTCTCCTAACCTGCGCCAAGCCAATATTGGCGATGTGTTCCTCTGCGTATAGTGTGTAGAGCTGTTGTACGGGATAACCTAACATCATTGTAAGGGATTCCATGGATCGAGACCGTTGGAGAGCAATCATCAGGACTGCGAAATACAGGAGTGATTACGATCCTCAGGCAGGGAACGACTGGAGAGAGATAGAGGGTGGGTTAGGTACAGCCAATGGACGCCCTTAATCGAGGACAACACGATGCTGTTAAAGGACGGATGCTACAGACCCTGATCGCAGCATCCCTATTGACCTTCATCACATAAGGTGAGGAGTCCTTCATTGATCATGATATGGGGGAGGTTTAGATACCTACAGCTAATGGGCATCCCTGGTGTCTTAGCGAGGCGTGGGTAGGCCCCCCACAAGGTGGACTGATGACCTGGTAAAGGTCGCGGGAGTCCGCTGGATGCGGGTGGCGCAGGACCGGCCATTGTGGCACTCTTTGGGGGAGGCCTATGTCCAGCAGTGGACGTCTTTCGGCTGATATAACGAATGGGCATCCTTACTCCAGGACAATGATGCTGTTAGAGGACTTCAGCCAGATGCTACTCACCCTGATCCCAGCGTCCCTATTGGCCTGCGCCACGCCTATATCAGCGTCACGCTTCACCGCCGCCGTCTGCGCCTTGCCCAAGCTCTGCAGGTACTGCACGTCATCGTACACGTCCTTGATCGTGAAGGACAGGATCTCGATGCCCATCCGGCCGACGTCGGGCGCAGCCACCTCGCGCACCAGCCCCGCGAACTGGTCTCTGTCCTTGTACACCTCTTCTACTGTAAGCGTTCCTGTTGACAAACGAAAAATGTATGTTATTATTAATCCATCATAAGGCCTGGTTCAAATTGGAAGACCTTGATGTCATCATTATCATCATCATATCAGCCGAAAGACGTCCACTGCTGGACATAGGCCTGCCCCAAAGAGTGACACAATGGCCGGTCCTGCGCGACCCGCATCTAGCGGGCTCCCGCGACCTTTACCAGGTCATCAGTCTACCTTGTGGGGGGGCTTACCCACGCCGCGCCTTCCGGTACGTGGTCGCCACTCGAGAACCTTTCCGCCCCAACGGCCATCGGTTCTACGTGCAATGTGCCCCGCCCACTGTCACTTAAGTTTAGCGATTCGGAGGGCTATATCGGTTACCTTGGTTCTGCTGCGGATAGCCTCATTTCTGATGCGATCGCGCAGAGAAACTCCCAGCATAGCCCTCTCCATCGCCCTTTGAGTAACTTTGAGCCTTCTTAACAGGCCCATAGTAAGTAACCTTGCTGTGGATAGGAATAAATGGCGCAAACTAGTGTTCGACTACAGTAGAAACCCTATTTATTTATATTGCGATAGATTTCTAGTGCAGGTCTTTATCACTGCCAAATATCCCTATCCATGATGTAATCGTTTATCTTATAATATGCTTCTGAAATAAGTGTTTGTTTCACGACAGATTTGAATTTAGAGTCAGTAAGTTCGGTAATGTGTTTTTCAACACACCTGCTCGTAAAGTAGGTCTTATTACAGCGTATTTACAATGATAATGCAGAATATTACCCATGCCGTGCCTTTTACATTACATTATTGCACTAGTGCCGTTTCATTACATATCTTTTTAAATATTAGCAAAATAATGCAGAATATTACCCATGCCGTGACTTTTACATTACATTATCGCACTAGTGCCTTTTCATTACATATCTTTTAACATTTTCATTTTTTATTTTTATTTTTTTTCCTCGCAAATGTGTTGAAAAACGTCGTATGAAACACGTGAGCATTGGTCATTACACTTCTCGTCTCCATTAAGCCTTCGCCTTCGGCTCAGGCTTAAAAACCGACTCGAGTGTAATGACCAACTTAGCACACTTGTATCATAATGTACTATTGTAATTTTTTCTACTCCTGTACCGTTATCTGTCATTTATATTATGATGTAGCTAAAATACAATGACACCACTAATAAGTCGTCGAAAAACTCTATGCTCTATGGCCCAAAAACGCACTGTTTAGCGTACTTTTTTGGTTCATACATTTTTCATAAAAGCACTGTTTAACTTTTTTTTTAATCGGCCGCTATATTGCAGTGGTGCCAACTTCATAAACAAATATTTCGAAATAATAGTACATTATGATACAAGTGTGCTAAGTTGGTCATTACACTCGAGTCGGTTTTTAAGCCTGAGCCGAAGGCGAAGGCTTAATGGAGACGAGAAGTGTAATGACCAATGCTCACGTGTTTCATACGACGTTTTTCAACACATTTGCGAGGAAAAAAAATAAAAATAAAAAATGAAAATGTTAAAAGATATGTAATGAAAAGGCACTAGTGCGATAATGTAATGTAAAAGTCACGGCATGGGTAATATTCTGCATTATTTTGCTAATATTTAAAAAGATATGTAATGAAACGGCACTAGTGCAATAATGTAATGTAAAAGGCACGGCATGGGTAATATTCTGCATTATCATTGTAAATACGCTGTAATAAGACCTACTTTACGAGCAGGTGTGTTGAAAAAGTATTTATTTACGATTTAACATTAGTATATTATACATTATTTACTACAATAATAATAAATCATCATCTATTGTGTGATAAATTACATGTTTTATAAATTCTTGGTATTATTTATAAAAATAAACAGTTCGAATTTGGTCCGTGTCCGGATTCGGTTTTGTTCGGATGGCATGTGCAAACAAATTAAAAACAAAACAAACCATAAGCAAGAGCTGTCACATTTCCGATTTCCCACCAAAATACAGTTCAAAATGAAAAGACGAAAGATGATAAACTATTAGTCCTAAACTATTAAGATTTGATTCGTGTTTGTGAACACAAAAGTGTACACGTGTTCCTTTTAAAATGGTCGAAGAAATTAATAATTGCACTCCTGAAGAAATTGCGTGAGTAGCAAAAGTACGAGTAGAAAACTTGCTGCCTGAAAAGTTTAACTATTCTGTAGTCTGCTATTTATTTAAAATTTGTCGTAGAAAAAGTATTGTATGCAACGGTGTATAACTAGTCTAAAAACGCTCGTGGCGTATTTAATTGTGATGCTCGCCAAGGCTCGCATCGCAACCCACGCCACTCGCGTTTTAAGACCCTTCTTATACAACAGTTGCATAAAATAATATTACTGTAGATTTTATAAAATTACCCATGAACGACTTTTTTGCTTTTACTAGTCTGTAAAAAGTTGTTTTAAGCTTCCCTGTGCTTCTGGTAACCTTGGGCCTATAAGTGTTCGTTGGGAAGTTGCATAAATTCTTCCTAACATACATTATTATTTCAAATATGTATAGCGACGGCAGTGTTAGAATATCTGTTTCCTTGAAGAACAGGCAAACTAGCATAGCATAATTCATTCTAATTCTTAGTGTTATGTCATGAGAATATAATGCAAGTGACAGGACACCAATATGCATAGGTACATAAATAGATAGGTACAGTATAAATGAATATTTTTTTATAGAAGTTGTTTTACATTTTGTTGGAACGTACAGAACGATTTATTTTATAGGAAAAACACATTATTTAAATCAAGTTATAAACGGCAAGCTGATATTTTCTCATTTGCGTGGAATTGTCGTTATCGCTCGGCGCAAATACATATATTGATAAAGTGGCACTTTAATACTGCGGTTTCAACCACTTTATTTCACCGAATAACATAATACATTTCAAACACATTTATGAAAATGAACACGCAGAAAAAGCGTTGAACGATTTCCAATTCTACATTCATATCTTCATAGAAAATGTTCCTAAACTAATGATTCTGATAGCCAAGCTAGGTTAGGTAATAAAAAGGCATTAAATTATTTAGAAGAACTACGTAAATCTAGTTACAACGTCAGTAATGCTCCCAGATGTTTGCGAAGACAATCAATTGTTTTCCTTATACCCGTCCTTGGAAGTAAAGGTAAATTGTATTAACAAGAATTTATGATCATGAAATATACAATCGTAGTATTTCGGTACAATTCTAGAGTTTTATGACGACCTAATACTGCCAAAGCAAATAGTTCCACTGTGATCTGTATTTAACCCATTTAGTGTTAATCACGGCACAAATGCTTCAGAGGCTACGTGCGATTTTCGCTACATATGGATATTGAGCTGCTACGGCCTACGGCGTAGCGCTACGGGCGTAGCAGTTAATGTGTTAAAAGTATGTTGAGCGTATACTGTGCTGTAACAGACATATGACGTTAAAGTAATACATGTCTGAAATTGCAGGTTTCTTGTCCAGAGGTAGAAACGAGATGGGACATTAATATGTGATTTGAGGTTTTCTTAGTATTGTCCATCTTTTGAACAAATGCTAACGACCCCTATCTAGGAATGGAAAATTTTTAACCGAGGGCTTAAGGCTGCCCATTTCAAACGAGATATTTCGGCGTTTAAATATCTTGTCCGAAATGGGTGATTTTCTACTCGAAGTGAGAGCGCCAATAGTCTTCGCATTCGAAATGAAAAATGGAATGTTTGACACGAATCCTAAAACAAACTCATTTCAGCCTCGAACATTTTGCCCGCGTAGCAAATACTTAGCCATTCCTACGCTAGGCTTTTCTTCTGACACCGTAGATAGATCCGTTTTCATTTTTCATGCAATCGAGCAAGCTAAGCTACGAAATTATGAGTCACGTTTTTAACGTTTCTTAACTCTCGCGGAATAGACAGGAGGACAGTTTTACGGCCAAATCACGCAACATAATATTTATTTTGGTTGATAAACAATCTAGTTTCTGAAAAGGGTATAGAGGGTGTAATTGTGTGGGGTTAATGGAATGGCAGAATCTGATGATCATGATGATATGATGGTGATAAACTCACTTCTTGACATTCAAATACGTCAGTCCAAAGGTGAGTGCGAGGGGCACCAGCGCGAACCGAAGAGCTTCCATGATGCACAGTTATCACACACGGTCCTTGTCATTGGTCACTTCAATTCCTGGTCATCACTATTATTGTCTATGTGTATACTTTAGTATTGATATTGGCAAGGAAGACATTGGCTAGAGATCACATTATAAAGAATTAAAAAGTTATGAGTACCTATACCTATTGCAACTTGAAATTTTGCATCTTAGACAAATTGTCATCTTTCGAAAACCGTAGCCATACTGTTTCAAAATTATAACAGATTAGCTGCCTCCACCCGCGTATTACCAAGAACGCGAGCAAAGCCAGCCTCCGGCTGTAGCCAATATCCGGAAAGTCGGTGCAAGAATTTTCTAAATCAGGTAAGTTTTTCCGGAGATTACCCCTACGTCATCATCATCATATCAGCCGAAAGACGTCCACTGCTGGACATAGGCCTCCCCCAAAGCATGCCACAATGACCGGTCTTGCGCCAGCGGACTCCAGCGACCTTTACCAGGGCTTGTGGGTCTACCAGTGTTGTTCCTGTCAAATTTAGGGTTGCCGTGTACCGATTCTAAAATTGCCGTGTCAAAAAATATGCCATACAAATGATACGGCAATGATCGGCTGCCGTTGCCGTGTTTAGGTCTGAGGACACCTGAATTGCCGTGAAGTACCTACGGCAATTACCATGTCAGAAACAACGACGCTGTGGTCTACCCACGCTGCGCCTTCCGGTACGCGGTCGCCACTCGAGAACTTTTCCGCCAACGTCCATCGGTTCTACGTGCAATGTAGCCCGCCCACTGCCTTCTGATTCGAAGGGCTACCTTGGTTCTACTTGGTAACTCCTACGTACTAAGTGACAAAGTTACAATCTCCCAGACTATTCCTCTTCATTAAATTAATAGATATAGATTTAAAATAATTACATAAATAAATGCCTATTTCGAAGGGTTCTTATACCGTTACCATGGATCTTGAGACTTGGGAGGACTTCTCATTTCTTTTAGGCTTTAAGTCAGAATAACTTAAACATAAGTAGCGGCCTGTCTCGTACCGATAACCCGCTAAGGCCCCGCGTACAAAATTTTGTACAAAAACTGAATGTCAAAAAGTTCCTAATTCAAAAACATAGAAGCGTAGGTACTTTGGGTCTCAGGAGGGGCAAAATACTACCTCGCAAAATCCCGAATACAAACCCGAGTAATTATTAAAAGTAGGGAGTATTTCTTTATCAGAAAAAGGATAAAGGAAAATCACTTGGCAAGTTTTTATAGCGACTATACTTCCGCCGCAACCTTCGCCAGGCTTTGAATTAAATATGGCTGTTTACACGAAAATGCCAGATAATGTTCAAAGTCCGATGAAAGCCGAATTAGCTATATTATTTTTGTGGTTTGTTTTATTACAGTACGGTTAAGTACTTTGTTGTTGAACTATGGTTTAGTGTACTAATGTTGGTTGTTTAATAATCAAAATGTTAATTAAATAACACGAGTAAATGGTCGCGTACCGTAACGGTTTCAGAGAAATGTCCTCCCTCGGATGCTCCGGTTGTGGAATGAGCTCCCTGCCGAGGTTTTCCCAAGGGACTACACTATGGGGTTCTTCAAAATAGGAGTGTATATAGTACATTGTTTAACAAGGGGTGTATGAGGAATATTGCAAACGAGAGTCTATGCCTATCGACGCCGTAAGGCGGAGGGCGTTTGATGACTCGAGTTTGCAATATTCTTACGCCCGTGTTATACACAATGTTTTTCATCACATTTGCGAGGAAATAAATAACTACAAAAGACATAAAAATCTAAGTTTCATACAAGCGCACCAATCAAAAATTAACGAAATTGACAACTTCACATAGGTACAGATTTGCGAGTGGAGGGCGAGGGGGCGGGGCGTGGCGCCCCATGGCCTGCTAGATTTCTTTTAACCAATCACAGAGAAGAATTCTTGTGACGCGCGGCCAACTAGATTTGCCAACCAATTTGTTTGATTTGCTTTTAACCAATCAGATCACACACAAGCTGATTACTTCCCATGGGCCATTATTTCCCGCGGGAACAATTTAGGCCATTGTCTTTCTGTATACAGGCAAGGAATAACACCATTTATGAGCAAGTGTGATGAAAAATTCTTAAACGGTCGGCAACGCGCATGTAACACCCCTGGAGTTGCAAGCGTCTATAGGCTACGGTAACCACTTACCATCAGGTGGGCCGTAAGCTTGTTTGCCACCAAGGTGGTATAAAAAACCGGCCAAGTGCGAGTCGGACTCGCGCACGAAGAGTTCCGTACCATTATCTATAAAAACGGCAAAAAAAGAACACTTTTTGTGGGAGCCCCCCTTAAAAAATATTTTATTTTGTTTTTAGTATTTGTTGTAATAGCGGCAACAGAAATACATAACCTGTGAAAATTTCAACACTCTAGCTATCACGGTTCTTGAGATACAGCCTGGTGACAGACAGACGGACGGACAGACGTACGGACGGAAAGCGAAATCTTAGTAATAGGGTCCCATTTTTTCTTTGAGTACGGAACCCTAAACATAAGATACTTGCAGGTTTGAGTTAGATTCTTGTATGTTTATTTACTTTGTCATCTCAAGTCAAACCAAGAGTTAGGTCACGTGATGTCACGCAGCCAAAGTCACGTGGTCAGCGCACAGTAGTTTTTTTTAATTAAAATTTTAGTACCTTAGCGATAAAAGTGAAAAAAACCAAGACCTTATAGCAAATCTGCAGCATAGGACGAATCGAATAGCTTATCATTTATCAAAATCGGACCATAACTGTAGATCTGATGACATGTACAAAAATCGGCTTCGCGTAATAATAATATAGATAGATACATAGATATATATCTATATTATTTACTAAAATTGTTTAAAATACAAAGCTAAAAGAGCACACCTATAATCAACAAACAAAAATAGAATAGGTATATCAGTTACCTGAATGTTTCAGGTATAAGTACAAGTATGAGGCTAAAACCAATTTCGGATCTTCTTTTATTGCGATTCAATCGTATTCTCCTGTAAACGAACTCGACAAGCTAATGGGATTTCTGGATATCAATTTGTTACGTTCTCAATCGATTTCGGATTACATTTTTTTGCTCATTCGGAGGTTAGAGAGAAACATAATAGCACTGTCAAACAATATGACTCCAATTTCACTTTATTTTTTGACATTTTATTATAAAAAAAAACCGGCCAAGTGCGAGTTAGACTCGCGCACGAAGGGCACGTTTGTTGTATGGGAACCCCCCCTTAAAAAATATGTTATTTTGTTTTTAGTATTTTTTGTTATAGCGGCAACAGAAATACATAATCTGTGAAAATTTCAACTTTCTAGCTATCACGGTTCTTGAGATACAGCCTGGTGACAGACAGATGGACGGACGGACGGACGGACGGACAGCGAAGTCTTAGTAATAGGGTCCCGTTTTACTATTTGAGTACGGAACCCTAAAAACAATGTTTGGTCGCTTAGTTTCAGAAATAACAACCTTAAAATTTTATTTCCTGACCGCAGTACATATGCGCTTTAATTTAATTCTGCCAACTGCACATAGGTATATGCAGTTTTGGATATAAATTACTTTAATTATACACGAGTGTTCCTTTCACTGCAGTTCAGCGTATCATTATATCATTGAGAAACTAGGTATAAGAACGGTGTGGTCTACATAATTGCCCTTGAATGGATTTCCGCAGCCAGCAACTCTTTAGTAAGTATGTATCTATCTACATAGAGATAACTTGCTTAGATGACAAAGGACTTATATCTATGTGCAACTGGATCTTATGTTTTTCTTTTAGATGTCATTACAGACGCAGTAATAGAGACTCGTTTAATATGCACACAGTTGCTCTATTAATGTGAGACTGAGCTCTGCGCAGGGCAAATGTATAATATATAAATGTGTAACATACATAAGTAAGTATAAGTAGAATTTATTTGCGATGCGCGTGAATGACAGTCGTATGGGTGAACAATTTTTCACATAATTTTCTTTTCCCAAACGAGAAAACCGTCAACTTTTCAGGACTCTTTCCAAAATGATCGTATAGAACCCATTAGGTTAGGTTAGGTTATAAGAGAATCATTAATGATTGTATCAGTCTTTTGAGGAAAAAATAGGTATGGGCAATAATAAAACTTAGGCGAATACTTAAATGGATCATTTGGAAAAAAAATAGGCCAAAAGTTATTAAACCCGCGTGAATCCTACTGAACCTACTTCCTATTCGTAAAAACCAACTCCGCTTTAGCCTGGGATTAAAATCAATCAATGAAAGTTTTAATTGTGATACCTAATACATCTAGACAAATCATGATAATAATTTTTCCTCATCAAAGTAATAAATAAAGATACCGCCTAGATATCCCAATATAAATCATAAGTAACTGTAGATTCAGCCCTACCATTCGTTCCACTTGAATTATTCCAATCTTTATAATTCGCTATTATTTCCATTCACTCATTGTTTCCTTGACCAAAAGAATCAATCGCTGTTCGGTTAAATAAATAATTTTAAGAGTTTTTTGTGGATAACATGCACAACTCAAGAAAAGTGCAGTTTAACATGAGAATAGACTATTAATTAACAATGCAATACAGCGCGCATCTAACGCAATAACGCAAATTGAAAAAAAACCTTTGTAGCATATGTTAGGTACTACTGTAAAAATAAAGATTTTTTTCTGAATTTTTCGCGGAACATTTTATAATGGTCTTCAGTTAAATTAATGGTCTGAAACCAGTTGATATTGATTTTAATTGCGCTGCTACCTACACTTTATATGAACTAAATAAACTAAACGCAACATTTTCAAAGCAGATAATTACGTATTTGACATTTGCAATGTCTCAGAGAAAACTGAAAATTTTAAATCAAATTAACTCGCAGTCACATTAAAGCTCCTTACTATTACACTGTCCACTAATCTAACAGTACACTTTAGACACTTCATACACTGAAAAGAAGTAGCGTCAAAGACAGGAGTGAGTTAAATATAAGTAAGACATGGTGGTCACAGGCCAACCAATCTCGCCAATGCATATACCGGTACTGACGTATTAGAACGTGCGTTTTACGCTATTGCGGAGATGTAAAGGGGTTATCATTATTTGCATAAGAACGATATAAATATTGATAAGAGTGCGGCATGATTGCCACTGATAGTAAAAAAACCCGTACGCAGTGTTATCATAATTAGCTAACGTATTACCTAGTGACTCCATCAGTTATGCTGACGGTAAAGCCATTGAAGAACTTTTTTACTTTAGTTACCTAGTTACATGTGCAAAAGTTTAGGAGTTATAAAGTACTTAGTTAAATTTCACCGTAAAACACTGCGATGCGTGCGATTCGCACTGCAATCGCCTTCAGTTCAGTGTTCGAATCGCTTTCATGGGACAGACACGCCGAGATTGACTTTAGTCATCGATCTGTACAGGATAAAGTTTATCCAAGGCGATAACCTATCTAATCTCCAGGCAGCGAGCACTAAGGGCCGGTACAGATAAGTTTATATTGCTAAACGATGACGATAAGCGAACCAACAAAATATCTAATGCCGTGATCTAAGCAAATAAAAAGAAAGTAAAGATGAAACAAAAGATGCGTTCGCAACGGTTAATAGAGAACTCGCGAATTTGTCTGCGTAGTATTCTTTAATCATGTCCGTTAATAACTTCTAGCCCCCATTTCATACTTTTACAATACGGTAGATTTCGGGGTAAACCGGGTCCTATGTCCTCCTTCGAAACTCAAACTACCTATGACTAAGTATTTCCATATGTAACATCTAAATCGATTAGCGGTTTACGCTTGACAAACAAATGAACAGTAGTAAGTATGCACTGTATATATCGTCGGGTGACAAGCAAAACTCACTAAGTAACAAATACCTACTTAAATTAAAAGTCGTATCTCGATATCGACTACGTACCGAGATACGAGGTTTTGAAGAGCAGTGACAGTTTTGATAGTCACCCGACGAATTATTATGATGTAAAGCATTCCAATGAGCCATACAGAGACGGACTTATCTTCTGTAGTTTATATTATATATTTATTATATTTATTTATTTCAGACTTGGGTTAGGTAATACAATAACTTATATATCTAGTGTTAGTACTACAACTAATGAGATGAGACACAAATCATTCGTCTTTAGGGTTGCCAGATGTCCGGTATTTATGCGTACAGTCCGGTATTTTCGAGGCCTGTCCGGTAAAAAATAAATGGTCATACCGGACAGAACAATGTCCGGTATTTTGAGGAAAGTCGGTACTACTGGTCACAAGTGCAAATCCCTCAATTTCATATGCCTACTTTTGTAGTCTCTCAAAGTTAGCATAGTATAAGTATAAAGACTTTCTCAAAGTTAGCATAGTCTTGGCGACCACAATTTTATGACTTCATTTTTATATTTTGATACTAATTTAGTTGATTTATGTGATGTAGATGTAGTAAACCCCCCCCCCCCCCCCCTCCCTTGTTTGGGGTTGTCCGGTATTCTTTCGCGATTCACCTGGCAACCATATTCGTCTTGTATAACTTCACTCGGAGAATCGGAAAAGAAAACGGAAGCCACTCGTCAGTATACATATATGCCAGCAACAATGCATATGTTTGACAACTCACGCTAATTGGGAATGGACGAAAATTTGTGTGTGAAGTGTCTGATATTTTTGATGATGGGAATAACCTTCCCTAGCACTAGAAAAAACGTTGCAGACTTTTCGGCAGCGTCAAATATAAAAAAAAATAGAAATTGTTTCCTCACTTAGGTTTTGGGTTTAGGACGGCGAATAAGACATTTTGCTTGATCCGTCTCATATTACAAAAAAATATCTTAAAAATCCGTGGTAAACTGGCAATGATATTGACAGCTGCAGCAGCTATATTTGTCATTGCCAGGGTCAGATTTTTTTTTTTTTGTAATATGTCCTAAACCCAATACGTAAGTGAGGAATCTGTTTATATTTTTCAAAAATAATTGACGCAGCTGAAAAGTCTGCAACTTTTTTCTGGTGCTAAGGAAGGATATTCCTATCAAGAAAAAAAATATCAGGCTCTTCTAAAATTTTCATCCATTCCCCATTGTGTAAGTACAAAAATATTTGAATATGCCCAGGTGTACATATGTGTTGTGTTACTTGCGGTGGGTAAGGTCGCCAGAGCTCTTGAAGATGCGCCGTGTTGAGACTGTTGAGAGTAAGGGATTTGTGTTTGTCGTGTTGACGAGAACGAAGATAATAGAGACCTGGTAATAGAGTCCTGTTCAGATTTCACGTAGCGAGACAAGCTCGGTTCGTAAACTGCGGTATGGAAGGCAAAAAGGAAACCACAACACTCCTTAAATTGGTGTAATGTAATACGGGTACGGTTTGCAAAATCTTTATATTGGGTGTCTACATAGAAGATTTAAACGGTTGTAAGTACCTTGTTTTACCGACAAATGTTCCATCGAATGTAGGTATGTTTCGCAGAATTTTCATTTCATCGAAAACCATTTTTTAACCCCCGACGGAAAAAGAGGGGTGTTATAAATTTGACGTGTCTGCGTGTCTGTCTGTGTGTCTGTATGTATGTGTGTGTGTCTGTCTGTGGCATCGTAGCTCCTAAACGAATGGACCGATTTGAATGTGCTTTTTTATCCGAAAGCTGACGTAGAAAAGTTTCATCACGATGGTTCTTAGCTACGTTTCAACAAAATCGGTGCAGCCGTTTTTGAGATATTGAACTTTGAAATGAAAATGTCGGGGGGTTTTTCAACTTTTCTATGTTGTGGTTATTTCAGAATCAGTAAACTTTTCAGGATTGTTATAAAACAAACCTAACCTAATTGGTTCTACAAAACCTTTTAGCTGTACCTAAAAAGTTAACGGTTTCTGAGTAACGAAATTTCGATGAAATGAAAATTCGGCGAAACAAAGCATTCGATAAAACGTTTGTCGGTGAAATAATGGGACACCGATTTAAACACAGTAAAAGGGCAGATTTCGGTAATCCATCAACTTGGTCGGCTGACTGACAAAGTTTGCGGTTCGGTTAAGTTAAGATACAAAAGACTTAATCCAAGCTTCGCCATCGTATGTCAGCAACTCAGCATAATACGCTTCGGAAATTTGTGCGGATAATACACGCACCAAACTGTTATTTATTACTTACTAACTTTTGCCCAACGATTTTCGTTCACGTACAACTTGCTAATGACTCTTCTGTGCAAACTTCCACCATCATGTTAGGAAATGATTTCCGGGATAAAGTGACTGACCTCATTTATTTATTTTAACGCACGCACAGTAAAGTTAAGTTACAGTTACAGATACGAAAGGTGAACTTAATGCCATAAGGCATTCTCTAGCAGTCAACATTTAGCCCAAACAGAGAAAAATCATTGGTGGGATATCCCACACAACAATAACAAGTACTTACAACACAGAAAAAACGGCCACATCGTCGTGGTAGATCTCTGACGACTGACGAGGTTGCTCGACCAGTACCCTTATTGTGAGATACAATCGTAACCTAACGTTACATAACTAATACGAGATCGAATAAACGCGCTTCGAATAGATTTCGATCTCGCTACGGTATTCTTCGATTCGACCCGTCAAACTTGTAACTCACATTGCCGTTGGACTTCGAAACCAACTGCAAAACGTTAGGCACTTTGCGTTTAGTTTTCGATGCGTAATTTAACGTTCGATTCGTACTACCAATCGGTAGTGTGAGACATTTCGAATCGAAGAATACCGTCGCGACTGTAGTTTACTATTTCACTTGCAAAATGGCCCGTGATATCGTATTATTCCGTCAAGAGTTACCGTAGATCCGATCGAAATTTATCTCAAATTAAAGAACTTATAAAAATAAGGGTTTTGAATTGACAACATATATCCGCAAAATTCGGATTGTCGCGTATTTTGTATTTAAAAATGCAAATAAATGGCCCCCGCGCCGCCATATTGTATCGACAGTGGACACTGTCGACGTCGCGATGCGCGTATTCTGTAATGTCATAACCGACAAACATTTAAATTAAAACGATAAATGCTAGTGATATAAGGTTGAATATTGGAAAATCGTGAACGAACGTGAAGTCGATGGCGAATTAAGTAATGTATAAGTGCCTCACGTTACAGTTTGGATTTTTAGTTATATGAGTGACCACCAGGGGCGGTGTATAGACTTTTCATACTAAATCTTGACGATAGGCGCTAGCGCCTGTAGTAAACGCAACTCACGTCAATCCCACGCTAAAAGTACAGGTTCAGGACAAAAACAGCAAATTCTGTGATGTGGTGCATCACTAATATAGAGGCTGATGGTGGAAGGTGTTGTCCCAAAATTATAAGATTACCACAATCTTCATGAAAAAAGAAAATCGTTGTCTTCTGATTAAGTAACTACGAAAACAGAGCCTTTCCTTCGCCGGAATTCGAACTATCATTACCTATAGTTCTTTTACCCATAAATTGAATTCAAAGTCATCTGATTTTGATCACTAAGGGTAGGGTTGCACCAAACCGTGTGTAGGTAATCGTAAGCGGTGTTCGTTAAAATCTGTTTGTATGGAAAGTTTGACAAGTTTCTATGGAATGACAGCTGCCGGCGCCATGTTTAAAGTTGATCGGTCTGTAAACGTAAGTTGGTGCAACCAGTCCTTATTATTGTTTACTCGTACGTGTAGTAGGTACAGTCAACCAATTTGATTCCTAGGCCACCGTAGAACCCTGTCATTTTAACTGCTACATAGCGACGCAATAATTCTAGTAACCCGTATTGACATAGCATTTACAACGGCAAGGTTCTATGATGGCCTAGGAATCAAATTGGTTGACCGTACCTATCATTAAGTCTCACACTTACATGCGAATGCGTTTTCAATTTTCATAAAACCGTAGAAATGAATGGTACCAATCCATGGGTCATTGAATAGTATCTATTAATAACGCGTGCGCTCCACCGTTGATGCCATAGTGACGAAGTTTGATAGCAAGCACGTCATGGTCGGCGACATCGAATGCCTTCGACAGGTCGCAGCATAACACCGCGACGTGCTGGCCCCGCTCGCGCCCGTCCAACACCCGTCGCACCACCTCGCGCGCTATCGCGGTTGTCGAGCGTCCCGCCCGGTAAGCATACTGCCGCGCGGACAGGGCGTCGGTTGCCGTCAGAAATTCCGTTATTCGCGTACTCAATCCATTTTCCATTACCTTTGCTACCGCTGGTATGATGGAGACGGGTCTGTAGCAATCGATGTCATCTCTTTTTCCCTTGCCCTTATATAATGGAGAAATCTTACTAATTTTTAGAGCGGAGGGGTATACTCCTTCAGAGATGCATCGATTGTACAAATCCGCCAGCACCGGTGATAGTGGAGCTGCAGCGAGATATAAAAGTTCCATCGAGACGCCGTACAGATCCTTCGATGGTTTGTGTGGGATGATTTTAGTAATTATGTGATATACCTCACTCGCGGAAAATTGACGGAAGCGTAAGCTACGATCTGCCGGAGCACGAGCGGCGCTCAGCGCAGCACGCACTAGCACCAAGTTGGCATTCGGCGCGCCGCACGCCGCGGCTGCGCGAGCGAAACGATGGTTCATCGCATTTGCTGCATCGTGCGTCGATTTGAACCTCGTCCCGTCCTTATCGATGACGATATCTGTGAAGTCAGCTAATGAGCTAGACATTTGCCCTCGTTCCTTATTTACGATTTGCCACATCGACTTACTCGCATTTTTACTATTTTCCATAATATTTTGATAATGGTCATACTTACTCATTCTGATGAGCTCACTATATTTTTATGAGCCATTTCAATTATGCGCTTTACATGTTCATTATTCGGAAATTGATTGCCTATTTTTATCATGTCAAATACTAATAATTTAGAATTCATAATGTCATCTGATAGCCAGGAATTATTATTGCGATTACTTATATATTTTAAAGGAAAACAAATGTCAAACTTATTACTAATTACGGTTACTATGGACATGGCCATCGTGGCTGCCGTATGGCCGCGACGGTTCCATATTTCCTCCCAGTCGATGCTACACATGGTGTCAACAAAGCTAGCTCGGTTGGCGTGAGTGTTTGCGCGCGCCAGCCGCGTCGGCGCGTTTGGCGCGCGGCGCGGGAATACCGCCTCGCAGCGCACCGCGAGATGGTCGCCTACGTTTGTGGTCACTGAGGATGCACGCGTCACACCGGCTTGGCAATTAGTATAAACGTGATCTAGACATGTCGCCGAGTGACTGGTTATCCTCGTAGGAAAATCTACTTCACATCTGAAGTTATACACGGACAACAAATCTATCAATTGTTTTTGAATAATCGTATCGTCTAAATAATCTATATTCATGTCACCGACAATAATGCAGTTTTTGTCTAAGTCATTGATCTTAGCAAGCACACTTTCTAGATGAACCATACATTCATTAGCGTTTATCATATTTGTTCTATAAACACAAACTACAATTAGGTTAAAATCTATAAGTTCTATTGCGGATAGTTCGCAAAAAAGTTCTTTTGACAGTTGCTGTATCTCATTTACTTCTACAGTTTTTAAGTTGTTTTTAACAAAAATGCACGAACCACCGTGAATAGACTGTTTTCTACAGAACCGAGATATTAAACAATAATTTTCTAAATGAATACATGAAATTGTATTTTCTGTTAACCAATGTTCCGTTATTGCCAGTATATCGCAACTTAGCTCGGTTTTTAACAGTACTTCTAACTTTTCAGTTTTATTGTTGAGTGATTGGACATTTTGTTGACAAATAACAAGCTTACGTGTAAGTGGTGCGTCATACGTCATGTTACGAGTTGTAGCGGGCGGCAGCGGCGCGCGCGGACCTTCCTCATTGCACGGCGGCGGCAGTGTGACTGTGAGCGGCTCCCCGCCACTTGCGGGGGCGAGCAAGAAACCAGTCCGAGAGCCTCACGCCTGGAGGCCACACAGTCGGCGTCGTTAGTCGCGTGTACATGCTCTCGGGCATGCCAATAACAAAGGCTGCGTGCCTATCCGTTTTTATGTTGCGTTTTTCGACAACATAGTCATTTGACTCTTCTACTTTGCAGAGAAATTTACGTATTTGGTCGGTTGTCGTTTCAGGTTTAAACAGCCATGCCTGAATGTATTTCAACCGCTCGACCGATTGAAGTTCGATGTCTGCGTTTCCAGTTCCGATAATTATGGCGGACTGTCTGGATTTTCGGTTATTACTTTTCTTTAGTCCCGCAACATCCCAGTTCTTCTCGTCCTTTTCATTTGTGTGTACAGTTTCTAGGCTATTATGGCTGACACCCTTAATCACCGGGCGAGAGGGCAACGGCTTGCGCTTGCTTGCATCCTGACGAAAATCATTAACGGTCAGCGTTATGCTCTGGGAAGTGTCCTTACGCTGTGACATCTGAGAGGACAGTCGCGGGCAATCAACCGGCGCAGCATGGTCCAATGGTGCAGGTGTTGCTTTCAACACTTGAGCTCCAGTAGTATTACGCAGGCCTGTGCCAGGGGGCTGTCGCTCCTGGATGACCGAGCTCCACGTTCGTTTGTCCCGAGCAGCTTCGCCGATCTCAGCGTGGTCAGGACTGGAAGGCACTGTGTATCCTACGCAAACCTCAGAAGGCGGTGCGGGAACCAACGATATCGCAGGCACAGGCGGGATAACAGTTAACGGTCTGCTGCTGTTAGCACCGAGTGGATTGACAGAGTTTACTGAGAGCTTGGTTTTGGTCATGTGATCAGGTGTCACAATACTTCCGGAACAATGGCTTGGTACTTAACTTAAAAAAGACCCATTTCATCCACTTCCATCTGGGAGGTAAGGTTCCGAGAAGCCTTGAGATTCTTGTCGATGGCACCAAATTAGAGCAAGTGCAAAATACTACATTTCTGGGATTCGAGCTGGACAGAGGGCTTAAGTGGGAATCGCACATCACTAAACTAAGTAAAAAGCTGGGGAGTGTCTGCTTTGCCCTACGACGCTTGGCGAGGATAATGCCCAGAGATGTAGTACGCTCATGCTATTTCGCCACTGTGCACTCGCTTCTACAATATGGTACAGAGTTGTGGGGCCGCGCCGCCGACTGGGAGCGCGTATTTCGCATGCAAAAGAGAGCCGTACGAGCGATTGCACAGGTAGGCCAAAGAGTCTCTGCAAGACCTTACTTCCAGTCCCTCGGGATACTCACGCTACCTTCCATCGTTATATTTCAGGTGGCTACATACGTGCGGTGTCATTTAGACGAATACTCGATACACGGTCGTAACCTGCGTAACGCTAATAAACTTGTTGGTGTTAAACATAGACTGGCGAAGTCTGGCAAACTAACACATGTCATGGGACCAATGGTGTACAACCAATTACCGGCACATATCACAGATGCACCATCACTGGCCAGCTTCAAATCACGACTCAAATTATGGCTTATCGAGCACACTTTCTATAGATTTAGCGACTTTAGTACGCAATAGGTCGCACTTTATTTGTGTAATGTGTACAATTATGTACATACAATTCGTTGTACCTATGCTTTAATTTTATTTTTTGACTTTTATGATTATTTATTATTTTTACAATTATGATTAAAATTTTGACATGTAATATGAAATATTATGAATAAATATGATTATGATTATGATTAACTGACATATATATTTTTAATTTTAGCATAAATGCGACAAGAATTAATAATGTGTAGGTCGGTGCGGCTGACTCGGGCAATTGGTCGGTAATTTGCTTAGACGAGAAGTCTCCTGCCAGACTGCGGTCGTAATAAATCACTAAGTTTCTGCCCTTGACACTACATTAACTACCCGGAGCGTAAGAGCTAAGGAGCAGATTACACGCCTACATCCTATTAAGTAGCCATTACGTCTACGTACGCAAAAGGCGTACTTACCAAACACATGTCTGGAAATGTAGCTCTTTTTCCGTCTTTGAAAACAGGCTGTTACGAGCGACTTCGATAGGTTATACACTTTTTTAAGCCAGTAACAAAGGCAGATTTGGCAAAACGATGCCTAACAGAAGGGGGGAAGGCTGATAATCGTTTAATCAGATACTTTCTTGCCTAGGGTGCTTGAAACAAACGTTTGCGACGTCTTTGTGGAGTCTTTTAGTGCGGCTCTCATCTCAAACAAGGGTTTTATGTTCGCGTGGCGTTCCTGATAAAAAGGGTTACATATATATATATATATATATCTATTCAGCCCGTATCCGCCCGCTGTTGCGTAATAAGTAATAAATAGTTTTTTTTTTGAATGGACACTTTAACCGATGTATTTGGAGTCGGGCAACTTTATAATTTTTTTGGTAACAACTTATTAAAAGTATAATCCGTTTGCTAAAAAGGGCCCTAACCGAATAATGTATGTTTTATTTACCTTGATGTTTTCTGTTTGAATTTGCAATTTGCGTATTCACGCCGAGATAAAACATTTAGGCGGCCCAAATCTGTTCATAATTATATGCTCCTAGGTACTTATTTTTTAAACCTAAACTGTGGCAATCAAGTTTGCAGCCTGTCACCAGCCCGTTACCAACCCTTTATATGTTTGAGGATGTTGTGTTGATAGAGTAGCCTATACTCTAACTCTAAAGCTCTACCGACCATCCTCACCACCACAACCACAACAATACATAACTACAGAGCATGTTAGTTACTTTACATAGTCCCTGCATTACTAAGGCCCGATTTGACCAAACTGGAATAAGCACATAATCTGCGATATATCTTGAAACTGTATGGACTTGGACGAATTTACACTGAAGTCTATTTTATTTATTTACCTACTTAACACCGAAATTATTAGTATCGTTCCAGCATATTTATGGTTATTGATGGACTATTATTTTCCTTATTAATATTGGTCGATTATGTCGATATCACTATTCACGTAAATAGATATATGAGGTTTATAAACTCCACTCTAAGTAAATCTAAAGGTCCCAACAACAAAAAGCACTTTGAATCCAAAAGTACGTCACACTTGAAGCATTTCCTCACTGAAATCAGAAACACCTTCGATCTCTCACACACGACTCGTATATAACTTTCATTTACTTCATTTAACGAATGCGAGTGGATTAACGAAATTCGACTTTAAATTCATAATAATAGGAACGCTCCCTCGGGTTAGCCTCCGCATGTACCCGCCGCTCGCGACGGCCGCGGCGGGACTGGCTCCTGCTCGCCTCTGCTACCCTGGTACACTTACAGCAATATAGCTTTAGAATGAGGAAGAATTTATAAAATCTGAATCTAAATTATAATTAGTACATTTCGATGCTAGTGCGGAAAGTATGTCATTACTTCACGAGTGCCGAGATATCTTGCCACGATGGTAAGACTCGGGACGAGTGAAGAATTTTCCGCACGTGTATCGAACGACGTTTTTTAATACAGTTGCCAAAAAATAAAAAAAACAACAAGTAAGAACTTTTTTTTTTTGAACAACTTCATTATTTTTCAACTGTATTACAATGATGTAACAGAATGAATAATATAAAAGTTTCCAATTCCTTACTTGTTGTTTTTCTTATTTTTTCGCAACTGTATTAAAAAACGTCGTTTGATGCACGTGGAAAAGTAAAAAGCACTAATGCGCAAAATACAACTTTGCGCACGATTTGCAGCTACAAAAAGTACCACTTTTTGAGCAACTGTATTAAAAATGATTTTTAGATGTGCAATGTGTACATATTACCTATACTTAATAGATATGCACATTCATTGCACATCTACATATGCTTGCCTAGTACTTATACTTACAATGATAGTTGCTATTTTAAGATGTTGAAGAAAAGAATTAATAAAATTTGAATATGTTTCTTAGATTTGTATGTATGGTTCCCTATAGTATACCTACTTACAATGACAGTTGTTGATGAGGAAGAGTTTGTAAAATCTGAATTGTTTCTTAGGTGCATTCTATGCTTGCCTAAGTAGTAGTACTAGGCAAGCAACTACCATTGTATGTATAACCTTGTACTATTACTTATTCTGTGTAGGTACTGAATACCTATACCTATACTTACAAGAGTTGCTATTTCGAAATAGATAGATAACTAACGCATTAAGTATTTAGCTTTTAAACAGACACAGTTTCTAAATATACAATACAATACATTTGAAAACGTTGTAAAATCTGGATGGAATAACTAATGTTCCATCGATATGGATTCGCAATCCTTGTAGACTTCCAATAATAGATTAGGTACTTTAAGATGAGGAAAAATAAAATCTGGTTTAACACATTGCGCTTTAATCTGTCCATGATGCCCTAGTAGACTAGCAACATCAGTTAGGTACGTACTTACTTTACACGGAAAAATCTAGAAAAATACGATTCATGAATTTTATGTTGCTACTTTAGGATAAACTAGCGACCCGCCCCGGCCTCGCACGGGTTCTAAATATATATTTAGAATCACTCTATCTATTAAAAAAACCGCATCAAAATCCGTTGCGAAGTTTTAAAGATCTAAGCATACATAGGGACAGACAGACAGCGGGAAGCGACTTTGTTTTATACTATGTAGTGATGTAACAAATGATACCTATGTTTTCCTCGATTTACCTGTACCTACTGGGTAGGAAATTAAATTCTTTGACTGTACATTCACAATAATGTTACTACTTTAGAACAAAGAAAAATATAAAACTTAGGTACACTACCAGCATGTCGCAGTCATTCAAAATCAGAATGATAGCGAAATACACAATACCTTTTCACGGTTTTAACTGTTTGGTATGGGATAGGTACATTCGGAAAAATTTATAAGTACGTAAAATATAACGTAAACAAATTGAAAATAGGGTTCTCGCGAAGTGAAAATGGTATGTAATGGTAGTATCGCTATTTTACGTTCCGGAAACCTGATAAAGCTCACTCGATTGGTTCCAGTAAGATAAGGAGGAATTCCCAAATATCTTCAAGACAGCTGGTACCAATACGACACGTTTTATAAGTAACTCGTTAAATGGCAACAATGGTAAGTTTCGTGAGACATGATGCAGTTGTTGCTATTGAACCGATTTAAATCGCTGGCATAAGCTAGTTTGATTAAGTAAATGATAGAGGTCATACGGCTAATTTAATTATAGTCGTGCAGAATAAACTCCACGAAGCATGCTATTTAATGCGTTCTGTCAACTTGTCATGCGTGTTAACGAGAAGTCTGTGGATTTTTGGAAAGTCACAGTGCGCTGTTGAGAGTTTTCAGGGTTTCACTTCACCAATACGTTAGGTAACGATCTGAAGTTGCTATCCTGAAGACAGCTTCCCAAAAAGAAACACAATAGGTACCTCATACTCACAGATGTATGAATATAAGGAGATCGGACATGCCGGCCGATTTGTATTGAGTACGCCTGTCGCAAGTACATTAACCCACACAAAGCCCAAGTATTTAATTGACAAGACAAAGCACGCACACATCTAAAACACACATACCTGTATACCTACGCTCTTATTGGACAATACACGCTCATAATATCAGGCATTTTGGGAAGAGACGTAAAGACGTAATATTCTCTGCGATCAGCACGCGTGCACTGCCCCCCTATTCTGTAACTTGTTTTAAGCTCACCTCAACGCTCACCCACAATTATACCTTGACAGAAGAAACGACTAAACATATACTACTGGACTGCAAGGAGGTAGAAGTATACAGAATTAAGCACCTAGGTTCTCCAAACACACTACGGGACGCAGTCAGCAACACCAAGGCACTCACCAACTTTTTAGACGAGCTGGGGTGGTTAGAGTAGCGCCACACCGCCGTTTCACGCAAAATAGGCACAATGGATGTCGACTTGCGGAAAACGCCCAGTATAACTACCTAACTAACTAACTATACCTTGACACGGCGATCCTTAGTTATTAAGCGTAGGTAGAGGTCTAGTTTCGTAACGGGTGACCGGCGGGGTGAGCCGCATTAACGCGTAGCGAATAACAGCCCAGTATGGCAGAGTATATATGCCCATTGAGATAACAACTACGACGCGGCCGCCGGTGGCTTGTCCTCTCTCTAGTAGTCTTATGCTCTGAGCTCATACTCCTATATCGACTTCCACATAAACTGATTTATGCCACTGGAAACAATTATCGTTAGTACGACGGCGGTAAAAGTTATCGAGACGTAAACTCACGTTATTGGCCGTGGAAGCGCTGTTAAACTGTATTTTGACGTTTAGAGACGCTCTTTACGGCATCGTCGAAGGCGACTTGGTTATAAAATGTATTTAACACAACAGGAGGTATATTTTCGTCGCCGCTTCGTATCTGTTTCACGTTTCAATATGTTTCACGCGGTCGCTACCACGCCCGCCGCGCGATTCAGAAGCGATAAAACGAAATGAAGCCAGAATGGTCGATTCGGCACGTATGTCACTTTGTAACAATGGCCGATTCTCCAGGATATGTCAATGTTTATCAAATGTCCACTTCATCCTTCCATAAAATCACTTAGTTTCTAAATCGATATAATATTTGTTAGGTATTTGTTTGGTGCAGATGGGGGTGGTGCGAGTCAGCGGAATGCCAGTGTGGCTGTCCAGATCAGACGGTACACCATATCATCTTCGAGTGTCCTATCACCAAAATTAGCGGGAAAACGGTTAATTTGAAGATTCTCTCGACGGATGCAGTCGCTTACCTTAAGTCTAACATCATAAAAAATTAAGTAGTATGGAATCTTGTAAGCTATACGAAAAATAAATAAATAAGATAATATTATAAATGCGAAAGTGTGTCTGCCTGTCTGTTACCTCTTTACTCTTAAACCGTTGAACCAATTTAGATGAAATTTGGTATAGAGATAGTTTGAGTTCTCAGGAAGGACATAGGATAGATTTTATCCCGGAAATCACCCCCTAAGAGGGTCAATTGGAGGGTGAATGTTTGTATGGATTTACGATATAAACGAGTTCCACGCGGACGGAGTCACGGGCAAAATCTAGTTAATAATAAAAAAGCGGCCAAGTGCGAGTCGGACTCGCACATGAAGGGTTCCGTTAAATAAATTGCAGTTTACGATTTATGACGTATTAAAAAAAAACTACTTACCAGATCTCGTTCAAACCCATTTTCGGTGGAAGTTTGCATGGTAATGTACATCATATATTTTTTTGAGTTTTATCATTCTCTTATTTTAGAAGTTACAGGGGGGGGGGGACACACATTTTACCACTTTGGAAGTGTCTCTCGCGCAAACTATTCAGTTTAGAAAAAAATGATCTTAGAAACCTTAATATCGTTTTTGAAGACCTATCCAATGATACCCCACACGTATGGGTTTGATGAAAAAAAAAATTGAGTTTCAGTTTTGTGTATGTGGGGACCCCTAAAACTTAATGTATTTTTTCGATTTTTGTGTAAAAATCTTAATGCGGTTCACAAAATACATCTACATACCAAGTTTCAACAGTAATAGCTCTTATGGTTTCGGAAAAAAATGGCTGTGACATACGGACGGACAGACAGACAGACAGACGGACGGACATGACGAATCTATAAGGGTTCCGTTTTTTGCCATTTGGCTACGGAACCCTAAAAACTGCCCGTTTATTAAAGGGAACCCAGTTCTACTATAATGGTGAAATTATTTGTTTAATCGGATATCTAGTTCCAAAGATTACGACCTACATACAAACTTAAAAGCTACAAAAGCACAAAGCTACACACTCAGAAACTTTACTTCTTTATAATGTTAGTATAAAAAATTATATTTATGATTTTATAAATATTTTCCTATTAAAACCTCCTTGCAGAAGAAAATACTTAATTAAAAAGAAACAAAGGCCAGTGCCGTGTAGTAAAAGTGAATACACTGAAAACTGCGCGAGGAACAGTAATCCGTCAAATTGTCAGTCATTCATAATGTATGCTCTATATTCGCAAGTTGAGCCAGACTACTTGATGAATACCTCATCTACTGTCAGCATAGCCTTTTAGAATTCGCTTACTTACTGATAGTTTAATGTCGCAATTGGAGCTATAGATCAAACAGTAATAAGTTTCTGTCCAAAATTTAATTTTTGGTACAAGCTTTTATTGCCGACTGTACTTTTCTACATACCATAATCAACTACTCATTGAGACGATTCTAACGACCCCAAACTCGATGGGGTTGTGTCGTTTTATTGCGGAGTTCCTATGGCCACCTTCCAGCTCCAGCATCAGATCAGCTCCAAGTCATCATAATATTGCATTGTCATGCGATATACATATGCATGCAAAATTTCAGCTTAATCGGATAACGTGAAGTGACTGAAAAATGGATTGCAGATTATGACGGACAACTTACTTACATTTTTACATACATACGAACAGTGCATCATCTTCATCATCATTACTTAAGAGCCTTGCTCTTGTCGGTGGAGTAACCGCCACTTTTCTCTGTCCATTGCCAGCCTCTTGACTTCCTAACACTTCCTTATGAACAGTGCAAGTTAATATAAAGCTTGTAAAAATGAGTAGTGGGCATGTTTCCACTGCAATGCCGTTGTCTTTCAAAATCTGAACAAAAGAGACGTCAAAATGGGTTAGATTGCACTCCAGAGGATTGAACGGAGGAGATATTACGGCACAAGGCTCAGCAATTAAATGATTATTATACAGATAAGTTTACAGGGGTTATACGATATAACACACCGTTTGGCCGGACACCAGGCAAATAGGAGCGAATGAATTGATCAACCGTAGGTATATTAAGTGCCCGTCCGTCATTCATGTGTGCCTATCAGTGGGACGTACTGATGATGACGATGATCATGATATTGAAAGATGAGCAACAAATAAAACCACAACAAAAGCAATAAATATGTACATACCAACGATATCGTTGAAGCCTTTCAAGCTAAATAGGATAATCGAAGAAACCATACAAGACGACACGACACACATGCTAAGAAATATATGTAAAAAGTATCAAACAAACATAACATTACAGAGAGCATTGTCAAAAGAAAATTTGAAAACCTGACTGCTTCGTATGTAACCCATGTCAGTCATGTGACAACTTTAACACCATCTCATGTAAGTAGTCAGGGGTATAATATACGTACATAAATAACGACATAAATATCGGTACAGGCCCCGTAGCATGGATGGCCTTATCACGCGATAAATGACAGGATAGAGCATCCGTCCCTGGCTGACACCGTTCGATAGAATGAGACGACGCGCTTACCCTATTTATTTATTTATTTATTTATTTATTTATCCAAACAATTATTACACAGTATTACAGTTACAGAACTAATGCACTGTGAATCTTAGAATTAAAATTTCCAGCATACTTAATATACTATCGAAGACTGGCGGTCATCCATCGTCTCGCTAAACCTCAAGCATTCACGACAGACTTTTACCCAGCTACAAGCGAAAACATCCCAGTCAGAAGCAGATGCGAGAAGTACATTGAGGCAGTGAAGAGCTCGAATAAGCGGCGACTTACTATGAGCCACAGTTCGCGCCTCCGGAGGAGCAAGCAGTGGACGGTTTCGCGGACGTAGATGCATCCAAGATTGTAACGGAGTGTGCAGCCTCACTATCCGCTCCACCAGTTCAGGGCAGTCTGAATCGCCTCGTAAAATTTTGCAACCAACCTTGAGTAGTGCATAGTTACGCCTCGCTTCCAGAGAATTTAAACCCAATACCCCTAGCAGGAACTTTGTAGGGTATAAAAAAGGATAGTACCCGTACATTTTTTTATAAAAAAATCTCAAAAATGTTTTTTGGATTTTTTCAAGCAGCAAGGCGTAAGAGGACTCATAAGGGTTCCAGACAATCGATGCAGCTTCCAATTTACTACGTACCAGGGCAGTATAAACAAGTTTTATGGCACATGGGCTGTCGAAGTCACGTGCGTTCCGGATAACGAACACCAACCTCCTAAAACCGTTAACTGCTAAAGCTTTCATGTGCTCATGAAAGTTGAGGTGTGGATCCAAGATGACGCCTAGTCACTTATCGCGTGATAACGCCATCCATGCTACGGGGCCTGGACTCTATTGTCAATGTCATAAAGGCGTGTACAGATATTTAGTGTTATGTACTTATATTATTACCCCTGACTGTACCTACTCGTAAATTATACTGTTCTGTGGTTCGGTTGTTTCAAACCGCCGGTAATCCGTAAGTTACGTTTTAAAATGGGATTGTATGGAAAGTTTGACAGTTTTTAATGGGATGACAGGTACCGGTGCCATACCTACACGATTACGTGCCTGTAAAGAGTGGTTGATGCTACCCCCCCTTCTTATACGGTTAGTCAAATTATTCGAAATAATTAATTTTATCGACTTATTATGAATGGCGGAAAAGGGAGGCCTGTGCCCAGCAGACAATAAAACTAATAACAACCATAAAAATTACAAAAAACTGTAACCCGACAACGGAAATGTCACTAAAATAAAAACCGGCCAAGTGCATTCTGTGTGACATTTGTGACAGATATCATTAAAGGATTCAAGACACAGACGCACAAAGTACTTTGTTATATACTGAAATAGAGAACAATCTCTGGGCCTAAAAACGGTAACCCTGTAATTGATGCGCCATCTAGAATCGTTAGTTGAAATACTCCACTTCAATGTTAAAACATACAAAAAGTGCGTCGGTCGCAGGGTTTGAACCTCGGCTCATCGACTCCAAATACCTCCGTCTGTACCCCTAGGCTACTGATGTCTTATGACAACACGGCGAATTTTGAAATACCTTGACAGCCTCTAGTTGACATATTATGCTGTCATTACCGCGCAACTAATACTAAGATTGGCCGCCCTGCACAGACGGGAAAAGTGGTGAAAGGATATCGTATTCCAGCCCTGTTTGTTTGAACTTGGTATCGATCGATCACTCTCTTCACAGTATGTATGTGTGTATTTAAGCACTTTATATATAGGTAAAAGTAAACGAGTCGGACTCGCGCACGAAGGGTTCCGTACCATCTATAAATAATCATATAATTCTGTTTTTTAGTATTTGTTGTTATAGCGGCAACCGAAATACATCATCTGTGAAAATTACAAAATACTGTCTAACTATTACGGTTATTGAGATACAGCCTGGCGACAGACGGACAGACAGACAGACAGACAGACGGACAGTAGAGTCTTAGTAATAGGGTCCCGTTTTACTCTTTGAGTACGGAACCCTACAAAACTAATGTTTTTTTATACAAAAGGTAGCATATGTTCCCCGGATCTTATGGTCCTTGAACTTATGTTAGATTCGATTGATACCTCCTTTATCAAAATCGGTTCAGTATCTTAAACGCTACGGTTAAAAAGCACGTTAAAACAAAAATCATGATTTTAGCAGTCTCGGCAGAGCTTCTTCCTTTCAGATCTGACGTAGTCAGCAAAAAATAAAAGTCGCTCTATTTGCCACTTGCTCGGTCAGTCAGTGTTGGTTCGTGGAATGCCCCAGTACGTCGTGCCAAATGCTTACGACTCTTGATACAAATGTAATTAAATAACTTGCAATGAATGTCTGTGACGAGGGAACTAATTACGAGCAACGCAACCACGACGTCTAACCTCTAACAGCGACCGGGAAATGCCCCGACGGATGAAAAATGGCTTCACTTCTGACGTGATTTTGTGAATAATTGAGCAAAATTTTGAAAAAAATTATATAGCTTAAGAGAAAATGAGATCGCAGAATGGTTAGCTGGAGGCAACTGCATAAATTGGTATACTGTCAATGGAAAACGAAAAGTGTTATTCAAGCAACTCAGGAATTTCCACACAAAATTATTACTGTCAAACGTCGCTTATCAAATAACCATTACGGGCAAAGCAGGATGATTAAAATAATTATTAAATGGTTAACGAAAGGACTCCCCTCCAAGGGTTTGGCGATAGTAAGTAGGTCGTTTCTCTCGAGTCTCTTGATATAATTAAAATAATTCACGAGCGCGTGAGGGCCGTTTGCAGTTCTTTTGCAGTTCACATAACTGCATCGTAAGTGCATGTTTGCAACCAAAAAGTAGCTGAAATGAAGTCATTTATCAAAATGACTGCTCTGGCCCTAGCCTAGTACAGTCATTTTAGGGTTCCGTAGCCAAATGGCAAAAAACGGAACCCTTATAGATTCGTCATGTCTGTCTGTCTGTCCGTCCGTATGTCACAGCCACTTTTTTCCGAAACTATAAGACCTATACTGTTGAGATTTGGTAAGTAGATGTATTCTGTGAACCGCATTAAGCTTTTTACACAAAAATAGAAAAAAAACATTAAGTTTTGGGGGTTCCCTCCCCATACTAAGCACTGAAACTCAAAAAAAATATATTATCAAACCCATACGTGTGAGGTATCTATGGATAGGTCTTCAAAAATGATATTGAGGTTTCTAATATATTTTATTTCTAAACTGAATAGTTTGCGCGAGAGACACTTCCAAAGTGGTAAAATGTGTCCCCCCCCCCCTGTAACTTCTAAAATAAGATAATGATAAAACTAAAAAAAATATATGATGTACAAAATTCCATGCAAAATTCCAACGAAAATTGGTTTGAACGAGATCTAGTAAGTAGTTTTTTTTTAATACGTCATAATTCGTAAAAAGCAATTTATTTAACGGAACCCTTCATGTGCGAGTCCGACTCGCACTTGGCCGCTTTTTTAGTGCATTGATATTACTTATTTTTTACAAGTTCGTGTCATCTTCAATCTTGTTATAATGGCTGTGACGTAACGCGACATAAGTCCACTTCAGTCTCATGACGGCTTTTAACAGTGGAAAGCCGATTGTGTTGCAAGAATATTTCGTACGTATTTACGTATAAAGTGCGGATAGATTCGACTTTAACCATTTCAGTGCCAGAACGCACGGGTAAAATAAGTGGGTTGCCGCCGCTGCTTAAACTTCTCTCAACCTGCGGGTTTTCGCATGTTATCGGCGACGTAACACTTTAAAACCGTGGAAGTAAATCTTCCGCGAAACACAGTTCAAGTGGAATGCGAAATGCAAGTCCTAGATTGACCCTCTGATGCCAGCACATCGCGATCGGTCTCATTTTTCTCATTATATTCACAGCGGCTGTCAGCTGGACGGTCTGCGGTCGCTTTTGTCTAGTTAATGAAAAACGTTGCCGCCATCATTCCGATGTTCTGTGCTACAGCGATATGATACATAAGTTGAATGTGTAACAGTGACCATCTATGACCTAACTCACGATTCGTTTTTTATTGGGCACGAATCCGTACCAAGCACGCAAACATTAAAGTTTTATGAGTAGCTCTGAAGTATCTGACACTTTCAGTATCTTGTAACTGTTAAACTAGTTTCTCTGTGAGCTGTAGAACCCGCGGGGCTGTCTTTGTTTCAAGAAAATCTGAATCAATAAAAAAAATTATATATTTAATTATTGTACCTGCTCACAACATTTCACGTGAATCGGTTGAGAAATGCAACCCGTAGAGGAGAATAGCGGGACAAACGGACATACGAAAGGATTTTGCCCAAGCTGAAGCCGAGAACTTCGTTCGCTTCGCTTAATCGTTCAATGAAATGTCACTTTAGTATGCTATTAAGACAACGAATGATCAGTGGTTAGACGAACTTGATTCCGAGTAACTTAATTTTTAAATCCATTCTTTTCAAATTAATTTTAAAACAATGAATCTTCGTCTATTACGTCTCTTATTCTATTTCAATCTGTTTTTCCCCTTAAGTAAAATAACATTACCAGATTGTCCCGAAATGTTATAAAGAACAACCGAAAACCCGCGTACGAAACGATTTGGACGTGTCACTAAATTATTTACAGGAGATTGGACGGAAACCAGAAACCTGGGGGAAATAACAGGTCTTGTCCGTCGATAATATTACACAAAATGTGTATAAATGTGATAAGAAGACATACATCGAGTAAATAAAGGTTCTATTTTATACAGGGATTCGGACGCTGGCACAGATTCGTCACGTTATTTATTAAGTATGTATCTCTAAATATAGAGATAAAACATTACATGTTATATTTCTAGCGATAAGGCTTAATCTTATTATTCGTACTATTCACTTCTTATTATTCTTTGAGAATTGAAGAAAAATCCTGAAAATATATGTAGGTAGGCACAGTAGTACCCAACTGATATGGCGCGCGTCAAAGCGCTTAATTCGTTGATCGAAAGGTAATATATAATATTACTTAATCCGCACGCCATAATCAGTTGGGTACTACTGTACTTAACCTAATGCACAATACGTTAGTCTACAAAATGATTTTCATTAAAAGCTATATCCGTATCAGAGTACTTGCTAAATAGTTGCTTATACTGCAAAATAAACACATGGATCGCATGGAGTCACCCAGAAAATCGATAGCGAAGAACAACAGTTCCAACTGCATTGCACCTTCAGACGGAATATCAACTCTGTATCACAGTTCTTTAGACTCAAATACGAACTGCCAGGAAATGGAGGATAGGACTTTTTCATTGTGCGGAAAGGAGCCTCGTAACGCCACGCTGAATTGCAATGTTTTCACACTACTGCTCCGCTTTGCCATGCAAATCGCTAGCAGCAAGCGTGGCGGATGCGTTTTAACTGAATTTTTCGCCATTTACAAACGCCATGTCTAACGAGTTTTTATCGAGAGCGCCTGACACGAGTTTGCCCATGTGTTAAGTTATTGTCGGAACCATTCTACGAGCAATACGATCGAGCAATGATCGTCACAAATAAATGTTACTGTATTTGTTTTGTTTATACTACGACTGTGTCAAACAAAACTAGCACATGGGGACCGATATTTGACTTTCGAGCGCTCGAATCTTTCACTCGAAAACTGACAAAAACGACGAAATGCTACTTATTTAGAAATAGCAATAAAATGTTTAATAACGAGTGGTATTGACCACTTGTATTTAATTCAATCGGTAGAAAGTAAGTGCTTGCAATTCTGACACTACAATCGTATTTACTTTTAATTTTCGAGCGCTCTAAAGTCAAAAATCGGCCCCCAGGTACGACCTGCTAAATTTGCTCGTCTAGCTTGGATGTCTTTGAGACAACGTGAGAATGCCAATTTGAGCCATCACGAAATTATCACAAATTTTACGATAAAGTCCACTTTTTTCGGTTTGCGGCAGCCAATTTTATGTTGTACTTTTAATTTAATTATCATTCAGCTCTAATAATCGGGAACGCTTTTTATTTGAAAATAAATCGCTTTTGTTGCCTGAGGGCGAAGATAAGGCATTGGATTAAACGCTCAATCTAGCGCTAATTCCGTCGAAAAATGCCTTTTCTCACGCGAAAAACGTGCATTTCCACCCGTATGTATTAAGAGGCAGATTCAACCAACAACGTTATGCTTTGGGTAGGCCTGGTTCCTCTTACCGTTTCGGTTAAATTCTGAACACTAACACCTCTGAGGTGCAGTTTACAGCACATAAGTAGACGTGACAACTCTAACTAGGGGAAAGCGCACGTGTTACAATCGGATGCCGTGGTTTGAGTTTTCTAACTCTGAAACATCGATTTTGTCTGGCAGAGAACCTTCTGTACATAAGTACTATTGTTTATTCCGTGACTTAGGTAAAGTGTAACAATTCATACCATAAATCAGGCAACACTGTTGCAGACACGTTTAAATAACAGCTGTCATACACAATATTTTATGTTCACTCATAACGCTACATCATAAAAGGCGACAAAGCAGCAACCCTGAAATGTTTCATGGCAATATTCCAGCACGGAATAGGGAACATTACTGCAATGTACTGCCGCCAGAGGCAGCACTACCACTAATAGTAAAACAGTATAGGAATATAGGGATTCACACACACATGCACAATTGATTGTCAAATGAGTGACAAGGATGCTTGCATAGACAATACCGCAAGTGGGAACGAGATACAATGTCAACCCTGCTAGTGTCGCCACCTACGAAGAGTTTTGCATAATGTTCCCTATTGCTCACGTTTAAACTTATAGCTCTCGACGGTAAGCTACGTAAGTTGAGATGTGTTAAAGCGAACTAGAATATCAATCCACGACTAATTTATACAGTAAATTCTGAAGCCTGTAACTAAATAGTGTAACTATTCCAAAAAAAAGTTAAAGAGCTAATAGGTCTACTGAGCGACCTATTTCCTTTTTCATTTATTCATTTATTTAATACGATGGTCGAAGCAGAAGGTTACCGCCTTAATTTAAAGATAAAAGGAATCGCTGTTGACCTAATAAGTCAAATGCATCCTGAAAGTCAATATAGCATAGGGGAAGGTTGTTATCATTGGACCGGCGCTTTGATTCATCATCATATCAGTCGAAAGACGTCCACTGCTGGACATAGGCTTTCCCCAAAGAGTTCCAAAGTGACCGGTCCTGCGCCACCCGCATCCAGCGGACTCCCGCGACCTTAAAACCCGCTTTGATTGGACCATCAAAATATTTTAAACTCTACGCATGCTACGTAGAATTTACAATATTTAAATTGCTAATAAAAGGTTGCTATACGTTCCTCTAATCTTCAGGAGCTCTGGTATCCTTACGCACCAGGAACACAGCTACATAAATAATGTGTAGTGTTATTTGGATGCGGTCTTCTATTCGTTTCCAATTGGACAGCCCGATACGAGTATGTTTAGTTTAAAATAACGGTTATCCGATTCATTACGGCAAGCCAATGCAATTTATTTCCCTAGAGAATAAAGTACTTCACGTACTAGGTCCCGTGAATAAGTAGCGGTAGGTAATGCATCAGTGGCCCAGCGGTTTAGAACTTAAAACACGATGACGAGCGTTACGGAGCGAGAATGGATTCAGAGGCTGCTGCGATTGACTGCACTTCACTGAACCACCCTGTGCGTGAAGTAGGTAGGCGGTGAAGTCCGCAATATGTTGTTATACTTACAACCTATACTCAACGAATGCTTTAGTATTTATTAAGGAAAAGTCGACCGCGTATCAAAGGGGTGAAGACGTGGCAATTCATATGAAACCTTCACTCAGACAATCACATCAATCTGCCCATTATCATTTATATGTATATATATACGTATATATAGACAGTAATTACATAGTAATTACTAAATTAGACTGAATTTTAAAGGAATCTCTAGTTCCTAAGAGGTCCTAGTTCCTAGAGTGGAGAGTCCTTAACAAGCCAGCATCGGCAAAGAAGCAAAATACTTCATTACGGACCAGTTATCTACGGCGAATTCTGATGTCGCGTGGCAATTATCAAGTTAGTGACATTATGTAAGCTATAGAAATATATAAATAATTAAATATGATATTAGCGAGTACACCAGAATAAACAAATAAATTAAATGATACGAGAATACATTAATTATTAATATTACAAATTATAAACTATGAAAATATGGCCTTAATATGGCTTATGGCCCGCCTGATGGCAATAAGCGCTCACCGTATCCTATGGACGGTTGCAACTCCAGGGTGTCACAACCGCCGATCCTTTAAGAATTTATACACTCCTTTCTCGAAGAACCCCATACTGTAGTCCCTCAGGAAAGCCTCGGCAATGAGCCCTGCCCATTCCACAACCGGACCCTTCGAGAGAAATAATCTCTGTAACCATCCTGTACCTACGCGACCATTTAGGTTCTAGGTTTCATAGTACGATGTGGCAAATATACAGCCACGTCTGTTTTAACTCCGGAACGTATATGTGAACGTACATAATGAGTTTTGATTATTAGAGCCCACTTCGCAACCCTTTTTTGTGCTTCTAATAAAGACCCACGGAAGCAAGATGTATGATTAGGTTTCGTGACATGGCAATATTCTTACAACTAACATAGGTACGTCCACAGGCGCTTGCGGGTAGGTAAATATTCAACCTTTTTTACAGCGTATTTTTAGTCATTATTTAATTATCTCCGCAAATACCTATTGTCAAAATAAATGACGATTAAACGTTTTTAACATTTGGTAGTGTTTAGGATTGCAAATAATTCTAATCTAACTAATGACGTCTAAACAGTTATAGGTACTTATACTGTTTTCTGTGTTAATTTAACGATCGGAATACACGAATAACGTTTCGGGAAAACAATCTTTCACTAAAGATGTTGTTGATTTTAATATTTTTAAGACAGTTCCTTTAATTTGATTTTATTTTTATTTCTCCCGACCAAACTCAAAAAATCCCGAAAAAAAAAACTCCCAATAGTAGGCTCATTCGATTTGGCAAGCCTAGCTGGTGTCCAGCCTCCAGCCTAAAGACCGATCTTATAATATACCACACGGCGCTCTTCACTTCTCAGCTCCTTTTGAAAAGGTCAAAGGATTGGAATAATCATAAAGACTTTAAGTTCTCCGTTTGGGATGTCCAAAATAAATAATTTGGACATCCCAAACGGAGAACTTAAAGCATTTATGATTATTTACCCGAAAGTCAGCAAACATGTGCCATATCCTTGAACTTGGCTTAGTCGCGACCTACAACTTCAGTAAACAGTTACAATGTCAAGAACACAGTGCCTTGACTCACTGCAGTGCCTTAAATAGCCAACATGGCGCCATCATTTAGCAGGTGTCACGAAAGTATAAAGAGTTTCTTTTCATTAAAAGCGTTAGTTCACAAGAACTACTACTGCAGTGTTATTACGTTGCGTCGCCAAGGAGAAAAGACATTTGGAAGGGGACATGTCCCCAACTTTCATGTTGCCCTTTTTCGAAATCTGCCTAGCAGTGACATGAGAGTAGGGGCATTTTGATATAAACATAATAATGTAATAACTGAAAAGCATCATCAACACCACGTCAATGCCAAAAACAATCAAATAAAGTGCTTATATAATACAAACACACAGCCCAAAATTTAATTTATTTGATCATTTCCAAATTGGAAAAATAATGGATATTAGGAAACAGCCTTACCTACACAGACCAATTAGATTAGATTACATTATTTATTTCATGATACATTACTAAGCATTATAGAAAGCTCAATAAAGTTTGTATCATGGGTAACAAACAACGATAAACTTAATAGATATAAACATATAAATATTGAAATACAGGGATTATACCTACCCACCGCCGCTTGAGAGCTGACGGCTGTTAAACTGAAAATCCGCGCCTCAACTTGCTGTGTCTTGCCGTGGCTTTATGCTGAGGGGATCCTGTTTAACGTCCTCGAATTATGCCTTTTCTTTTGTTCGTTTTTTCATTGTGTGACGTTATATAAATTTATTTTCTTTCTTTCTTAAAACGGCTTCAAGTTCTCTACTACAGAATACTCCCTACAAATTAAATAGAGAGGTATAAATGAAGTTCAACGCAAAAGCAAGTTCGATAACGAGTGCGGCTTCGGTAAAGCAACGAAGGTTTTCCAACGAAATGGAAACAGTTAGGTATAAGTGGAAAATTTGAAACAATGTGCATCCTGTCCGTGACTTTGTTATTAGGTACCTATGCGAACGGAATTCCATTGAACAATAGTTTGTGTATAAAATAAACTAGTATTTCAAATAGGTATTTAGACTACAGGCTGCTTGCCTAATAATAGGTTTTAAAATATGAAATTGCAGACAGCCTCGCGCGATGTTTACTTTAAAATATTACACTACGTTGCCTGATTGAAATTAATTGAACTAAATTTGAAAGTTTTGCATAAAATAATTCAATCTAAATACATTCCTGGCCTATGGCGGTAAACAAAGAATGTCTCAAATAGGCGCTCGAGCCGAAGACGAGGGCGATAAATGTGTGATCTGATACTTTCTTTATTACTGCCCGTGGTGAGTATAACATCCTCCCCCTGGCCAGGCAGTGTTATTGTCACGCATATATATTATGACATGAACGCCAACATGAGCAAAAACGGGCTTACAAAATCGCTTATTAAAACTCCACTTCAGATCCCAGCCAACAAAATTAATTGTATCTATCAATTATGTAAGTATTGCTGAGTTATTAATAATTAGACATTTTTATTTTAAATTTCAAGTATGCATGTAATTAGTAAGATTTTATTCTATTTTGGTCATTTTTTATTATTAAATTATTTGCATTTTAATATTTATTCAAATTTATTTTTATTTTATTTATCTTTCTTTGACATGTTTGTAACTATTAATTTTGATTCAATCAACATTTTTTTTAATTATAAGGCTTTATTTAGCGGACCAAATTATCTCAAAATCATGTTGTGGTATGATAATGACTAGAAGACGCCATTTCCCGAAAAAAAAGTTTCCTTAAATTTTAAATTGTTTATTTCTATATGGAGAGCCTTATCTCAGTCGACAGTGTGCCGCCCCTTAAGAAGAGAAGGAAGCCTGCCATTTTTTTGAAGGTGTGAATGACAGTTACTGTTACACTAACGCTCGTCCAAAAAGTAACACAATTACCCTGCTGGAGTCCTCATAAGAGCGCAGATGGCGGCCTCCGTGGTACTGATCAAAAATACTATAAAACTAAACTTCAATAAGGGTTATATGTACCTATATTCGTGGTATATACCTATTGTACTTGTAACACTTCTACTACACATATATATATAGGTATATAATGTCAGGTTTGCCGCATAACCTTGTAGCTAAGATTATCTCAAATTACATTGTTGTTCGGTTTACATCCATCACCCGTCTCAACCACGGTCCAATTAGTTTAATAGGGAACTTGCATCTTAATATTTTATTACGAAAAACAAAAGTATAATCCAGCATTAAAACAACTGTAGCATTAAAACTTTGTTATGATTTATTTTTCTGATGTTATATGCATTTGAAATCTGCGCGCGCCGGCACCCCCCGAAAACGCTCTATACTAAACGGGCTTATGCTATGACGTCACCGCATAGCCTTTACTATGGAGTAAGTCATTAATTTGCGATTATCTCCACAAAATTTACGTTTAAGTCTATACTTGTCATACAAAATATCATTTCTAATTTAATATTCTATGTAACTGTTACGTTATTTTATCGAAAAAAAAAAAAAAATTTTTCGTCATTTTAACGTTAGGTAAAACTAATAAAACGTGTATGTACCAGTGTGTAAGCGCCATACGATAAAAAAAAAAAAAAAAAAAAAAACTAATAAAATTGTTTTTTTTTCTTTTGTATGATATCTCTACGTATATCCGCATCGATTGAGTGCAATTTATTCGAAATTGAAGTCCCATGCAAGTTCCCCGCTACCGTCCCGTAATTCACAATTTGTAGACTTTGAACCGACTTCCATACAAATCATTTTCTACTTATAATCATACAAGAGAGGTGCTAATTTTGTTTAAGCCCCGGCGCAAAAGAGGGGGTTTATAAGCTTCATGTGTATCTGTATGTCTGTGCAAACGGATGAACCAATTTAAGTGCGGTTTTTTTAATCGGCGGAAGTAAGTAGGTATTGGTGCTATTCTATTCTAACCCGATACTATACGAAGTAGGTAACTCATCATTTCCTTGCCCGTATCCCATTTACTATGGGGGTCGGCGCAGCATGTCTTTTTCTTCCATACTCTCTGTCAGCCGTCATCTCATCACTCAATTATTTTCTCTTCATATCGTCTCTCACACAGTCCATCCACCTTTTCCTTGGCCTACCTCGTCTCTTACATCCATCCACATTCATAGCTAATACTCTTTTGGTCACATGAGTTTCATCCCACCGCATTACGTGCCCATACCACGCAAGGCGATTGGCTCTCAATTTATCAGCTAAAGGTGCTACTTTCAGGCTTCCCCTTACATACACATTTCTTATTCGGTCCATTCTCGTCACACCACACATCCATCTTAACATTCTCCTCTCACCCGTCACCTTTAAGGCCCAACATTTAGATCCATACATGACGACAGGTCTCACAATAATGGTCTTATAGATTTTGCCCACTACACGAAGTAACTATATATTAAATTACAACTTAAATACGTCGATGTATAGGGCAAACCTTGGCTAATCGGTGATACGAGTAGTTAGGTTTTTTGAGTTTTTTTTTAGTTTTTTTTTCTTAATTTTGTCGGATGCGTTCCGATACTTGCTGCACGTAAGTAAGTTGAATGACAGTGCCGCCACCTACTGCAAATTATTACAAGCCGTAAAGATATCGAGTAACTCCGCTATTAGAAAATTAGATTCAAAAAATACTAGTGCTTCAGAAGCGTTCCATCAGGATCATGTGCGGGGTCAACCGAAGAGACACAGCCAAACCACACTTCGAGAGGCTGGGCATAATGACGGTCATTTCATTATTTATTTACAACTCCCTTTTAGAAATACACAGACAAACGGATTGCCTCCCTAAATTGTCTGATATACATAACTATAATACGCGATCTAAACACAAATTGGTACTACCACAGTTGCGGCTTACAAAATGTCAAAAACAGGGTGCTTTTCTAAAGATAAAAATGTACAACATATTACCTTTTGAAATAACATCATTGCCAATTCATTGTTTTAAGAAGAAAATATCACACTATTTCAGGAAACATGCCTTTTACTCCGTATCAGAATTTTTAACAAGCAATATTAGCTTACAAACATTTTGAACTGTATGTTATTAGCTATAAGTATCATTTTGATTTTATTGTAATTTATTTCTTTTATTTTTACAAATTGTTACTGACATACCATGTAATGCACATATTACTTTATGGTGAAATAAATAAATACAAATAAATACAAAAAAATAGACCTTAAAGTAGCTATAACCGAATATAACTTCATATCACAGATTAGCCAAGGTTTGTCCTACTTAATTTAACTGAATTTTGCGTGATAAATTTATCGCAGAAGGTACCTCATTAAAATTAATTGCGATAAAAGTCCACATATTTTGATGAGATTTATTAAAACGAATGGCCAAGCCAACTGGCTAACATATGTAAAAAATACCTAGCAGCAATATATTTCTATATTTACGATTTTTTATAGCACTTTGACCTATGCGAAACCAGCTCTAATGTATTAAAATACAATGAAATTAGCCACACGTGGAATATATAAAAAAGAATACATGTTTAGTATATTACCTAGTGACGGTCTGCCTACGAAGCTGAATGTCCTGGGTTCGAATCCCAGTAAGAGCAAATATTTGTGTGATGCGCATGAATATTTGTTTCCGAGTCTTGGATGTTTTCTATGTATCTAAGTATATATATCTAATTAATATATCGTCGTCCAGTACCCATTACATAAGCCTTATTGAGCTTACTATGGGGTAGTTCGAGTTGTGTAAGATTTTCCCCTAACATTTATTATTCGTGTATCATCTAATTTGTTTTGTGTATTCTAATGTACTCGCCAATATGGACTTGTTCTGGATTAAATTATTTTCATTTCATTTCATTTCATTTATTTATTTATTACCAAAGGGCCGACGATGGATGCAATGTAGTGAAGAAATAAGAAGATGGATAAGACTTTTATTAAATTTCGAGTAATATTTATGTATAAACATATATAGGTATGCAGTTTTTGTTATACATATATCAGTCAGTGCATAATACCTCTATTCTCCATAGTACATAATTAGTATCTGTAGATTTAGAGAGGGCATTTGCCCTATATAAGTGAATAGTGAACCATAAAATTAATGGACTTAAAATATGTACCTAATATAGAAAAAAATATGATTATTTACTACAACAATAAAATTACATAACTGTTTTGCAATTATGTTCTCTTTGTTAAACCAATTGTAGTCATATCCATATTCCGTATATCGTTTGACATGATTTTGAAATAAATTGCATCCGTCGTCCGCCCATTATTTATTAGATTCCTTGGGGTACCTCTGAAGGAACTGTTGCAAATAAACCTATGAATTGTGAAGATGATTTATTCGCAATAGTTGCTTCCAAAGTAATAGTTATTTATTTATCGTACGGCGGTTACACACTGGAACATAATATATTATACACCGTGGGCGTTAATAACCCGAAAGATTTTAACCACGCATTCTGGAGGTAATTAGGAGTTAAAAAATGTTATATGAATCCAATCCAAATTCAGCAAAAAAAAAAAAAAAATTTTCTGTATTTTTTTCGGTTTTTGTAAATAAAATTTGGATAAGTATCGCTTCCTGGATGGAAATCATCCCTTTTAATAAAATGGTAACAATTATTTCTTCAAAAAAGAATGAATTTAGTGAGTGGTAGCTGTCACTTTGATGTATGTCAATAACGACTCGAAACTTGGCAACATCGGTAGCAACGTCTCCATCAAAACTAATCACAATAAATAGTTCACATGAAAATGATAATATCTTCAAAACTAAGCAGGATTTGACTGGGGTTCAAATAACATTTTTTGCGCCTAATGACCTAAGGAATGCGTGGTAAAATATTTCGGGTTATTAACGCCCACGGTGTATATGTATTCGTATATATATATGTAAGTAATAGTTTATCACATCATATAGTTTATTATCAACATCGTTTAGTTTATCTCGCATATAGATTTGCAAAAACATGTAATTTAGTTAAGTACTTTATCTAAAATAAATAGTTTTTTTTTATAAATAAATAATGTCCTTTTTAGGGTTCCGTACTCAAAGAGTAAAACGGGACCCTATTACTAAGACTTCGCTGTCCGTCCGTCCGTCCGTCCGTCTGTCTATCACCAGGCTGTATCTCAAGAACCGTGATAGCTAGAGAGTTGAAATTTTCACAGATTATGTATTTTTGTTGCCGCTATAACAACAAATACTAAAAACAAAATAAAATATTTTTATAGATAATGGTACGGAACCCTTCGTGCGCGAGTCCAACTCGCACTCGGCCGGTTTTTTAAGTCTTTCGTATGGAAACTATTTATTATTATCAGACTAATATGTTTCATGACATTGTATATTCTCGCGCCATATTGATTTCAAAGCGTTTCGCGCGGTCGTTCTTGGCACTAGCGCACTGCTCGCGTGCGGACACATTGATATCAAATTGGAATGCACAACGCAACTCACAGATTGACCCTCAGTCCAGTGCAATGAACGATCAGGATTCAAGTCACGAGATAATGGAACACGTTCGACACTAAACACACGGGATCATGAATCGGTTTCCGGAAACTCTTGTTCTCAGCAAATCTTTTATCGTCGGGAATGTCTCAACTTAGTCTCAAGCAATAAAAATAGTGGCTCTGTAAGATGTTGAAATCGCGAGCCCGTCTTAACAAAGACTTTTTTTTAACTTTCGTTAAACGGAATCGACAATGAAATCTATATAATTACTAGCTTTTGCCCTCGACTCCGTCCGCGTGGATCTCGGTTATATCGTAGCTCCATACACTGCAAACTTTCACCCCCCATTTCAACCCCTCAGGGGATGATTTTCGGGATGAAAACTATCCTATGTCCCCTTCCCCGGGATTTAAACTATCTCCATACCAAATTCCATATAAAACGATTCAGCGGTTTAAGCGTAAAAAGGTAATAAACAGACAGACAGACAGACAGATATTTAGACAGACAGACATACACACTCTGGCATTTATAATATGAGCATGGATTACTGAACCTGCTCACAAAATTTCACGAGAATCGGTCAAGAAATGCGAGATGTAGAGGAGACCAGCCGCGGACAGACGCCGGACATACGAAATATTTTTTCCCCAAGCTGAAACGGAGAACTTCGTTAGCTTGGCTCGCTCGTTCAATAAGTTTCTGTCAAACAATAAAACTTTCGGTACAAGCTTTTATTTTTGACTGTATTTTTTTTTCAATTTGTATGGCAACGTGAACAGCGCCTCTGGTGGTAACTATTAGGAACTACGCGTTGCCATACAAATTGAAACTAAACGCAAACGCTTTCGAAAACTTATGACATGTGGCCAGGCCCGTAGGTATCTTGCGTATTTCAGGAGTTGCTATGGTCAACTTCGTCTCCATCATTATCTCAACTCGGTGATGCCATTATTTATTTATTATCGCATTTTATTTTTAGAGAGATGGGACAGCGCCCTAATCAGGCACTGGACCTCTCAGCACTTAAGTTTAGGTACTAACATAGTTATTTAAGTTTATTGTAATACTAACATCTATGGATTATTTTGTCCGAAATAAATGCTTTTTATTTTATTTATTTTTTATTTATTTATCGTATGAAAAAATTAACCGATATCCGAAATCGCTAAACTTAAGTGGCAGTGGGCGGGACATTGCACGTAGAACCGATGGCCGTTGGGGCGGAAAGGTTCTCGAGTGGCGACCACGTACCGGAAGGCGCGGCGTGGGTAGGCCCCCCAGAAGGTAGACTGATGACCTGGTAAAGGTCGCGGGAGTCCGCTGGATGCGGGTGGCGCAGGACCGGTCATTGTGGCACTCTTTGGGGGAGGCCTATGTCCAGCAGTGGACGTCTTTCGGCTGATATGATGATGATGATGATGATGGCATAAAATTTATCTACCTACTTACTTACCTATGTAAATGTTTATGATAACGCCAATGTTCGGTATGTGAACTTACTAAATATGCCAAATTCTAGCTCGATCTAATTCCGGCCGGTTGTTAAAAAATAGGATGCAAATTTCGAAGAAGAAGTTGAAAATAGTACGGAAACCATCACAGTACCAGGCACGGGAATAGAGTAATGAGTAGAATATTAATGGGAGCTATTTACACTTGACACGCGTCCTTGCAACTGACAAGCCGATCGGCGTACTGGGCCATCTATGTCCTACTTTTGGTGGCCTCACCGTTGCGCGTAAACTGCGTTTCTAAGAATATTAATGGAATAGCAAAAAAAAAAAAATTAGGCCACCGATAATATCTTGGTTCTTAAAATTGATATGTAATGTATTCTCATACTACATAAGATATTTAATGTAGACAGACAGACTACATGAGACTTATACTGGTTTCAAAAGCAATGTCAAAGTTAAATCGTTAGCCATGACATTGAAACATCTGCTTAGAATGAAAGGTTACTTGAGTACACACTTGAGTCACCGAGCTAGCGGTACTTCCTACAAAAACTAGTTTAGAAACTGCAATCGATCTAGCCGACAAGAAACGTCAAGGATCTTAGAAAAACTTGGGTAAAAACCAAGTTTACAAGTAATATTCCGCAGTGTATCTTTCAGTCTTCAACTGTAGCTACGCGAGCTGTTAGGGAAATAATATATGGCTGGGTAATAATAAAGGGTTGCGTCGACGAAATAATGAACTACCGACTATTTGAAGACCGGTTAGCCTAGTGGGTAGTGATAGTGACGCTGCCTACGAAGCTGAAGGTCCTGGGTTCGAATCCCAGTAAGGGCAAATATTTGTGTGATGAACATGAATATTTGTTTCCGAGTTTTGGATGTTTTCTATGTGAATGAATGAATTAATAAAATAATTTATGTGTTTAAGTATTTTTTTCATTTCATTTATTCCTTTATAACACAGTTTGACATGTCAATTTGTATAGTGTCAAAATCTTAAATAACATTATTTATATTACAGTAGTTAGGGAAGTATGTCTGAGTTTACACAGCAAGTCTGTCAATACGAATGAATTATTATTAGTACATTTATTTGTCAAGTTTCTAGGAAAACATTTTATTTTTATTTTATTCGTAGGTACTTAAACATTACATAACCATTGATTGGGTAGCGAGCCCCAGCTGAATATTTATATATATTAATTTATTTATTTAAAAATATATATACAGCCTGTATGTTTAATATTACCTCAAAATTTGTAACCATACATAGCTTTTAGTACTATGAACCGATATTGTAAGAAAATTGTAAGTTAGTCTTCACTACCAAAGGGTAATTAATTTTTGAAAATTTATCAAGCAGCAATGTAATCCTTACACTCATTTGACACATGGAAGAAGCGGGTTACTTGTGACAGTTGTGACGTCACATCAGTAAGACAATGTAGTGATACATTGCGTGCTGAATTATTTTATAAGGAAAAAATAAGATGGTAGTTAAGAAAAAAAATCTTGCAATATCGGTTCATAGCCCTAACACCTGCCTCTGGTTATAATTTGAGGTAATACATATTAAAAATACACGCTTTATATATATTTATAACACAATCCTTATTATTGAGCTTACTAAATTACTATGGGTCTATATCGATTTGTGTAAGATTGTCCCGTAATATTTAATATTTTTTATTTAACTGGGGGCCATTTTAAAGCAGGCTCTGTGTACCGGTATTATTTTCATACAACCTAAATACCTATCAACTATCTTGCTATATTTGTCTCTCGCTATCGCTACCGTACGGTAGCTTGCCACCGTCATAGTATTAAAAAAAAACTCATCAACGTTAATGTTGCTGGCACCCGGTCAGCTTACAGAGTCAAAACAACTCGCCCAAACGTTGACAAAAACCGCACAAAGTGCATTAAAACTACTACCTCTGAAACAATTACTAAATAAGTTTCTGGCAAAAATTTCATTTTTGGTACAAGCTTTTGCTGCCGACTGTACTTTTCTGCATACCATCATCAAGTACCTACTCATTGAGACGATTCTAACGAGCCCAAACTCGATGGGGTTGTGTCGTTTTATTGCGGAGTTCCTATGGCCACCTTCCAGTTCCAGCATTAGATCAGCTCCAAGTCATCATAATATTGCATTGTCATGCGATATACATATGCTTGCAAAACTTCACCTAATTGGATAACGGGAAGTGACTGAAAAATGGAAGGCAAATTTTGACGGACAACTTACATATGTACATACTTACATATTTAATTATTTACATACATACGAACAGTGCAAGTTAATATAAAGCTTGTAAAAAGGAATTCCAATTTGCGGTAAATAGAAGCTTGAACATATTTTTAGCACCGAAGCCAAGGTAATTTGTTATTTTATGCTGGTAAAAGAATAATGTAATTAAAACAAAGAACTTACGCTTTAACAACTGCATAAGTTGCGCCAACTGTCAGCCCTAGATTAAAAGCGCTCATCCATAGCAGAGACATGGCTTCAGCTTTTAAGCGAGTAACGGAAAGTAGTGCACTGCACTATGCAATCATTGCACACTTTTCACAAATAGTTTATATCGACGAGAAAAAAATATTCAAATTTCGAATCTTAACACACGGAAAATCGCAAGATCCAATTTTAAAATCCAAAGCGCGCGCGAAACTTTTTAATATTTTTTATCCTGAAGTCCTAATGCACTGCGCGGTAACGTAATGGCGAACTTTGAATGAAATGATCGGCTATGCGGCGAGTACTGTGAACGAATGGCGAGCTGGTTTTATCCTTTACAATATAAAGTGGAGTTTTCCCCCCGCACGCCCCGCGTGTAACCGAACGTATTTTCTCAACGATACCCTATTGTGGTGCAATTTCGTTCCAACCAACCAGTAACACACTATTATTTTACAGTAGCGTATGCACGTGGATAAATAAAGTTATTCGCGGTGGTATTTAGTTTCAGCACGGCAATCACAAGATGGCCCGCGAGCTCTCACGATTTTCTCTCTCTTATTAGAAAACTTAGAGATAGTGCGAGAAAAATCGAGAGATCTCGCGGGCTGTCTGAGGAATTCCGAGACATACAATAACTACGAGTATAACTCGTCGGAAATATGTGCGAACCTGGTTTGAGCATACTATAAAGCTGCAATACGACTGATTTCTCCTGATAGAATTGATCTCCGGGAAGGATGATTTGATGGGGTCTTATAGAGGCCGGCAAGGTGACCACTAGAAAAATCTGACAGCTTGGGATTTGGCGAAGCGAGGTTCGCAGATATTTCCGACGAGTTGTACTTGCGAACTGGAAATAATGTCATCGCTGTTTTGCCGTAGGCAGAATCTATTAAATTAAATACCTACAAGTGATCCATTTGCGAGTGGAAGTGACGGGAGAACTACTCATGACATGACTAACGTAGGAAATAAATTGAACGAGCGATCGAAGCGAAGCGAAGTTCTCCGTTTCCGCTTGGGCCAAAATTCTTTATGTCCGGATGGCCGGCTGTTCTCCTCTAGAAGTCGCATTTCTTAACCTATTCTCTAAAAAAATTGTGAGCAGGTTTAATAAACATATAGATTTATTTTGTCAATTCAGGATGCAGTACCTACTTAAAAAAAAATTAATAAAAGACAGGCTCACGAGTTGTACAGCTCACAGAGCCGCTCCAGTCAGTTAAGGCGCCGTAGGTTCATGGTCTTGTCACCCTCTCACTGAGCATAAGCGTGAGCGAGATGGAAGTGCGAGTTCGGAAGCGCGGATATCATGTTTTTAGGGTTCCGTACTCGAAGAGTAAAACGGGACCCTATATTACTAAGACTTCGCTGTCCGTCCGTCCGTCCGTCCGTCAGTCCGTCTGTCTGTCACCACACCAGGCTGTATCTCACTGATACCGTGATAGTTCCAATTGAAATTTTCACACATGATGTAGGCATTTCTGTTGCCGCTATAACAACAAATACTAAAAACAGAATAAAATAAATATGTTTATTGATAATGGTACGGAACCCTTCGTGCGCGAGTCTGACTCTCACTAGGCCGGTATTTTTTATGTAATTTAAGTTTTTGTGCGTTTAAATAAATAAAAACCGGCCAAGTGTGAGTCAGACTCGCGCACGAAGGGTTCCGTACCATTATCTATAAAAAACTATTTTATTCTGTGTTTTTTAGCATTTGTTGTTATAGCGGCAACAGAAATACATCATCTGTGAAAATTTCAGCTGGAACTATCACTGTTGTTGAGACGCCTGGTGACAGACGGACAGACAGACGGACAGCGGAGTCTTAGTAATAGGGTCCCGTTTTACTCTTTGAGTATAAATAAATAAAATAAAAATAAAAATAGCCTTTATTTCCCATCATTTTAGAAATAGCATGCTTAATTTAAACAAACTACATAGGTAAATATTTGATCATCCTATTTCATTTGTATGATAAGTTAATACATGCACCTATCTAATATATCTCTTTATATATATATATATATATCTTTACAATTTTATTTTTAATATTTAAATTTTAATATTATTACATTTCATACGTAATTATGCATTCTCTATTCACTTTAATATGAATACTTTGATCTTTGGTGTATCTATATATGTATTAGCATTTATTATATAGCTCTTTGAGTACGGAACCTTAATAAGTAATCACTAAGTTCCCTCAAACATGATATTGCCGATTTTTAGAACCAATTTCAATATGTTTAGCTTTTGTGCATAATTTGTTACGAATGTTTTAAGTGTAATATTTTAGACCTATGTTCGTGATTTTTTTCTATCGAGCGAAAATTGCTTAATCATGTTGTTTCGAATCACTGATCTCGCTGCAGAAAAGCCTCAAGATTACTATTCGTATTTTTTTGAAACCTTTATTATAAATAAACAGACGCATTATATTGTTTCAAAAACTCTGGTCGCTTAACTTTGCTGAACCTACGGCGCCTTAAAATTGTAGTTTAATCTGATCTAATGAGAATTATTTATTTGTTTGTTAAAGATAAGCAACCAACATCAACCTAATATAGACCGTAAAGTAGACACACGTCAAGAACGAACAATAAAAACTTATTTGTGTATCATAAAATCATAATCATGAACAACAACGGGTTTTACGCATTATCACTATCACGTCATTACAAACTGCGTTTGCGCATATTTATTGACATAATCTGAAATGTAAACATAACTTCAAACAAAACAGGAAAATCAACAAAAGTTAGGTAAAATCATTTGAATTGCGGTGATTATTTACGCAGAAAAAGTCCGATTTGTAAGTGGGGATTACCTTATGTTTTAACCCTTGGCACTTGTTATCAGTTATTTGTATTTTCTTTGACTAGTATACCAAGAGGGCTATGCTAGAAGTTTCTCTGCGTGATCGCATCAGAAATGAGGCTTTCCGCAGCAGAACTAAGGTAACCGATATGGCCCTCGGAATCTATAAACTTAAGTGGCAGTGGGCGGCGCTCATTGCACGCAGAACCATTGGCCGTTGTGGCGGAAAGGTTCACGAAAAAAGGTTCGGTATCGGCCGGGCCGAAACTTATGAAACGGTACTTCGGGTCGCGTTCGGCTAACTTCGGGTGCGCTCGTGCCAAGTTGCCAATCGGCAATATGGCGTAGCTCGCCGGCCACCGGCTCAGTGAAGTGACGCTTTGGGATAGGGGTCTAATTAGCAACTCGTCTATGGGGCAACTCGTCTATGTCGCATTTGGTCTAAATATCTGCTGGTCTAAAAAGCAACTGGTCTACCATTTTTTTGGAGTTGCAACTGGCCTAAGTAGCGTCTGGTCTAAGTGGCAACTCGCCTAAGTAGCAACTGGCCTAAATAGCCAGTCGTCTATCCTAACTATTTTACTCTAAGGCAGTTCGGTGTAGGTACGACGACGAGCGAAGCGAGGAGGAGTGTTAGGAAGAACTGCGACCCTACAATGCGCGATAGCCGAGCGAGCGAAGCGAGCGCGCCGCGGCAGCGGCCGGCGAAGCGCCAGAACCGACTTTATACGAACAAAATTGCTAATTAGTCCAGTTGCTACTTAGTCCAGTAGCTAATTAGTCCAGTTGCTACTTAGACCAGACGCTACTTAGGCCAGTTGCTACTCCAAAAAAAATTGTAGACCAGGTGCTTTTTAGACCAGCAGATGTTTAGACCAAATGCGACATAGACGAGTTGCCCCATAGACGAGTAGCTAATTAGACCCCATGATCCTATCCCACGAGTTTCAGGTGTTACATTGTTAATATGGGTATAAAAGCGGTTTTACGTCATTTTTTCGATTTTAACAAGTCTACAAAAGGTTTGGTTTCGGCCGAAACTAGAGCCAAAGCCGAACCTTCGATTTCGGTTTTAGCAAAAAAACATGTTTCGGTCGGACCCTACTTAATAGCTAGGTATCCAAAATCTTCTATTTCAAAGCGCAACCCTCACAAAAAATGGTGCCACAATTTTTACGGTCAGGCAACAAAAAAAAGTCAATCAAAAAGTAAAGTCAGTCGTTCCGAATCATTCGCCTTTGAAAATAAATATTTTGGCTATAAATCCAAAAACATTTATTTTTTATTTTTCCCGACGATGGAATTGGGTCTAGATTCACACTATTTCTTATATGTGCACTGTATGGATGGAGACTCACACTGCATAGTAAATAAAGAGCTATCCTCTTTAATTTATTTAGTTATTTGTTCAAATAATTAGCTGTCCGTATTTTAATGAGCTGTCAGGAACAAACAAGTTCTTGTTTTCGTGCGAAACAAAATAATTACACCTTAATCCAACTTTTAAGGTGTAATTATTATCACCTGTCAAAACTTCCAAATCATCCGTAGCGTGGCTAAAAGCATTTTAATAAACGATGTTGTTTTCAGAATATCGACGTCCAATAAGTCCACTTAGTCCACTAGATGGAAAACTTGAGTTTAAAGTTGGACGGTCGGTGGCGGGATTTATGAATTTCAATACTAATTAGGGATTTGTAACGGGTAAGCGTTAAAACATTACGAGAATGTGTATGTCTCCCCAGTTCATACCTTAAAACATGTATTAAAGTGGTTAGTATAATTAAAAACAAGTTTCGGTCCAAAATATCATTTTCGTGACCAGTTTTCATTGCCTCTTGTTTTTTCGCAAAGTCGCCTATTAGGTACTCATAATTAGATACGAGTTAGTAGGTCTCGGGAGTCCACTGGATGCGGGTGGCGCAGGACCGGTCACTTTGGCACTCTTTGGGGAAGACAGCAGTGGACGTCTTTCGGCTGATATGATGATGATGATGAGATAAGATAAGATAAGAATTTATTTATTTATTATTATTAGAAATACAAGAGTTAAATAAGCGATGAAAGAGACGTATGTCCAGCAGTGGGCACACGTCGGCTGATAATAACGATGATGAAGACGTAAATAAAAGCTACAACTGCCTAAACTAAATAGTCTTCAACCGTCAAGGCTACAGATATTCTGACAAAACTACATAAGTCAAAGTCAAAGTGATCCGGCTCAAACCCACATTCTGTGTGACAGATATTATTAAAGGATTCAAGACACAAGACGGGAAAAGTCGTGAAAGGATATCGTATTCCAGCCTTGTTTGTTTGAACTTGGTATCGATCGATCACTCTCTTCACAGTATGTATGTATGTATTTAAGCACTGCATTGTAATGACAGGTAAGACAATATACAAATCACACAATATATCAAAGTACACAGGCGAACTTATCCCTATAATCTTATCCAGCTAACCTTTAAGCAATTGATACAGTTCATATCTATGTGCTTCATAAACGTCATTGTCAATTAACTATGTATACGCCAATCAAATTAGAATTTATCGAAGAATTAATTCCCAGCGAGCTGGAAATTGTTTTCATACCCTCATTTGACCCTAAATGCGTGTAATCCGAGTTTGCCCAATCCCAGATGGTGTGGATAAGGTTTGGGAGCCCAATAAACGCGACATTTTTGCTCTTTTTTCAGATCTTTGCATTTAGTACAAAAACGGTACGTCGGACCGAAAATGTATTTCATTCAATTCAAATTCTGCGTCGAATGGATATCTAAAACGTTCGGTTATAGTCGAAATCAAAGGTTAGAAACTGGGAAAAGGGTCTACCAGGCTCAGCTAACGAGAATGGCCCCCGCCGAGGGATTTGGTGATTCTTTCAGGGGATGTATTGGCAGGTCATAAGAACACTCCATGTTTAATATCAGTCCTCGATCTTCTTTTGTTTTCGAGTCTAGTATAAAAAAATCAAGGTGTCATTTAAAGTGTCATATTAGGTAAACTGTTCAAGGTAATACCTAACCAAACAAAATCATCATGAATAAAAATAGAATAAGCTACAAAGTGCATATATTCAACCAAGACCATGTCCTTAACCTTCCTTTAAAAAATCTAGTTTTATTTTCGTATTTTTTTTACGCTTTTCGTGGAGGTAAAAATATCGTGACAAGCCACTAATGCCCACTACATACCTATACATAATTTTTTTTTTCAAAAATCTACGTGCGTTATGTCAAAAAAAAATACAATCGTCGAACAAGTAGATAACTTACACTGGGCACTTATCTACACAGTGCCCAGTGCAGTGTGTAGATAAGTCAGTATGCTGTCTCTTTTAATGAACCTTCTTGCCTACAAAATGTATATGAAAGGAAAATAACTTAATGCCTACTCTTTTCTAATTATTATCTTCAACAGTGGACCTGTGCATACGCAAAAAACTAATTTAGATAATATTACATGTATACATTGCACGTAGAACCGATGGCCGTTGGGGCGGAAAGATTCTCGAGTGGCGACCACGTACCGGAAGGCGCGGCCTGGGTAGGACAAAGTGGACTGATGACCTGGTAAAGGTCGCGGGAGTCCGCTGGGTGCGGCTGGCGCAGGTCCGGTCATTGTAGCACTCTTTGAGGGAGACCTATGTCCAGCAGTGGACGTCGGCTGATATGATGATGAAGATCATGAACGTGTACAAGCAAGCGAGAGAGAAATACAGAAACGAAGATTGTTTTAAGTGCGAACTAACTCTGCCGTGAATTTACGGTAGGTAGGTACTACAGTCAGCCAAAAATGTGGTCTACCACGGGTCGAGGCTTATTTGAATGTCATAAAACAACAACGTCAATTTCCACTTGCAATAATATTATGACTAAGTAACTGCTTAGTATATTATAGTTGATAAGTACAGTATTTTAAGTTTCTCATTCTTCATTTCAGGTTGTCACGAATAAATTATTTCATTTCATTTCTTTTTAACCGACTTTAAAAAAAGGAGGTTCTCAATTCGGTTGATTTTTTTTATTTTTTTTAATGTGTGTTACCTCTGAACTCCGTCATTTATGAACCGATTCGTACCATTCTTTTTTAATTGAAAGTATATGCTTCCAGGTTGGTCCCATTGTTTTCAAAACTCCAGTTGAATAATGGGAACCATGAGGAATTGAGGGAACTCCTCAAATATACCTATAAGGCACGCGTGTAGTAATTTCGGTGTTTTCTATTTACATCCGGAAATCATAAATTTGGTGAAGTGGAAGTGATGATGAAGACCACAGATGGCTTGTGGAACTTGTCAATGATGTACTTCAAACTATAAAAGTCGTCGCCGATTCTGATATCATTCCGTTGAAATAGCAAACAAAGAAGTGACAAAGGTGATTCTGAGATCCTTGAGGAATTGACGGAAGTCCTCAAATATTATCGGCCCACATACGGCGATTTGGTTTTTTTCTCTAATAATCAACGTATTTAAAATAAATAAATAAATAAATAAATATTATGGGACAATCTTACACAAATCAACCTAGGCCCACGGTAAGCTCAGTAAGGCTTGTGTTGTTTTGCTCTCGGAAATCAGTTCATGTGGTAAATTGGAAAATAAATGTGGAAATGTTCATGTGGCTTGGCGGAGTACTGAATTGAAGTCGGTTAAAACTTAGTTTTTAAAGTAAATTATCATGACAGTATAACCTTAGCGACAATCAGATCTCCCAGAAACTTTTGTCAAAATTGGTAGGTAGACCACGTTCTTGGCCATCCGTGCCTACAACTATTGGATTTTAAAGTTAATATAACTCTGCCAGCATCTTCTTCGTGGTGTAGAAGTCATATATTTGATTACGCAAAGTCAACACCGAAGAGTTAACGTTTGGCCCGAGTTTGCTCGCGAGGGAAATAAGTTTGATGAACTAACCTAACACACTTGCCACTCGCAATATAATTAATTGGCGAATATTATACTAAGTATGTACAACAATCCCATTTGCTGACGCTGGGACGAAAATGCTATACAGGATGTTTGGCAGATGGATGGACATACAATATACTTGGGATAGATGGGGCCATATGCAGAACGTGGTTGTGCACAAAAAAATACCCGCAGTATTGACCAAGATTTAAAACCTTAATAACTTAAAAATGTATGATAAAACAGAAAAATATTTTTTTGGAGTTTTTAAATCTTGAAAACGAAGTACCGTTACTTGAAAATTAAAAATAAAAATTAAAAAAAAAAAAACTTTGGATCCAAGTGATTTTTTTTGTGCATAACCACGTTGCATATGACCATTACGGCCACATCTATCCCAAGTATATGTACTTATGTCCATCCATCTGCCGTCCATCTGCATCCATTTACACTCTGTAGGTATATCTTTTTCCACAATTTAAGATTGATGATCCTCATGATATCTTTGTGCCTTGACTTAGATAAATATTGAAATATGGAAATGTGTCCGCCCCCTATTATTCCTTATACTATTATAAGGAATTCTTTTGTGCAATACAATACAGATTAACTCGCTTAATAATAAAACTTAACAAACCTGTGTTAACTAAAATGTGTAGGTATACCTTAATTACCTTACCTACTTCCTTTCTCACAAACACAAATATCAAACTGTCAGATAACCCAAGTGGAATGATAATAATGTCCGAGAAATATTTAAGAGGAAAGGATCTGCCTGAAATAATAAAAATAAAAATAATGTGACGAATCTGTCACCTCAAAATTTTCTATATCTGTTTAAATAAAATACCTAAAGCAATTGACTTTGGAAAACTTCACCATTATCTAAAAGTTTTTTATAATTTTTTTTTACCTACTTGATTCTTACTTTGTGCTGGTGTCGGTCAAATATGATAGGTCAAGATACGCACTTTGACAATGTCTGCGTTTTCAAATTTTAAGTGTCACAAATTAATAAATCCTAAAACTACTTTAAATATAAATTATTGTTTATAGTAAGCAATAAATTATAAAAGCTTAATTAATCATTATACTTCAAAGTTTTAGTCAAATCAAAAGAGATAATAACAACATCCTTTATGATCTTGGCACACTTTCTCGAAATACTTCGCTGATTCACCAAATTACATTAGGCTTCTGATTAATATAACGAAATATTAAATAACTACCTACTTCATAATTCATAACAAGGAATAAATCAATTGATTTTTATTTATGTATTTATTTCAAGTAACTTAGACTCATATTTCTTATATTTATGGTTAGTGTGTACTTATAGCTGTGTTAAAGTTTAGGTTAGACATAGTATGTACATAAAATAAATAAATAAATAAATATTATGGGACAATCTTACACAAATCAACCTAGGCCCACGGTAAGCTCAGTAAGGCTTGTGTTGTGGGTACTAGGCGATGATATATATAATAGATAAATACATATAGATACTTATATACATATATAACATCCATAACTCAGGAACAAATATTCGTGATAAACACACAAATAAATGCCCTGACCGGGATTCGAACCCGGGACCTCCAGCTTCGTAGGCAGAGTCACTACCCACTGGGCTACGGAGGCCGTTAAATACATACAGATGCTTATTACATACATACAGCAATACACTATACATATACTGTATGTATTACATAAATACATACAGTACATATAGATGCTTATTATAATTTAACTACTTAGTGGCGTAAAGACTCCGTGACCTGTACACCTCTTTTAATTATTTTTTTCAAATTTCCGAGTGGCAGTGGGCGGGGCACATTGCACGTATAACCGATGGCCGTAGGGGCGGAAAGGTTCTCGAGTGGCGACCACGTACCGGAAGGCGAGGAGTGGGTAGGCCCCCCACAAGGTGGACTGCGATGACCTGGTAAAGGTCGCGGGAGTCCGCTGGATGCGGGTGGCGCAGGACCGGTCATTTTGGCACTCTTTGGGGGAGGCCTATGTCCAGCAGTGGACGTCTTTCAGCTGATATGATGATGATGATGATGAAATTTCCGAACCTGCTCACAAAATTTCACGAGAATCGTTTGAGAAATGCGAACGATAAAACGTATCGTGCTAGCTGTGCTGTAAGTAGAGGAGAACAGTCAGAAATGCGAACGATAAAACGTATCGTGCTAGCTGTGCTGTAAGTAGAGGAGAACAGCCAGAAATGCGAACGATAAAACGTATCGTGCTAGCTGGGCTGTAAGTAGAGGAGAACAGTCAGAAATGCGAACGATAAAACGTATCGTGCTAGCTGTGCTGTAAGTAGAGGAGAACAGCCAGAAATGCGAACGATAAAACGTATCGTGCTAGCTGGGCTGTAAGTAGAGGAGAACAGCCAGAAATGCGAACGATAAAACGTATCGTGCTAGCTGGGCTGTAAGTAGAGGAGAACAGCCAGAAATGCGAACGATTAAACGTATCGTGCTAGCTGGGCTGTAAGTAGAGGAGAACAGCCAGAAATGCGAACGATAAAACGTATCGTGCTAGCTGGGCTGTAAGTAGAGGAGAACAGCCAGAAATGCGAACGAAAAAACGTATCGTGCTAGCTGGGCTGTAAGTAGAGGAGAACAGCCAGAAATGCGAACGATAAAACGTATCGTGCTAGCTGGGCTGTAAGTAGAGGGGAACAGCCAGAAATGCGAACGATAAAACGTATCGTGCTAGCTGGGCTGTAAGTAGAGGAGAACAGCCAGAAATGCGAACGATAAAACGTATCGTGCTAGCTGGGCTGTAAGTAGAGGAGAACAGCCAGAAATGCGAACGATAAAACGTATCGTGCTAGCTGGGCTGTAAGTAGAGGGGAACAGCCAGAAATGCGAACGATAAAACGTATCGTGCTAGCTGTGCTGTAAGTAGAGGAGAACAGCCAGAAATGCGAACGATAAAACGTATCGTGCTAGCTGGGCTGTAAGTAGAGGAGAACAGCCAGAAATGCGAACGATAAAACGTATCGTGCTAGCTGGGCTGTAAGTAGAGGAGAACAGCCAGAAATGCGAACGATAAAACGTATCGTGCTAGCTGGGCTGTAAGTAGAGGAGAACAGCCAGAAATCCGCTGGACGCTAGACAGACATACGAAAGCATTTTCGCACGAGCTGAAACCGAGAACTTATAAAGCTATAAAAGGTCCCAATTTCGCATTGAAATACGTGAAATCGACCGGTTCCTCTTATTTCTGCGCTCCTTTTTGCGAAACATTAGTATTGAGATATGCTTTTAATAGAATTAATTGGTTATTAGTAGCGAAAGGCTCCAGTAAGACACAGAGTTATTTCATTAAAAAAAACTTATAATATGAGAAATGTTCGTACAACAGTTCTAAAATTATTGGTTATGGGGCCGGCCACATGCCTGCCGCCGCTCCAAAACGGCGCGGCGCGGCAACACAGAAACTCGCGTTTTAGTCCAGGCAAAGAACTGACAACTTGTATGGAAAAAATTACAAATTTGGAAATTATTTATTATAGCAGATTTTTTCTATGCCATAGATATATTATCAATTAAATAGTTACCTATATGAATAGTAACTGTCTCAACTCAATGTTATTGTTTTCCACTGACGTAGACGAGGTGTCTAGAAGTATAGATCAACTTAAATCACATTGTGCTATTGGTTGGGATGGCATATCATCATATTTTATTAAGAAAACTAAAGATTTCATTATCACCCCGCTGACACATATTCTTAATCTAAGCCTCTCTACCGGGGTATTCCCAGATTGTTTTAAACAGGCAGTCATATCACCTATACACAAAAGTGGAAACAGGGAAGATGTAAACAACTATCGACCTATTTACATAATGCCGGCTCTTTCTAAAATTCTGGAACGGCTCATGAACTCTCGCCTTGTAAAATATTTGGAGGGTTACAATATCCTCTCCCCAAACCAATATGGATTTCGCAAGGGTAGGTCTACGGAGGACGCAGTAAACTCCATCACCAGTAGGATAGCTAAATATCTAGACGATAAGAAGAAGTGTACTGCTGTCTTCCTGGATCTCTCAAAAGCCTTCGACACCGTCTCTGTCCCCATTCTTCTTTCAAAAATGGAATGCCTTGGTGTAAGAGGATTGCCTCTTCAGCTCTTTAAGAGTTATCTTTTTAACAGAAAACAATGCGTACGCATAGGTGATATGACCAGCCAGTACTCTTTTATGAATTTTGGTGTCCCACAAGGCAGCATTCTAGGTCCAACACTGTTTTTAATTTATATTAATAATCTATGTGACCTAAAAGTCCCAAACGCCCACATTACTACTTTTGCAGACGATACAGCCATTCTATTTGTTGGAGATAGTTGGAGAGAAGTTCAAATAGCTGCTGAATGTGGCCTGAAAGTAGTCTTGGACTGGCTTAATAATAACCTGCTCACTTTAAACACTTCTAAAACCAAGCATGTAAATTTTTCCATCACTAAGCATAACCAACCAAATTTTCCATTCACCATTAAAGCACACACCTGTTCCTCAGATAATCCAGCTATTACGACTACCACTACTGATTGTAATTGTAATTTAATCGAAAACACTCAGCAAATCAAATATCTAGGTATAGTAGTAGACAACCATCTCTCTTGGTCAAACCATATACGTTATCTCTCGGACCGCATACGTAAACTCATTTTCATTTTCAAAAAACTGAGGCGTGTCTCTGACCCTCATTTCCTCAAGTCGGTATACCTTGCCTTAACTCAATCTCTGCTAACTTACTGCATAACAGTTTGGGGAGGCGCTGCAAAAACACACTTGCTTCCACTAGAACGCGTTCAAAGATTTATTTTAAAAGTTATGCTTGCTAAGCCCATTAGGTTTTGTACGCGAACACTATATTCAATAGCGCAAGTGCTAACAGTCCGACAACTGTACATTGAACGAGTTTGCCTAAAACAACATAAAGCTACAAACACACTTAGTGCATACGCACGTAAACGTCTTGAAGGCCGTAGAAAATTCCAAATTTTCAGCCCAGTCGCACACAACACCGCCTTTTATCAACGACAATTTAATTTCCTTGCACCTTTTCTTTACAATAGAATCAACCAACATTTAAACATCAGACAGTGTAGTAAATATAACTTAACAAAATCTATCCGAAAATGGTCTATGTCCCTTGATTATTTTGAAACTGAAAAAATTCTCGCAACTGTAAAATAATAACCCCTTACAAAAATATTAGTAAACAATTGATCCATCAATGCCCACTCTCTTTCATTCTCACACAAACACGCACACAAACACACACACACACATAAACACACACACACACACATATATATATATATATATAAACAACGCACTAACACACAGTTAGATAAATTAATTTAAGCATTAGTTACACCACGTAGCAATTACAAAAAAAAAAAAAAAAAAAAAAACTGCATGTAAATTTCAATATAAAAGAAATCCTTTATTTCTTTCCCTCAGTACCAATGTAAGTAGTAGCGATCTCATAATGAGCATTAGAACTCCCCTGTTCCCTATAAGACAGGTTTACCTAGTTTAGGGCACAGGACACCGTTCCTAGGCTTATCTAACAATAGTGCACTCTATCTATCATATCATGATGTATTACTTAAATAAGCTGATGTACTGATTCTACAATAAATATATTTTCATTTTCATTTTCATTTTCAATGTTCGTACAACAGTTCTAAAATTATTGGTTATGGGGCCGGCCACATGCCTGCCGCCGCTCCAAAACGGCGCGGCGCGGCGCCACAGAAACTCGCGTTTTAGTCCAGGCAAAGAACTGACAACTTGTATGGAAAAAATGACAAATTTGGAAATTATTTATTATAGCAGATTTTTTCTATGCCATAGATATATTATCAATTAAATAGTTACCTAGCGACAAAATCCAACAAAATTTCAGACATCAAAAAAATTATAACTTAACTGGCTTCTGAAAAGTTAGAAAAAATATATTAAGGGGCTCACAGCTCCCAATGACCTTCGATCTGTTACCGTCCGTTTTTTCGTGTTTTTTTTGGCTTACCATATTAACAACAACGAGGTTAACCGAAATAGTATCCCATATTTACTTCAAAACTCATAGTTTTTGAGATATATGGCAATAAACTGTAGACGTAACTTTTGTAAGAATGAGTTTAAAATAAAAAACTCTCTTTGGTTGTTAGAAACGTCAAAAAAGAACAGTTACATGTAAATTTCATATATTAAAGTGCATAAACAATCTAATATCAAAAATAACAGAGCTTTTTTGAACCATGTTTGAATAAATCTACTTTACTTACTAAAATAAATATACATACCTTGTTTTCCAAAAAACTATCTTGCAAAAGTAGATAAAGTATTGAAGAACCGATTAACGTTTGTGGCATAAATATATATATTGTAATGACGGAGGAATATCAACTCAAAACTCATCAAAACTAGTCAAAAAGCGCGTGGAGCCCCTTAATAAACGGTTTTATCTTTGTTTTGGTTCATTTACATTTGCTCTATAATATTCAAAATAAATAATAAAAAAAAAAACAATTCATGCTTTATTTAAATCTATATAATAATTTCCGGATGGAAAGTTTGTTGGATTCTTGCACAAAGCATCTTAGAATAACGTTTTAAAATGAAATAAACGAAAAAAAACGCTATTATACTTAAATTAATGTTTTTCAAAACCGTATTTGGCCTGGAGTATTTAGGGCCTAGCCACATGTCTGCGTTGCGGCGCCGCGCCTCAAAACTTAACAGCGGCGGCGCCGCACCGCAGGCATGTGACCAGGCCCTATCTTATGTAAAGGGCTCCGGCCAAATCTTTTTAATAAATTAGCTAGTGGCGTACTCGACGAGAGTGTACTATGTGCCTAATTAACACATTAACGGTAACTTAACGTTACGCCCTGCAACATCTGACGCACGTAATTGAGTTATATCGCAAGTAAGCAATAACTATCTATAAGTACTATAAGCTAATGTATACCTTGTTCTTTATACTTGATCTACCGAGAATACAACATCTTCGGTGAAACTATGTCTGGTTTTACTTAGAACCTACAATTCATCCCTCTACAATCTCAACATAACTCAAGAGGCTTATGCTCAGCAGTGGGCGATTACAGGCTGAAAATTGATTATGATGAGGTCTGGTAATCTGGTTTGAAACTTATTCAGGTGTTTTAAATGAACGTAGGTATTACTTAGTCACTTATTGAACTCAAATACGACAAAAAAAGCACCAATAAGTATTCAACTATACCCAATAAATCGCAACGCACTGCAATATAAAACTAAAGCTCCCATTGCATATTGCAAGTATTGCAACTACATATCAACCAGTAACTTTCTAAAATTCCTTTCCCAATTCATCATTCAAAAAGTAAATTTGAGTGTAGAACGTAGAGATACATGTATTTACCAGTGGAATGTCATAAGTGTTTAAGTGTAGATATTTACGGAACATGTTTGAACGGCCTTAAACGTTCAGGTGATCTGCAAAGTGCATTCAACTTGGTCAAGGAACTCGAACACCGCATGAGTAGGAGCAAGATTCAAAAGACTGGCTATGCAAAATGATATAGGTAGGAAAACTACAGATATGCACGAATGAACTAAATGGATTCTATGTATTTAGAATTTTTGTAACCAAGTTAACCGATATGATATAGCCCTCCGAATCGCTAAACTTAAGTGGTAATGCACATTGCACGTAGAACAGATGGCCGTTGGGGCGGAAAGGCCCTCGAGTGGCAATCACGTACCGGCAAGCGCTGTGTCATGCGATCCTGGCAGGATCGCCATGTAAGGATGGCGCTAGTTAAACAACTGTATTGTTGAAGCTATGATTTATTACCTACTGCTCTAATTGTAATTAATTAGGCTAGGTACGCGATTATTATACTACACCACCACAGGAAGCCCCCTCACTATGTGGACTGATGTCCTGGTAAAGGTCGCGGGAGTCCGCTGGATGCGAATGGCGCAGGACCGATCATTGTTGCACTCTTTGGGGAGGCTAAAGGCCTCCACACACCGGTCGCGGGCGCGGGTCGGGCGCGGGCCCGCGCCCGACCCGCGCACGCGACCGGTGTGTGGAGGCCTTTATGATGTCCAGGAGTGTCTTTCGGCTGATATGATGATGATGATGAGAATTTTTGTATCACCGAAAAATTATGAAAATTATTTGTCCGATTGGCGCATAGATCTACAAACGGTAATTAAAACGTAGGAGATTTTACCGACTCTTTCCTTTACTTTTACGCCTTGGAAAATCCGATCCGGCTCAACCTCGATAGTTCTTTAATTTATTCATACCTTGGCATGGGCTTGGCATTTGTCATCATCATCATCATATCAACCGAAACACGTCCACTACCCCCCCCAAAGAGTGCCAAAGTGATCGATTCTGCGCCAGCCGCATGCAGCGGACTCCCGCGACCTTTACCAAGTCCGCCTTCTACCCCCGCTGCCTCTTCCGGTGGCATTTGTATGAAAATATAATAGCTCTAGTGAAACCAGCATTTAGACTTGCCTCTTTTTCTATCTTGATTTGAAACAGTCCATTCAATGCCAATCACGAGTCACGACCACACATACGCCAGGGCGCTACGCGCGCTTTGCGCCCCATATGGGCATTACGCTGCTACGGGCTACAATTCAATTCAATCAATTTTATTTCGGACAAAGTCCATAAATTGTTAGTAACATATTACTTAATTCTAGGGTTAGTATTAATATTAATATAGGTCTAGTCTAGGTGTAAAGACATAGGGGGACATGCAGCTGCACCCAGTGCCTCAGCCACGGTTGTAACATTTACCTTATTAAGAACGGTTGCAGTCCTCATCATTCTAAGGGACGCAAATGCACGTCCCAGTATCACGACTGAGGCATGCAGTCGTGATACTGGGCCATGTTTGAGGATTCTCACATTACGGGACATCTAGCAGGCTTTTCATTCTGTCTCTGTAACAGCAAAGGACGTCTGTACGCTGCTAATGTTAACGTGCGTTTTGGCACACTCTTTTTACCTGTTTTTCTGTGGTTTTAGCAGTATTTTAAATACTGTTTTAGTGCTAATATTAACATTTCCTGTAATTAAATTTTTATGTTTGACAATCTGTCATAACAACGATATTATGTCAAGTTATGTTAACCGCGTCACCATGAAGTTTAGGTTGAATACTTTTAGTCTAAGGTTGTATTCACTTTTCGTTACTATGTGATCCTGGTACCTTGTAAATTTTTGAATTGTAAATTTAGAACTAGAAATTCTAGAATTCTTGGTCGGTTGGGGTATATAAGCCCATACAATGGGCGGAACGACCAGTTTTACGTCGACTTCCAAACCAGGAAGACTTCTAAATTGACCTGTGCGGGGTCACAGTTGGCCCCGCACCTCAAGAAGGTCCCTCCTACGAGTTCTGGCAGCGCGTTGACGAACCACGTCCGTTATCTGCACGTGCTCCTTGTGGACGCCAGTACGCGCCCCTCTTTGGCGTCTGTACGCCCTACCTGCACGCGCTCCTGGGTTGCGCGCCCTATCTGTACGCGCCCCTCTTTGGCGTCTGTACGCCCTACCTGCACGCGCTCCTAGGTTGCGCGCCCTATCTGTACGCGCCCCTCTTTGGCGTCTGTACGCCCTACCTGCACGCGCTCCTGGGTTGCGCGCCCTATCTGCACGCGCCCTTGGATTGCGCGCTTGGACTGCGGGCTCTACCTGTACGTGCCCTTGGACTGCGCGCTCTACCTGTACGCGCCCTTGGACTGCGCGCTCTACCTGTACGCGCCCTTGGACTGCGCGCTCTACCTGTACGCGCCCTTGTTTTGCGCGCCCTATCCGCACGCACCCTTGGATTGCGCACCCTATCTGTATGCGCCTTGGACGGCGCGCACTATCTGCGCACGACCTACCTCACGTTTTCTTTACCTTTTTTACGCTCAACCTCTAAATTCTGTACGGTGTGCCATTGTAACCCCTGCACTAACTAAAAAATAAATATACAACCCCGACCCGAATACCTTTTTTCTTTTCTGTAGTCTAGCTTTTCTAACTGTTCCGTGGGCTATCAATATCTTGGTAGTCCACGTAACGTGACACGGTGAGCCCCACCGGTCGACCAGCGTGCACAGGATGGTATTCGAGCTGGCGCGCCACCGTCTCAGTAGCGAGCAACACCGCTTCCTGATAATAGCGTGGAAGCCGTCGATCCGCCCCTCCGCGAACATGCCCGAGGTGCTGCAGTGTCGCGGCAGCCCGAACACCACCCTGTACGCGTTGTTATATTGTACCCGCAGAGCGCTGTATGCCCGCTGCGTATAGCTGATCCATAGGCTGCACGTGTAAAAGGACTGGCAATATGCTTTAAAAAGCGTAGCCTTTACCTTATCAGTACATCGTGCAAACCTACGAGCCAGCATGTTACAACGCACAGCCAGCGCTCTGCGTTCCCTCTCCATGTCCATATGGTCACACATGTCGTCCGTGACCCAGTGGCCCAAATATTTAAAATGCTTGACTTGAGCTAAGGTAGTACCACAAAGAGTCACAGGGGGGACTCTGTAGGCCTTATTACCTGCTTTAAAAAGCATAACCTCGCTTTTTTTAGCATTATATTTGAGCCCCTGGGCCTCCGCGTACGACTCACATTTGCGCAATAAACTGGTTAAGCCACCCACTAGCAGCACCATGTCATCCGCGTAGCTGATGTTATTCACGCGCACCCCATCTATAGAACATCCCACACTGGCACTGCTGAGCTCCTCCAGCGGCTCCAGCAGTCGGTTCATGTACAGGTTGAAGAGGCGGGGCGAACTTAACCCCCCCTTGTCTCACCCCGCATTTCAACCTGTACACCTCCGAATACGCTCCAGCCCACCTTACACAATTTTCTTGGTTATCATACCAGAACCTGAGCAACGAGGTAACCTCACACGGCAAATCAGTCTCAGATTGCAACTTATGCCACAGCATATCATAAGATACCAGGTCGAATGCTTTTGACAGGTCCAAGTAACAGGCATACACAGGCGTTTTTCTAGCCGTGTAGTACTGGACAGTCTGCTTTAGACATAGGATGGCTGATTCGGTGGATAAGCCAGGTCTAAAGCCGAACTGGGCGTCATGCAGGCGGATATGCTTTGCCAGCTGTTTGTCAAGCAGACTGTCCAGAACCTTGGCAATAACATTAGCCAAAGAAATGGGCCTGTAGTTGGACATGTCAGAAACATCGCCGGTTTTGTTCTTAATAATTGGGACAACTACTGTGCGCATAAGTTCATCCGGAAGGTAACCGTGACTCAAACAAAGGTTAAAAAACAACGCAAGAGTTCTTGGTAGGTGTATACCCGCGAACTTCAAATGCTCTATGCTGAGGCCATCTTTCCCAGGAGACTTCCCTCGCACCATTTTGTTAACTACTGAAGCTACCTGTTTAGCAGTGAATCTCACAAAATTGGCCTCAGGATGCCTCTCAGCGTCGCACAGATGAGACGGGGGCTTAAGAGGAGTTTCTACCTTAAAGTGGCGCTGAAACGCATTGGCTATATCACTCGGCTCATGCAACCCAGCTACGCTCACAGGCAAGGCTGTCTTAGGGTTTAATTTATTCGTCGATTTCCAGAATTTACCAAATTTTTTACTAGAATGTAGCTGCGCAATAATATCCATTCGGATCTGATCTTGATTATTTTGACAGTATTTTAATTTTGATTTGAATACTCTTTTAGATTCATACATTTTAACGTAAACATCTCCGGAAACCGGTTTACCGCACGACAACCACATTAGATAACACAGCCGGGCTTCCCTGTGAGCACAGCTGACATGCTTGTTCCAGCCGGGTACGTACTTATGTTTCCTACTTTTAGACGCATGATGACAAAGTCTCGCGCCCTCCGTAAGTATACATTTTATATTTGAGTACATGGTATCCAAGAGTGATCTATGATGTTGATCAACACACAACTTATCTGCGCAACCAGTAAATATAGAAGGGAAATTAATGTCTCTAAATTTTGAATTACAATAGTCATGAAACTGTTCTATCTGTTTACTATCTCTTTCACCCCAGATTACTTTGTTACAAGCTACAGGAGAAGTTATAATTTTGGGCACAATGTTTGTAATATTACATTCAACTAACAATGGCAAGTGATCAGACCAATAAACATCCTTATTTAAAACATAGGTATTTACAACTGCCTGTCGTGCCGCGCTAGTCACTATGCAGTGATTCAGCCAGCGCCGGCAGCCATGCGCCTCACTTACAAAAGTATAGGTATTTGCCGGTAACAAATCTATATCTACGCACGACCAATTCCGTTCGCAACTGAAGCTCATTAGTTCAGAGTAAAACTGCACACCTGGATGTGAATTAAAACCCCCGAGTACAAAAACGGTCTCAACATCACTACTCTCAATTATTGCACTGATTTATGCTACGGCGTAGCGCTACAAGCGTAGCGTGACAGTGGTGGAACCGTAGGCGCTTTCCGCTACATAGCGGGAAAAACCACGGGATCGGCTACGAACGCAACGCGTAGCGATTTTTGGCAGTCAATGTGTTAATATACCTACCACATACATACATACATACATACATATCACACCTTTATTCCCAAAAGGGGTAGGCAGAGCAAGAGAAACTTATGTTCCAGCGCCACTTTTAGCATAAATGTGGGTATAAAAGATCGACAAAATGTGATGACGCAGTGATAGGTTGCTAGCCCATCGCCCACAACACACTTCAACCCTGTTCCCTTAGTCGACTCTTACGACGGGAAGAAAGGGGGTGGCACTATTCTAACCCGACACCACACGGGGGCGACACCACACGGGGGACCTACCACATTATAGTTAAATTTAACAATCTAAAATTCTAATTCAGATTGTTACTTAATCTTCCTCATTCCACCTGACCTTAAACTCTGAAAAACCAAGAAGATGGAATTTCAAAAGAAATTCGATTCTTATTACGTGTTGTTTCGATTCCGAGAAATGTAGGTATTTAGTTTTGCCTACGTGACCCCATGCACGTCGCACGCGCATGTAGTAACAGCAGAAAAAGTTTAAGAAAGTAAATTGGTGGACTTTACGCTGTTGCAATAAGGATCACAGATGGTCGGTTGAGTGTGTCGTCGACGGTACACTAAGTTCAGTGTTATTAAATAAAGTGATTTAGTAAGTAGGTAGGTATAACACAACCATATTTAAAAGTTAGAAAGGAGGGCACATTCGCCGACAAATAAAACCAGTGAGCAAAAACGCATTTTATCCACTACTGGGCAAAGTAATTTGACCTTGGAGCGTATCTCATGTATCTCATGAACCGTGATAGTTAGACAGTTGAAATTTTCACAGATGGAAGTATTTCTATTGCCGCTATTACAACAAATACTGAAAACAGAATAAAATAAATATTTAAGAGGGCTCCCATAAAAAAAACTTTTCAAAATTGCTTGTTGCCTTTATCAGGCGCTGGGTCACAAAATGTATGGGAAAACTTAAATCCGACACGCACCTCGCACTTGACCAAAATTCAAAAAAAAAACCTCTAATAATTCCTATCAGTTATTTGTTATTTGTTTTTTTATACAAGGGTGCAAATTTAATATTAATAAAGTTGATTTGCATGTTGCACTTTCCTCGCTACAGTGAGGTGAAAAGTTTTGTGTTACACGAGGGTGCAAATGTAGTTTACTTGACTTGAAACATTCGCTACGCTCCGGATTCTATTTTAGAACAACTCGCTTCGCTCGTGGTTCAACTATACAATCCTTTCGCTTGCTCGTGTTTCAATTCCACACTCGCGGGTAAAATACAACTTTGCACCCTTGTAATAACAAATAACTATTGAGTCGCTCCCCCGTTTAAAAATAAGTCCATCACCGGTGACGGCGGCGCGTCAACGGCTACGTCTTCGTTTCCACAGTATAGGTATACCTACACATAAAAACATACCTACTTGAATTGTATACTAAAACGAAATCACTTTGATACTGTCAATAAAAACCTGCATCGCTAATAAATGTCCTTCAACTTGACATTCAGAAGACGAAACTATAATAAACACGAGTATTCCCATAACAACAAGACAATCAACACTTTTTGTTCCAAAACTAATTTACCGCCGCAGTCCCGCAAAATAAGTATAATTTGTAATGCCGAGTTGCCGACGCTACAGCGCATGTGTGTGTGTGTGATGCAACACGAGTACCTAACAATGTGCAGTTGTGCACGGTTGTGTGCATAAGAAATGTCGGGTTTACGCACAGACCATTATGGTCTGTGGGTTTACGATGAGTCAGGCGGGTTTCCTTATCAGCGTTGATTTAATGAATGTGAGCGGGATAAACGGAACAGCCGCTTCCGTGAAAACTAGCTATCACCAACTGGGAGAGTTTCTCGCACAAACTCTCCCCAAAATTCATATCTAAGTAGGACTTAGGAACATGACTTCGCTTCGAATATAATTTTAATAATATTTCGATTTGAATGAGTTGATAACTTGCAAATTATGAATGAGCAATAACGAGTGATGCTTGTCGATTTATCACTCATCACTCGCTGTCGATAAGACATCCGTCACTCTCGCACGTCGTCTTATCAGAACTTGACAGATGTCTTATCCAACGCGACAAGTGATAAATTGGCAACGAGCATGGCGCAGGTGCCGGCTATATCTTACGGTATCGCTCGCGGCAATATTATCTAGTGAGGCTGAGTGTCAAGTAGGCGAGGACGCTGGTATTTAATATCTTACATAGCACATGCATTTTCTTTTGCCGATTATATCTCTGGGGATATTGATCCTTAACAACATAATACTTACAAGATTTGCTGGAAGAGATTCTTGGCAGGGATAAGTTCGCCTTTGTACTTTAATCTTGTGTGACATTAATGACATTATATCTACAATAACGCTTATTAACATACATTCAATACGTATTCCAAACTGGATCAAACTGATTGAAACCAGGTAAACCGCTTTACTTATCTATGTACATCGGTAGACTATTTCGGAGGTGTTCCGTCTCGCAACCTAGACAATTAACCTTGTCCCAGCAAGGCCCTCCGTATCAACGGCTGTCAAATAATTCACTATTCACAACGTTTCCTAATGGCGAACGACGTTCTAGAAGCATCAGGTTACAAATGTAAGCACCTGGGTCGTTCTTATTTTCTATCAATCTATCATATTTATTTGCAAAAATACAGTAATTGGATGTTACATAATGGGTTATGCTTGCAAGCAAGCCTGCAAATATTCAGGATAATGAATTTAATTTACAATGTCAGCAATAAAATAATCATAGAAAATTCGTCAAAATTAATTTCATATCGGGTACATCAATAATAATTTAATACCTTCAAATAATAAACTATTCATTCATCTTAAATTCTAACCTTCTTATTCATAAAACTTAAAATGTCTTTGCTAAATCGCAAACAGCATCCTAAGGATGATAGACGATCATGTGTGTTGTCCTGGCCCCGTAGCATGGATAGCGTTATCACGCGATAAGTGATAGGATAATCGCGTCGTCTCATTCTATCGAACGGTGTCAGCCAGGGACGGATGCTCTATCCTGTCACTTATCGCGTGATAAGGCCATCCATGATACGGGGCCTGAGGGGTAATCACGTAACGTTACGAACGCGCGTCGGTACAATTTAACTGCCAATTTTCCATATAAAAAGTGACATTTAGACCTACCTGACGCGCGTTCAATGCGTTATGTGATCGACCAGCTGTATTGAATGAAATAATATTAAATGTGCGATCTAACTTAGTTTTTAAGTACTAACATTTTTTAAGGCTTATACTAACAATAATGAGATCAATGTTATCTTGGAAAATAAATAAATTGAATTGAATTAAATAAGATCATAGAATTATAACGCCTAGAAGGATAGTTTCATACGGCCGACGCGCCAAGCATGAGGCATAAAATGGATTCATGTAGTTGTGATCAACTCGTATTTAAACGCGCCAATACGCACACAAACGCACCAATAGTGTTGCCCGCGCATACACATTCCCTGAATATATATATTATAATAAAACTACAATATGTAAGTTACGTACGCCCAAGATGAATTTTCTAATTTGTTGACGATGTCATTACCATGGTAACCATAACGTCGCTCTCGCAACATAAAAATATTTGGTCTCCATACAAAGTTTCATCCCCTTTTTTGGTGAAATTTGACATAAATTATAGCATATGTCCTATTCTGCTACATAAGGTACATTACTGGAAAGTTTCATAAAAGATCGTCCAGTAGTTTTTGAGATTGATTGGAACGTACAGCCATCCATCCAAACTTTCGCATTTATAATATTAGTATGATAATTTAGGAGTTCCTATGGCCACCTTCCGTCCTCATCATCAGGCCCCCTCGGAAGTACCATAATATTGCATTGTCCCCTGATTAAAAACACGTGTACAAAATTTAAACTCGATTTAACTCTGGGAAGTTAGTCAAAATTGACTTGCAAGTTTTGACCTAGATATACTCAAACATATAAAGTAAAAGCTTGGTACAAATCAAGTGATTTATCTTCTGCGTATTTTCAACCCTGCCGATATTTGTATTTTATGTAAGTATATTATCAGAACAGAATTATGGGTAAATATATCCGTTACATTGGCAACACTACGCTGTCATGCCGCTTATAGAAAATATGCAATTTTGATTACTGTTTTACGTAAAAATACGAGTTAGAGAATAATACTTACGTGTGAAATGTTATCTTAGAATGTTTATCCTTCTTATCCGATGCATTGTGACACCCTTTCACTGCACAAACCTTCATATTAATGAAAAATGTGGGAGCTATTTACACTTGACACGCGTCCTTGCAACTGACAAGCCGATCGGCGTACTGGGCCGTTTATGTCCTACTTTTGGTGGCCTCACCGTTGCGCGTGAACTGCGTTTCTATGCGTTATAATTCTATGAATAAGATGTGATGAGATCCCTTTCTTATGAACACAAATGTCAATGTGACAGGTAAATACAAACGAATTCTAACGCCATTTTAATAGGCTTGTAGAACGTTTAAGCCTGCATCACACTGGCGCGGCCTGCGGTGGCGGACCGTAGTAAATTTGACAGCTAATGACAAGTTTTCAATTGACCGCCGCGGCCAGGCCGCGCCAGTCTGAGAGAGGCCTTATGAATACGGCCGCAGCCGTAAGTAAGTATGTTTTGATGTTATAAAAACAAAATGTCAAGAAGCCATTTCGCTAGATTACATCTAATCTAAACTCATTCTCATTTTGTAACTTTTCTCAAAAATGGCCCGCAAAGTGAACATAACACGCTACATATGAGAAGGTAAAGTGTATAGTTTAAAGCCAGATCAAAATTAAAAAATAAAAAACATTGCAGGCCGCCTGGAATGTTACATATGAATTCCTTTATTTGTCGAGTACCAAACTTTTTAAAAAGTAGAAACTGGCATATAAAAGACGGCACAGCTCGTATTCAGCCAAATCAAGTCGTATTTTTCTGTTGCAAACGCGACATTTTTGTATGTGTCATAAAAAGATTGCGTTTTTCGGTGGAAAAATACACTTGCAATTCTGTTTAAAAAAATATATATGACGTTATATTTTATGTAATTTGCAGTATCCTCAATTTGTATTTAATAATAACGCTTGATTTCAATTTAGTCTTTTTCATTCCCCCATTTTTGAGAAAAGCACTATATTAGCCTCAGCCGGAATGGCAATTGCAGGCTTCGTATTATAATTAAACGGACTCGCAAGCTCGTCCGTTTAAACAAAATACTCAGCCTGCAATTGCCTCCTTCCCGGCCACGGCAATAATGTACTACTGCAACTCTACCGACAATAGCCTGTCCTTCGTCTTATTACGGCGTCACATATGACTATTGATGTTTACGGTTTTATAATGTTCGTCAATATTATTTTTCTCAAAAATGACCCGCAAAGTGAACATAACTCGCTACATATTGGAAGGTAAAGTGTATAGTTTAAGGCCAGATCAAAATTTAAAAATAAAAAACATTGCAGGCCGCCTGGAATGTTACACATAAATTCCTTTATTTTTCGAGTACCAATCTTTTTAAAAAGTAGAAACTGGCATATAAAAGACGGCACAGGTCGTATTTAACGGCCTCCGTAGCCCAGTGGGTAGTGACTCTGCCTACGAAGCTGGAGGTCCCGGGTTCGAATCCCGGTCAGGGCATTTATTTGTGTGTTTATCACGAATATTTGTTCCCGAGTTATGGATATTATATATGTATATAAGTATCTATATGTATTTTCTCAAAAATGGCCCGCAAAGTGGACATGACTCGCTACATATTGGAAGGTAAAGTGTATAGTTTAAGGCCAGATCAAAATTAAAAAATAAAAAACATTGCAGGCCGCCTGGAATGTTACATATAAATTCCTTTATTTGTCGAGTACCAAACTTTTTAAAAAGTAGAAACTGGCATATAAAAGACGGCACAGGTCGTATTCAGCCAAATCAAGTCGTATTTTTCTGTTGCAAACGCGACATTTTTGTATGTGTCATAAAAAGATGCGTTTTTCGGTGGAAAAATACACTTGCGATTCTGTTTAAAAAAATATTATGACGTTTAATTGTATGTAATTTGTAGTATCCTCAATTTGTATTTAATAATAACGCTTGATTTCAATTTAGTCTTTTTATTCCCCCATTTTTGAGAAAAGCACTATATTAGCCTCAGCCGGAATGGCAATTGCAGGCTTCGTATTATAATTAAACGGTCTCGCAAGCTCGTCCGTTTAAACAAAATACTCAGCCTGCAATTGCCTCCTTCCCGGCCACGGCAATAATGTACTATTATCTATTATATATATCATCGCCTAGTACCTACAACACAAGCCTTATTGAGCTTACCGTGGGCCTAGGTTGATTTGTGTAAGATTGTCCCGTAATATTTATTTATTTATTATTTATTATTATTCAGCGGAGCCTAATCAACTCGTATTTTTCTGTTGCAAAAGCGACATTTTTGTACGAGTCTCAAATAGTTTGCGTTTTTCGGTGGAAAAATAAACTTGCGATTCTGATTAAAAAAAATATTATGACGTTTACTTTTATGTAATTTGCGGTATCCTCAATTTGTATTTAATAATAAAGCTTGATTTCAATTTAGTCTTTTTTATTCCTCCATTTTTGAGAAAAGCACCTCAGCCGGAATGGCAATTGCATGCATCGTACTCGTATTATAATTAAACAGACTCGCAAGCTCGTCGGTTTAAACAAATACTCAGCCTGCAATTGCTTCCTTCCCGGCCACGGCAATAATGTAATATTATTGATTAATATTATTAACTTTCTTTAACCGGCATTTTTTGTACGTTTATTTTTCGTAGGTTTCCGTGACAGAGTGGTAAACCAAAATGTCGTCCCCACTAAAAGAGTTCAAATTGTCAATTCTTTTTTTTAAAAAGAAAATTAAAAAAATATATATATATTGGCCGGAAAGGAAACTTTATTTTTAAGCCGCTCCCATAAAAACGCAAAATTTTCGATTAGTTCAGAAACAAAAACAGAAAACGTCGGTTCATTGTCGGTAAAAAAGTTTGTCAGAAAAAACATTTTAAATTTTAATCTTTTCAATTTAGGCGTATATTACATGCACCTATGAATGTCAACACATTCACTGTTAATAATAATAATAACCCACAACCCCACATTTGAAAAACTAACTAGATTTTTACCAGATCTGGACATTTCCTGACCCAATCGAATAATAAGCCGATAAAGGGCCAAAGGGCCAGTCCAATACAATATTACTTTTTGTGTCTTACCTTTGAGAAGGGTACGAAATACCCCTAATTTACCAAATGCCTTGCAGTAAATCAAAGTAAGCTCATTTATGGGTCCAAAGAGGTTTTCCGAATGTGGTGGCATTGTTCTAGTTTTCCGATAGCGAAAATAATAGTTTCCTCCGTTTCTAAAACGTCGTGCGAGACATCGAAATGCAATAATGTTGGAGAAGTTGAACAATATGGCGGGGATTATTTCCCCTTAGGCACAAACTGTCCATTGTCACTGGAAAAATATACATTCTTATTAATCTCAAAGCGAAGTTTTGCAAACCCTAAAGCTTTATAAGTCTTTATGTAGGTATCTTGTACGTATATTGGTTAAATATTATCATATTGCATCTGTTTTGTCTGCCTAGAAAGGAAGGCATAAAACACAGAATTCAATTAAGTATATATGTTCAACTTCACGGATGTTCTAACTACAAGACTGTTTAGCTGTTAATAGGTAGCTCGGAATCCCATGTAATTACGTAAGCCTCACCAGGGGCTTAACACCTCGCATTAAACGTCATGTTAAACTGCCATATGAAGTTGTCAAACAAGTGAAAACGACAAGGTACTTAGGTGTTCAGCAACTTATGTATGAGGCCGATTGTACATAACTAGCGTCTCGAAAGTACCTCCGTTGCGCGATAGACAGTCAAGGAATGATCCGGGTCACAGAATAAGTAATAGTACTACGTACAGAAGGTTCTCTGTTAACAAATTCCCTGTTTAGGTACGCCAAACGTGCCTAAATGTGGCCATCCCTTTCTATCGCATGCAACGCGCTGCGACCCGTGCGAGCGTCGCGTACCAACGCGCGGTAACTATATACTAATAGGCCGCCAACTTGGCGGCCGGCCGGCATGTACTTGTAGCGGCGCGACGGAATCACAGAGTGAACCGCCCCTGTCCAGGTTTAAAAGGCCTTTTGAATGTCGTGCGTCATTTCTTGCGCAACCTCATCGACTTTCTAACGCCACGGCCCTAAAGGGAAGGACGCGCCGTCACGTGCTGTCGAATTATTCCACTCGTGGCCCTTTGTAAATATAGCGGTACCTAAACACTTGTGTAAAGAAACGTCACAGAATTAACCTTGCTTCATATTAAACCGAGCCTACGCTATGCCGACGTTATAAAAACTGAACTGAGATGTAAACCCTTAAGTCTCTGATCCTAACAACTTGCCCTGATCACAGATCATGTACAAATACCAAACAAGCATACGCCCTAGGAGACAACCAAACACCGTAACCTATGAACACTTGCATCTCTAATGGACATATACAATGACAGAACAAGACAGTCAAAAATATTTGACGCAGCTCTACATATTTCTAAAGCTGTTACATATTTTTACGCACGCGTCAGGCGTGCACACCTACGCAACTTATATACGAGATATTATTTGGTGTCAAAGCGGACCCCGGGCACAACCAGGAAAAACGCTAGTACGATGATACGAAATATTATTTGATAAATAACAGTAGATTTTCGGTGACGGAAAACATCGTAAGGAAACCGGTCTAATCCCAACCACGCGGTTTTCCCTCTGTGCAAAAATGTACGATGCAGGAACATATTTTTTAATACAGTTGCTCAAAAAGTGGTACTTTTTGTAGCTGCAAATCGTGCGCAAAGTTGTATTTTGCGCACTAGTGCTTTTTACTTTTCCACGTGTATTGAACGACGTTTTTTTATTCAGTCGCGAAAAAATAAGAAAAACAACAAGGAATAATAAGGAATTTGAAACTTTTATATTATTTATTCTGTAACATCATTGTAATACAGTTGAAAAATAATGAAGTTGTTCAAAAAAAAATGTTTTAATACTGTTCTTACTTGTTGTTATTCTTTTTTTTTCGCAACTGTATTAAAAAACGTCGTTCGATACATGTGCGGAAATGTCATTCTTCACTCGTCCCAAGTCTTACCACTCGCCTACGGCTCGTGGCAAGATATCTCGGCACTCGTGAAGTACTGACATACTTTCCGCACTAGCATCGAAATGTACTATTTACCCCGAGACAATATCCAGAATCCAGACACAGTTCACGTGTAACCGGATCAGGCGTGCGTCGGGAGAACTCTGTCCTTTTCGCACACCGGGATATGACGTCGGACGTGTTTACAGGTCGACTCTTCGACGGTTGAGCTTTCTATATGGCTCGGGACAGAATTTAAGTGCGGTCCGGTACCGAGGAAATATTTTGTGAGCAAAAACGTGTTCACAGTCTTGTTCATTCATTAAATGCATTTTGACGTGTTGATGAAATTTCAGGACTGCACTCCGATTGCTAATTAGTAATTAAAGACCAAATCTACCGCAGTGTAATAATTAAATTCAGCCTTATGTCAACTGTTATTTATTTTTCTAGTATAATTTAGGCACTTTATTCAATATGTTTATTTAAAATCACTGGTACCTGGGCATTTTCAATCTTTCGTGTACCCAATTAGCGTAAGCTGTTAAATAAAAGTTAAGCATGAAGATGTTGGGCCTAACAAAGGAACAGTGCCGGCAAGTGAACACTTTCGATGGGCAATCCGGAACGAAAAAAGTAATGAAAGAGTTTGGAGTATATTTACTATAGGCTTGCCTAAAAATAAGCAGCTTGATGTGTGGGCGCTGTGCCACTGCAAAGGAATATAAGATCATGTACCTTGTAAAGAGCTGTTGTACCAACTATTCATATGTTAATTTTACTGTTAGTTGTATCAGTAGGTAGACCAATCAATGAACGAATTGACTCCAACAATGCTTACCGCTTAGACGCTTGAATAAAGCCTGTTCAAACAGTTTTGCAGGGACATGTTTTAGAATAAGTTTTTTATATATTGGGTTAATAAATATAATAAATAAAATAAAATATATAAATAAAAAATCTCGTAAATAAAAAAAACGTATCATCTCATTTGTCCCTCCACGCACTTCAGCTCAAAATCTCTTTAGAGAAAACAATATACTCACCCTGCCCTCGCAGTACATATATGACGTCGCTAAATTCGTCAAAGAAAACATTGACACGTTTCCCCGCACTTTTTTAAGAAAATTAAAATCGTGGCTTCTCACGCACTCTTTTTATGACATTAAAGATTTTTATGAGTTACCAGAATAAGAATGTTATATGTTAACACACTTAGTATATAAATTTAATTTAATCTAAACAATCGATGACATGTAATATTAATAATATTATAAACTAGCTGTTGCCCGCGACTTCGTCCGCGTAGAACTTATACTTAGAAAATATAATGCAAACAAACTTCTACTTACCATCTTAAGGGATGATTTCCGAGGCAACAACTATTCTATATCCTTCGAAGGGTCTCAAATTATCTCTATACCAAATTGCATCTAGGTACATGGATTTTATCCAAACCATCACCCCCTATTTCATACCCTTAGGGAATGATTTTCGGGATGAAAACTATCTAATATCATTCTTCGGGACTCAAACGACCTTTATACCAAATTTCATCTAAACGGGATTCATCCAAAAATTCACCCCCATTTCACCCCCTTAGGGAGTGATTTCCGGAATTAAAACTATCCTATGTCCTTTCCCAGGACTCAAGCTATTTCTTTACCAAATTGTTTTAAAATGGGTTCCATCCGAATTTTCACCCCTAATTTCACCCCCTTAGGGGATGATTTCCGGGGTAAAAACTATCCCATGTCCTTTCCCAGGACTTAACCTATATCTACACCAAATTTCATCAAAATAGATTACATCCAAATTTTCACCCCCCCCCCTCCCCCCTTTCACCCCCTTAGGGGATGATTTCCGGGATAAAACCTATTATATGTCCTTCCCCGGGACTCAAACTATTTATATACCAAATTTCATCTAAATCGGGGCAGCTGTTTAAGTAGCTCCATACAAATTTCCACCCCCAATTTCAGCCCCTCAGATATAAAAACTACCCTTTGTCCTTCCCCGGAGTACAACTATTTGTATACCAAATTTCATCTAAATCGGTTCAGCGGTTTAGGCGTGAAGAGGTAACAGACAGACAGACACACTTTCGCATTTATAAGTAATATTAATATGGAAGTATGGATTATTAGTATGGATAGTATGGGTTCTTTCCGCTTGTCTTCCAAATAGAGGTGTAGCTGTAGACTCACTTCAAAAGAAAGAAGAAACGAAAAACTCATTCAAATATCTCAAAAATTTACGAAGCTACAACCGTTTTAATGTCGCTTGTTAGAGTGAGAAAACGATCAGGGACCGTGACGTCACGATCCTCGAGCTTCATAGTAAAAAACAATCGTTTCATTATAAAGGTGCGTTTTGCGGAAATGAGACGCAACAAACCCCCTCTTCAAACTTTATACACTCATAACTTAGTGATTACCTATAGGTACGAGTATAGCCTCTTGCGTTGTTTTTTTTCGAGATAATACAACATTATGATTATTTTGTTTAGTGTCTACATCCCTATTTTCGATAAGATAAGATAAAATAAGATTTCTTTATTGTCAGAACTGTGTACATTTAGTTGTTTTGGGTAAAATAAAGTCTTGCCCATTTCGGACGTACAATATTAAACTTAAAGCTAGTCAAATATACTAAAACAATAACAACAATAGTATTTCCAAATAATTTTAACCATATTCACACATAAAATATTAATTTAGATCTATCCGACATCCGTATTCTCTTTTAAACCACGAACTTCGGAATTCGAAAATATTCGGGTATCTCTAATACGAACTTCGAGTTTCGGTTTTCGCTGTTTGGCTGAATACGCAAAGAGCGCGCGCGCGTGCCATTCAAAAAAACCAAGTTTATATTGTTCGAATTTGTTGTTACAATTGTGGAAATTAAGCCTTAATTCGACATTTGCGCATATAAGTTCGCATATCAAAATCGATTAATTTTATATTTGCTTTTGATACCTATGTATCTCGTCAATGTATATCGTAGACGGGATTAAAATTATTAATAGGCGAAAGAAAGGCAAAGAAATTCCGCCATTTTGTCCGTAGTATTTCTTATTAGTCTGTGATTTTGACGTTTATTTTAGCTGACAGATGTGGCGGCGGTATACTTTAAGAATAATAAATGAAAAATTAAATGAAGTCGTATATTACGGAAAATAAATTAATTGTCGCAGTCGGATAAAAACTATCCTAAGTTGCAGCTGGAATAATAATGTACCTATACAGGGTGGAATTTCATAAACTGTACATAATAAAAGGAGAAAAATTTCAGCCAATTTCATCGGTGAAACGGTGTTTTTTTTTTTTTCTAGTCATTAGTTTTTTTTTTACAGAATTTTGAAAATTTTTGTGAAAACTCGGGTAATACACCTAATTCAGACGGTATAACTTTTGATCCAATGGTCCTAAAATGAAAATAAAAAATGCAGAGTATTACCAAGGGACAGGTTAATAATTCTTAATAACAATAAAACACCAACTAGAAGAGAAAATCCGCAAAAAAAATTATTGTTTTTGAAAAATGGCTACAAAAATTACGAATTTTAAAAGAAAAACACAATTTTCTGAGAAAAACGCAGATTTAGTTACCATTTTTTTTGCTTAGTATTAAACCTCACTTAATGCCGATTCTAAAACCGTTTTTAAATTGTCTCAGACTTTGAAAAATACCACGCAAATGGGTACGTAAATCAAACCATAATTTTATTAATTTTAATCCTCTTAAAATCCTTAATGACCGTTTGTTCACAGGTAGTTGAAGGGTGTTATTGGGTTTTAGGTGGAAATAACAAATTACGTACTTAGTATTAATCCTCACTTAATGCCGATTCTAAAACCGTTTTTAAACTGTCTCAGACTTTGAAAAATACCACGCTAATGGGTACGTAAATCAAACCATAATTTTATTAATTTTAATCCTCTTAAAATCCTTAATGACCGCTTGTTCCCAGGTAGTTGAAGGGTGTTATCGGGTTTTAGGTAGAGAAAACAATAGGAAGAAAAGTAGTCCTAAAAATTGCGTAAATAAAATCATGTATTTTAATTAAAAGTCATAAATTCGATTGATAAACCTTTATTAAAGAAAAAACTTATTCTAGTGTTGCAAAGGGCGTTCCCTGTATGGTATTAATTGTTCAAAATGACCTCCTCTTTCTTGAAGGCATAATGTGGCCCGAGCTTGAATTTGTTGCGTAGCCCGTCGAATCATTCCCGGATTATTTTTTATTTCTTGTGCTGCATTTAAAATTCTGTCGTGCAATTCTGCTTCGGTATTGACGATTCTGTGATATACCCGTTGCTTCATATCACCCCAAAGAAAATAATCCAACGGCGTCATATCAGGCGATCTTGCAGGCCATCCAACGGGGCCGTCTCGGCCGATCCACCTATTGGGATATTGCTCATTTAAAAAATGTCGAACTCTTAATGCCCAATGAGCTGGGCATCCATCCATTTGGAGAAACAGGCGTTGTCTCACATCTAACATCACATCTTCCAAAAGCTCTGGGAGCTCGTCTCTTAGTAACAGTAAAAATCTGTCGGCGTTCAAAGTATTCGGTAAGAAGACTGGTCCAATCAATTGATCGTCGAGTACCGCTGCCCAAACGTTTATGAAGAATTGGTCTTGAAAATTAGATGGTCTTACTAGGTTTGGATTATCGTGAGCCCATGTGTGTAAATTTCTGAAGTTAGTTATTCCCGTATGAGTAAATCTTGCTTCGTCCATCCATAAAATTCTTCTAGTAAATTCCGGATCCCTTCTGATATTGCCAAGTATCCAAGTCGACATAACACACCTAACGCGGGCATCGCCAATTTGCAAATTTTGTACCCGTTGATAATGAAATGGATGCAGTCCTTCCTTCTTCAAAATTTTCCAGACAGAGAATTTTGAGATTCCGTGCCTCAATGCTAAGCGTCTTAGACTCGTGGTTGGGTCCGCGTACAAGTCTCTGAGAACTGCTTCTTCTATGGCAACATCAATTATGTTTCCTGGCTCTCGGCGATCTCGGCCACCATATCCCAGGCCAATATTGCACAACCGGCGATGAACTTCTTGAAAGTGGCGAGCAGCAGGTCTTGGAACGTCATTAGGATACTGCTCCAAATAGGCGATACACGCAGCTCTTGCAGATCCATGGCACAATCCATAATAATAGTGCATGTTGGCTATTTGTAACGGCGAAAACTCTCGTAAGCGGGGCATGATGATTCAAACTGAACAAGTACTGGAGTAATCAAAGAAGTGGCGAGCAAAGACAAGCAATTGTGATTTGCGAGCGACTGAATAGTTGACCTATTGCCCAATGCCTTTATACCCCTCATGTTATCTCCACCTTCAACCCAAAAACACCCTTCAACTACCTGGGAACAAGCGGTCATTAAGGATTTTAAGAGGATTAAAATTAATAAAATTATGGTTTGATTTACGTACCCATTAGCGTGGTATTTTTCAAAGTCTGAGACAGTTTAAAAACGGTTTTAGAATCGGCATTAAGTGAGGATTAATACTAAGTACGTAATTTGTTATTTCCACCTAAAACCCAATAACACCCTTCAACTACCTGTGAACAAACGGTCATTAAGGATTTTAAGAGGATTAAAATTAATAAAATTATGGTTTGATTTACGTACCCATTTGCGTGGTATTTTTCAAAGTCTGAGACAGTTTAAAAACGGTTTTAGAATCGGCATTAAGTGAGGTTTAATACTAAGCAAAAAAAATGGTAACTAAATCTGCGTTTTTTTCAGAAAATTGTGTTTTTCTTTTAAAATTCGTAATTTTTGTAGCCATTTTTCAAAAACAATTTTTTTTTTTGCGGATTTTCTCTTCTAGTTGGTTTTTTATTGTTATTAAGAATTATTAACCTGTCCCTTGGTAATACTCTGCATTTTTTATTTTCATTTTAGGACCATTGGATCAAAAGTTATACCGTCTGAATTAGGTGTATTAGCCGAGTTTTTACAAAAATTTTCAAAATTCTTTAAAAAAAAAACTAATGACTAGAAAAAAAAAAAAACACCGTTTCACCGATGAAATTGGCTGAAATTTTTCTCCTTTTATTATGTACAGTTTATGAAATTCCACCCTGTATAAAATGTTTCATATTTTTCCCTCCATGGGATGCTGAGAACATTCGTACCACAGAAAGCTTAGTTTCAAACTGGCTGATTCTTTTTTTAAGTTAGAGATTTATTATAAGTGGAGATAAAAGACTTATGACTTATGACTTATTGATTATTGGGAGACCGAAACCTCAAAAGATAAAAGTAGAAGACGGCTATTATTTATGGGCGGGCACATTGCATGTAGAACCGATGCCCCGGGAGGTTCTCGAGGGCGACCACGTACCGGAAGACGCGGCGCGGGTAGACCCCGACAAGATGGACTGATGACCCTGGCTGACACCGTTCGATAGAACGAGACGACGCTGTTATCCTGTCACTTGTCGCGTGATAGGCCATCAATGCTACGGGGCCTGGTAAAGGTCGCGCGAGTCCGCTGGATGCGGGTGGCGCAGGACCGGTCACTATGGCACTCTTTTTTATTTTTTTTTAATTTATTTCTTACACAACAAAAATTACGATAAACTTAATCTAAATCTTCGCCAAACTGCATATCAGTTTGTTGGCGAATATACACTCTTTATAATTATGTTTTGGTATCTATATTATGTGTACAATCTACATATGATTTTATTTTTTATGCTTAAAATTAGCGGTAACAAGGGATAGCAAGTGATGTAAACATGCAAACAAGTATTTCATCATTTTTCTTTGGGGAGGCCTATGTCCAGCAGTGGACGTCTTCCGGCTGATATGATGATTAATAGATACTATTCAATAACCCATGGATTGGTACATGCTCTGAGATTGGTACCGTTAATTTCTACGGTTTTATGAAAATTGAAAACGCATTCGCATGGAAGTGTGATCCAATGATGATGTTTATCTATTACTAGCATTTGCCCGCGACTTCTTCCGTATCAACTTCCATCCCCAATTTCATCCTTTGGGGTGATAATTTTCGGGATAAAAAGTACGGCGCGGAATGGACATGACGAGTTGCACGGGCAGCTGGGATACCATAAATGCCCTCGTTGATTTGGGTAAAGAATATTAAGAGGTGGGGCACAATTAATATTATTTAGATATATACAGGTTCTCAGCCGTCTAGACGGATACAATATCAGAGGTTAAGTTGGCAATCTCCTCCGCGTAATGAAAGACAATATTGTACCTAGTTAGATTTTGATGAAAATATACACCTCACATTTTAAGTCTCGTTTACGTAATTCTGTCGTTTTATGATGAGTGCTTGTGCTAGCATGTATTTGAAGACGACAATTTTATACTGAACTATACGACTATTCGTTAGGTATATGACGGGTAGGTTATCTCCGAGTCTAATTATCCGATTTGAAAAATAATTTCACCAAGAATATACAGGTGTTATTGATAATTCCATGTATTTCTGTTAAGCGGTTATATTATAGGGGACGTTGATTGCAACGTTTTGGACCACATAATGCATTATGCAAGAAATAATAATTTTCGAGATTAAATCAGTTTTAATTTTTACAAGCTTTATATTAACTTGCACTGTTCGTATGTATGTAAATATGTAAGTACCTAAGTTGTTCGTCAAAATTTGCTTTCCATTAATTCAGTTACTTGATTGCATATGTATATCGCATGACAATGCAATATTATGATGACATGGAGCTGATCTGATGCTGGAGCTGGAAGGTGGCCATAGGAACTCCACAATAAAACGACACGACCCGACACGAATGAGTAGTTGATGATGGTATACAGAAAAGTACAGTCAGCAATAAAAGCTTGTAGGTACCAAAAATGAAATTTTTGACAGAAACTTATCTTACGTTTTCCGTTATGGTTTTCCTTGAAATCGCATGGCGATTAGCCCACGATTTTTTCTAATCTTATATGGAACACGGTGTAGGTGTCAGCAATGCAGTATTAGCCTTTGCGATCTCTTTTGTCTTAGACACGCACCGAGGCTTAGGGCCCTTTAGAATTTCACGAAAGCGAATATATGAACTATAGTTAGCGAAACTCTAGTGACATCTCACGTATTATAAGAGACTATTCACACCTACTATATTGCTGACCTCAATACAAACATACATACATATAATCACGCCTATTTCCCGGAGGGGTAGGCAGAGATCACGGATTTCCATTTACTACGAACTTGACAAACCTTTCTTGCGTCATTTACTTTCTTGACATTCTTCATACACGCTCGTTGGTTAAGGGTATATACAGGGCTGTTATTCGCTACGCGTTAATGCGGCTCACCCCGCCGGTCACCCGTTACGAAACTAGACCTCTACCTTCGCTTAATTACTACGCATCGCGGTGTCAAGGTATAATTGTGGGTGAGCTTTAAACAAGTTACAGAATAGGGGGGCTGTACAGTCGACCAAAAATATGGTCTACCACCCTACGGTCGAGATTCATTTGACCGTCATGAAACAACAAGGTCGATTTCCACTTGCAATAATATTATGACAGTTACCTTAGCGACAATTAGATCTCACAGAAACTTTTGTCAAAACTGGTAGACCACTTTCTTGGCCGACTGTACGTATACTCTAACATCTTCCTGGGTAATCACATCATGTGCCCGGTGGAGATCAAATTTCTTGAGGTCAACAAAATCCTGCAATTCTTTGAGTGTGCAGGACTTGACCAAGAATTGTAGCAAGTGGCGATCACAATAGATCAGCTATGGTCGCTGTGATACAGGTGTTCTGACAGCTGTGAAGCCTCTACCAGAATAATAATTATAATAATAAGGGTACTCTTGCCCTGACCTTTCTTTAGGATTTCTCCGATGTGATGAACCTTCGTACAGGTAAACCTAATAGTGAGAGTGACCACATGTTGTCTAACCACTAAATAACAATCTGTTTCATCCAACCACTACACTAAATGTAATAAAATAAATATAATTTGGGTTAATGAAGGCACGGAGATAAATGTAGGCCGGCACTTATTTGATTTAAGCCATCAGCATACCAACAATGTTACCCTGGCGATAAGTTAAAATGTTTTTTGTAGGATCCTATCAGTGGCAAAGCGTGAGAATTTTCACTGGACAACCCGGAGCTAAACAAAGGGCTGTTTTTTGATGATTTACGAGTTTGGCAATAGCAAGGCATTTTAGGTAAGCCGGTGGGAATCTGCTTTTATGGGCGCTCCGCGACTGGATCCTACATAGGAAGCGTGACTTCGCAAAACTTTGTTCTTAAATTTCAATAAAATATATAATTTCATATACTTATACTTACGGCACAAAACACACCCTAACCAGTACGTATACATAATAAACCCTTTTTGGTTCCAAGCGTTCAAATAATAAAAACATAGCCTTTCCATCCCATCCTTACCCTTGCGTTGCCCTTCTATACAAATTCCGCCCAAAGATCACAGCCCCGCATTTCCCTTCTATTATAATTATAAAACCTCCCATTATATCTAACAACAAACTTACCCGGTTCTTCAATCAAGCGACATTATACTTTAAGACAACGCATTAGAGGCTACACCGCTGGAAAGCTAAGTTGGCAGATACCAGCATGCCATGCACTCGGAAGGATGTTCCTTCCGGTTCCGGAATCGCGAGTCTCGTGACATGTGACAATGCCGAAATATTTACGACGGCCGTGGCATTGGATGGTGATAAGATAACACATACAGTTTTGAATATAGACCAGCGTATGGCGTATTGTATAACGCTTAGTCAACGGATAGGTACGTACTTATTACAGTGCCGACCAAAAATATTAAATCAGTATACTTACTTAACCGTTATGCTGCTTTTAATTACTCATTTTAATAGTTCCTGAAACATTTTCATTAGTTGATGCGACTATTCTCGCTGGTGACACAAAATGGTTACCTCCGAAGTTTTACAAGTTTTCTATTAACTTGCATTGTATGTATGTACTATGTAGCTAACTATGTAAGTACGTGGTATAATATAATAATATTAAAAAGATTTTAAATACTACTTCAAAGTTACACGTTTTTAAGAGTAAGTACCTCTATACATACAAACTGGTCCAAGTGATTTTTGTGGGCCAATCCCGGCGGCACTGCAATGCCGGGCCGACCCGTGACGGGAGTGGAGCGAGCCCCGAGCATCCCGTCGGTTTACAAAAATCAGTTTAATATACTGGTCCCTCAGTGAGGGAACTTTCAGATATTAAGCTGAAAAGAACAGATACTACACTTTGATCTTAGCCAAAAGGCCGAGAAGCGATAACTGCGGTTAGTTGGTCGAGGAGGGTCGTTGAATCAGGAAAAATCTTAACAGCGCGAAGCAGAAATCGCCGCGGAGGTAACAGCGACATCTAGCGAGGAATTGGATAACTAGTTACTAACAACCGTGATGCGGCAAGTGGTTACTTTGTATTAGTATCGTTTATTTTACAAGCCATCGTCAGTTTGACAAAATATTCCAAATGTGATAAAATAAAAACCGGCCAAGTGCGAGTCGGACTCGCGCACGAAGGGTTCCGTACCATTATCAATAAAAATATTAATTTTATTTTGTTTTTAGTATTTTTTGATAGAGCGGCAACAGAAATACATAATCTGTGAACATTTCAACTCTCTAGCTATCACGGTCCTTGAGATACAGCCTGGTGACAGACAGACGGGCGGACAGCGAAGTCTTAGTAGGGTCCCGTTTTACTCTTTGAGTACGGAACCCTAAAAAAGGTTACAGTACCTACTTATTGCTATTTGCTCTATTCAAGCCCCAATTACATAACATTTTCGTAATTAGTAAATCACACGAATAAAAAAAACCTTTTAGCATATAAATGCTGCAATAAAGCGTATAATCAGGCCTTTTTTGTGAGTTTTGTCAATTCTGCAGTAATTAGGCGATAATATACGAGCGGTGTGCTAGGAAAAATCTAACAATATCAGTAAAGTACAGTCGCCATCACATACATCGGAGCAAACAAGCACGTCACAAACATCGGAACACACCTCTATTTTCAAGGCGTTAGGGTGCATGTGCCGATATTTTTGAACACCTATAGTGTACCTATGTATGTGATGGCGACTGTACTAATCTCGCTCTACATCTCTTTAGATTGGTGGATTTTCTCCCAGCTATTCATAAACATTCTAAACGTTTAACTCTATAATTTATTAAACAATAACATATCAGTCAGATCGACAAACTTAGCGTTATTTCCCAAAATTTGCAATTCATGAATCCGAAATCCCAAACTAGCACATAGCGGCTAGCGTCCTCCGAATTACCATGCAAATGTGGGAGCCCTAACTTCGTCTAGCTAAAGTTATACATAACCTAGCTCACTGTTAGATCACTAACAACTCTGCTGTAAGCAGACCAGTCTAAGTATGCATCTGATTTTGTACTTATGTAAATAATTAACAACTTAGAAAAGTTGAATTCCCCCGATATTTTCATTTCAAATTTCAATATCTCAAAAACGGCAAAACCGATTTTGTTGAAACGTAGCTAAGAACCATCTCGATCACGTCGCGTCAGCTTTCGGATAAAAAAAACCGCATTCTAATCGGTTCATTCGTTTATTTAGGAGCTACGGTGCCACAGACAACACACAGACACGTCAAACCTTTTTTTTTTGTTGACGCATAGGGAATGCCTTTACGCATCTCCCCGGACCCGGGGAAGGCCCAGGGGGTATGTGGGACTCGCCCTTATGAGATAATACCCACTAAACCACTCTGCGGCTTCGACCCTCACTGCCGTTAAGGGGGGCATGATGGGATCGCTAGCATTCTACCACGATGCCCCCCGGCTGCCTTGTGAGCACCCGCACACCAAATGGAGTGAAGGGTTGGTAACGCTTCAACCCTTCTCCAAGACGTTAAGTTAGGGCGTGGTGGTGTATGGGTCTCCTACCCATTGGCCCTATTGGGGAATCTGGCGGTTAGCAGCGCCAATTCTCTACGCCTTCTCCCCATCCGTCTGCGCCGAAGCTAAAGTTCAGATATTTGTGAGCACTTTGGCCGCTCCGATATATCTGATGGCGAATGTACGATAGGCGATGGCCAACTGAAATTAAACTTGTGAACATAGTATTCTAATTCAAAAGATTGAAATTCGATTTTTTGATAATTTATAAAGAAACTACTCACTTTTGTATATGTAGATATATGTGTATAAGCGGAAGTAGTAGGTATATTTCACGAACCGTCTTCTAAACAAGGTGCTAGTTCCTAGGAACCTCCTTATAGGACTTACAATGGGTCAATTATGCGATCGTTGCCTTGTAATAAAGGCGCTAATAATAGATAAAGGCATCTAATGAGGACCATAGAGTCCATAGAGACCCATTGTACCACCAATACCTGGACATGGGCATACTGAATCCATGCAATGTAAAATGTAATATGCGGTCTCCTGCGATACAGGCAAAGCCCATTGCAGGGACTGGCACTTATAAATATATGTGTAAACGATTCTGCTAAATAAATGTCTTATGTCTTATGTCTTACTTACTCGTAGAATGGAATAGTTTCAAACGTTTACGCTACACCATGGGAAACCACAATCTAGTTTGTAGTATACCCTGTACCTTTTTGCAATGGCTTTGTTGTGCATTGGCTTATTATAATACCGTTGTATAGAAGGCACATGACATACTCAGCTATTTGACGTAGGTTTTGGTAAATGTGCGATCGGAGGCTTTCTTTATTACCGCCCGTAGTGAGTACAAACATTTTCATCTTACACGCACGACTATCACAGGACGGCTCGCGAGCAGGGGCGCTACCACGAACTTCATGTCTCGAACTTCGTATATCTCCGTCTCAGTCGCTAGAGTACCATAAACCATAAGTGCGATAGAGACGGAGATATACGAAGTTCGAGATTAGAAGTTCGTGGTAGCGCCGCTGTTCTAACTAGCAAGAGACGGATAGTATATCTGGTCGCGACACACCTCGCGCTATACGTCTGTTTCTAAGTTTTCTAATAAGAGACAGACGGATAGTGCGAGAAAAATCGAGAGAGCTCGCGCGCCGTCTTGTGATAGCCTTGCTGGAAGGGGGGTTTTCCGCACGTGTACCTATAACGGGGATTATCCGCGACATTCTTTGTTTTACTCACCTAGGTAGGTAAATGAATGGCCTATGGCATATCTATCACGTCTGTGTAGTATTAATCGAGTCATTGTCCCCGAGACCTTGACACGGGAACATGTCCGCAGATGTGGTCGAGATATTGTCACTTGACCCAAATACCGGTACGTATACCGGTTTCATATGAAGCCCAATGTGGGCTATTATGTCACGATCAATGATTAATGTTCCCTTCCTACCATACACACATTGCAAATGCTCTTAGAGATGGAACTGTAAATTCGCTTATACAGCGTCATCTAGAAAAAACACTTGCAATTGGTAGTATTTATAATTTAGTTATTACTCACAGATTTACTAAACGAAGTAAACATTTCTAGTTGCCGAAATAAATACAGTGAACATTCAATTGTAATAATTCCCGAAAGTAAAACTAGAGGGCGCTAGTAGTATCAGATTTTTTAGTTCTAAGTTAGAACTAAAAAAACTGAATTTTTAATTAAATACATAGGTATGTTAGAACTTCTAACATACCTATGTATTTAATTAAAAATACAGTTTTTATAAAAAAATCAAGACATAATAAGTTGAATTACGCCGCAGTTTATATAATATGTATAGGGTCGTTTCGCCGGTAACGCGACCACCTTCGGTTGGCGACCACTTGACGGACTAGGCTGCTTCAATTAAAGATATTAACATTTCTACAAACCCAACAGAAAACTAATTAGTTATTAACTATTCTTGAATAGTGTCAGAATAAGAAGAAATACACTTTAAAACCCAAAGCTTAATCCAAAGCAAGAAAAAATAACCTCAATTCACACATTTCACACATTGCTTCCGAAAAGTGTTGACGTGCAGTGAATCTGTAAAAAAAATAACGCGACAGTTGGCGCGAAAACTTTAGTTACGTCACTTAATTTTATTATTATGCTGAAATTAGTTACTTGATTGCTTAAATGATTTAGCTATTGTAATAATTTCGTTAAAATTCGGCATATTATAAAAATAGATTTAAATAAAATGGGGTGGTCGCGTACCCAAAAAAATTATTATCAAAGAAGTCGGATAGCGACCACATCGTTTTTCTTTTTCTTTCCTTATGGATTCTTGCGGCACCCGCGATATTTAGCTTGGCAAGCCAATTGTGTCGGTAGGTATTTAAGCCGCGCCAATCCATGCTATGTCTATAGTAGGTATATGTAATATAATAATAAAATATAATTATAAAATGAATAATTCATATGATTATATTTTATGATATGGTTATATTACAGATGCGAAAGTGTGTCTGTCTGTCTGTTACCTCTTCACGCTTAAACCGATGGACCGATTTTGATGAAATTTGGTATGGAGATAGTTTGAGTCCCGGGAAAAGACGTTAGATAGTTTTTATCCCCGAAATAATCCCCTAAGAGGCTGAAATAGGGGTTGAAATTGTGTATGGAGCTACGATATAAACGAGACACACGGACGGAGTCGTGGGCAGAAGCTAGTGTAGGTAAGTTGAATTTAATCTAAAAGTTACATAAATGCTTGTAAAATGGTGGCATTTAGAAACCTACTATGAACGACATGTGTGACTGTAATAGCAATATATATAATAGCACTATGGTGTGAGCGAGATGGCGCGCCGTTTTCGATTCTATTTTGCATTGACAAGCAACGGCTGGGCAGCGTTCGGGAAGCTACGCTATGGCACATCTTTTCGTCTAATATTCCGCAGTGTCTCAAGGCGAGAGTCTTTGACCAGTGTGTGTTGCCAGTGATGACGTATGGCACTGAAACGTGGTCGCTTACTATGGGCCTCATAAGAAGGCTCAAAGTCACCCAAAGGGCAATGGAGAGGGCTATGCTGGGAGTTTATATGCGTGATCGCATCAGAAATGAGGCTATCCGCAACATAACCAAGGTAGGTAACCGATTTAGCCATCCGAATCGCTAAAGTTAAGTGGCAGTGTGGGCGGGGCATATTGCACGGAGAACCGATGGCCGTTGGGGCGGAAAGGTTCTCGAATGGCGACCACGTACCGGGAGGCGCAGAGTGGATAGACCCCCACAAGGTGGACTGATGACCTAGTAAATATCGCAGGAATCGGCTGGATGCGGGTGGCGCAAAACCGGTCATTGTGGCACTCTTTGGGGGAGGCCTATGTCTAGCAGTGGACGTCTTTCGACTGATATGATGATGATGATGATAAATCGTTTTATTAACCACTTAAACACTATTTGCAAGAGTGGTCGCCAACTAGCTAACAGGTGGTCGCAAACCGACTAAAGCGGTCGCTATCCAGCGAATTCGCTATTTTGAAACCTTTTCCATATTTTTTCCTAATCTATGGATGAAAGTGCTATATTTTATTGTAGGTTTCAAAACTTGACTATACTCAGAACCTATACGAATACCATCTATTATGTGTGTACATTGAATAGGTATACATTTACTAATCTAAAGTGAGCAACTCGGCTAAGTGGTCGCTAACCGGCGAAACGACCCTACCTATCTTTTAATTTGTATCATTTATTACCACCGATAACTCAACGGTTCATTAAAAATACGGCCAGCGAAATAATAGGAGCAGTAAATGAGATCCCACGTGGTATGTATCAAGGTAACATAGTTCACCAACAGGGTCATAAAAAGCGAAAATGGAAACGAAACTAGCGAAAGTTCTGTGTCACGGCCACTAAAAGTTGGTCAATTTATATGTAGTCGTAATCACATGCATGACCACGCTGTTTCCTAAATCATGTTATTAATATTTCCTGTACATGTATATATATATAATATCTATTAAGAAATTGTAAAAATTATTGTTTGTTAAAATCTTAAAATATTCCGCTTTTACTCCCATAAACTGAGGACATGCCGCGTCATCTATGAGCATCCAACTAAAACAACCTACGCTACGCCTTGACGCCAGCTAGCCGTAGTGTTATTTGCATAATACCACTACTCGCCGCTAGATGACGCTTTTATCAAATCCACCACAGTCATTAAGTTATGTACTTACCGAGTATGGCTCTCAGATGGCCCTCCAGCGTCTGCAGTACGGTCATCTTGATCTCCTTGACGTTCTTCCCCAGGAACTGCTCGCAGGCAGTGGTGAGGAGTTCGTCCTCGTTCATAATCTTGCACTGGGCGACGCCGGTCACTGTCAGCGGGACTCCTTGGGCGGTCTCGACATATTCGCACATCGGGTTGAGGGTCATGACCTGGCGATAAATATTATTTATGTGATAAACTAAACTAGCTGCCAGCGCGCGGCTCCAACCGAGGATTACAATGAACCGCAAGCACGTGGATGAATTAATAGTGCCTGGGTGATCGAGCTCAGGGGACCGATTTTTGACTTTCGAGCGCTCGACTTTTGAATCGAAAACGGTCATAAATTATGGAATTCTATTTTGAAATAGACATAAAAAAATGTAAAAACGAGTGCTATCCACCACTCGTATTTAATTCGATCGGTAGAAAGTAAGTGCCAGCAATTTTGACACTAGAATCTTATTTACTTTTATTTAATTTTCGAGCGACCGAACGTCAAAAATCGGTCCCCTGGTCGGGTGAAAGTAAAGAAAATACGGAGAAAACAAAAAAAAACAGTATTTTACGAAATAATTTAATGTGGCATTAACTATTATTGTTTTATTGTACAAGGGTTTTGAAAAACATAAAATAAAAAATATGCAATATCGAACGAACTCACTTTGTAAACCTCGTTGTAAGTGTGTATGTATAGGAACCTTAAAAAATTTAAAAAGCTGATACGACGTCACAGTTAAGAGCCATTTACACTGGTTTAATCTGCAAAACTGAATTAATTAAACATTGAATATCTTGATAACAGTAACAGTTAAGATACTACACTCTGTCTTGGGGAAATTAACTTTATTTGATCTAACTAAACCTTGCAATGAACGGAAATTGTCAAAAACATTTAATTAATTACACACGAACAGTTTAATTACACTTCACCTAAATATAATATTCTTCTATGAAAAATTTATTTTACATCTCTATAAAAATATTACCTATATTCAATTTTTTGGGTTCTCTCAAGGTTTAGAAATTATTGAGCCATTCGTTGTTATTTACCTACCAGGGTGGTATTTTAGTAGATAAGTGGAGGTGCACGTACAGAATTGCAGATAAATATACTTACTCGTAATAAAAAGGTTTGCGAATGACGTAATTAAACAAACAATAGTCATAACTAAGTAGCTTTCGGCTTTACCTGGTATACCCTTTTTGTTCGTGAAGATCAAAGAAGTTTTACAAAAAAGCGGTTTTTTTTTTCTAATCTGATGGGGACAATTTATTAGAATTTTTAACTCATATCTCGTAGTAGGTAATTATCCATTAGTCACCACTAAGATCACAGTTGGTCAACCCTTCAAGTCTTACTTTAGCTAGTTTAGCTAGTATGAATATGAATTAAAAAAAAAGTTGTTTTGTTACTTTCTTGTTTTGTTACTGTTAATGTGTGGTTAGTGAATGCTTTAAATGCCTACAACTTAACAATGAGTTTTCGTGTCGTGGAAGTACAGTCAGCATCAAAAGTAGCTACGCAAACGAAGACGCCATTTAATTCTTTATTAAAAGGGAATAAGAGCTTTTGACGTCTTCGATTGCGCAGCTACTTTTGATGCTGCCTGTACTACAGGATCTATCGGGAGGCATTTGACAGCAGTTCACTTAAAAAACTCCTGTCACAACTTCTATCAGAATCAGAATCAGAAAAAATATCTGCCTCATTTACTGTGTAAAGATCGAATCTCCGCGAACATAATGAATAGGTATACAGCCTGTATGTTTAGTATTACCTCAAATTTTAAGCATACGTAGCTTTCTTGCATCTAACGAGTAAGTACCTACCTACATGTTTGTGTAAATGATAGCAGTGCAAAGTATATTTCGTATAGGTAGTTTTAAAGATATGTTTCTATAAATGAGATATCAGAAATTAAAATTTAATAAATAAGGAAATGACATTCTTCGATTTCTTGTATTATTTACCTACTTTATTTCATTTGTTAGTTGTCATCACGGACTCGACTCTTATTGAATTGGAATTTATATATATTCCGAATATATTAATATATAGTTTATAAAGGATGATGATATGATAACGTAAAAATGTGAAGCGATCATAATTTATTCAATGTGCAAAGCTGGTTACATTCCTTCTTAAATTAATAAGTATTCAGTACGTTGATTATTGTTGATTTTTAAGATGTTTTCAAATTGAGCAAATTATGTTAATAAACCTATAATTCTCCACATACATAGGTCGTGTTGTTCTGTTATTTTAGCCCCCGTTATTACTGTATTACCTATTTATTATATTTAATAAAAAAAAAATGAAAAAAATGTGTTTATTTCGGACATGGTCTAGAATGTTAGTTTTACAATCTTATAATATAATTATGTATAACTAGTTTCCACCCGCGACTTCGTCTGCGTAAACCCGGGATAAAAATTATCCTATATTTTAATCCAGGCTATAAACTATCTTCGTGCAAAATTTCATCCAAATCGGTGCAGCCGTTTAAGCGTGATTGAGTAACAAACATCCAGACATCCAAACATCCAAACATTCACATTTATAATATTAGTATAGGATGTTAGTAATTTATTAGGTGTACATAATTTATGTTAATTTAGGTATCTGCCACCCTCTGGAACACCCGGTACGTGCGCATGCGTTCGTACCCAGTGTCTAGAATGGGGCAGTCCACCTTCTCACTAATGACCCTCAGGATGGTGTTGTGGCTCCCCCGCACCATGTGCATGAGTGATGCAACACGGAGACGAATCACTGCGCTGAACCCCTCCGTGTGCGCATACGCAAGCATTGCTAATGCGCTGCAGTAGCGTGGAGCCCCAACAACAGCACCCTGAAGGCGTTATTATATTGTACTCGGAGGGCGTTAAAGGCTCTTAATGTTAGTTTCCTTTTATTTATTACCCAATAAATATACTCAAAAAGTTGTGCTGAACCAGAATCAGAAGATTATCGCAGCTAAAATTGGCCAAAAAAAAAAATTATAAGGGTACCTATGTTTACGTCATGTGACAACAGTACGAGACAAGTGGCATCATTTAGCCCTTTAATCGTTGAGCGAGTAAAACTTAGTCTGTCAGTCCTGAAATGGCTGGGAGTACTTGGCAAACGGTGTCAAAGGTGCCTGGCATTTTATCGTGTTGTCATGAGACGACCGTAGGCGCATTGGGAGTGGGTTTACGGTCTATTAGAAATATTTCGGTGGGTGACATACAATTGAAAATTCAATGCTACCTAGTTAGTACCTACGTTAGGTGCACAATTGCATGAAAATAATCAGAAGAACATTGATTACACCTATTGATATTATTGCGTATTTAATTGTAAAATTACCATAAAATCTAGATTTAGTGCTTATCCAACCACATCACATTCTTTATTGTTTCCCTAAAAACATATTGTTATCTGGTTGCTGGTATTAAATTTGCGAATTATACAGTTGTCAAAATGACAAAAATCGCTAAAGACGTCCGTCCAGCCCGAGGCCGCATCTCTGCCACAAAAATGAGAATATTTCAGAAAACGAGGAATTTTTTTAAGAAATTTAAGTAAGTAAGAAAATTAAGTTATTGTTCATTAATTTATGAAAAATGGAGAAGTAAAATGGTTACAATACAAGTGAAAAAATAGGGTTGACTTTAGATTCTTTTTTCTCTACTTCCTTTTGTTAAAATGGATTTCTATGTTACTTCTCATATCTTGCAGATTATGACATAAATTTTCCGATACGAAAATTGTGGTTATATTATATTATAATGTATAAACAGCTGGTTACTAAACAACTAATTTTTACCAAAATTTGGAAGGTCGACCCTTATGTGACTGAATACATTTTAATTTTATTCGTTCTTACTGGAATTAATAAGAACGACTGCAAAAATAATTAGAAACTATAGGTAACATATATAATTAATTAAGTGCATAATACACAATAACATTTTTTTTTTTTTTTTTTTTTTTTCTTGTGGAAGCAATTCTGGAGCGTCTCTCCAATTATTGCGGGTGTTCGCCGGGGGGTCCCGAAGGGACCCCCAGGGGGTATACACAATAACATAAGTATCGAAACTCACTTGTATAAAACAGGACGACCAAACGATAGCGTGTTCTAAACTACGCGCAGAGACATCTAGCGGGAGATTCAGTTACTACTCGAATGTTTTCAAGTGAAACTTTGTGAGCGAGTTCGATATTTGGTTTTCTCGGTTTCGGAATTGTGCAAAAATGCTCTTGTATGTCCGGCTGTCCAGCTGTTCCCCCTATAGGTCGCATCTCTCAACCGATTCTCATGAAATTTTGTGAGCAGGTTTGTTATATGGTCGCACGATATGGGGCACGATATGGGGCTTGTCATTAATGCTCAAAAAACCAAAGCTATGCACATACATACTAGACACAATAAGGCAGCTCACATCCCGTGCCTCATAGCGCACAGCGTCGACTGCTTGCATAATAATTACGATGTTAAATGTATTAAGTGTAATTGTACACAGATTGAAATAGTCATGCAACATACTTATGTGGGTTTAATAATTGACCAGAGATTTAACTGGGGTCCGCATATAATGTATGTATGCGATAAACTAAGAGCACTACTCAGTAAAATACACATTTTAAAATATAAACTACCTTATCGCACACTTAAGCTATTGTATACCTCCATGGCAGATTCAGTGGTTACATACGGACTAAGCAGTTATGGTAGAACTTACAAAACTTACCTGAACGATATTTATAAACTACAAATTAGATTACTTAAAAACATTGTACCCAAAAACACAAGGAAAAAAATATCCCCAAACTATGAGCGTTTGTTTAATTATTGTGAAGTATTAGTCAGTGTTCAATAAAGTTAAACTATGTATTTTAAGGGAAGAGTATGCGTACAAAGAGCATTTAGTTTTATATGTAAGAAAAAGCAACCTTAGACAAAATTTACCAAAACAAGCTATGTTCAAATTACCTAATTTTGTCAATGTGCATGGGAAAAGAAACGTCAGATATCTTCTTCCTTATATAATAAACCAACTACCAAAAGAACTACAGCATAAATACGTAAATAGCTTACAATCGATACCTAGTATCAAAAGGTATCTGACGTTATCTGAACCCAATACGAGTGTATTGTAATAATTATGAGTCTATAACGGTGATGTAATCAAGTAAATTAATATACCATAGCGAACTATTCATCAGCATATAAACCCTAGAGGTTTCCGCTGGTGAAAAAATGTATACCAAAATGTACTACTCAGATTATATTGGTCAATAAATAAAATAAAAAAAAAAAAATATATGTATAACTATATATTTACGAGTATAAAAGGCAAAGTCCTGACTGACTCACTGACTCACTCACTTAAATCAACGCCCAGCCCAAACCGTTTAACCTAGAAAGCTGATTTTTTTTCACAATACGTAGTTTATATAACGAAAGTACCCACTGAGAAGGGACTTTTGGAAATTCTACCCCTAAAGGGGTTAAAATAGGGGTGCAAAGTTAGTATAGGGGAAACTTTTTTTTGAGACTTAAAACTTTGTAGAAAGATTACTTATAGAAATAAAAATAAAGTACTTTCAGCGTTTTCGAAAATTTTACCCCTAAGGGGGTTAAAAGGGGGTGCAACGTTTGTATAGAGGGAACATTTTTTTTTGGCTAGAGACTTAAAACTTTGTAGAAAGATTACTTATAGAAATAAAAATAAAGTACTTTCAGCGTTTTCGAAAATTTTACCCCTAAGGGGGTTAAAAGGGGGTGCAACGTTTGTATAGAGGGAACATTTTTTTTGGCTAGAGACTTGAAACTTTGTAGAACGATTACTTATTACAATACAACTAAAGTACTTTCAGCGTTTTGGAAAATTCTGCCCCTAAGGGGGTTAAAAAGGGGTGCAACGTTTGTCTGGAGGGAACATTTTTTTTTGGCTAGAGATTTGAAACTTTGTAGAACGATTACTACAAACGATTGATACAAATAAAGTACTTTCAGCGTTTTAGGGAATTCCGCCCCTAAGGGGGTTAAAAAGGGGTGCAATGTTTGTATGAGGGGAACTTTTTTTTTGAGCTAGATTTGAAACTTTGTAGAAAGATTACTTATTTAAATACAAAAAAGTACTTTCAGCTTTTGTTGAAATTTATCCCCTAAAGGATAAGGGGGTTCACAGTTTGTATGAAGAGCAAGACATTTTTAAAGTAAAAGATTTGTAACTTCGGTACCTAATCAATAATTTCTCCTTAATTCTTTTTTCATTCTGGATTCCTTTTCACTTCCGAATGCGTAAAGAATTAGCAGAAAATATCAACATTTTGACATGGAATTTTGAATTGAGCTTGTGCCATGTAATTAAAATATTTGGTAGTTACTCAGCGTCTAAAAGTGCCAGCCTTCTTTCGGCGTATTTGTTAGCCATTTTGGAAGTTACATTTTACTTACCTCAAGTGATATGCGCTGCACATCGGTGACAAGCCACCAGGCCCACCCCCACCCCCCCACGATGGTTTTCTTGGTCGTGGAGCCGAAACAGCCACCTGGAGACAAACAAACAACATCCCGTTAATATCGTCATCATCACAATAGCCGAAACAAGTCAACTGCTGACTGAAATGGGCCACTCCAAAGAGTGCCACAATGACCGGTCCTGCGCCACCCGCATTCAGCGGACTCCCGCGACCTTCGCCAGATCATCAGTCCACCTTAAAGCCCCTGCTAGACGGTCGCCAACACGCCACTTCGACCGAGCAACCTTGGTCGGCACCGACGGTCGGTGCGGACCAAGGTCGCCCGGTTGGAGGGGCGTGTTGGCAACCGTTTAGCAGGGGCTTACATATAGATAGTGTTAATCGAACGAGCGAGCAAAGCGAACGAAGTTCTATGCTTCAGTTTGGGCCGAAAATCCTATTTCTGGATGTCCAGCTGTTCTCCTCTACATGTCGTATCTCTCTACCGATTCTCGTGAAATTTTGGGAGCATGTTCAATAATGTTATAGATATTTTGTCGATTCACATTTTTGAAGCTAGCCTCAAATAGATATTTTTTTAATATTTTTAAACTGGTACTTTTTTTTTCGTGCAGAAACCTGCGAACCAGGTATACCCAATCATAGGGGGATGACTGGGTTATGTGGTATTTCTATCCAATGCAATGGAGAGAGCTATGTTGGGAGTTTCTCTGCGTGATCGCATCAGAAATGCGGGTATCCGCAGCAGAACCAAGGTAACCGATATAGTCCTCCGAATCGCTAAACTTAAGTGGCAGTGGGCGGCATTGCACGTAGAACCGATGGCCGTTGGGGCGGAAAAGTTCTCGAGTGGCGACCATGTACCGGAAGGCGCGGCGTGGGTAGGCAATGTGGACTTATGACCTGGTAAAGGTCGCGGGAGTCCGCTGGATGCGGGTGGCGCAGGACCGGTCACTTTGGCACTCTTTGGGGGAGGCCTATGGCCAGCAGTGGACGTCTTTCGGCTGATATGATGAAAGACTCCACGGCGGTCGGCATCATGCGAAGGACTCCTGCAGGATCCTCATTCTGAACGCACTGCAGCGCCTCGCCATATTTGGCTCGTAGGTACTAGGGTGGAAAAGATGTTTACAATGCATGTGCTCGAAAAGAGCGTTTTCTAAGCAGCCAAATCCTGCGGAAAGTGCCACTTTTCCGCACTAGTGTTTTTTACTTTTCAGTATTTTTTTAAATTTTTGAGTTTGTCGTGCAAGGATAGGACAAACGCCCGTCATTTTGAAAACTTAACCCTGTTCTGTACAGTAGAGACTTCCTAATGATATATTTTTTTTAGAAGTTTACTCAAAATATTATAATTTAATGTACGTCAACACATTTATCAATAAATTACCTATTCTTCTATCATCGCATTAGACACTACTTGATTTCAATGACTTTGTTTACTACTGGCCATTTAGATAAAATAGGTAATATTCTAATCATCTTTGTCAAGCATTGACGTTGTCACTTTAGAAACGTGTACTTATTTATAAACCAATGTTTTCATTAATTAATTATAAATCATGGCTTCAAGACGTCCGGCAAGTGAAAAATGTATACGATCTTGGCTATCTTCTTACCCAGATTTATCTTTTGACGGATTTCAATTGCGTTGCCTTATATGTGATATAGAAGTTCCGGTTCCGGCGTTGTAGAACAAAGTCATTGTCGCGGTCCGTCATACAAATTAAGTGAAAAAAGTGGGATACAGTGATCATTTCGTACAACAGTGCTATTCTAAACGTTCCTAACGCATCGTTTTACACAAACACTGAAAAAAACAACAAATTATCCAGTTCAAAAGTGTTAAATCGGATACAAAAATCTCGATACAACCAATTTTGAGGTTATCTTAAGTCGAACACAGTGCTACCAATATAAGATATATGAGTTGCGTTCGAAAACTAAACTTGAAAACTAAACTTAAATACTTCTCGATACACCATATCGACATTCACCGAGTGCGTTCAAAAACTGCTTAATATACGTTTCGTTCTACTCCGATAACACACTATGAATAACAACGAGCTGTCACTGTCACCCGAGATGTCATTGCTTTTATCTAAAATGACAGACCAACTCAACTTACAAACAATAACGATTACGGAGAATATAACTGCAGCTGTTCTACAAAAAGTGGATGAGAAAATCAAACCTATAATCGAAGAGAACACAAAACTGAGGCAGGAAGTCGAAATATTAAACAATAAAGTGCTAAGTCTAGAGATTCTAAGCAAGAAAAATAACATACTCATTCACGGGATCCCAGAGCCCAAGGAAGAAAACCACGATGATCTGACCTCACTTGTGACATCTACATTAAACGAAATTGAAGTGAAACTCGAACTAGGCGAAATCGACAGACTACAGAGGCTAGAGAAACAAAGTGATGAAGCTAAGACAAGGCCAATTTTACTTGCTACCACAACACTTCAAAAGAAAATACAGATATTGAAAAACAAAAGACACATGAAACCCAACACCTATATTACCCATGACCTTCCAAAAGCAGTGGTACAGGCAAAGAGAGAAAGAAAGATCAAGGAAAGCAAAAATATGAAAGATAATGAAAAAAGGAAGAGGTCTGAAACTCCAAGCCCTAGGAATGAGTTACATAACCCCACCAACTCCAAGATACACAAAGTAGATGCATTTCAATACATGCGTGAGAGATCCTACTCACTCTCTGACAAGAACACATACAGAAACTAACAACCAAGCACTGAGAACCGGAAAAGCACAACAATACAATTACAACAAGATACAACAACCAGAAAAAACAACAAAATTCAATCAACAACATAATCAAACACTTCTCCCACCACGGCTGGTCACCGCGGGAGAAAAAGACCATCACCCTCTAACAGAAAACAAAAAAATATACATTGCGACATTAAACACCTTAACTCTAAGGACCCCAGAATCATTACTAGAACTCGAAGAAGCATTGAAAGTGCTTAAATGGGATATATTGGGATTAAGCGAAGTACGGCGAACTGGCGAATCAATAGAAGAACACTCCGACTACATAATGTTTACAAAAGGAGAACCAGGAGGACAGCGAGGAGTCGGATTTATGATCAAAACACATCTAAAAAAATATATACATGAGTTAATTGGAATTTCAGATCGAGCAGCAATAATGAACATTAGATTACCAAACTATAAAAAAATGTGCACAATCATTCAAATTTATGCACCAACTGAGAAAGCAACAGAAACAGAACACAAAGCCTTTTATACCATCTTAACTGAAAATTTACATAAATATGAAAACAATATGATTATTTTAATGGGAGACTTCAACGCACAGGTAGGAGCCAAACAAAATAAGGATGAATATGTGTTGGGAAACTTTGGGTTTGGTAAAAGAAGTGCTAATGGTGATCGGGTAATAAACTTGATGCTAGAACACAATCTTACCATTTAAAACAGCATCTTTAAGAAAAATAAAAATAACAAGTGGACTTGGGTGTCTCCAGGAGGAAAATACAAAAATGAAATAGATTACATAATAAGTAGCCACCCAAAACTATTTACCGATACATCAGTTATATCCAGATTCAACTTCAACACCAACCACCGTATGGTTAGGGCATCTCTATGGATTTCACCACCTAAAGGAGGTAGGAAACACATCCACCATTCAAATGTGACCCGCAACACTGAAAGTAACAACGTCTCGGGAACATTCCACTCACTAGCTACACTGGACAGAGAGATAACGCGGGACGGCATAACAGATGTTAAATGCTGCTATGACAAAGTACATAATAAACTCAAAAATCACAGAAAAGAGAACATCATAAGGCAAAAATACACCTTAAGTGACTCAACATTGCAGCTTATAAGTGAAAGAAAAGACCTTTTTATAACAGAAATGAAGAACCAAAATATCAAGAAAATAACGGACCTAAGTAAAAAAATAAGAGAAAGTATTAGGAAAGATAGAAAAATCAAGAGACTACAAACACTTGAAAAACACCTTATATCCACAGGAGGAACAAAAAAAAGCTCTCAAAGAACTGCGTGAGACTAATTCCTGGGTAACAAAGTTCAAAAAGAACTATACTAACATCACAAACCGGAAAGACATCAATAAACTAGCTACAGAATTTTACCAGAACCTGTACTCAAATCAAGATACCACCTCAAAACAAAAAATATACGAAAAGTCAGCAACCAATTCAAAGTCTGAATCTGAGCCAAAACCCGAACCGGAAATATTACCAAGCGAAACTAGAAAAGCAATAATAAGCCAAAAATCTGATAAAGCCCCAGGCCCAGACAAGATTTCAAATGAGACACTGAAAGGAACCCTCGAAGAAATAGTCCCAGTACTTACATAAATTTTCAATGAAGTTCTAATAACAGACATTATCCCAAAACAATGGGAAACGTCACACATAACCCTTATACATAAAAAAGGTCCAAAGGAAGAGATAGAAAATTATAGACCGATAAGCCTGATGTCCAACATATATAAAGTCTTCGCGAAGATCATACTCAACCGTGTCAGCATTACATTAGACGAAAACCAACCAATGGAACAAGCCGGCTTTAGAAAAAACTTTGCTACGGTAGACCATATACATACAGTTAAACAAATCATTGAGAAATATAACGAATACAACAAGCCTTTGTATATGGCCTTTATTGATTATACTAAGGCATTTGATACTATTAGTTATGAAGTCATATGGGAAAGCTTATCCAAACAAGGAATATCCAGAATTTACATAAATATTATTAAGAGCATATACGCCAGAAGCAAAGCTAAAATCCAACTAGAAACTCTAGGTGAACCCTTCAATATTGGAAGAGGAGTCCGACAGGGAGACCCACTGTCACCCAAGTTATTCTCAGCCGTGCTCGAAAACATCTTTCAGACCTTAAACTGGGATCAATATGGACTGAATATCAACGGAAGAAGGTTAAACCAGCTCAGATTTGCGGATGACATTGTCCTATTCGAGGAAAATCCAAAGAATCTAGAGAAAATGATACATGAGTTAAATAAAGAAAGTGAGAAAACCGGCCTTATCCATGAATGTAATAATATGAATTAAAATACACAACCAACCACTTCAATATGTCGACGAATACATATATCTAGGACAGATCATCGCCCATAAAGATATGACGACCAAGGAGATCAAAAGACGGATAGCTAACAGTTGGAAGCAATACTGGTCACTGAAAGAGGTGATGAAATGCCCCAATCTCAGTAACAGTACCAAAAGGAAAGTATTTAACACCTGCATTTTGCCTTGCATCACATATGGCTGCGAAACTTGGTCACTCTCCAAACACCATAGAGAGATGCTAGAACACTGTCAAAGAGCAATGGAAAGAAGCATGCTGGGAATTAAACGGCAAGACAGACACAGGAATACAGCTATAAGAGCGAAAACAGGCGTAACAGATGTACTCTCTAAGATAGATCAACTGAAATGGCGATGGACAGGGCACATGCTAAGATACAGTCAAGAAAAATGGTGCAATATTGTAACACACTGGTACCCTAGAGATGGTAAGAGGAGTAGGGGAAGGCCATACAAGAGATGGGAGGACGAGCTCAAACTGACAGCCGGTCCAAACTGGAGAAGAGTCGCAAATGATAGACAGCAATGGAAGGGGTTAGAGGAGGCCTTTGCCAAGAGGCACACTGAACTCAGAGACATAATATGAAAGAAAAGAAAAAAAAAAAAAAAAAAAAAAACAAACATATATATATACAAAACAACATATAGCAATAAAAAAAATACATATATATATATTGTATATTAATAACAAAAAAAAAAAAAAAAGGGTACATGTCCTACATTATGTATACATTCAATATGGAGTTCAGGATCAAGGGCTTATATAGATAGATAGATAGATAGATATGTGATAAACGTCTGAGAACCTACCGAAAATCCGATATTCAGTTGCATGTTAACTCAAAAGTTCACCAGCAAAAGAAAAATGGTTCAGAATCAAACACAGATTTTTATTTGGATTTGACAATAATGATGATATTTGCTAATATTCCTTGGTCAAAATTAAGTAACTATCATTTTCGTAACTTTTTACAAAAGTATTGTGGTGGCCGGGATATTCCAGATCAATCACATATACGTAAAATTTATTTGGATAAAGTCTACAAAATTACAATGCAAAATATGCGGAGAAAATTACGAGCAGCGGTTAGCTTTTGAGTGTCTATTGACGAAACAGGGTGACTGTTTGGGTCGAAAATTTTAAATAGAAATCCTGATTATGTTACCGTAAACGAAATGCACAAGAAAATAAACGCCGAGCCACAAGCATATTGGAAAAACAATATACCAATGTCAACAATTAGACATGCCCCAATGACGTCAGTAGACTGTGAACGCACTTTTTCGACTCATAAATGGGTCCTAAACTCACGTCGATATAGGCTCACAAGTGAAAATTTGGAAAAAAATATTGTCATTCTTTTCCATTGGCGAACGTGATTTATCGCCTTAATCATCGTCATTTGAATAATTTGTCACTGGAAACATATAAATTATAGTACTTAAAATAAATTTATAAAACTTTTGTCTTTTGTTTTGTATTGTCACGAATAAACTATTCTTATTCTTATTTAATACCTAATTTTTTTTATTAATATAAGGAAGTCTCTACTGTACAGAACAGGGTTAACAGAACAGCGTCGTCAGCCCGACGCGACGCAAAGAGGTTTTATTTCTTGAGATAAGTTTTACAAATATTTCATATTCACTTTTTCTTTCATATAAAAGGTACATAAAAACTAATAATTTATAAAATGTTTTATTTATCGTTATAAATTTTGAATTTGATTAGTATAATGTGTTTGGCTGAACGCACATTTTGCTTATGCCTTTTATGATACGAACATGGCGGCGATTTGCACATGCGCAGTTAGTACAGTACATAATTATGTAGAGTGCGCATGTATTAAAACAAAATAGCCCGCCATTGTTTGTTTACTTTGGAGTTCTTCGGTGTAAATTTGTAAAAATGTCGTTTGAAAGTGACAAATCAATCAAAATTGATAATTTATTATTGTGTTCCGATAGTTTCAGTTTGCCTTTTTAAAACTCCCTACGATGGTACAGTAGTGTCTTTTTGTTGTCGAACATAATGAGTTATTCAATATTAATTGCGTTCCAAAACAACAATAATATGGTTTTAAGTGTATACGGTTGACAGCAAAAGATGTAGGGAAGTTCTTAAATGCAGCCCTAGATAATAGGTACCTGACAACTTAACCTAGGTATGTATTCTAGACTGAATATTGATTCGCGGAAAGATGATTTCCGACTCGTGTCGAATTATACATTCGCTCGCTTCACTCGCTCATGTATAAAAATGGCACTCGTCGGAAATCACCTACTTTCCGAAGATGTACCTATCATAAATAACTATTGTCGCCTTCCCTGGGGTTTTAGGCGAGTGCCCCGGGCCCCGCCAAGGGAAAAGTTGTTAACAATAAAAACTTGGCATCAACAGGAGAGAATATCCCATATCGCGGACTGTCTCAGCGTCGTAAATGGTCTTAGGTATCTATGTATCTATACTGTAATGTGGGGATGGACCCCAGTGTGAAGCGATGTCCTAAAATATGTTATCAGGGCGACCCGGGGGACCTCTATAATTTACCACCAGAAGCTGTGGATTGGTTGTGCAACCTTGTGGATATATAAGCTACAGTTTTTATATATACCTAATGTATATATATTCCTACTACATGAAACGCCATACGATTAAATAATTACTAGACTATTTATAACATAGGTAAGGGCAGTAACCCTCAAGAAAATACAGTGAAAACAGGTCGAATTCCCGACAGGACCAGTCCTAGTAATCGTCGGTCGACGCTCTGTCCTGCCACTTTCTCTTTTATACTTGTAAAGGAAACTAACAGACAACATTTCATACTGATACTGGTGGAGGTAGATTTTTGTTGTTCATGTACGATCCCAATCTGATTTCAATGAGTTTCGACCACAGATGTATGAATATAAGGAGATCGGACATGGCGGCCGATTTGTATAGAGTGAGCCTGTCGCAAGTACATTAACCCACACAACGCCCAAGTAATTGACAAGACAAAGCACGCACACATCTAAAACACACACACTTGTCTAAAACACATACACGCTTATTTGACAATAAACGCGCATCATATACGCGTGCACAGTATGGCAGTGTATGCCCGCCCATTGAGCATACAGCTGCGACACGGCCGCCGGCGGCTTGTCCTCTCTCTAGTATTCTATGCTCTGAGGTTTCGACTATTCCGTTCCCCATGCGCCGAGCTAAGGTGTAAAAGGGCCATACGGTCACATATAGAGATTTCAATTCGTTATATATAAATACATAGAAAACATCCATGACTCAGGAACAAATATTCGTGCTCATCACACAAATAAATGTTTTACCGGGATTCGAACCCGGTACCTCCGGCTTCGCAGGCAGGGTCACTATCACTACCAACTAGGCTAAACCAAGAACACCACAAATAAACCAAGAACTAAAGCGTAAACATACGAAAGCGGAGAACCGAATAGAGGTTCCAACATAGGTTCTAATAACCTGGCTCAGTACGGATAAAGGAATTTAGTCCGCTTCCGATTTGATTTCCTATTTGAGCCGCGGATTTCCTCTCGATACCATAATTATTGTTTATGGTCATAACATTCATTTATCGTCAATATGCATGAATTCTACAAGTTTTATTAGGTACAATGGGAATTTTCCAAAAACTCAGGTCAACATGTCCAAGACAATAATGGTTTTTATTAATGCGAATAATAAATCAAACGCATTCTCAACTCGCACTAAAGATGCGGATACGTTATAATTTTTTCCACATAACATGATGTATAGTGATTTTACAGCGAACATTTTTACGAGTCATGGCCACCGCACGGAAACCGGATGCGTGACAGCGCTAAAAGTTGTTGACATCTGCAGTGTGAACGATTAACCGTCGAGATTGCAAAATTCATAACACTACCTATGTAAATGTTACATCAGTTGATCGAATGCACTTCGTTTCTATGCAAAACTATATATTTAACTTGCGTGTGTAGCTTTTGCTATAATAATATACATTATATAGATTGCTAGCACGCACACATTTAATGGTTGCATATCAAGATCATCATGTCGAATGAAAACACCAAAGATAGTTAGAGGTCCGTAATTTCGTCAACTTTTTGTTCAGCCGGCGTGCACCGATGCAGTTATGTAACATCAAATTGGTTTCCATAGAAATCGATTTTATGAACTTTCTATGTTACTATCAGCTGGGGAAATCGACGCTTTCCCCGAAGGGCGGCAGGGCGCAGCGCAGGCGCAGAGTTATTCGCCTGTTTACTGTCAGGCGCACTCTTACGCGCAGTTTTTAATACCGAACGTTTCAATTTGGAGTTGGGAATAGATGAGTAGGATCTGAACTACCATTTTCAACGGTTTCCGTCCATATATATACCTATATCGGCTCTCAATAGACCAAGATTTGGATTGATCAAGATTGACAAAACCCCAGAGGGTGCGCCGTTTTGACGCCTGATGAATTTTGTCCACACGGTGGATTATCACGTCACGTAGGATGGACATCGCGTATGGGTTTGCCCTCACCTGGAGCTATAAGTGTCACGCAATCATAAAAGTAAACAACCATCTATCTTCTTTTGGGTTCATGAGCTTTTAAATAGATCTCTAAGTAGATATATAAAGCATTTATTTGTTTGCTACAAACACACGTAAACAAAATCATACAAAAACTAATTCAGAACGTACATTCGGCTCAAGAAATTAAATAAATACAACAATAACTTCAACATAGGTACAACTTTAAAACAAGAGGCTTCATGTTCAGTTAATTCTTCGCTCTTTTGAAGTACTAAGAATCTGCCTGAACAATATAAAATCAAATAGGTACATAGATTTTTTACAATACCTACCGTATTTTTATTATTTATAATAAGGACAGGTACGTCAAATTGCCAAAACGATAATTATGTGCACGTTTTCTCATATGATGTCGAATCATGACGCCGTCACTTTAAAATTGTGGTGTCACAACGGAACACCGTTACACTGACGTCGCGATGCAGTGACTAAGCGCCAGGAAACGCAGGAAACCAGGCTCGCATCATTTCACTTTCCGTCGCGACAACAGGCCACATTCACAAAGCTAACCGACTTCGCTACAGCACTAGCTTGACCTCTGGTGACGTACAGTTGTTATGAACTTCAGAGTCAAAGATAACTAGCGGTCCCACAGTCGAGGACAATACGTTTTGGGAATAGTTAGGCAGAACATGACTAGCATCACGTTGCATCTGAACATTACAATTACTTACAACCCGTTTACTATAAGTTTGGACCTAGCGTCTATGACGGTTGATACAAGCCAGGTCCAAACTTATAGCAATTATGATCGTCAATTAAGTCATAAACGTCCCAATGCATGACACTTTCATGGCTAGTAGTCTACACTATTGTTTCGTCATATAATTGTACTCATGTATTAGGCCAGTGTCGAACACTGGGACATTTATCATATTTTTAATTTTCCTATTTTTTATTTACGTATTTTTGGCTACATAATTCCGAAGAGTTACAATTTTTTTTTCCATTTTCATTATTCCGAAAACCATGTTCCGCTGAAGGAATGTTTTATTTTTCAGGCTAAAATACTAACCTAACCTATTTATATATATTCCATTAAAACATCTGCGTCCAATGAAAACGGCAATAATGATGAAATTTCGGAAAAATGATGGTTTCGAAATGACAAATAAAGAATAAAGTTCAAAGGTCAAAGTATTTATTTGTCAAAACACAGGTTATAAAGATGTTATAAATGCAGCTTGGTATCGCTATGTCTTACCCGAAGGTGTAACAAAATATGGGCTTCAATTAATGGTCAATACATAAATTTGAATGCAGCGTGCTTTATTTTTAATACATAATGCGAGTTCAAAATGTATCTTTTCTATATTCGTCAATTGAATAGTATGCCCTTTCCACTAGAAGAGCAAACAGTTTCTTTTTAAACATCATCAAATTTTCTGCGTTCACAATGTTTCTTGGCAACTTATTGAAAATTATTGAAGCCATCCCAAGAACACTTTTTGAGAGCAAGGCCGTTTTACATGAAAGGGTATTGCAGATTTTACTCCGTTGACGCACACTGTTAAAACTAGGGAAATTATTTTGATTAAATTTAACATAACAAGCAATTTCGTAGATATATAAGCATGGCAGAGTCAATTTACGTAGTCTAATGTAATGTGGCTTACATGATTTCACTGGCGGGATACCACATATGGCGCGAATACATTTTTTCTGACTTATAAAAACGATCTCACGGTCAGTGCAATTACCCCAAAAAATAATTCCATATCGTAAAGTCGAAGTTACATATGCATCATATGCTACAAGAACCGCTGATTCACTTACTTTTTTTCTTAAGTTATACAGAGCATAAGAGTATTTGTTAAGTTTTTTACAAATTGTTTCTATTTGGTTTCCCCATGTCAGCTTATTGTCTAGACTTAAACCTAAAAAGTTAGTAGCATTTGTTTATTCTATTACCTACATGGTCATTATAAGCTACAGTCAAGTTGGATATGTTGTTAGTCCGTTGTTTAAAATTAATTATTTTAGTTTTGTCAAGATAAATTTTCAAGTTTATGTTATATTCATAAGTGTTTAAATCTACATTTGCAGTTTCTGCTGAAAAAAATATTGTGCTGTCATCCGCAAAGAGTACCAACGGAATGTCAATAGCCTTAGGCAGGTCGATAAAGAATGAATTTATTCAAAATCATACAAGGCCATATTTTTTTTTAACATAATAAGTACACAAAAATATCCGGCAGGCCCCGAACTAGGCTAAATGACTCTTTGGATTTTTTCTGTGTTCCTGTGGTAATTTTATACGAAATTTCTAACTATTTTTGATAGTTAGGATTCTGTTATAGGACTTATAGGTACTCATACTTTCATGATGATAATGTAAAACATTGTATTAAATCCACAAAACCGCGGTTAAAAACGGGTTTTTCCCACATACATTCTAGACACGCAATAAAAGTAAAAAAATGGCTTTGTTACTACTTTAAAGTCTTTAAACTCAAACGAAGGCACAGTATCATTCAATCAGTTTGTCAGTCATTAAAATGTTCTTATTATCTTCAAAACGTTTTTCAACAACATGCCTCTTTTGCTAATTAATAGAGTTTTAATTTTATTTTTTTCAAATTATAGTATAGTTTATCTTTCAATTCACTTATCATACACGTTATCATATTGAAAACTCTGCCATTTCATAATACATTTTAATAGATCACTAGCAAGAGTTGTTTAAACATATATAATTTTATTGGTACATAGTACCTTTTACATTGCTAACGTTAGCTGGCAATAAGGTAAATTGCAAAAAAAATGTACATAGTTAAGAGCCTTAATCTAATCTACGCTTTAACTTTTTTCCATTGTGTAACTGCAATAACCCATACATTTTATAAGGGTAACTTTCGTTACACAATGGAAAAAATGGAAAAAAGTTAAAGAATAGATTAGATTAAGGTCCTTAATTATGTACTAATTTTTTGCAATCCACCCAATACTGACCAATATTAGACCGTATATTGTGGCATAAGAGTCCACTAATGGTCAGAAAACTGTCGGTGCTGGTACAGTCGACGCCAAAAATATGTTTACACTTTTGCCCTTATTCCATTGTAATAAGGCGAAAACTGTAAACATATTTGTGGCGTCAAATGTACAACGCCGGTTAATACTGGCATTTCATGGATGAGCCAGCCCCACGGTCGACTGAGCCCGACAATTGTTTCCGAGTGTGTTGGCTTTAATTGTACAAACAAAACTGCTCGTCTAAAGTTATCTTAAATCATTATTTTGGATAAACATGGGTATATTTCTTATTAAAAAAGAAACCCGAAAATATTCGGAAAACATAACTCTGCAACTTATCTTTGCTAAGTATTTAAAAGATTTTAAAATACGCATCTCCTACTGGATGCTGTTTAACCACCGAAAATCGTGACGTCACTTTCCTATTTCCCAAGATACATCAAACGGTCAATCGGCATTATTGTGAACAATACGCGTGTAGGCGGCGCGAGTAGGTATTTAAAAAAAATGCTATCTGTTTCACACCGCTCTGTGCCTCGCCCGTATCGTGCAAGTCCCTGGAGGCATTTCCTTGTTGAAATATTGTTTCGGGTTTTTTACCCCCTAAACTAAACCTTTATGAAAAGAAACATTTTTGGTATTATTAGATTTAGTACACTTTAATCTATGTCTGTACGTTTTCAGTTTATATTAATATCAAAAAAATAAACGATAGACAAAGATTTTATGTCAAAAATATAGATTTTAGATGCTAATAACTTATAAGGTAAGCAATATTTCTTAAAAATCAAAACGTACTGACCTAGTTTATCATTATATCTACATGTCCATAAATTATAAAAATCGAACAATGTTTACGGGGCAAACAATCCTCTTAATTAAATTCACATTTGTCCCCGCAAAACCTCCAAAACTTTACACTTGTCACTACCCAAACATTCCCCACCAATATCATCAGTCCAACGGCCTAAGTGAAGGAGTCGCTCGAGACCCGCCGAAGAAAGTGCCCGTCACATACCGCAACGGTAAAGCGCGTCGACATTGCGTTGAGATCATAGTATTTATCTCTAACCAAGGCCGTGATACACGTGTGCGCACCTCTGTTAAGCTGTACTTACGAATTACTTTACACAAAGTTCTTTAATGGGTACTTAAATTGTGGCGCGTAGGGAAGACCGAACCGGGGAAAGTGTTTTGTTATTAATAGAAGACTAAATAACAAATTGGAAGTGAAATTTGAACGGTGAATCAGTTTCCGATGTTTTCCCGTGGACGCATGTTTACATGTGAAAGCATAGAAAATTGAGGTAAGTTCGTGTATGATCTGCATTGTATTTGTTTGAAAGCATGTTGGTTGTCATCGGTGGCTTTTATTTGACACACTTTGTTTATGTCGAATATCATCAACCATTTTTACAATGCTTAAGGGGCTACCCGAGGTTTTCATCGATTTTTGACTAGTTTTGAATCGATACAAATACTTTTGCACTACAGATAGAATTATAAGGTAAACGGTTATCGATTCTTCAATCTTTAATCTCCATTTTTGTGTACCATATTTTGAAAGAAATGAATAGTTCTTTTTTTATGATTTTTTTAAACATTGTCTAAAAAAACACATTCTTTGTTATAAGATTGCTGTGAAAGATCTAACATATACGAAGTCTACATATTTGGGTTCGTCTCTGGTGTCTCTATAAACGTGTGTAGGGTTTTGGTTTTAAACTAATTAAGACAAAAGTTATGGCCAGAAAACCTGTTTTTTGGTCTAAAAGTGTCCTACTTTGATGCCAAATATCTCGAAGACAGTGATGTTTGAAGTGAATACGGGATAATATATTGCTTAAAACTGTTGTTGTTAATATGATAAGCTACAAAAAACATTAGAAAACTAAGGGATTCAGATTGAAGGTATGGGATCCCCTTAACTTGCACTGTTCGTATGTAAGTATGTAAATATGAAAGTATGTAAGTTGTCCGTCAAAATTTGCAATCCATTTTTCAGTCACTTCCCGTTATCCAATTGAGCTGAGATTTTGCAAGCATATGTATATCGCATGACAATGTAATATTATGATGACTTGGAGCTGATCTGATGCTGGAGCTGGAAGGTGGCCATAGGAACTCCGCAATAAAACGACACAACCCCATCGAGTTTGGGCTCGTTAGAATCGTCTCAATGAGTACTTGATGATGGTATGCAGAAAAGTACAGTCGGCAGTAAAAGCTTGTAAAAAAATTAAATTTTTGACAGTAACTTATTTTGTATAAATTGTATGTGTCAACGTGAAATTGTGTGTGACTATGACTAGGAAGATTATTGGATTTACGTATTACAAATTGCTGAATATTTGTTTTACACATAGTTGGGGACTATCTTACACAAATCAATCTTGTCCCACTCCCACAGTAAGCTAAGGCTATGAGTAGGTACAGTCGCCATCACATACATCGGGGCAAACAAGCACGTCACAAACATCGGAACACACCTCTATTTTCAAGGCATTAGGGTGTATGTGCCGATATTTTTGAACACCTATAGTGTACCGATGTATGTGATGGCGACTGTAATAGTCAACAAAAAAACTTATATTATAAAACTTATATATAAAAAAACGGCCAAGTGCGAGTTGGACTCGCGCACGAAGGGTTCCGTACCATTATCTGTAAAAACAGCAAAAAAAATCACGTTTGTTGTATGGGAGCCCCCCTTAATAAATTATTTTATTTTGTTTTTAGTATTTGTTGTTATAGCGGCAACAGAAATACATAATCTGTGAAAATTTCAACTCTCTAGCTATCACGGTTCTTGAGATACAGCCTGGTGACAGACAGACGGACGGACGGACGGCGAAGTCTTAGTAATAGGGTCCCGTTTTACTCTTTGAGTACGGAACGTAGAAGAAAAAAAAGTAAAAACATCCAAGACTCTGGAATAAATACACGTGTCCAAGAGTCTCATTACACAAACATTTGCCCTTACCGGGATTTGCACCCAGCACCTTCAGACTAAACTCTAAACTGGTGATCAAAAGCTGGTCATGTTATGATAAGTCGATTGGTGGCAGAACATTGATTAAGGCTCGACAGTCAACAGGGGCAGCGTTTTCGAGTTATTTAAAACAATCTCAGACGTAGAAAATAGGGTTTAAAAATCTAAAAAAAAGATACGTATTACTTAAGGATCTAATCTAGTCAAAGTCGCATTCAGTTACGCGATCTAATGAACTTCACTCGATAGAAAAAATCCCAAAGTTACCTCTTTTTGTATAGTTTATTCAATATTATGACTAAACTATAGATATTTTAAATAATTTTTTTGTACTCAAATAAAGTTATAAAATATTTATAGACAAATTCGCAGAGTTTGAATAGATAAAATGATTATCTTAATTACTATGTTTAAATACCTACAAAATGCGCGAGCGCGGAGGCTCGGAAGGCCCGATCAGTCGCGCGCTGGCCCATACGAACGACGACTCAAGGACGTTAGCGGGTGTATAAGCCTTAAGTTGGTCTGATTCCATACATAGAATACTCTCCTGTGTGCCTGTTTGCGGCATCGTGGCGCCCAAAAAAAGGATGAGCAGATTTGAGTGCAATTTTTTTCATCAAAAGTTTCATCGGTCGAGATGGTTCTTTGTTGACATATACATATTTGTTGTATTTGGTGTTTTATAAATATGTCTATGTAGTTATCAAGGATCGGATTATATACATGAATATCCCAAGTGTGTATTCCGCAAAGGGGTTGAAATAAAATTTCAGTGCCACTTAGCAATGTAAAATTTATAATATCTGAGATGACACGTCGCTCAGAAGTCACTGGCACGACATTTTCACCATTTAAACTTTGTCCTGACCGATATTGGCACGATATTGCTAAAAGGCCAAATTCAATAACTGCTAATATGTATTCAATAATATTTCAAAAAAGTGAACAAATGATGTTGTAGATCAATGTATTCTTTACCCGAAAGAATTGTCAAAATGTCACCTACTTATAGTTTAGAAGCAGAAGCGAATTTAAGTTGAAAACCGCCTCAATGAAATACTTTTTCTGATATTTTTCATACTAAAAAAAAACCAGCCAAGTGCTAGTCGGACTCGCGCACGAAGGGTTCCGTAAGTACCATTATCTATAAAAACGGCAAAAAAATCACGTTTGTTGTATGGGGAAAAAATAAATAAGAAATTTAAAATATTAATTTTATTCTGTTTTTTAGTATTTATTTTGGCGGCAACAGAAATACATCATCTGTGAAAATTTCAACCGTCTATCATCGTTCATGATCATGAGATACAGCCTGGTGACAGACGGACAGACGGATAGACGGACAGACAGACAGACAGACAGACAGACGGACAGCGAAGTCTTAGTAATAGGGTCCCGTTTTACTCTTTGAGTACGGAACCCTAAAAATCTTACAATGAAATTGTTAGTGACATAAGTACCAACTTCATTATTTCAGAATTTTGGTTCGTTCAGTTTCAGATTTTTTACCAGATCGCACGCGACATACAGCTTAACTCAAACATGATTCAACCACATTTAAGTAAGTACATAGACACCGTTCTAGTAGATTCGCCACGTAATTATTTTCCATCACTTAATTCTGATTGGTATGCCACATGTGACTGCCATAACTTGATAGTGTTACGTAATAGATTTTCACCGGAACCTCTTAGCATTCTGGATGCTAGCCGGCAGTCGGCAAAGTTGGGCGCAAACCGTTTTTGATACACTTTCTACACAAAATACTGCACAAGTAGACTCGCTACTCAATCGCTCAGTCACGATTCTATCATATCAATTCACTAAATGCAAAAAAAGTTAAAACGTAAAGTGGTTCTACTTGTGTTCTAAACGTCCCTCGTCGATAGTTTTTACACGATAGATGCGAATGTGAGAACTGTCTATCGATATAATCGATACAAGCTATAGGAATTGCCTAAAAATATCCGCAAATAGGCCACAAGGGCACTTTTACAAATCAATTTGTATAGGTATCTATAGACCTACATCATTCATAATAAATAGTAGATTGTACAACAAGCGCATAAAACGAGCCATTTAACCTGAGACGTTTATATCCACCCGAGCCACCGGCGAGGGTTACTCCAGGCAAAATACGGTCTTGAAAAACATTAATTTATAATAGCGTTTTTTTTCTTTATATCATTTTAAAACATTGATCTAAGATGCTTTATTCAAGAATCCAACAAACTTACCATCCGGAAGTATTTATATAGATTTAAAAAAAGAATGAATTGTTTTTTTTTTATTATTTATCTTGAATATTATAGAGCAAATGTAAATGAACCAAAATAAAGATAAAACCATTTATTAATATTTTTTCTGACTTTTCAGAAGCTAGTTAAGTTATAATTTTTTTGACGTCTGAAATTTTGTTGGATTTTGTCACTAAGTAACTATTTAATGGATAATATATCCATTACATAAAAAAAATCTGCTATTATAAATTATTTCCAAATTTGACATATTTTTCATACAAGCTGTCAGTTCATTGCCTGGACTAGGTGTATAGTTAGTCGAGGGATTAAATGGCTAATTTATACCCGAGTTATACACACTGCTTTTCACTTCGATTGCGAGAAAATAACAAATAATTGCAAAATAAAATAAAATAATAGCTCATTCCTGTCACTTAACTTTATAAAGTTTTTATGTTTAATTTTCGACACGAGATATTAGACTTAGGTACTTCATACTGCCAAGCCATTTAATGGTTCAATGCGTTTTAAAATAATAATTGACTCCTATTTTATCTGGTTTTATTAATTTAGTAATGGAAAACACGGATGTGAAATTTATTAAAGCAAATCAAATCAAATGACAAGTTTATGCTACGAAGTTTTATTGTGTGTGTGGGTGGCTGTTAGGCCCGATTATCTTAGTCTTTAAAACAATTTAACTTTGTGCACTAGAGCATAAAAGTGGCATTTTGTGCAGCATACATCCAGCACAAAGGCGAACTTTGCGAGCATGAGAAGTGAAAATTAACAGGATAAATAATATTATTAACGCACAGAACGCAATAATCCTAGTAACCTGTATTGACATAGCAGTGGCGGAGCGCCCATACAAGCCGATTCCCACCGGTTTGCCTAAAATTTCGTTATAGGCAAGCCTATAGTTATATACTCTGAACTCTTTCATAACTTTTCTTGTTCCGGGCTGCCCATCGAAAATTTTGACGCGCCGCCACTGTGACATAATAGCATCTACAACGGCAAGGTTCTATGATGGCCTAGGAATCAAATTGGTTGACGTACACAGCCTAAAAAATCCGATTTTATTTAGCTAGAAAACTAAAATCATCAACACGTCACCTGCAGGTAGATCGATCACGTAACGCATTGTACGCGCCTCAGGTAGATTTAAATGTCACTTTTTGTACGGGAAAATGACAGTTGAATTATCCTAACTTATATGTATATCTAAATCTATCTACCTATATAACGTACCTAGTGCGTTTTTAGGGTTCCGTAGCCAAATGGCAAAAAACGGAACCCTTATAGATTCGTCATGTCTGTCTGTCTGTCTGTCCGTCCGTATGTCACAGCCACTTTTTTCCGAAACTATAAGAGCTATACTGTTGAAACTTGGTAAGTAGATGTATTTTGTGAACCGCATTAAGATTTTCACACAAAAATCTAAAAAAAAACAATAATTTTTTGGAGGTCCCCATACTCAGAACTGAAACTCAAAAATGTTTTTTCATTAAACCCATACGTGTGGGGTATCTATCTATGGATAGGTCTTCAAAAATGATATTGAGGTTTCCAATATGATTTTTTTATAAACTGAATAGTTTGCGCGAGAGACACTTCCAAAGTGATAAAATGTGTGTCCCCCCTTGAGACTGACAGAGTGAACTACTAAAAAATAAGGATGGAATTTTTTTAACTTTCGCGACTTTCGTCAAAATTGTAGGCACTTATTTTCTAATCGATAGAATTGAATAGGAGTGGAGTTGTCAATACCACTCGTTTTTTTAAATTTTCTATCGGTATTTCAAAACAGCATTTCATAGTTTTTGACAGTTTTTAAGAGAAAGAGTCGAGCGCCCGAAAGTAAAAAAAGTTTCTGTCAAAAATGACATTTTTGGTACAAGATTTTATTGCCGACTGTACTTTTCTGCATACCATCATCAACTACCTACTCATTGAGACGATTCTAACGAGCCCAAACTCGATTGTGTCGTTTTATTGCGGAGTTCCTATGGCCACCTTCCATCTCCAGCATCAGATCAGCTCCAGTCATCATAATATTGCATTGTTATGCGATATACATATGCATGCAAAATTGCAGCTCAATCGGAAACCGGGAAGTGGGTCAAATTTAACTTGCAAGATTTGATTACAGACAGACAGACAGACAACGGGACAGGTGAAACTAAATAAAAGCTTGTAAAAATGTCTCCCAGCTCGCCACTCTATGCGAAATGGTTTAACCTCTCTACTGCCGATTTCAAGAATTCTTTCCCCGGTATACCTATATAGAATGGACATTTGAGATGGACATAGGCTATATATTATCTCGTGGCTCCGCCTGGGTTATCTGCAATAGGTATACATTGTATGTGAATTGTAAGTTTGTATATAGGGTGTAATCTCCGTAACGTAACTAATCACCTGACTTCATAAATTCTATAAGCTTAATACAGAATGGTCCTGCAGTATGGATATAGGCTATATTTCCCACGTCACTACCCAGGTTTTCAGCTTTAAGCGTCCGGAGCGGAGCTAGTAAAAATTAAACCAATAATGATCTGATAAATATGTCAATGAATTCTAAGATAAGATAAGATAGATACATTTATTGCAAAACTGTGTACATTGTGGTAACATTCAAACCAATTAGTGAACTATTTCTTTTACACGCTTCATTATGACTGTTTCATTCATGGAATTGATTACAATTCAGAAATTAGATCCCTTGGTGTCTTATGTCTTTTTAACCCCCGACGAAAAACGAGGGGTGTTATAAATTGGACATGTCTGTGTGTCTGTCTGTGGCATCGTAGCTCCTAAACGAATGGACCGATTTTAATGCGGTTTTTTTTCCGCAAGCTGACGTGATCGAGAATCGAGAGTCTTCTTAGCTTCGTTTCAACAAGATCGGTGCAGCCGTTTTTGAGATATTGAACTTTAAAATGAAAATGTCGGCGGTTTTTCCACTTTTCTAAGTTGTAGTTATTATTATTGAGGTTTTCATACCACGTCGGAGGCAAACAAGCCTATACGGCCCGCCTAATGGTAAGCTGTTACCATAGCGAGGTAGCAGCAACGGTATGCTGAGGGTGTTGGCAGAGCGCCTCGACTGCCCGCGCTCACCAAATATTGGGTTGAAGTGGTCATTGGTAGGGCCAAGTAGGGAATAAAATATTCACTACTTGGTCCTACCTTTCTGCCATAGGTAACCAGAGAATACCTTATTGTAAATGTAATTAAAATTCTATTTAAACTAAACCAAACTTAATCGTGTAACACTAATATAGTCTTGTAAGCCCCATTTTGTTACTAACACTATTATGGATCTCGGTCTGAAATAAACAATTTTTATTTTATTATTTTTTTATAGCCTGTGGACGTGTGCAGATCCTCCTGTACCGGACACTTTAAAAACCTGTATATTCCCCCTTTAAGGTCGAAACGCATAGACAGCGGTGGCGGCGCGGTGCGGTGCGGTGCGGAGGCGGTACCGGTTGTAATGTTCGAGCTAATATGAAAAGGTCCGCACAGAATACCGCGCCGCGCCGCGTCCCGCCGCGGTATTCTGTGCGGACCTTTCGTCCTTCAACGACGGCGCCCATACTGTAGTACCGAGAAAACCTTGTCAGGGAGCTCATTCCAGCTTCGTTCATGCCAGAGCGTTAGCGCATCGCAGACATGTGGCCATCAGGCCCTAAATAGGAGGAAATTCCTGTAACGGTACCTTGAACAGCTGAGCTGATGATATTAAGGCAAGGCAGTGACTGAAGGAAGCCTTGGATTGTGTTATATCGTAGGCTTACGTTCAGTGGGACGCACTATGGAAAGAAAGAAAGAAAGAAAACATTTATTCGTGGACAAAACAATGGGTGTTAAAAACAAAACACAGAACGTAAAAAATAGCAGGGTCCACGAAAAGGCCCCGACTCAGCATGGTGCTAACCTAGAAGGCCAGCGCTGGTCTTCCGTCGGAACCTTTACACGAGTTACCTCCTGGAAGGCAACACAAAACAAATACCTACGCTAAACATAATATATCTTAAAACTATTCCAAATCCGACGCCAGAGTGGCACGGCAGATTGCATCGTGTGAACGCGTCGTCAAACTATGGCATATATAGGGACTATGGCTGATGGCCGTGACGGTAATGCAAAGTATCACTTACACTACGAGTAACGTATCCGTCTCGAAGATTTTGATAGCAAACCTAGCTCCGTAAAACTTTGCTCTAGCCCATTACCATTACACTTAGAAACAAAGGTTTGCTTCAGCAAGTCAATGTTTACATGTCAACCAAGTTTGATCTTACATGTCATTCTAAAACCCACTTCAATGGACGTAAATACTGATGATCTTGAAGAAGCAATTAGCCATGTGGCAGCCGACGGATAGGCAAGGCATCATCGCCATCAACATGACAATAATGATTTTTTTTCCTCATTTCAGGAGACGCCATGAGTTCCCTGATGACCGCGGCGGCGGACGCCATTGCTGGTACCGCCATATCAGCAGGTATGCAGGTAACTACATCGCTTTCAACAAGTTCTTTCAAGATTCCGTATATTTTGTCATCAATCAGCCTAAATTACACCTTGATCAATCAATGATATGATGGGTTACTTGATGTACTGAGATCGCCGGCGCGTCGCTAATCGCCAAATCTATATTGACGACCTCTGGTAGCCTAGTTGGTAGTGACCCTGCCTACGAAGCCGGAGGTCCTGGGTTCGAATCCCGGTAAGGGCATTTATTTGTGTGAAAGGCACAAATATTTGTTCCTGAGTGATGGGTGTTTTCTATGTATTTAAGTATTTATTTATCTATATAAGTATGTTTATCGTCGTCTACCCATAGTACAAGCTTTGCTTAGTTAGGGACTAGGTCGATTTGTGTAAGATTGTCCCCAAATATTTATTTTTATTGACCAGGATATATGTACAACTAAAAGGTGTTGAAGCGGTATTATTATTAAAATTGATCATGCTAAAAGGAGGTAGCTGATGGCAAATGGAATACTTCAAATATTATAAAACAGATTTTCAAACCAATTGAAAGTAAATCCCTATTTACTGATGTTCTTTTATTATTTAAAAGAAGCGCTGCAACTCACCTACTTTACTCGCTTCAATCGCTTCAGACTTAAAACGATTAGAGTTAATAAGTCTTCGTCATGCCTGGCCATGAACACGAATTTACTGTGCAACTGCTGCACTGTGTCGAAGACCTTTACTAATATTAGGACAGTCTGTGAGATTGTTGCTTTGTATGTGGGGAACCATTTATCCGATTTCGGAAAATTTTTCACCTGCGGATAGAATGGTCTTTCTGGATGGACATTGTATCCCGCTGATTTGTCAGCGTTCTTGGCAATACGCAAGGGCTAAGCCACGGTGGCAGCTATAAAGGTACAATATAGTACATTTCTCACCTAGGGCGGAAAAACAAAGAATGTGTATGCGAACTGGAGATTTCTTCATTATCGCCCGCGGCTCACCGCAACGAATAGACGTAGTGTTGTACTCATACAACACTACGTCTATTCTGCGCCTTAGGCCAGGAAGTGGGATTTTCCGCAAGCGTATACTGGGCAGTAATTGACACTTTATGGTCATAACGCAAAATAACAAAATATTTGTTTCCACCATTCCAGATGGCATGGTTCGTCCCAATGCTGGTGGCGACCATCGCGTACTTCCAGTACGAGCAGACAGACCCCGAAGGCAGACCCGCGGACATCGAGCAGTCTCGCATGCTACCCGAGTACGACTTCATCATAATCGGTGCCGGTTCTGCTGGTGAGTGTTCAAGTTATTTAATCAAATCATCACACAATATCATTAACTTCCTCTTAATATAATGTAGGGTGGTTGGCACGTAGAACTACGGAGCATTTGTCTGCAAAGATAAATTTTATGATCAACTAACGACAGTGGGTCAAGGATACTTGCGGTATGCCTTGTTTTATAATCTGAGGGCCACGGTTTTTAGCAGAGGCAGATCGACCCTCAGACCCAGAAAGCAGAACTTTATCATTGTTAGCAGTTTCTGCTGATAGTTTTCTTGCCAATCGTTTGGACCATATGTTGCCCGCATTTGTTGAATTGGCGATAATTACACAGTCACCAACTTGAATTTATCTCCCTCCGTGCCCTCCGTCGTCCGATGATTTGGATTTGACTGTACGTAGCTTGTTAGTGATCATAGATCTCCTTGGAGTTTGTTTCGTAAAGATTAATGTTGCTGACTGTACTAATTAATTACTCATTCCATATAGTTTTATTCGTTTTTCTGAAGGGTGGTTTAAGACACTCGCAGATAAGCGATCCAAGCAGCATCCTGTTCGCCGCGGAAAAATTACACCATTGGTAATGAATAATTGAAAAAGCGATAAATATAAACATTCACTTTCCAGGTGCTGTGTTAGCGAACCGACTATCAGAAATAGGCAGCTGGAAAGTTCTGCTGCTAGAAGCCGGGGGCCATGAGACGGAGATATCGGATGTCCCTCTTTTGGCCGGGTATCTGCAGCACAGCCAGCTGGACTGGGCGTACAAAACCGAGCCTCATAACGGCTTCTGTTTAGGTTTGTATATATTTGAATTAAATCAGGGTAGCTATTGGCATAATTTATAGCGCGGCAAGAGTTAGACATGACACACAAAATGAAATATTTATTAAGCATTTTTTTTTCTTAAGTTTGGTGGCCTACTTCGGGACAAGTAGGTAACTTCCCTCTTCTTCATCAGTTACTCCTATAAGCCAAGTTGCGGCCAGTGTCAATTCTACAAGTCCCCTCCCCACCTATCGCTACCTACTTCTCTGTCTACGCCTGCAATTAGTGTAAATTGGTGAGTGCACCGAGTATCAAACATAAATTAGAAAGGTCTGCATCCGCAACGTTTCAACTATATTATACATTATTTTAATTATTATCATTCAAACTTTTCTCTCACGAGGATTTTCTATTGACTAGACTAGTCATGCAAATAAAAAGACATTAACTTACATTTTGTTTTTATTTACAGCGATGAAAGATGGCAGATGCAACTGGCCGCGTGGGAAAGTTCTTGGCGGCAGTTCCGTCCTTAACTACATGCTTTACTTAAGAGGAAACAAGAAAGACTACGACATATGGGAAAGCTTGGGAAATAAAGGATGGGGCTACAAAGACGTTCTTTACTACTTCAAGAAATCGGAAGACAACCAAAACCCTTACTTGGCCCAAACTCCTTATCACAGCAAAGGCGGGTATTTAACTGTCGCTGAGGCACCTTATCGAACACCATTGGCTACAAGTTTCGTTGACGCAGGAGTAGAATTGGGTTACGTGAATAGGGATATCAATGGCGAAAAACAGACAGGATTCATGGTCGCACAGGGCACAACAAGACGCGGTAGTCGATGTTCAACGTCCAAAGCGTTTCTAAGACCAGCTAAAAACCGTCCGAATATCCACATATCCATAAACTCATTTGTAACAAAGGTTTTAATAGATCCGAGAACTAAAATAGCTTTTGGTGTAGAATTCGTAAAAAACAAAATGATTCATCGCATTAGAGCGCGGAAAGAGGTCATATTGTCAGCTGGGTCAATAAATTCGCCTCAATTGTTAATGTTATCCGGTATAGGCCCATCTGAAGAGTTAACCAAACACCGAATACCGGTCATACAAGACTTGAAGGTGGGACAAAATCTGCAAGACCACGTAGCACTTGGAGGGCTGACCTTTATGATTAACAGAGACGTAGCCATAGTCGAAAACAGACTGCAATCAGTTAGCACCATGATGGAATACGCAGTTTTAGGAACTGGACCTCTGACCATTTTGGGAGGAGTTGAAGGATTGGCTTTTGTTAATACCAAGTACGCAAATGCAACAGATGACTTTCCCGACATCGAATTCCATTTTGTGAGTGGCGCGACGAGTTCAGATGGAGGCGCGCAGTTGAAGAAAATCCAAGGGTTAACGGAAAAGTTTTACGATGCGGTTTTCAAACCGATCAACAATATGGACGTCTTTTCTATCATGCCGATGTTACTAAGGCCGAAGAGCAAGGGCCACATTCAGCTACGAAGCGCAAACCCATACGACTACCCGTATATTTATCCAAATTACTTTTCGGATGTAGACGAAATGGACATAAAATCGCTAGTCGAAGGAGTGAAGATCGCAGTTGATCTAACCAGAACCAACGCGTTTCAGCGCTTCGGCTCAGTTTTGAATCCGAACGTTTTCCCAGCCTGCAGGGCGATGCAGCGGTACAGCGATAAGTACTGGGAGTGTATGATTAGACAGTTCACAGCGACGGTTTACCATCCGGTGGGGACAGCTAAAATGGGACCTTTCTGGGACCCCGAGGCAGTGGTGGACGATGAACTGAGGGTATACGGAGTGAAGGGTCTGCGCGTCATTGACGGTAGCATTATGCCTGTAATGGTGAGTGGCAACACCAACGCTCCCATCATCATGATAGGAGAGAAAGGTAGTGACATGATCAAAGCGTTTTGGCTTAAACGAAGGATATCCCGATACTACTCGTACCATTGATACCGAAATGGTACAAATTGCAGAGTAAATTTATATGCTTCGATGCGTATGTCCACCCAGAATTATTATTTCTGAACGGAATTAACACGATAAGGATTTTAACAGCGGGTACCTGAGGATCTAGGGAGTAAAAAAATATTAAATAAGCTCTTAAGAACTACACATTTTCGAGAATTTGATGGTTCTTTAGAATTGAAAAGTATCGGACCAAATTAACGCAGTATTATTTCTTTAATTGTCATTTGCATGAAGTCATCACATAAGTTTGTCTTTTATTTGTTGATTTAGGTTTCTATTGTAAATATTAGATGTAAGTAGTACTATAATATTAAATTATTCACTTGTTACATTATACAAATACATTTTACTTATTTACAACCCCCATTTGATATGTTTCCTGGAAGAATCCAAAATGTATAGAGGAAAGAAACAGGAACAGGAACTAGTAATTCCTGAAGACCTTTCCAAACGAGACACTATTCACAAGATCTAAAAATACCATAAAGTACAAGTGTCTTTATAGCTGATGCGCTCAAATGTTAAGATTGAATGTTGAGGCCGTCAGAGAAAATATTTCCAAATCTACGGCCCATTTAACGAAGCTATAAGTTACAATTTAACAAGGCTACAGAGGTATCAAACTCCGAAACTCTATGCAGCCCTGAAAATCTTGCATTGCTGACGTTGGAGCCAAGACCGCCATGCTGAAATAGGAATGGGCTGGCTACGTCTGCCGCGTGCAACCCGAGAGGTGGGCTAAACTAGCCACGGAGTGGGTGCCGCACGATGTGAGGCGATCAGGCGACGACGTGGCAGGAAGAGACAGAGATGGCGGGACGGCCTAGAAACATTTCGCAACTATTGGCCGAAGGTTTCTCAGACCGGGAAAAAAAAAACAGGAAACATAGTTTTAGGTTCAATTCAACTGTCAATTTTTCATATAAAAAGTGACATTTAGTACTATACCCGACGTTCGTACAATGCGTTACGTGATCGACCTGCTGGTCAAATGGCCACTCGGTATTGGTCAAGCACCTTGGTATTTATTATAGCTTAAAATAAAATAAAATAAAAATAAAAATTGTTTATTAAAAGAAAACCTTTTTACAATACAGTTTATCCTGCGGCCCCACACTAGGCTATGCCTGACACGTGGTGGCCAGATTCGGTTTCAACATTAGTCATGTTAGCTACAAAAGTTACTTAAAATTATTATGAACAAATAAACAATAATTTTTATATGCGCGCGTTTGTGTGTGTGTATGTGTGTGTGTGTGTGTGTGTGTGTGTGTGTGTGTGTGTGTGTGTTTGTGTGTGTGTGTGTGTGTTTGTGTGTGTGTGTGTGTGTGTGTGTGTGTGTCTTTAACTGAGTTTAATTGAGTGATATGTATGCAAGGCTACAGGGTTGAGTATTATCAAAACAACCACTTATCTTACGACCTCTAACAGTTTTTCCGTCTCAAAATAGCTAAGACCCTTTAGCCATCTTACAATTTTGGATTTTGCTTCGCGTGGAGTACTATCCGATATCATGCAGGCCTTTACCACTTTATTATAAATAAAAGGGTGCAAGAAATTTGGAAGACGTCTGGCATGTGTGGTTTTTACGCGTGGAACCGGTATTTTAAAAACTCGTCTACGGAATAGGGTGGTATAATCTTCAGACTGTACCGTATCTTCGTGAAACGGACCTCTGAACGTGTAAGGCCTGTAACTATTTAAAAGGATAAGCAGAGCACATGAACTTTAATTTCCAGTGCCACGCGAGAATATGTTATTGGTTGCATCACCCACAACACACTTAAAACATATCCTGCATATTCGACTCTTAAGACAGGAAGAAGGGGGTTGATACTATTGTATTTATTTGATTGATGTACCTTACATGTTACAATGAAAATGAACGCGACATATTTCGTCCGTTTTCCGTTTGTCATGTTGTGTCACGAATACCTATCTATGTAAGTACATGTTTTTCTATATATATTTCTATAAATTACGTGTACAATCGCGAACTCTTTTTGCATAGACTATTATGCCACTGATATCACGGGTTTCGAAGCAGGTGTTACTAATTTCAATTTCATAATTACTAATTTCATAATTTCATAATTTCAATGGAACAAAATAACAAAGAGATTACGCACAGCGGCCGATACAATAAAAACAACAGTCACGTTCAAATTATTTCTATCTGTCACTGGCTGGAACTGGGGTAAGCTATTAGATAATACTTTTTTAAATAATATATTTAAATATACTCTAAGAAACCAGATAAATTATTTCCTCATCAGCAATTCCCGATGAAAGCCTATCTACTAGAAATATTTTGATGGATGATGCGATAGTCCCATAATTTTATAAAAATCAAAATGTAATATATAAATATTTTTGAACGACTGCGAACGGAACGGACTATTCGACTAACGTTGATCGACTGAAGATGCTCATCAAGCGTATTTGCGTCATACATGACATGACGTCATAAGGTCACAGGGCTGTTATTCGCTACGCGTTAATGCGGCTCACCCCGCCGGTCACCCGTTACCAAACTAGACCTCTACCTACGCTTAATTACTATGCATCGCGGTGTCAAGGTATAATTGTGGGTGAGCGTTGAGGTGAGCTTAAAACAAGTTACAGAATAGGGGGGCTGGTCACTAAAGCCACGTTTATGGCTAAGCCGTCTAGGTCGCTCAAACATTTGGTGTAGTTTATGAGCAGGCATCAGCGCTTCCATGCTAGCCTGATGACCACTAGGCCTTCATCCTGATATCAGCCAAAAGACATCCACTGCTGGACATAGGCCACCAAATGACAGATATACACGTATTAAGTTGTTAAGTAAATGACTAAATTTTAACTCAATATTAAGTGACTTAATAAAATGAATAATCTTTTAATTTATAGTATAGGTAGTATATGAAATGTTTACTTTCTAATTTATATTTTAAGTCACAACATGTGGAAGAGCGGTGTTCTTCTTAGCACATGTATATTTAAAAAAGGCACCAGCACAGATACTTGTATACTTATTTAAGTTACGGAAATAAATTATTATGATTTTGATTTTGTTTTTTTTTGATAGTAATTGTTTACACGACATACGGACTTTACTTTAGTTTAAGTTCTTTAGCTAAGCCAAAATGTGCGATCAACAAGGCATTGGGTGTGGGGTGTGTGTAAGAAACTTGATTACCAAGAAAAACTAATTAGGTACAAGTGCAATTTTCCTTCATGAACTCATCATCATCCTCCTAGCGTTATTCCCGGTTGTGCCCTAGAGGGCCCCTGGGTCCGCTTTGACATCTAATCCCAAGATTTGGCATAGGCACTAGTTTTACGAAAGCAACTGCCATCTGACCTTTCAACCCAGAGGGAAAACTAGACCTTATTAGCATTAGAGAGGCTTCCTCACGATGTTTTCCTTCACCGAAAAGCTAACGGTAAATATTCCGTACATGAGATTAGAAGAAACAAATAGATTATTAGCGAAACACTCCAAACATCGCAATAACTTTAAATTATGTTGTTTAAAATTGTATACGATATTTGGAAACGGATTTAACAAGTAGAATCTTAAAAAGTACCTAAGTGTAGATGAATAAGTGTAGGTAAAAGTACCTAATAAAATTGTAATATAATATAATATAATAATTTATTGATAAAACATAATGTACATCAGTATTTACTATAGACTAGGAGCTTAATATTAGGGGCAAATAACACGTGCCTGAACTAGGATACCCTGTGTTTCAGGCAAAAAAGAACTAACAATTGAATATGTTATTCACATGCAAAATATTATTCAATATGATTCTTATTGACTAGGTAGTACAAAATAATTTGTAAGTTAATAACCTATATATAAATAAGGTATAAAAAGATAGAAGATAGAACAAAATTATTTTAAAACGATAAATAACTTCTCAGTATCGTCATAGGACATATTATGTAGGGCTTCTCGTAGCGTTGATTTACATTTCATGTAGTTTAGGGGATATAGATCTAGCCGTGCATTAAGTCTTTTGTAAATTGTAGTCATGTTGTATAGCCATGTTGAGATATAATTCTCATATTTATTTCACTTCCAGCTCATCAAAGCTTATGCAATCGACTAAAATTAAACTACCTACTTAATATCGTGCCTGTCTAAACGCATCAAGTGATTATCCACGCCTACCCACTTTTAACCGAAAAATAGACCCAATTCAAAATTACTTGCTTGCTAAATTTTGACTTGTAACTTATTACTAAATTCACCTTGAAATTAAGTTAAAATTTAGTTAAAAATACATATAAATCCAGCAAAAGAGTCCACATAAGCGGTCCTACCATAGTAAAAGGACGGCATTTTACAATGGTCCTACGCTCGTATCCAGTGGACTCCCGTTACCTTTACCGGGTCATAAGTCCACCCTGCCCAAGGTCTTCTACAATTCAAACGTTATGTTTAAACAAGATTTTACGTCCCAGGTGACACCATGAGCTGCATAATCGGCAGGCCCGATTTCCTGGCCTGCATGTCGGCTGCCACTGGTCTGCAAGTAAATATAATATCTTACCTAATATGTGTGTATGTTGTATCGTAGTTCCCAAAGGGATGAACCGATTTGACTGTGGTTTTATTATCAAAAGTCATGTCTGTCTTTAGATATCAGGCAGGTGGCATGTTCTTTGCCATTGTCGTGATATAAAAAAAACAATGACATTAAGTCCCCAAACTGCACTGGGCCAACCTGGAGACAACAGCCCAATTCCACTCATCCATGATAGCAGGCTTTTACCCAGCTGGGGGACGTATACAGACTGATGATGTTACTTCAAATTTGTTTTCCAGTCGGCATGCTTCATCCCAATGTTGTTGGCGGCCATATCATACTTCAATTACGAAAAATGGGACGAGAATAACCCCGAGGGTGATGTGATATGTACTGAGGAGTCCCAGCTCCAAGCGGAATACGATTTCATCATAGTGGGCGCAGGCTCTGCCGGTAAGTGGTTGTCACAATTTTTTCTAACTCTTGTCAATTTTCATACACTGTTCAGCAGGAATGACAGACCAAAAATAAACATTAAGACTACATCGGTCCACTAATTTCGCCCATTTTCAAGGAGAAAACACGAGTATTTTTCAAATTATATTTCGTTTTGCAGGAGCCGTGCTGGCAAATAGGCTTTCGGAAATTAGCAAATGGAAAATTCTGCTGCTTGAAGCTGGAGGGCACGAGACGGAAATATCAGACATTCCTCTCATAGCTGGTTATCTGCAAGAGAGTGAATTAGACTGGCAATACACTATTGAGCCTAATAGCAGCTACTGTTTAGGTAGGTGTACCCTTATTCAAAATTACTGTCGTAGGTGTAATCATCATCATCATGTCAGCCGAAAGACGTCCACTGCTGGACATAGGCCTACCCCAAAATGTACCACAATGACCGGTCCTGCGCCACCCGCATCCGCAGGTGTAGTTGACTTAATTGTGTGTGCCCATGACACGTAGGTGCATAGAAGTGCGCCTTGCAGTAAAGCCCCTTTACATGAAAGTGACACGTTGAGGCAACAAAATAATGAAACGAGTCTACTTCCTCTAGTCATTTTGTTCTGACCTTTGTTTTTAATTTACAGCAATGAAAGGTGGCAGATTGTGCTGGCCACGTGGAAAAGTACTTGGCGGCAGTTCCGTCCTAAACTACATGCTCTATTTAAGAGGAAACAAGAGAGACTACGACACATGGGAATCTTTAGGCAACAAGGGATGGGGTTACGAAAATGTTCTGTACTACTTTAAGAAATCAGAAGACAACGGGAACCCTTTGTTGGCGAGCACTCAATATCATGGTACAGGAGGGTATTTATCAGTTGGTGAAGCTCCTTACCAAACCCCTGTGGCTGATTATTTCTTAAGTGCTGGAAGGGATTTAGGATACGAGATCAGAGATATTAACGGTGAAAAACAAACAGGATTCATGATCGCTCAAGGTACGACGCGAAACGGCAGTCGGTGCTCTACGTCCAAAGCCTTCCTAAGACCAGCTAAGAACCGTCCAAATCTCGACATATCCATTAACTCATTTGTAACTAAAGTGTTAATAGACCCGAGAACGAAAACAGCGTTCGGTGTCGAATTCGTTAAAAACGAAAAGATATATCGTATTAGAGCTCGAAAGGAGGTGATACTGTCAGCTGGCTCAATAAACTCGGCTCAGTTATTGATGCTATCCGGCATTGGTCCAAAAGAAGAATTGTACAAATATCAAATACCGTTAATTCAAGATTTGAAAGTCGGCTATAACTTACAAGATCATTGCGCACTCGGAGGTCTCGACTTCTTGATGACCAAAAACTCCGATATAATTGGTGTCAACCTCCACTCGTTCAGCACGTTGATGGATTATGCTGCTTCAGGAGAAGGTCCTTTGACTATTCTGGGAGGAGTCGAGGTATTGGGTTTTGTGAACACTAAATATGCAAACGCAAGTGGTGACTTTCCGGATATTGAGTTCCACTGTCAAACTAGAACTACAAGTTTAGATGGTGGGAAACAATTCAGGTTGATTCAAGGATTCTCAGAACAATTTTTCAATGCAGTTATGGAACCGATCAACAAACCGACGTGGTCCATAATGCCCATGTTACTGAGACCAAGGAGCACAGGCCGCATTCAGCTACGAAGCGCAGACCCTTATGATGCTCCGTTAATTTATCCGTATTACTTCTCGGATGAGGAAGGAATGGATATCAAAACGCTGGTCGAAGGAGCGAAGATCGCGTATGCTATGTCGAAAACTAGGACGTTTCGACAGTTAGGATCCGAGTTAAATCCAAACATCTTTCCCGCTTGCAGGAACATACCAAAATACAGTGATGAGTTCTGGGAGTGCCTGATAAGGCAGTGCACAGTGACGGTATATCATCCTGTAGGGACGGCTAAAATGGGGCCTTACTGGGATCCTGATGCGGTGGTGGATGACGAGCTCCGAGTGTACGGAGTGAAGGGTCTGCGCGTCATCGATGGTAGCATCATGCCCCGGATGGTGAGCGGGAACACCAACGCTCCCATCATCATGATAGGAGAGAAGGGCAGCGACTTGGTCAAACAATATTGGCTAAAGGAAAAAACATTTATTAATTGTAATCAGAGACCGGAAAACCCAAGGTTAACCATATCGATCCGGTAACCCTATCAATTAAGTTACCTTATTATAATAACCTATCACCATTTTATAGAGAAATCTTATTATACTATAATAGTACATTACTTACCTAGGGCGGTTAAACAAAGAATGTCTCAGATCGCAGGTATTTGACGCCCGAGCCGAAGGCAAGGGCGATAAATATGCGCTCTGAGGCTTTCTTTATTACCGCTCGTGGTGAGTACAAAATTTTACGTCTTTATCTGGCCAGGAAGTGGGGTTTTACGCACGCATAGCGTGCGGTAATTACTACTTTATGGCCAGGTATGACGTAAAGGAATTTATAGATTATACTGAAGCATTTATATGTAAAATAGCTGTAGTTAAGGTAAAACATGACGTGTAGAAGAGCTAGCTTAAGCCAATTTACAAAATAATTATTTTGATTTTGACTGCCCATGGCGAGTATAAAATGTTGGCCCTGGCCAGAAAGTGGGAATTGCTAGGTGTGTCGTAATGGTAGAAAGCAGCTGTAAGCATCACGTCGAACAGTTCTTCGGAGCACAACCCAGGCGACAGAACACGCAGACGCCGGGAAAGAAGGGCTTGCCGGAAGAGTAGGTATACTCGTAGATAATCGTAGTGATACGAAGCCGGCAAGCTTATCACGGCCAGGCATGTACCTATAGTGCTTTTCTGAAACATGCAATGAAATAAATAAACTCCAAGAAATCAAACTTTATCATCTCTAACCATTAGACCATTATCTATTAATTATAATAATAAATTGTATATCCTCAAACCCACACACCGTACCGGAAGGCGAGGCGTGGGTAGGCCCCCCACAAGGTGGACTGATGACCTGGTAAATGCGGATGGCGCAGGACCGGTCATTTTGGCACTCTTTGGGGGAGGCCTATGTCCAGCAGTGGACGTCTTTCGGCTGAAGTGATGATGATATCCTCAAATAAACGGTTATGTAAGTATAAAGGTGTTTATTTTCATTTAATTAGTATATGTAACATAATATACCAAGTGCTCCTGAGGAACCCGCATAACTTTACCAGCGTACCTGTTTACCTGACCATATTTGAAGTTAAAAATGTCGTATAATGTTTTGCTGGATTCAGCTTCGTTTTTAAGATATTTGCGTTTTAGTTTTAATAAATTGTACTGAAATAATAAATAAATAAATGAATAAATATTTGCGGACATTCTTACACAAATCGACCTAGTCCCAAACTAAGCAAAGCTTGTACTATGGGTACTAGACGAAGATAAACATACGTATATAGAGAAATAAATACTTAAATACATAGAAAACATCCATGACTAAGGAACAAATATTCGTGCTCATCACACAAATAAATGCCCTTACCGGGATTCCAACCCAGGACCTTTTTAACATTTTGAAATCTTAACATTTTTAGTGTTCCGTACCAAAGTTGGTCCAACGGAACACTTATGCGATCACTCGAAGGCTGACCGTCTGTTACAGCCAGTTTTCTCGAAGACCGTACGACATAGGAAGCTGAAATTTGGTATAGATGTATAAATTTACGGCCTTATTACATAAATAAAGTCAAAAAGGTGTAAAACCCAATTTTGGGGGTAATTCAGGGGGTAATAATGGGTTGAGCATTTTTTTTTGGATTGTAAGGAACGAGTGGGATATCATTCGAAAGCTCATGAAATTTTGAGACGGTATACAAATTTTGAGTTCTTTTTACGATAACTCTTTCTTGTGTAAAATATAACCTAAGTAACTTTTTTTATAGAGTGCTTTGAACAGCTCTATTTTATAAATTATAGCCAACTAAGACTTGGAAATACACATGCATAACTTAAATTGTGTGGAGATGGCGGGAAAAATATAAACATGACGCTAGCTTAAATAGTTTATAAATCGGTATAGTGTCTCATTTTACGCTGGTTCTTCTGTATGGCCGTGCCAGGCGACGTAAGGTCAGTGTCGGCAAGTCCGTCTATAAGGCAAGCCCGTCTACATGCCATAACTCTTGTATTGTATACGCACGCCACCTATAACTCGGCCAGTAAAGCGGTGTTTCGTCCTATTAGTTCTTTTCTCTAACAAAGATGTCGCTATGACGAAAACTATGGTCGCAACTCAACTATCAACTTCATTCGTGTTTCGAACTGCAAAAGTGAGTGCAACGTGGTCCAGAAAATAAAACGTAAAAAATATTAAAAATTGCAGTATTTGTTATTGAGGTGAGTAATTTAGCAGTTTAATTCAATTCAATTCAAATAATTTATTTCGGAACATTGTCCATAGTTGTTAGTAAAAGCAAAAACATATGAAAAACGTAATTCTAGTGTTAGTGGGTACATGAAATATAAACATTAGGTATTAAACCAAACAATGAATATCGTTCCAGTGTTTCTGGATACGGCCTTCAAATCAGTCAACAATGGTACTCAGTAGAGTGTTTGGGCTGCCCCGAATTCTGCGCACCACGGATGCTACCCTTTTGCGCATAATAGCGGCAAACCCGTCAACATGCGCATCAGCGAACATCCCCGACGCGCTACAGAAACGAGGCAGCCCCAACAGTATCCTGAAACCATTGTTGTACTGCACACTCTTAGAGCACTGATAGCCTTCTGCGTGTAGTTAACCCACAGGCTGCAGGTGTAGAAAGTCTGGCAAAAAGCTTTAAAAAGCGTTAACTTAACTTGCTCTGAACACCTTGCAAACCTGCGGGCCACCATGTTGCACCGGACTGCCAGCGCTCTCCTCTCCCGTTCTATGTCCAAGTCATCACAGAGGGACTCGGAGACCCAATGGCCAAGGTACTTAAATTTTGAAACCTGTTTTAGCGGGGTGCCATTTAATTTGACAGGTGGTATTGTGTACGTTTTCTTTCCAGACTTAAAAAGGAGCAACTCGCTTTTCGCGACGTTGTACCTTAAGCCATGGGTCTCCACGTACCTTTCACAGATACGCAGCAGTGTGTCCAACGCACTGACGGATGGGGTCAGCAATGCCATGTCGTCTGCATAGCTTATATTATTGACCATTTTTCCGTCTATTGAGCATCCGACCATGGCATTGCTGAGCTCATCCATCAAGCTGTTCATATACAAGTTGAAAAGGCTAGGAGAGCTTAACCCGCCCTGTCTCACGCCGCATTCCAACTTGTACATGTTTGAGTGTGACCCGGCCCACCTAACACTATTATTTTGGTGATCGTACCAGAACCTAAATATGCTAATCAGCTCCCTGGGAAAACTTGTTTCACACTCCAGCTTATCCCATAGCCGTTCGTAAGAAACAAGGTCGAAAGCTTTCGACTAATCCAGGAAACAGCCATACACGGGCGTATTCCTGGTGGTATAATACTGGACAGTATGCTTGAGACACAATATTGCAGTTTCGGTAGATAGACCTGCCCTGAAACCAAATTGCGCCTCATGCAATTTAAGGTGGCTATTCAATTGTTTATCCAGCATACTGTCCAATACCTTACCAATTACAGTTCCCAGGGAGATGGGTCTATAGTTGCCGATACTAGAGGCGTCACCGCCCCTGTTCTTTATGATAGGTACCACAATCGTTTTCATTAAATCACTAGGTAAGTATGAGTGACCTATACATAAAGAAAAGAACATTGCTAGTAACCTCGGCAAATGTACACCCGCGTACTGAAGGTGTTCTATGCTTAGGAAGTCATGTCCTGGAGACTTACCGCGGGTCATACCTTTAATAACTTTCTCCACGTCGCGTGCCGAGAACCGTATGTGTTGCTCATACTCGTGGGTTTGACATCGGTAAGGTTGACTCACAGCAGGCCCCAGAAGAGACTTCACTCTAAACTGCTCCCTGAACATCTCGGCTATTCGTCCTGGCTCGCTCAAACCTTCGACGCTCACCGCTTAATAACCGCTTTTTTTGTCTAACGCTTTTAATCTAGCCAAAACGCTATATTTTTGTAGTTTTTGGTTTCGAAATATCAAACCTTAAAATTTGTCTAGTTGGAAAGTCCGTCTGAAACGTTCAAGGGAAGCCCGTCATGTGCCGGTCTTGCCTTAAACCAGATCTAGCCAACCTTTTGCGTTGAAATATTCTCATTTCAAATATCTTCTCGTTAAATTAGATACTTACACGTAAAACTTTTTTTAAATTACTTAAAACATATTCACTATTGTTTTTTGTGTACTACGCTACGCTACAGCACTGGCAAATAATATATAACCTTTGTGTTATTGCGTATGAATACGTATAGAGTAACCAATAGAGGTTAGTTAATAACTAGTATCTTTATACAAATATATGATCAATAAATAGGGTAAATCGCCAATAATTGGCCATCCCCCAATAACTAACCACTTTGCAAAAATATGCACAAAGAGGAGCATTTGTTGCTATTTCTGCAATTAAATTAAAATAACTAGATGCAGAGCTGACTACTAGAGTGAATTCATTTATTTTGTAAAAGATGTCTGCACACAAAATTGGTGGCTAGTAAGTGAATTACATTTTCTTAAGTGGTCAGTTATTGGCGATTTACCCTACTATTAATAACAGTAGGCAGCATTTTATTAAAAAGCTTTTAAACTATGTAATTTTATTAAAAACTAGCTTCAGCCCGCGACTCCGTCTGCGTAGACCTCGTTTATATCGTAGCTCGATACAAACTTTCACCCACCATTTCCCCTTTAGGAGTTGATTTCCGGGATAAAAACTATCCCATAGGATACGATATATCCTTCCCCGAAACTCAAACTATCTCTATACCACATCTTATCTAAATGGGTGCAGCCATGCAGCGGTTGTATAGTAGCTCCATACAAATGTTCACCCCCCAATTTCACCCCCTTAGGAGATGATTTCCGGGATAAAAACTAACCTATGTTCTTTCCCGGAACTGTAACTATCTCTAAACCAAATTTCATCTAAATGGGTTTCATCAAAATATTCATCCCCATTTCACTCCCTTAGGGGATTATTTTTGGAACATAACCTATCTCTATACCAAATTTCATCTTAATGGGTTCCATCCAAATTTTCACCCCCTATTTTACCCCTGGGGGATGATTTCCGGGATTAAATCTATACGTCCTTTCCCGGGACTTATCCTCGGCACTCAAACTGTCTCTATACCAAATTTCATCTAAATTGGTGCAGAGCTGTTCTAGTAGCTCCATACAAATGTTCACCCCCAATTCCCCTCCTTAAAGGCTTATTTCTGGGATACAAACTATTCTATGTCCTTCCCCGGGTTTCAAACTATCTATGTACCAGATTGCATCTAAATGGGTTCCATCCAAATCTTCACCCCCCATTTCATCCCCTCAGGCGATAATTTTCGGGATAAAAACTATGGATTTTCCTAAATTTCATTTAAATCGGTTCAGCGGTTTAGGCGTGAAGAGGTAACAGACAGACAGACAGGCACACTTTCGCATTTATAATATCAGTATGGAAGTATAGATTTGCGTTTATTACATTGTTTTATTTAAGCCTTTAAGAAATTAGCCAATATTGATAAAAGTCGTGGACACGTCTTCTATATGGCTAAAACTGGTATGGATGTGTTACGTGTTGTCTCCGGAGTACGAATCTAGTGGTTTTAGTTAAGGCAGAGGGGCAGGGGCATAGCTGTGACGTCACAAAGATGGCGGCCGACGATCATCGATTTTTGTTCACATCTCCGGTTCTATTTTACTGATCGGTTCGTGTGAGGTGTCATTTGAAAGCATAATAAATGTACTATAATGATGACTTGGAACTCTATAGCATACAAACAACCGTTTGTAATATAATTAATAAAATGAGATTTTTTTACCTTCGAAATTTGCCTACTTACCAGCATAATTCGAGAAAGAGATAATTAAGCGTGATTAATGTTATTATAAAAAATATTGAACATTTCATTAGCCTGCCAAAATTATGAAATTTCTTGTCGTACAATAATAAATATATGTAATTTATGGCCAATTCTGTAACGCAAGGACCTACCAACGGCGCAGCAACCGGCATACTGTTTACGATCGAAATACCTTCTTAGAAAGTTTATTTTTGGTGTTGCCAAATGAAAGGTGGTGAATCATCATCACCATCATCATATCAGCCGAAAGACATCCACTGCTGGACATAGGCCTCCCCCAAAGAGTGTCAAAATGACCGGTCCTGCGCCAACCGCATTCAGCGGACTCCCGCGACCTTTACCAGGTCATCAGTCCACCTTGTGGGTCAGTCCACCTTGTGGGTCAGTCCACCTTGTGGGTGGGGGGGGGGGGGGGGGGCTACCCACGCCGCGCCTTCCAGTACGTGGTCGCTACTCAAGAACCTTTCCGCTCCAAAGGCCATGGGTTCTACGTGCAATTCAGAGGGCTATATCGGTTACCTTGGTTATGCTGCCGATAGCCTCATTTCTGATGCGATCACGCAGAGAAACTCCCAACATAGCCCTCTCCATTGCCCTTTAAGGTGTCGAATATTAATAAATATTGTGTTTAACTGTATATTTGTACGCGAAGATTATAATCGACAAATTGAATAAATTCTTAGTTTTACGCCTAGGAACAAGACAATAATCAACCAGATCAGCATAATTTAATTTATAAATATGTTTCAATAAAAAGGCATTTTAAATGATTATTATGAACATTGTTGCATTTGGGGCGCAAGCTTTCGCCAAAAGACATTGCCCGCTCGTATTTCATTTCATTTAAGCGCAACTTGCAATTAAATTTGGACACATTTGCACGTGGTGATTCGTTACATTACCTTTCTAGTAAGAGCTATAGGTAAATCATTGTTTTTCTCTGGAAATGCGTATAGATATTTACGATTTGTCGAGTGATATACATAATTAGGTTGTGAACTATGGAGTTGCAGTTTTGCAGGAAATGATGTATGTATATCACTCGACAAATCGTAAATATCTATAAGCCCTTCAGACCGCACTCTCCACGCGACCACGAGAGCTTAAGATCTCAAGGGCGAGCCCACGCTGACACTTTACTACTCGTAAGTCTCTTACAAGTGAACCCAATGGCCGAAGGTTCGAAGGTGAGCACCAAGGCATGTGAGGCTGCTGGCCGAGCTCCGCGAAGGGCCGAAGGCCCGAAGCATCCATTCAGAGCGCTCTCTCTACGTGAGCCCGAGGGCCAAAAGCCCGAAGAGCGAGCCCACGCGGACACTTTACTACTCCTTAGTGTCTTACAAGCGAGACCTGAGGGCCAAAGACCCAAAAGGCGGGCCCATGCGGACGCTTCACTACTCTCTCACTCTTTCACAAACAAGACGGCCGGGTGCAACGTTTGAGTTACAAATCTCTCTCCCGCTTTTCGCTTCCCATAGCAGTTACTCACTTCCTTGAATGTAATACAGCAGGTCGACCACGTAACGCATTGTACGCGCGTCAGGTAGGTCTAAATGTCACTTTATGTATGGAAAAATTACAGTTAAATTGTACTAACGCTCGTAAGAAACGTTACGTGATTACCCCTCTGGGAACTAGACCAATTTCTCGCCTTCGGCTCGGGCTACAACGTTTCTGAGAAGGTCTTTATTTAGCGGCTTTAGGCTATCATGACCATCTTACTCGTATTCCTACTCAAAAAACAAAAAATAGTTCGTAAAGGCGTGCGCGACGCGACGCCAGCGATCGCTAGCAGAGTCGAGCGTGGTGATAGTCAATCGGTGCGAAATTAACAAAACGTATCATTTATAGGTTATTTATTACTGTATACCAACAAATTCTATATTTTTGGAAAGCTTATAAAATGATATAAATTTTTTATAATAACTTAAATTGCGCTAAAATTATTATTTGCTGAGTTACAAGCGTATTTAATCAGTACTTATCCAAACTTGCACGGTAAAAAAGTCATACTTTTTCAAATATTTTAAAAACCGTTGATTGTACGTCATAGATATTAAATAAAAAATTATAGTACGTTTAATATGCTTTCAAATGACACCTCACACGAACCGATCAGTAAAATAGAACCCGAGATGTGAACAAAAATCGATGACCGTCGGCCGCCATCTTTGTGACGTCACAGCTATGCCCTTGCCCCTCTGCCTAAACTAAAACCGGTAGATTCGTACTCCGGAGTCAACACGGAACACATCCATACCAGTTTTAGCCATATAGAAGACGTGTCCACGAAAATCGTGAAGGAAACGACTTTTTGCGATGTTGCCTATAGACTAATATGTGTATACCTTCATTGTGTGTATTTACGATCTTCTTTTGAGGGATTCCTAAAATGGGCAATATAAACTTCTATAGTTCTGTTCCTAAGTAAAGTAAGCCATTTTACGAAGTAATTCTTTATTTATACCGTTGTTTTTTTTTTCGACTCCAACACTTTCTTTTTTCCCATGATTGATATTTACAAAACAAGTTATTTACAAGAATTGTTTTTTTTTACTTTATCTACAACTGTGTTCAATATTTACACGTAGATATATGCGTAGAGGAAATATTATTGGCGATTTGCGATGTAGGTAGCGGTTAGGACAAACTGACACAGGCCCTTCGTCTAAGAGATCCGTCACCGCACTGGACCTGCAAGCCCACGGCTCTACGGTTATACTCAATTACTACGGCCATACGGTTGGAAATGTACTGCGCTCCCGCGTACTCCGTGCGTTACAAATATTGACGTAAGCGACAAAACACATTTAATTCATTAAAAAAATAACCGTTACGATTAGGAAAAAAAAGCTTCTCTACGATCGTTAATATTGTTGATACCTATATAATAAAGAAATTTTGACGTGCGTATCTTATGTGGTTTAATAATAATCTGAACATTTGGACTTTTTAGACGTCTGTTCGAAGTTAAAATCTATCGAGCCAAAATCATGGAATTGCGTTTCTGCTTCATGTTAAGTCAAGATAAAGATATGAACTAATATATACATTTATTTGAGATTTTTAGGATCTTTGAGCTACATATGGCGTTACACCAAATAGAGCTATTTTTTTCAGAATGTCACCTTAAGTGCGCGTCAGCGTGTGCTAAACTTATTTGGCTTGGTTGAAAACCGGCTTCACTAGGTTGTTCGTAATGCTCTGTCTGTCTTTTTTCTTGGTCTTTGGTTATCGCCTGCGGATTCGCCAAATTTAAAGTGACTACACACAACTTATTAATTCCTGAATCCCATTATACAGATATGCACGTACAACCTAGGCCTAAAGGAATCTATGAAGTGTGCAATGACTGGTGTGATTGTGGCCAGAGTGTTGAGTGGGTACGATCATATTAATTATAAAATACTCATTTACTCTAGCACTAGTTCAAATAGTTCGTCATTTTACATTTTTATTACACAACACACATCGATATCGACGAATATTTTGTATTCTGTAATTAAATGAAAGAACTCAAAAATTAACTCATATAGAATTTGGATTACTAAAACACACAAATAATACTATGTATCATGGCTTCAGATTTCAACACTGCACACCGCTTTTAGTTTTCTATATTTTAGCAGTTCTACATATTGGTGACTCTATTTAGTTAAAATCTAGAAATAAAATCGCATCAAAGTACGAGGTTCTTCATTTGATTTCAATCTGAATAACGAGCCGTAGTGGTGAATGGTACAGTTGCCTTATACCATTCTCGTTTGAGAACTTGTACGTCTAGGACTTGCTGCAATAATCTTGAACTCGATACCACCTACTAACCATCATCATCGTCATATCAGCCGAAAGACGTCCACTGCTGGACATAGGCCTACTAAACCAGCCTACTAAAAATCCAAAAGTACCTAAATAAAACGAGGAGGACCACACAAGGACATTATAATGGCTCGTTTTTCGTATATACTGGGAAATCATTATATCGAAGATGAATGTGTAACTGCATTTCATAGGATAAGTACTTTCAGAAAATTCAAACTACCGTCTGCGCGACGTTCTTTAAATGCAAGCTCTGCACTTGATTGAGCCTCTGCCCCGGGGAGAAGACCATCTACAATAGTCCAGGCAATGAACTAACAGCTTGTATGGAAAATATGTCAAATTTGGAAATAATTTATAATAGCAGATTCTTTTTATGTAATGTATAAATTATCAATTAAATAGTTACTTTGTGACAAAATCCAACAAAATTTCAGACATCAAAAAAATTATAACTTAACTAGCTTCTGAAAAGTCAGAAAAAATATTAATAAATAGTTTTATCTTTATTTTGGTTCATTTACATTTGCTCTATAATATTGAAGATAAATAATAAAAAAAAACAATTCATTCGTTTTTAAAATCTATATAAATACTTCCGGATGGAAAGTTTGTTGGATTCTTGAATAAAGCATCTTAGATCAATGTTTTAAAATGATATAAAGAAAAAAAACGCTATTATAAATTAATGTTTTTCAAAACCGTATTTTGCCTGGAGTACAAGTCATTTTCCGAGAAGCTCCCGGGAACCGGCCATTCAATGACGTTGTACACTGGACTTGTGTTTACTATGTAAATGGTGAATTAAAAATATATGAGTTTGATGGTTTGTCGCCACTACAGGAGCTTTCTCACTCGTGCAGCAACAAACGAACACATACGATTGTGGAGTTTTTGCAATAGCTTTTGCGGTCTCAATAGCTTTGGAATTAAATGTAACAAACTGTATTTTCTCTGTCGGATCTATGCGACGACCATTTATACATTTTATTGGTAATACTTTTACTAACAGTAACATACCGCACGGATCACGTGATAATAATTGTAGGTGATTTTAACATGAACTTTTGTTCTAAAAAGAACCAGTACAGTATCGGTTTTACGCAGATGTTAAATGACCCAAATACTACTAAGAGACTGTAGAGACAGAACTTCGATTGACAATGTTTTTAGCAATTTCCAAGATTCGTTAATTATACACGTCGTAATTTTTTTTTTTAGCCATCTCATACAAATTTGTTTGAGAATCGAAGATATTTACATATAATTTATGTTGAACTCCATTCAATAGATAAAGCAGTTTCGTTAGTACTAAGTGGTTAGTTTCAAAATCGGGAGGTACACTCAAGAGTAAAAGTTTCGGGTCACTACTATAAATCGTAATATTTCGAAAACAAATTCACCTAGCTAAAAGAAATAAATTGAACCTTATAGACAATTTAACAATCCTTCATTACACGTATAAAAACTTATTGGTTGGCGTGAAGTAATGGCATTAAAAAAATTATAAACATAACGATCCCTTTTTTTCAAATCAGAAATTCTAATTTTCGCAACTGTTTTTGCTTTTGTTTTTGTTCCTGACTTACGGCGTGGAGTTTCGGGGTCGTGCCTCCGACTGGAGGCGTGTGTTCTCGCAGCAAAAGCGTGCCATCCGCGCGATGGCCGGTAGGCCGGGGGATGCCCCAGCGCGTGACCTTTTCCGCGATCTCAAGATTCTGCCCCTGCCTTGTTTACACATATACCAGGTCTCAGTATTCACACACGAGAACTTGGATATGTTCAAGCGCAGAGGCATTAACACTAACTACAACCTGCGCAGTAATAGACACCATAACAGACTGATCGCCGAATCGCACAGACTTGCCAAGTCAGAGCGATCCGCGTATTATCTGGGCCCCTCTATTTACAATCGCCTGCCAGACTTTGTAAGAGAATCAACTTCCATCGCAGCATTCAAGGTTAGGCTGAAAAAGTGGTTGACGCAGGAGTGATTCTATTCATATGAAGAATTCTTCAGTTTACCAATACTTTTTTAAAGGTATAAAATAATAGTGCGACATATTGTATAATGTTCATCAATATTTGTATATTGTTCGATAATTTAAAAATAAAAGTTAAGACAATTGACAAATAATAAGAAATACTGTAATTAATCATATATTTAAACACAACTGAAAGCCATATACCCTGTATACATATATACCTTGACTTGTAACAATTGTTATTAAAATATTTCTTTCTTTCTTTCTTTCTTTCTTTCTTTCTTTCTTCTATCATAAAATTTATATAGAAGAAGTCTTCCAGGTATCCAATAGTCATTATTAAAGTAGTAATTATGTCACTCACACGTGAGGAATGTACGAGAATCCTCACGATCCTGGAAAATGGGAGCAGTCAGCGAGAAACAGCAAGAATAGTCGGTGCTACAGTTCAGCGTGTTCGCCAGCGGTTTCTAGAAACTGGTTTGGACCTACGCAGACCAATAACAGGCAGACCCAGGTGTACGACGGAACGGGAAGATCGATATCTAGTCAACTCTATGCCGCGAAATCGGTTTCTTACGGGAACAGCACTGACTCATCATTTTTTAGGGCTTGGTAGAAGCAACCCTTCATGTATTTCTGTTTCCGCTATAACAACAAATACTAAAAAACAGAATTAAGTAAATATTTATAGATAATGGTACGGAACCCTTCGTGCTCGAGTCCGACTCGCACTTGACCGGTTTTTTTTTATCTATTAATTTATTTAATCTGTATTTATATATGCATGTACATACATTGTTACTTAGTAAGTACTTAAAACAAATTTTACTCTTTGAGTACGGAACCCTAAAAAACGCAAGCAGCAAATATTTCGGAATTAAACACCGACAGTTACCTACACATACCGAATGTTGCAATAAGATTTATTTCTAACGTAAAAGATAGACAGCTGTTGCAGGTTCTACGTGTTTCGTAAAGAGAAATAGACAAACTGTGACGTAATTTGTCAGCTGGCCAACGAAGCCGCGAGATAATAATTTACATTAAAAACAAAATTTCCACATTTATTTTCCAATTTTCCACATGAATGAGAGCATATAGGTACGTTGATTATTAGAGAAAAAAACCAAATCGCTGTATGTGGGCCGATAATATTTGAGGACTTCCGTCAATTCCTCAAGGATCTCAGAATCACCTTTGGCACTTCTTTGTTTGCTATTTCAACGGAATAATTTCAGAATTTATAGTTTGCAGTAGGTACATTATTGAGAAGTTCCACAAGCCATCTGTGGTCTTCATGATCACTTCCACTTAAGAGTGCTCTTCAAAAAAGCGCTCGCTCAGAATTCGGTATTTTGACACGCGTAGTGCGTTTGTGTGTGTAAATACTACTACCACCCACACAAACGTACCTAACCCCCACATGCACAGCGAGATCGCACCAGCCGCGGGTGCCGTCCCTTTCTAGCTATATGTAAGTGCGATCGGGATAGAACTAACCGCGGAGCTTGCCGATGCAAATATCTGTATAGCGCACCGTTGGAATTCACTCCGTGACCGATATTGATACTTGCACTAAAAAGTGGTAAGTATTACTTCGCTAACATGATGTTCTAGAACATCATGTTAGCGAAGTTAGATAACTTGAATAAAGTAAGTATTTGATTTTTGAGCACAAGTTTTCTATTTGTATTAAAATACTATGATATGACAAAGTATATTTAGTTTCGTTTTTTTAGTATAAAATAAACTAACGAGTTTTAAAGTTGTCAGTAATAAGAATAATAATTTGTTTTACGGATATTAATAGTTTGCATGTTATCTGAGTCTTATTTATATATAGTAATGTAGTGAAATTATACCAGTAGACCCACTACTAGGAAATTACTGGGTACTTACGTATTCATTTCTTGAAGAATTTTTTTTTGTTATGGACAGTAAAAAAACTGCCCTTCATAGAAATTGCTATGTCCGTTTCTTACCAAAGGAACTGAAAATTATAAATTATACAAACACAGCTTTTTATCTAGAATACAATTAATGAATGCGTGATTTTATTCAAAAGCCTAAAACCTCAGATGATAAAAAGGAATAGATATGAAACGGGGGCTTGGCGCGTGTCGGTGCGACATGGCCAAATGGGCATGTCACTGCCCACCGCATGTTAGTCGCAATTTGCCGTGAATCTGAAATGTTTTTCCACGTTTACTCAAAATGCCGAATTGTAGCGTGGTTACATGCAAAAATAGGAATAAAACTAAAACCTACATGAATGGTGGAGTCACGCAGCACATGTGAGTATTAGTATTTTCACTTAAGTCAGTAAAAACTAATATTTTAATAAATAAACGCAACGCCGCATCATTTCTCGGGATCGAACTAACATATCGAACGAAAAAGCATATTTTTGTTCTATGCGTTGTACATTGAACGTTCAATACAGTAAACCACGGCGCAATGTATTAAACCACTATGGATATGGACGATGCTTGATTTTTTTAGTGGTACGGCCGCTGCTTGGCGTCGCAAACTAGAGCGGTGCCAAAGTGCAGTTACAATTTACGCGTAATCGATAAAATAGAAGTACGATATCATACTAGTTATTTTATTTCGACTACTTTCGCTGTTTTATTTTATTTAATTACTTGTTTTGGTTGGGTGCCTATCTTAAAGGTAACTAATAACATACTAATAAGATTAAAAGGCACAAAATGTTTACGGTACCTACTAATAAGATTTTCACTAAGTTGCAGTATGAACGGTAAATAGACATATTAAAATTGTATGTACAAGTATATAATTTAGTTGCAAATGGCTTCAGAACAACTTTAAATGTGATATTATTACCAATAATTTATTTTAAATGAGTATTTTTTACTTTCATTTGAAATGTGATAATTGAAGAAGAAATCTCGGTTTCTTATTACAGTTTTCCAAAGAATCCGAGTAGGTACTAAAAAAATGGATAGATGCTACTGGCAGAGGTCCTAACTGGTTTCCTGTACAGAGAAGAGTTAATGTGTTCGTAACATTTTCAAGAAAAATGTTTCCAACCACTTAATAAGAGCCGTACACTTTTCGAATATTTGACACCTCGCTTGCTTGAAACCTAGGTGTAAAATGTATGGTAACACATCTTCGCACATCTTTGGTGGATACTCGCCCTTAGCCTTAAATCTCGTAATATGAGTAATGGACATATTATTTCGCGCCAAAATGCGAGTCGGATCGGCCTGGTACCTACAGGTCAAAAATATCGATGTGACCAGAGTTTTAAATGTATGTGAACACGAACTTATAAAAAGCCGTTTATGTTACTCTGTAGGTATTCGTCAATATTTTTTACTTTTGCGATTTATGGTAATTTAACAACCCGTGTTATTTAAACTTGTAGCTAGAAGTTTAAATACCACCACATAATTTTACCATGTCGTTGAAGTTGTTACCCATCAATATCTTAACATAATATTAATTTTAATATCAATGTCGATAAAACATAATTTTAACGTTTGTCGCCCCCCTAGTGTAGTGCGTTTAAGCCAATCACAGCCCTTGTTTGCATGTTGCCGTAGACTCACTGGCAACGCCCGAGTCTTTGTTTTTACACGGTTCAATGTGTGTGCCTGTGGGCGCTGCGGTGGGAGAAAACTGGGGACATCGGTTTTGGTTGAAATTAAGCAGTACGGCACTTCTCCCTTTTTTTATGTTCTGAGCATAAAACCTATGTCACTTTTTAGGATTCCGTACTCAAAGAGTAAAACGGGACCCTATTACTAAGACTCCGCTGTCCGTCTGTCTGTCCGTCTGTCACCAGGCTGTATCTCATGAACCGTGATAGATAGAGATTTGAAATGTGATGTATTTCTGTTGTCGCTATTTATAACAAAAAATACTAAAAAACAGGATACATAATTTTATTTTTATTTTAGTTTTTATCTGTTTCTTTTTCTTTTACAATCTTACACAAATCGACCTTGCCCCAAACTAAGCAAAGCTTGTACTATGGGTACTAGACAACGATAAACATACTTACATAGATAAATAAATACTTAAATACATAGAAAACATCCATGACTCAGGAACAAATATTTGTGCTCATCACACAAATAAATGCCCTTACCGGGATTCAAACCCGGGACCTCCAGCTTCGTAGGCAGAGTCACTACCAAGTTACTAACTAGGCTACAGGGGGTTCCTATACAACAAATTTTTTGCCGTTTAAAGATATAGATAATGGTACGGTACCCTTCGTGCGCGAGTCCGACTCGCACTTGGCCGGTTTTTTAAACATTTATTTCGAAATAAAGAGTGATACTCGGAAATGTCGAAGGGAAGGTCAATCGTCGAATCCGACTCGGCTGGGCAGCATTCGGGAAGCTACGGCACATCTTTTCGTCCAATATTCCGCAGTGTCTCAAGACGAGAGTCTTTGACCAGTGTGTGTTGCCAGTGATGACATATGGCACGGAAACGTGGTCGCTTACTAAAGGCCTCATAAGAAGGCTCAAAGTCACTCAAAGGGCAATGGCTCTCCATTGCCCTTTGAGTGACTTTGAGCCTATGCTATGCTATGCTGGGAGTTTCTCTGCGCGATCGCATCAGAAATGAGGCTATCCGCAGCAGAACCAAGGTAACTGATAAAGCCCTCCGAATTGCTTAACTTGAGTAGCAGTGGGCGGGGCACATTGCACGTAGAACCGATGGCCGTTGGGGCGGAAAGGTTCTCGAGTGGCAACCACGTACCGGAAGGCACAGCGTGGGTAGGCCCCCCGCAAGGTGGACTGATGACCTGGTAAAGGTCGCGGGAGTCCGCTGGATGAGGGTGGCGCAGGACTGGCCATTGTGGCACTCTTTGGGGGAGGCGTATGTCCAGCAGTGAACGTCTTTCGGCTGATATGATGATGATGATGATGATGATGACTCGGAAATGTAATAAAACCACGTAAAAATCTTCCTTTCCAGTGTAAACCCCCGGTGTGTGTTATTATTATATATAAACGAAAATAATTACTAAATGCAAGGTAGGATCGTGCTGTACTTAACAAACGCCATATAAGCTTGTTTTTTAAAAAGTTTTTTATTCATCTTGTTATTTTCAATAACCCTGCATATTATGTCGCTGGTTCGTGGGTACTTGTACAGACAAATCACACAAACCCAAACAAGATAGGTCTATCTATTTTAGTTAAGGAGTTCCCATGACCACGTTCCATCATCAGATCCTGGAAATCATCCATCACCAAAGTGTTTACCAAGACAAAACAGATGAGCTCAAACTAGATGGGTTTATCTAGTTTAGTTTAGGAGTTCCATGACCACCTTATAGCTCCATCATCAGACTCTGGAAATCATCCAGCACCAAAGTCTTGCCGTGCCATGACCAAATAAATGAGCCCAAATTCGATGGCTTTATCTTGTTGAGTTTAGGAGTTGCTATGGCCACCTTCCGACTCCATCATCAGACCAGCTCTATGATATTATGTCACCGAAGATACGCAATTGTACCTAATTTGAAGATTTCACCCAAACTCCCATACATACATACATACTAACAAGGTGGACTGATAGTAACAAGTAAATAAATTAAATCTATCAAGTATCACGATCACTCGTACAATAATAATTGACTATAGAACGCTTAGTTTAGACAAAAGGATCCAACCCACAAGACATCACCATTGAAATGTATGACTTTTGTTTTAGGTAGAAGGTTCAATTTTAAATGTTACGTATCCGGTGGGTTTGAGCCTTTTCGCTACACTACGTCATATATGGCAGCTATGCAATTCATAACTTGTCTCGATTAGCCTCACGAATGTATCCCCAGTATAGTTTGACCCCGAGGTTGGTAACAACTATGCCTAGTCGGAGATCAAAATAATATTATTTTATCTGAAGAGTGGCCGGTTAGCTTCGTGAATAGCCACAAATAAACACACTACACATCTGTCTCGGAGGGCTATTCAGCCGGTACTGAGATAAATTCCCGCGCGACGGTAAATTTATACTAGTTTTGAATAATTATTTATAAATATAAATTTTGACAAAAGTAATATTTTTTGGACTGGATCTTGTTGGTACAAGCATGAACTTTAATGTTGTGTAAGATTCAATACAAAAATTATTCAACAATAATGAGAAAATCCTTGAGTTTTCAGTACGATTTTGTCGACAAATATGGTGTAATTGAGAACAGTTTACATATATATACGTGCAGAATAAGGAAAATTCGAGGCGGCTAGGAGCAATGGCAACATATTACGCTAGTGAAAATAGAAAAAAACAAGTAGGTTCTCATATAACATCATGGAGTATTAGGGGCTCAAACTTATGACTCTGCGCTCTCTTCAGAAAACTACTGTCGGTAATCGGGTATTTTCGGTTAAAGTATTCAGTTCTTCGTAAATTGGAGGCGGCTAGGACCAATATGAGGAGTTTACCTATGCAAATAAGTAATCAGGATTTAGAAAAAGCTCTCCGTTTCTTAGAATTACAACGTCAAAAATCCGTCATTCTCGCTTATTCCTGGCCAAAAAACGAGCGCCCTCTTAACCAAATTTATGATTTCCGGATGTAAATACACGAGTTATAATAGAAAACACCGAAATTACTACACGCGTGCCTTATATATTTGAGGAGTTCCCTCAATTCCTCATGGTTCCCATCATGCAACTGGAGTTTTGAAAACAATGGGACCAACCTGGAAGCATATACTTTCAATTAAAAAAAGAATGGTACGAATCGGTTCATAACATAAATGACGGAGTTCTGAGGTAACACACATAAAAAAAAAAAAAGCGGCCAAGTGCGAGTCGGAGTCGCACATGAAGGGTTCCGTTAAATAAATTGCAGTTTACGATTTATGACGTATTAAAGAAAAACTACTTACCAGATCTCGTTCAAACCAATTTTCGGTGGAAGTTTGCATGGTAATGTACATCATATATTTTTTTGAGTTTTATCATTCTCTTATTTTAGAAGTTACAGGGGGGGGGACCCATTTTACCACTTTGGAAGTGTCTCTCGCGGCTCGCGCAAACTATTCAGTTTAGAAAAAAATTATCTTAAAAACCTTAATATCATTTTTAAAGACCTATCCAATGATACCCCACACGTATGGGTTTGATGAAAAAAAAAATTGAGTTTTAGTTTTGTGTATGGGGACCTCTAAAACTTTATGTTTTTTTTCGATTTTTGTGTAAAAATCTTAATGCGGTTCACAAAATACATCTACATACCAAGTTTCAACAGTATAGCTCTTATAGTTTCGGAAAAAAATGGCTGTGACATATGGACGGACAGACAGACGGACATGACGAATCTATAAGGGTTCTGTTTTTTGCCATTTGGCTACGGAACCCTAAAAACATACAACCGAATTGAGAACCTCCTCCTTTTTTTTGAAATCGGTTAAATACAGTTCGTTGGCGTCAAGCTGTCTAAATAGTCTAAGTAATCGTTTTATCAATAACTAGTGATTTTACATTGTCTTACTACGGATATATGTATAAGTGTTATGAGTATTATTATTATTATTAGTATGCAGGTTCATTCACATTTTAAGAACAATGCAGTGAAGTAATGTATTGTAAGACGAGACAGTGTGGAGCTGACACAAGCGCAAGGTTTATGCGGCATAGAGTAGGATACATATTGCACAGTACAGATTATAATTTACTTTCAAAACAAAGTTTTAACCGACTTCAATTCAGTAGTCCGCCAAGCCACATTAACATTTCCACATTTTTTTTCCAATTTACCACACGAACTGATTTCCGAGAACAAAAGCGTTGATTTTTAGACCAATAAACCAAATCGCTGTATGTGGGCCGATAATATTTGAGGACTTCCGTCGATTCCTCAAGGATCTCAGAATTACCTTTGGCACTTCATTGTTTGCTATGTCAACGGAATAATATCAGAATCTGTGACGTACTTATATAGTTTGAAGTACATCATTGAGACATCACACAAGCCATCTGTGGTCTTCATCATCACTTCCACTTCACCAAATTTATGATTTCCGGGTGTAAATACACGAGTTATAATAGAAAATACCGAAATTACTACACGCGTGCCTAATATATTTGAGGAGTTCCCTCAATTCCTCATGGTTCCCATCATCCAACTGGGGTTTTGGCGACCAATCTGGAAGCATATACTTTCAGTTAAAAAAAGAATTGTACGAATCGGTTCATAAATGACGGAGTTCTGATGTAACAAACATTAAAAAAAAAAAAAAAATATATATATATATATATCCGAATTGAGAACCTCCTCCTTTTTTTTGAAGTCGGTTAAAAATTATGATTATCTGCACACCATATTCACGGATGTGTACGGCATCGGTATTTTTCGGCTTGACGACTTTGCAGATAATCAAGCGAATATTGAAATTGGATACAACGAAATATAATCTCACTCATATTCGGGACAGGGGACCGATTTTTGACTTTCGAGCGCTCGACTCTTTCACTTTATTTTGAAATAGCGATAGAAAATTTGAAAACGAGTGGTCTTCTATCGGGAGAAAGTACCTAAGTGCCTGCAATTTTGAAACTATAATCGTAGGTATTTACTTTTATTTAATTTTCGAGCACTCAACAGTGAAAAATTGGCCCCCCTGCTCGTCTGCGGAAGTACCTCCAACTTATAGAAGACCGCAGACATAATAACATCACTACTTGCTCTGTATGTTGTGTTATATTCCTTGTGGTTAGTTAAGGTCACAGAATAAATAATAGTACAAATATCCTGTTTAGGTTTGCCGAAAGAGCGTGGCGTGGCCATCCCTTCCTATCGCATGCAACGCGCTGTGATAGAACGCGATAACATACCCCCTGGGGCTGGTAGGCCGGCATGCAGGTACTTCTAGCGGCGCGACCAAATCACGGAGTGAGTCGCCCCTGGTATGGAGTGTTAATAGTGGCGGATCTACCTACACAAGGAGTCACTACGTACGAAGGAGTACTTCTACGGAGTCAAAAGCGGTACTATTTAGGCAAACGTCTCCGCTTTCCACAAGGTAGTATGCTCGTTTGTATCAAACCGCCGTGGTATCAAACTAAACGTAAATACTCAGCAGGTGGAATATAAAACGACATCATTACTCTATGCAGTGACGTCATGAAAACGTTGCAAAAATGCAATCAACACCCAGTCATTCATTTTAATTGTTCTTCGACGTTAATTGTGAATTGATAGCAGTGTAAATTAAAATACCACCATGTCGAGCAACGGGGCGCCGTCCCTTAAACCCCTCGTCACAAACACCAGGATTATGTTCAGCCTACTCCCTGGCCTGGGAGCTATGATCATCTTCCGCATGGCCATACATCTGTACAGACCAGACATAGAGGACGCAGAACATCGCGTGAGAGACCACCCGTTCGACCAACTCTACGACTGCTACGATTTCGTCATAGTCGGAGGTGGTTCAGCCGGTTCCGTTCTGGCCGATCGGCTCTCAGAGAACCCGGGGTGGAATATACTCTTAATAGAAGCTGGACAAGATGAAAACGTGTTGTCTGAGGTACCAGTAATGTTCCCAGTTCTCCAAACGTCTTCCATAGATTGGCAGTTCGTGACTGAACCAAGTGAGGAGTATTGTTTAAGCATGGTGGATAAAAGATGCAAGTGGCCGCGCGGGAAGGTACTCGGAGGAAGCAGTGTGTTGAACGCAATGCTTTATATTAGAGGAAATAAACTGGACTACGACAATTGGGAAGCGATGGGGAATACAGGCTGGTCGTACAAAGAAGTCTTACCATATTTCTTGAAATCTGAAGATATGAACATCCCCGAATACAAGGACAGCCCTTATCATTCTACCGGAGGCCGGCTGACAGTCGAGCATTTCAGATACGAGCAGCCAATTACAAAGCACATTATAGAAGCGGGTCAGGAACTAGGATACAATGTTTTGGATGTGAATGGAGAGTATCAAACTGGATTTACACGATCCCATGCAACAGTGCGTGAGGGGCTTCGGTGCAGTACAGCTAAAGCGTTCCTGAGACCAGCAGCCAAAAGGACTAATCTACACGTAAGTGTGCATTCTTTGGTATTGAAGATACTAATCGACGAACATAAAAGAGCATACGGAGTGAAATTTGTGAAACACGGCGTCGAGAAGATTGTCAAGGCTAGAAGAGAAGTGATATTATCAACCGGAGCGATTCAGTCTCCTCAATTACTCATGTTATCAGGAATCGGCGAAGCCGAGCATTTAAAAGAGCTAGGAATTCATCCAATAGCGAATCTCCCTGGCGTCGGACAAAATCTTCAAGACCACGTCGCTATGGGCGGCAACTCGTTTCTCTTTGATAATCCATTCAAGAACGGAACTGACTATTGCTTCAATTTGAACACCGTTTTCAGCATTGGCAGTTTAGTAGATTTTTCTATACATAAGTCTGGGCCGCTGTATAGTATGATGGAGGCTGAAGCGATGGCTTTTGTGAACACCAAGTATCAGGATCCGACGGAAGATTATCCTGACATTCAATTGTTTATAGCTCCTACAGCAGACAATATGGATGGAGGGATTTTTGGCAAACGCGCCAACGGCTTGACAGACGAGACCTATGCCGAACTTTATGAAGACATTTTGTTCGAGTCCTCGTTTTCAGTCGTGCCATTATTGTTGAGGCCAAAAAGTAGAGGATACTTGACGCTGAAGGATGCTAATCCATATTCGCCGCCGAGGATATATGCCAATTACTATAGTCACCCGGACGATGTCAAAGTTATGGTAAGTAAATATTTGAATATAGGAGTCTTATTAATTGGCCCACAAATATGCTGCTTTTGATATATTAGTAATACTTATTAGAAACCCAGTTAGCGTTATCTTGGAGCTACATATTTGTATGTGTAATACATAAAACGTGCTGACACGTTATTGCTTCGATAGTATTCATTCAGGTGAAATAAATAATATATCATAATCATATAACGTATCCCCAAAGTCAACGTTAAATACATTGGAGAAAAGTAAACTTTTGTAGTCTTTCAACATCATTACAGGACCATTTTTAGGGTTCCGTACCCAAAGGGTAAAACGGGAACCTATTACTTAGACTCCGCTGTCCGTCTGCCACCAGGCTGTATCCCATGAATCTTGATCGTTACACAGTGTAAATTTTCACAGATGATATATTTCTGTTGCCGCTATAACAACAAATACTAATAATTTACTTTGAAAACAAAGTTTTAACCGACTTCAAACCAGTACCCAAATTGCTTAGAAAATTTGAAGAGTTCCCTCGATTTCTCCAGGATCCCATCATCAGAACTGTATTTTGGTGACAACGGGACCAATCTGGAAGTACCTACATGCTTTTCAACAAAGAAATAATTTCTCAAATCGGTTCATAAATTACCGAGATATCGCGTGACAAACACACAAAAAAATACAGTTGAATTGAAAACCTCCTTTCTTTGAATTCGGTTAAAATCAGAATAAAATAAATATTTAAGGGGATCCCACACGTGATTTTTTTGCCGTTTTTATAGATAATGGTACGGAACCCTTCGTGCGCGAGTCCGACTCGCACTTAGCCGGTTTTTTTTAATGCCGCTTATTTTTTTCATAAAATGTATTGGATTATTGTCTGGTTTTTTGGTAATGCATAACATTCATACCAGTTACAGGTTACAAAAGCTTACTTTTATCCAATGTAACCAACCGTGAATAACCCTACTGTAAATTTACTAATCTTAAAGCTGTCTCCGTTTTAAATAAAATTACACTTTTTTCCCAAACAAATTAAAAAACCGGTTAAGTGCGAGTCTGACTCGCGCACCGAGGGTTCCGTACAAACGTTCATACACCATAGGTACCCGTCACGTCACGACCCCATGCATTAATGCTTGAACAATCTTAACAGCTCATAGTAGAAGTTACCGTTGTACAGCGCCATCTGCATTTTGTTACTAAGTCCCTGGGCGACCGAGCTCTGCTCGGGTGAAAATGGAGAAAATATGGAGAAAACGAATTTTTCCGGACATGATACCTATCTAGATCGATTTCTTGCCCCCGTAACCACCTACATTCCAAATTCATCGAAATCGTTAGAGCCGTTTCCGATAACGTGATTGCAAATATATATATATATATATACATACATATATATATAGACATATACATATACAAATATTGCTCGTTTAATAGTATAGGGATATATACAGGATGGGCCCTGTAACACGAGCAAATATTCAAAAGGAGGCTTCCTTAGAGTATTTGCAGTAACTCCTTGTGTATCATTCACTTTAAAAATTTTTGGTTACGGAGAAATTTTGATCTAAAGTTATGACCTCCAAGTAATGTATCTTGGCACCACGAGATCATATCACGGCAGTCAATGCAGATTTTGAGGTAACATCATGTAATGAGTCATAATAGTTTTTGCATTTTTGTGTTCAACAGATAGTTTTGTGATTTTTTCATTTTTTTTTCTTTTTTATTGTGTTTTTAAAATAAAAAGTTACTCATAGCACTCCAGAAGAGTAAAAAAATACAAGTAAACTTATTTTAAAGAATTTTTTTTTTCAAAAAAAATATTATTTTTTCGCATAAAACCACTTCGAAATAATTGTTCACAAGCTTAATAATCTACCGTTTAATTTTTTGCTCCTGTTACAGGGCCCACCCTGTATACCTGCATACATACATATATATATATACAAATATTGCTCGTTTAATAGTATAGGATAACTTGCAACCTAGTATGTTTGTTCATCACTTTTATCAGCGATATTTTTTTATTACGCGTACCGATTTCGATTATTATTTTTGTATTTGAAAGGAGGGACGTTAACGATAATCTCATAGGAATTTGAATACATAAAATGCAATACAAAATTAATCAAATTACAAACATAATTAAGAAATGATTTTCGATAAATAAAAAAAAATACGCTAGATAGAGAGCTTTCGATTTATTTTTCCTGTATTATTTATGTTAATCTTAATCATATGTAAACATTAAAAAATACAGCACTATAATTAAACTAAACTAAAACTAAAAAACATCTAAATAAAACTAAAATATATCTAACAATGGCCCCTGCGGCATGGTACCGAAGACGCTGGCAGCATTTCCTCGCTGGATCGCCAGGCCGATGCGTTGAGCGAGGAAACTGCCAGATTTTTGGTCTCCCGTGGCGTCTCTGAGCCTCTTCGACATGTCCTTAAAGAGGCTCAGAGCGCCAGGGCCCAACGGACCTAGGGTTTCGACGCCGAATGGAACAAAATTATACTCGGCGCCGAGACCACTGTATTTGCCCACCTTGGCTTTCTCAGCCGCCTCTGCCGCTGCCGCTGCCCTCACGGAGGTTCGGTGGAGATGCGACGGGGCTAGTGTTGCATCCCACACCAGCACCCGTCCCATACTCCACGGAATCAGAGACACACCGTCCGGTCTCTTGCCATCGGTTCTAGAGATGCCGGTCGGCTCTTGAAGGCACACCAACCGACGCAAGAGACCGGCGGATTATGTCATTTAGGGCAGCATGCCTGGAGAAGCGGCCCGCGCTTCGCTGGCAGGACAGACCGTGGTGCCCTAGTCGGTCGACATCGCTTCCGCAGGGGCAACGATGTGGATGGGACCCCAAGGCGAAGAGAAACTGAAATTTGTAGGGTGTTGGGTTCAAAAAAAGTGCCTATGTTTGAAGATGGGTGCGCTTGGAGCCAGTACCCGGCTTCCTTGGAACTTACAGCCAAAAGTCTGGCTCGCCCCTCAGTGTTCGATTGATCGAGAAGGGAGGAAAGTGTCAATTTACAAGCAATGTCGTCCCAGCTCCTTTGAGATTTTTTATGTTCCTGACCAAGCATTTTTGGCATCAGCCAGGCCCGAAGTCTCACAGTTTATGCGTAGGATTTTTCCTATGAGACTGGATGAGCTATGGACTGACGACATAAACGCTGGTAACGCAACACTCGAAATTTTGCGAATCCCTAAGACACCGTACCAGATGGGAAGGGATCCTTGGGTCCAGGACTGCTCGCTTAGCTGAATATTCAGAACGGATTCTAAAGAAATTTTGATTAGATAATCTATTCATATGTAATAATTTCAGAATTTTCGCTTAGTAAACTTTGGAGATAAGGGGGGGAATGGTATTTTTTTCAACATGTTCCTTAATAAATCAAATTTTAACAATCGTAAAAAAATGGTTTTAGGAAACGCTAATCAAATCCTTTCATATGACACCCCACTTGATCTATTAACTAGACTTAATTTTTAACCCCCTTCATATTCGTTATTTACACAGAAATTAAAAATGTATATATTTTTTTTTATTATCCATACACGTGTATAACTTCTTAACAGTTGTAGTACCAAATAGATAGCATAAGTAGTTCCTGATATATTTAACGTTGTGATTTACCTTTTTGGTACGGAACCCTAAAAAGGTGACTTTTAAGACATCCTGTATAGAGTAGGTAAGTTGGTGACCGATTGTTTAAGGATAGCCAGTGCCTTTAATATATATAGGGCAACAAAATGTATCCCAGCTTACAATGACGCAAAACCCGACATAACACTTTGTCACTTTAGTAGCGGATGTTCGTTCTCTTGAATTACTTTTCATCAGCAAGTCCGCATAACGGTTAACGAATGCCAAACTTAATACGGCATACAAACATTCCAGATAGAAGGAGCGCGTTTTGTAGCAGCCCTGGCCGACCAACCAGCTCTCCGCAAACTGAACACCCGACCAAACCCGAACAGGACCCCAGGCTGTGCGCACCACGAGCTCCTCTCGGACAGCCACCTCGAGTGCCTGGCGCGGCACCACACCCTCACCATCTACCATCCTGTGGGCACCTGCGCCATGGGGCCCGCGGATAACCCTGATGCTGTGGTTGACCCTAGGTTGAGGGTTAGTACAACTTTCTTCTGGTCTTATCCATAGACGTGGTCCCAAAAGGTTTGCTTATTGTAGTAACCCTGGCTGAAGATTCTGAACTTCCGTCCGAGCTGTAGGACCCCAGGCTGTGCGCACCACGAGTTCCTCTCGGACGGGCACCTCGAGTGACTGGCACGGCACCACACCCTCACTATCTACCATCCTGTGGGCACCTGCGCCATGGGGCCCGCGGTCAACCCTAATGCTGTGGTTGATCCTAGACTGAGGGTTAGTATAGTTATCCACAGGCATTATCTTACGTGGTTCCATAAGGTTAGTTTATTGTAGTAACCCTGGTCAGAGCTGCTGGTCTTCCGCCCGAGCAGTGGGATCAGTGGAATCCAGAACCACATGCTCTCCGTCTACCACCCCGTGGGGATCTGAGTCATGGGGCCCGCGGATAACGCTAATGTTGTCGATGATCGAGTAGTAGTGAGATTAATGCCCGTTCACCGTTTTTGCCATATCCAGACACAGTCTTGCCAAAATAATTGCCCCCTGCTAGACAAACACCTTTTCCCTCGTCCGGATCACATTGTCAATTTCTCCTCCTAGTTACAACCCTATTGAATTAACTCCGGTACATAGAGCTCATTGAAATATATGTACGAGTACCAGGTACGGAGTTAACTCGACCTGCTGTGGTCAATCACGTAACGCATTGTACGCAAGTAAGGTAGATCTACATGTCAAATTTTATATGGGAAAATGACAGTTCGATAGCTAACGCGCGTTTGGAACGTTACGTTGATTACCCCTGGTTGTTATTCAAGTGACAGCTTTCAGTGACGTAACTCTCACTTTGCCGGTTAGTTTGTAGTTGTAAATAAAAAGTTGAATAAAAAAAAGAAGTTTATACTCTTTATGACCTCGGGAATGCGTACCTATTTAAAATCATTTAGGTATACGGTGGTGTAGCCGTTTTTTCTTGATTTAAACTTACAATTCCTACTTTATACCAAAAAAAACCTTGTGGATCCGTATTATCCGAAAGATCCGGATATCCGGATCTGTTGAATTGAAATATCCGGATCCAAAATATTGGCGGATCTTGCAAACCCTAAGCAGGGGATAACGCTTAAAATAGAGCTTTTTCACTTAACCAGTTCGTTCCTCATTAATTTCTAAATTAAATTACCTAGGTTCAGGAGGTATGTAGGTACCTAGGTAAACCTAGGTTCAGGAGGAATTTCAAATACAGATACCGTCTACCAATAACAAAAAACCACAATTTTGTCAGCTACTACATTACAACCCGTGTATAAATAAAATAAAACTCAAAACTCGAGAGCCCTATTATTTACGTAGGTATAGTATACATTTATGTAGGTGTAGATACCCTCTAATAACAAGGACCTCTTTTCAGGTTTACGGAGTGAAAAACCTGCGTGTTATAGACGGCAGCATCATGCCTAAGATTGTCAACGGCAACACAAATGCTCCCATCATCATGATAGCCGAGAAGGCCTCTGACATGATAAAGGAAGACTGGTACAACGTCCAGGACGAGTTACCCGGCTGTACAGTCGAACAATACAGGCAACACCAACCCACACACCCTGAAGAACCAACTAAAGTAGACCTAAGACCCGACTTATTTAATGAAACAAGCAATCTATTCCCCAATTTACCAACCGGCAAACATTATGCTTCTCATAATGTTAACGACGAAAAGAAATCTCCGGTAGTAGTTCGCGAATACGAACCAAAAGTAAAAGAGCCAGATATGAAAAGCAGTCCCACTAAACTGAACAATTTAGACCCCGTGTTGCAGTTAGTCTATCCTCCTGAGTATTTCCCAAACTACCCTAACTATCAGTCTCCATATAAGCCTACTAATCTGTTTAAACCCAGGAAACCGAGTCACCGATTGCTGCCTCAAACCAATCCATTTAAATGGTATAAACCAACATATTACCAACCGAAACTGTTAAAGAGACCATCACTGTTGATGAATCCTTATGATTATCCATTGACGCAACATAAGGAAGAACCTTTTTATGAAACTGAAGAAATAATAACGAATAAAGGGGCGAAGACGTGTAGAATATGGCTTTATTATGATGGAGTGAAATACGAAGTAACGCTGTGATGTTATTTGCATTTTTATATTTATTTCATTCTAATGAAATAAATGTGTAGCTTAAACATACACACGTTCCTTGCACAGCAACTGAGCGTTTAATAAAAACTGTTAGTACTTAGTAGGTACACGAACTTGTTTAAAAATACAATGTTTTGGTTCTTCTTACACGTAATAGTTGCTACGAATGACCCTTAGGTATAAAAGTGTCCCAAATATCGTAAAATTTTTGCATAGCGTCTTTTTCATTCACAGAACATCTGAATCAATTATTTCCTTAAAAGGGAATTATGTAAAAGAAAAATTTTGTGTACAGATTGCCGCCGACCATAAGAGAAACTGGCAATGATATTTGAGTCTACTGCTGCTATAGGAAATAGAGTAGTGTTTGTTTTGTTTTCAAATAGAAGCAAAGAAAACAAATGCAACTAATTAATTAAGGACGGCCGTGCCTTAAGACCACAACAAGGCAAATCACTCCTTAATTAATTACTATAATTACCAAACACATTATGTAAAGTACAATAATAAATAATAAAAAAATTATAGTCGCAAAAAAACACAAAATCACAAAATCGAACACTGATAGGTACTTATCCCACCAAAAACATAAATGTAAAAAAGGAGAGCCAAGTTCAATACAAAAATTATGCTTGGCTGTGGGCTTCCCCGCAAAAAGAATGGAGATTTAAATGAGTGCCAAGTTCTATGCAAAATCCAAATATGTATTTATAGGAACAAAATAACATGAAAAAGTATTAATCTCTATGTCTTTGCTTTATTGGATACCTATAACACTTGCTGTTATTTAAAAATGTGAGATCTTGAACTAGGTTCTATTTGACTTGGCCAGTTTTCATTACATCAGTCATTTTATTAAGTTATTCAACAGAGATATATATATTTTTTAATTGTGATAAAAACTGGCCAAGTCAAATCGAACCTACTTTAAGATCTCACATTTTTAAATAACAGCAAGTGTTATAGGTAGACCTTGGCACTCATTTAGATCTCCATTCTTTTTGCGGCGAAGCCCACAGCCAAGTATAATTTTTGTATTGAACTTGGCTCTCCTTTTTTACATTTTTTACATTTTGGTGGGATATTATTACTTTTTGTAAAGAAAACTAGGCAGGTATTGAGATTTACTTCTTGTCTGTATATGTATAATTATGTGGTGCCGCGCGCCGCCGACGACACACCGTTGGCCGGTTGTTTAGCGCGTATTACAAGTTTTTTGTATGGGGACACCACTTATTTTTTGACTTAACTTTGTTTTAATATTTCTGTTATATAGCAAATATACATACATATATTGGGATAGTTTCAAATATCTTCTTGTAACGGTTCCAACGCTACAATTTAAAAAAAAATTGTATGGGGACCCCCCATATTTTTTTACTTTTTTTTTATTTTTAGATTTTTTCCTACGCTTACACACAATTACCGAGCTGGATTCCAAATTTCATCCTTCTAGGTCATCTGGAAGTAGGTTAGGTTTAGGTACTATATGTCAATCAGTCAGTGCAAAAATTTACGACTTTTTGACCTTCATATCTCTATAACCGTTTGAGCTAGCTTCATGAAATTTGGGCTTCTAGATGTCCTTATGGATATAATTAAACACACGTAATGTTACGTGTTTACGTTAAAGAGGTTTTGAGTTATAGAAGGGTCAAAAGTGGTACCAAGTGGTTCGTGTAATATTACACTTGGCGCTGGCTAGCCAGTTCTTTTGCTTGAACTTGGCTTGACACGCTGCCGGGTGTCTCGATATAAAAAAAACACAATACAGAAAATAAAAGAGTGCGACAATAGGCTCGGGATTCAGCGTTTGCTGCTAACGAGTTTGATGCATTTGGTACGAATGTTAGTTGGAAGCCCTGTTTTCGTCTCCCAAAAGTCTTCCCGGGCCAGGACCTCGTAGAACGGCCGCTCTCTCGGGAAATGTACTCCATTCGTAAGAAATTCAGGTTTTGTTCGAAAACTACGTACCTACTCTATGAAAACATGGTCTACAGCAACATTAAAGCTGAATAAATTCTGCACAAGGCTGGTAGTACACAATGTTTTCATAGAGCACGTAGGTTTCGAATAAAACCTGAACTTCTTACGAATGGAGTACATTTCCCATGATACTTAGCGGCCGTTCTACAAGGTCCTGGCCCATAGCTTTGTTACTCTCTTAAATATTATTTTCGAAGATATTGTACAATTTAAACATTAGATTAATTTGCTTACTATCAATAAATTGTAACAAAAAATAAAGTAGCCAGTATAAGTGTAGTCCGGCAAACCAAATATAATATAAAAATTATGTAATATGTAATAAGAACTTTAAACTTTTCATATGAAATCTCGGGGTGAAAAGCTATATCCATACCTAATCAGATCACTGATAATAAGTCATAATACTATACTATACTCGTAGGTACATTTTGACGTATTAAAAAAGTCACCAACTGTCCAACGGCTCCAATCTAATCTAATCACGGTTTGATAATAATGTATGTGGTGTTTTTAAAATGCAGTTTATTTCTTGTATCTATATTAAATTACAAACCCATATCGCTGTTGACAACTTGCTGGGACCACAGTTATCTGCGACCATGACCGGTGCAACCGGTGTCGAAACGTCAGAAATATAAGTAAATAAATATCGCGTTAGGCCCGTGTAAAACAGTAACTTAAATATTTATTTCTTGTATGACCAATAGGGGTGTCGACACCAAATAAAAAAACCACTAACGATGATTTTTTTCGAACAAGGTTTATAAATATTGTCAGATGGAAAAAAAAGTAAAGCAGGGGATTAAAAAAAAAAAAAAATCTTTATTTTTAGACAACATAGATTGTTAGTAAGCAAAAGGAAAAAAAAATACTTAATGACCTATGTTAGTAGAGCAAAACATTATTTTGTTTACAATTTAAAAGCCAGACTTGGCAGCCTCAACGAGGTGCACACGTACTAGGAGCGTGCAGCCCATTGAACCTGCCGAGCAAGGCGCTGTCCTGCCTCCCCGCCACGACCTGCAGGAGACTGTTGGGGCTTCCCCTCACTCGGAGTAATAACGAGGCGACTTTGTTACGCATCAACGCAAAAAAATCGTCTGTGTGCGCATCTGCAAACATGCCTGACGCACTGCAGTGTCGAGGAAGCCCCACCATCGCCCGGAACAGGTTGTTGTATAATATACGAAGGGCATGATACGCTTTTTGGGTGTAACTAATCCGTAGACTGCTGGTGTAAAATGTTTGGCAAAACGCCTTGAAAAGTGTAAATAATCAAATAATCAAAAAGTTATAAGTGTCCGAAGTTTTAAGAGGGGGCATATTCTGTCCCTTTTCCGCTAAACGCACTTTACTATGACGCTCGGGGATCGAGACGTCACTATCCCCGAGCGTACTTACGTGCCTAGTACGGATATTTTTTTACCCTCTTTATTTTGGAGTAGGTAGTAATAAATTTTGAGTCTACACCTCTATTGCCCATACATATTCCAATCCGATAGGTAACTAAATTATATTGTTTAATGGACATTCATACATGGGTAAGGCCGTATATTTTGCCACTTAGTAACATAGATACTTCTATGTTACGGTAACGTAGAAGTACACTAAATTGCAGGATTTGAATGAATCCTTACAACAATTCATCGTTACCGGTAACATAGAAGTAACTTAGAAGTAACGTAGAAGCGATATTTTTTAGGTTATAATTGATCATAAATCGATATTTTGAGCTATATTAGAAACAAAAACACACGTTGCGCATGGTTTATGGCACTATGGATATTTTCATATTCAATGGTCCAAATTCACTTAATTTACTAACGATCTTGTAACCTCTCTTGTTTCATTCAAATTCTTCATTCATGCTCGTTTGTTTAGGCTACCCTTGCTTGACCTAACTTTTATTTAGATATTTCCGTTTGGTCTTCTTCCAATGAACATTCAGTGGCTTGATGATTCTCTCTGATATCCCAGATATCATAAATATTATAATATTAATTATTGATGTCGTATTATTATCTTAAGTACCGTAGTTAAGTTAGTATTTGTTTTAAGTTAAGTCGATGAATAAATAATTAAAAAAACACCCAACTTTTATTACACGCCTATCTTGATCATAATATTTATACGCTACTAGCTTCTGCCCGCGACTCCGCCCGCATGGGTCTCGTTTAAATCGTAGCTCCATACAAACGTTCACCCCTAATTTCACCCCCTTAGGGGGTCTTTTCCGGGATAAAAACTATCCTATGTCCCCGGGACTCAAAATATATCTATACCCAATTTTCTTCTAAATCGGTTCAGCAAAGCGGCACGGCGGCGGTATTTAAGGTCGAAAATAGCTTGACATGCTTCCAACCGATTCGCGCTTTCTAGTTACGAGCACTTAGGTTGCGGCGCGTTTAGCAGTGCTAACATGTCAAGCGATTTTCGACTTTAAATACGTGAGTGACCCATTTTGTTTTTTTACCATCCAAATGGAAGTACTTTTGTCACAATCACCAGCTTAAGCCAGCAAGGCGGATTTTTTCAAACAAACTAAAAACTCGATTAACTCAGAAAAAAACGAGTTTCGACCCCTGGTTGACTGGACGTAAATAGTTGCAAATTATCTTTAGTAATAACCCCTTTCAAGGAATAAGTAGGTCAAATTACCGGTCACCCTGTATTTTAATATGTCTGATTCTAACGCGAGTTTTCTACATAAACCTTCCATTTGGATGGCGTCATTGCGCGTTGGCGCGTCGCGCTGGCTTTCCATAAGTTTAAATACCCAACAGGCAGCGACAGCTACAGAGAGTCTGACCACGAACTTCGAATCTCGAACTTCGTATATCTCCGTCTCTATCGCACTTATGGTGTATGGTACTCGAGCGACAGAGACGGAGATATACGAAGTTCAAGATTCGAAGTTCGTGGTAGCGCCGCAGAACAGCAAGTCGTGTCACAAAAATAGTTAACAACTTAGAAACGTTGAAAAACCCCCAATTTTTTTTTAACGCAGTTTCGAACCATCTCAATCACGTCAGCTTTCGGATAAAAAAAATGCGAGTCGGACTCACCCATGAAGGGTTCCGTAAAATAAATTGCGTTTTACGATTAAATATATTAAAAAAAAAACTAGTTAGGTACTAGATCTCGTTCAAACCAATTTTCGGTGGAAGTTTGCATGGTAATGTACATCATATATATTTTTTACTTTTATCAATTTTATCATTCTCTTATTTTAGAAGGCACACATTTTACCACTTTGGAAGTGTCTCCACGCGCAAAATATTCAGTTTAGAAAAAAATTATATTAGAAACCTCAATATTATCATTTTTGAAGACCTATACATATACCCAACACGTATTTATTTGTTTATACTAAGCAGAAACGTCCGCTAACGAAATTCTAAGTTTCGATCAAAGAGGAAAATCCTGCTCGTGGCGAATAATTTTTCAATTTTCCTCTTTGATCGAAACGTAAATGTTTGATTAAAAAAAATGTTTGAGTTTCAGTTCTAAGTATGGGGAACCCCCAATTTTTTTTTGTTTTTAGGGTTCCGTACTCAAACAGTAAAACGGGACCCTATTACTAAGACTCCGCTGTCCGTCTGTCTGTCTGTCTGTCCGTCTGTCACCAGGCTGTATCTCAACAATAGTGATAGTTTGACAGCTGAAATTTTCACAGATGATGTATTTATACAACGTGCCCCAAAACTCAACGATAAGCCGGCACCAGAGCTGCTTATGATTAGTCGAGAAAAAATAAGGAAAAAAATATATCTAAATATATAAAATAAAATATATCTACCACGTGTCCCAAAACTCAACGATAAGCCGGCACCAGAGGATGGAGCTACTTATTTAGATATATTTTTTTCCTTATTTTTTCTCGACTAATCATAAGCAGCTCCATCCTCTGGTGCCGGCTTATCGTTGAGTTTTGGGACACGTTGTATTGCCGCTATAACAACAAATACAAAAAACCAGATTTTATTTTTTTTAATTTATTTTCCTTTTTTTTTCTTTTACAATCTTACACAAATCGGTTTAGTCCCAAACTAAGCAAAGCTTGTACTATGGGTACTAGACGACGATAAACATACTTGTGATAAATAAATACTTTAATACATAGAAAACATCCATGACTCAGGAACAAATATCACACAACTAATCTCATTACACAATTAAATGCCCTTACCAGGATAAGAACACGGGACCTCCGGCTTCGTAGGCAGGGTCACTACCAACTAGGCTACAGGAGGCTCGTGCGCGAGTCCGACTCGCAGTTGGCCGGTTTTTTTTTTCTATTTTTGTGTGAAAATCTTAATGCGGTTCACAGCATACATCTACTTATCAAGTTTCAACAGTATAGTTCTTATAGTTTCGGAAAAAAGTGGCTGTGACATACGGACGGACAGACCTAAAACCGTTGAACCTAGAAAGCTGATTTTTTCACAATAGGTAGTTTTCATAACTTAAAGTGAGACACTTGAAACTTGGTGTATAGACTTCTTATTACAATGCAAGAAAGGTAATTTTAGGATTCTGGAAAAACCCACCCCTAAGTAGGTTAAATAGGGGTGCGAAGTTTGTATGGGGGAAATTATTAAAATTAGTAGGCCAAATTTGGTATAGAGATAGTTTGAGTCCCGGAGAAGGACATAGGATAGATGTCACCCCGAAAATTATTAGCTATGAATAATATAAAAATCTAGAAGATGTTTTTGTTTTGTAAAAGTGCTATTGCGGGCTACTTGCAGAATAAAAATCATTTATTTGATTTATTTTGTTTATAAACTTTATCTATAGCCTTCATGACATTTGCACTATCGCAGTGCAATCAACCGATAGTACATAATCATTCGTTTGTGTCACTTAGTCCCCAGCAACCGTTTGCGTAACCGTTCCTAGATTATAAATTAAATGTATTTTTGCATAAATTAGAGCAGTACTTACCTACATGTTGACGTGCATCAGTGCAATCATTTCAAAGGTAAGATTTAGGTAATACATCTTAAAATTGCACTTATCCTAAGAAGAAGAACTTAAGGCCATTTCATCATTCCATCAAGTGGTAAATGAACAGATTTGCAATATTTTTAACATAAACTAAATTTAAATAAATAAAAACCTACGGACACAAATAACAGAAGAACATGAAAAAAAAAACACAATAAAATATGTTCATTCTTTTAGGAGCTACGAAGTAAGACGCCACAGAGAGACACACAGACACATGTTAAACGTATAACATTAACACCCCACGTTTGCGTGAGAGTTAGAAGAAAATGATTTTGCAACTTGAATATGAGATAGTGTATATAATATTCTCGCGCTTATTGCGATCTAGAGTTAAAACATAATAACTTTCTGAGGTTAATAAATTATTTATTTATAAGTGGAGTATTGACAAATGTTTACAAATGTAGGTATATAAAAATTAGAAGCATGACCATTATATAAATGTAGAACTTCTAGATGTCACAAAGCTAAAGCAATTCAAACCATATTGTATGAATATTGCACGTAGAACCGATGGCCGTTGGGGCGGAAAGGTTCTCGAGTGGCGACCACGTACCGAAAGACGTGGCTGGAAAAGGTCGCGAGAGTCCGCTGGATGCGGGTGGCGCAGAACCAGTCACATTGGCACTGTTTGGGGGTGGACGTCTTTCGGCTGATATGATGAAGATTGCCTCCTAATATTTATATATTTTTAAATTCCAGTAAGGATGTGGGCCTGCGACCCCGCGTTGACGTCTACCATCCTCGGCAGCTACCAGGCAGCCGGCCCGCTGTTCGTGCAGGCTCTGGAAACATTCCTTGCCGCCCAGTGCGCTCTGGTCGGGGACCACGTGTGGCCCGCTGACGCCACCGAGGCACTACTCCAAGGTACTCTCTCATCCGAGTGAGGTGGGTCTACGACCCCGTGCCGACCTCCAGCATCCTCGGCGGCTACCAGGCAGCCGGCCCGCTGTTCGTGCAGGCTCTGGAAACATTCCTCGCCGCCCAGTGCGCTCTGGTCGGGGACCACGTGTGGCCCGCTGACGCCACCGAGGCACTACTCCAAGGTACTCTCTCATCCGAGTGAGGTGGGTCTACGACCCCGTGCCGACCTCCAGCATCCTCGGCGGCTACCAGGCAGCCGGCCCGCTGTTCGTGCAGGCTCTGGAAACATTCCTCGCCGCCCAGTGCGCTCTGGTCGGGGACCACGTGTGGCCCGCTGACGCCACCGAGGCACTACTCCAAGGTACTCTCTCATCCGAGTGAGGTGGGTCTACGACCCCGTGCCGACCTCCAGCATCCTCGGCGGCTACCAGGCAGCCGGCCCGCTGTTCGTGCAGGCTCTGGAAACATTCCTCGCCGCCCAGTGCGCTCTGGTCGGGGACCACGTGTGGCCCGCTGACGCCACCGAGGCACTACTCCAAGGTACTCTCTCATCCGAGTGAGGTGGGTCTACGACCCCGTGCCGACCTCCAGCATCCTCGGCGGCTACCAGGCAGCCGGCCCGCTGTTCGTGCAGGCTCTGGAAACATTCCTCGCCGCCCAGTGCGCTCTGGTCGGGGACCACGTGTGGCCCGCTGACGCCACCGAGGCACTACTCCAAGGTACTCTCTCATCCGAGTGAGGTGGGTCTACGACCCCGTGCCGACCTCCAGCATCCTCGGCGGCTACCAGGCAGCCGGCCCGCTGTTCGTGCAGGCTCTGGAAACATTCCTCGCCGCCCAGTGCGCTCTGGTCGGGGACCACGTGTGGCCCGCTGACGCCACCGAGGCACTACTCCAAGGTACTCTCTCATCCGAGTGAGGTGGGTCTACGACCCCGTGCCGACCTCCAGCATCCTCGGCGGCTACCAGGCAGCCGGCCCGCTGTTCGTGCAGGCTCTGGAGACATTCCTCGCCCCCCAGTGCGCTCTGGTCGGAGACCACATGTGGCCCGCTGACGCCACCGAGGCACTACTCCAAGGTACTCCCTTCTTCACTCCAATAATTGTGTAATTAGTCGCTGCTTTCCAGAGTGAGAGTGCGTTCCACCCTTCCACCACAGGAATCTTCGTGACAACTTTGATGGTCTGTATGCGCAAATTACAAGTCAAAGTTATTAGTCGTTCATTCTTGGCAGTGGTCGTGGTTATGCAGTCGTTTAATAATTTTGGTGATCATTCTCCATTGGCCTCTATTGGCAACAAAGAGTGCATACTTCTGAGTGAGAATCTTCGTGACAGCTTCGATGGTGTATGTCCATTGGGTGGGGCGACGCCAAGGTACTACGTAGAGTCAGCAAATATACACAGGGAAAAAAATTTAACACGATCATTGCATTATCTTGAATCAAAGAGGAATCATACTAAATTAAGATGATTTAGATGATTGATGAAAAAGTTCTTAGCTCAACATATTAATTAAGTAATATGTTACTAACAATTTATGGACTTTGTCCGAAATAAAATTGAATTGAATTGAATTGAATAATTTTAAATATAAATGTATTTACGAAAATTTTGATGTTTTACTATCATTATGTTGTTGATAACATAAAGTAGAATACTCCAGTATACAACGAAAAATTATCAGTCCCGCCAGGTCGATAACATATTATCATGTTGTTTGACCTTTGTGTCAATAATAATTTAGCTTCATTTGATATAATTTTACATCTTCCTAATTAATTTCTTGGTGGAACATTTATGTACCTCAATGAAGCATTTTTACAAGCTTTCCATTAACTTGCAATGTATGCAAGTAACTACTTACCTAACTATTGCAATCCCTAGTAACTATGTATGTTTGTTCGGGTGGAATCTTGCAACTCAATTTTGAAGCAGATATCTTACACCGATTGAGCTGAAATTTTGGGTAAAGGTATAGTTTGGATGACAATTCAATATTACGGTACCATCGAGCTGATCTGATGATGGAGACAGAAGATGGCCATGGGAATTCAGAACTTAACCGACGTAACCCCGTTGAGTTTGGGCTCGTTAGAAACGTCTCAATGAGTAGTTGTGGACGTTATACAGAAAAGTACAGTCGGCAATAAACGCTTGTACCAAAAATTAAATGTTTGATATGAACTTATTTCTGTGTAGAAACTCTAAACTAGGATCATAATACATTACTGCTGATCATACTAAATAAGTAATAACACAACTGGTTTTGCAAATGTTTAGCTTGCCGGAAGACTGAAACACATTTTACATGTTTTATGCAATAATGTTGTATTTTCTCGAAAAAGGATGAAAAACATCGTCAAATGGAGAAAAAAGCAACGCAAGAGGTAAAATAATTGACTTTCAAAACAAAGTTTTAACCAACTTCAAATCAGTAGCCAAATAGCTTCAAGTTTGCCTATAAAATTTGAAGAGTTCCCTCGATTTTTCCAGGATCCCATCATCAGAACTGGACTTTGGTGACAACGGGACCAATCTGGAAGTATATGCTTTCAAACAAAGAAAGAATTTTTCAAATCGGTTCATAAATTACGGAGTTATCGCGTAACACACACATAAAAAAAAACGTACAGACGAATTGAGAACCTCCTCTTTTTTAGAAGTCGGTTAATAATCACAAAGTTATGTGTCCAAATTTTTAAGAGGGGTAAGGGGGGGGGTTATGAAAGTGCGTTGTGTGGAAAAGGGACAGACCATTTTCCACAAAACGCACCTTCATATGAAACGATTGTCATTTACCATGACGCTAGAGGATTGTGACGTCACGCTCCCCGAGCGTTATCTCTCTCTAACAAGCAACATTAAAACGGTTATAGCTTTTTAATTTTTTGAGATATATGAATGGGATCTTCGTCAATAGGCATATATTCTTGCCTTCATTATTTTGTAGTAGGTAATAATAAATTTTGAGTCTACAGCTACACCCCTATTGCGGAATTACCGCTAGTGTGTCTTCTTCCTCATCTTCGCCTCGGTGCATCCTGATGGAGCCCAGGGTCATAGATATGTGTGCAAATCACAAAGTCGGAGACACGACCTAACCCATGTCGACCCCAACGATATACGTTTCTTTACTCATGTGGATATACCGATATAATAAATAAATAAAATCATTTATTTCAGACTCATAGAATCCATAAGTTTGTTAGTACATAAAATAATTTTAAAGCTAAATGTTAGTAGGCAAAACAGAAAAGAAAAGAAAAGTATAATTTGTACGCTGAGAGGCACTGTGTCGTTCAGGGCAAAACTCAAGAGTTATTTTACCCTCCCCGTCACAATGCCAACCCAGTGCCCTAACATAGGGCAATCCCAACGTCCTTCCAATATCCTCAGAATGCTGTTCTCACTTCCTCGCACTCGTCTCAGCAGCGAGGCGACCCTCTTGCGTATGATGGCATGGAAGCCATCAGTGTGCGCTTCGGCAAACATGCCTGACGCACTGCAGTGACGAGGCAGCTTGAACAGCATCCTGAAGATATTGTTGAATTGCACACGTAACGCATTGTAGGCTCGCTTTGTATGCCTCATCCATAGACTGCACGTGTAAAAAGACGTACAATAGGCTTTAAAGAGTGTCAGCTTGACTTCCCTTGTACACCGTGCAAATCTACGGATGAGCATGTTGCCCCTGATTGCTAAGGCTCTTCTCTCCCTTTCGATATCCAGGTCATCATTCATATTCTCGGTTACTATATGACCCAGATATTTAAACTTACTGGATACTTTTAGGGCCTCACCGTTCAACATGACCGAAGGTACACTTTGCGGATTATACTTACGGGCTTTAAAGATCACCATCTCACTTTTATTTGAATTGTACCTAAGACCATGTCGTTCAGCGTAGCTCTCACACCTTGCAATCAGTTGCCTTATGGAGTTGATTGAGGGACCAAGCAGCACCATGTCATCAGCATAGCTAATGTTGTTTACGCAGACATTGTCAATATGGCATCCGACATGCATGCTGCTCAGCTCTCCAATCAACTCATCTATATACAAATTGAAGAGGACAGGAGAAGTCAGCCCACCCTGCCTCACTCCAGATTCCAGTTTATACTGGTCAGACCAGTCTCCAGCCCACCTCACTTGATTCACCTGATTGGCGTACCAGTATCTTAATAGGGACACACATTCGGTTGGCACCGAAGTTTTATTTAGTTTGTCCCACAGCAAATCATATGCCACCAAGTCAAATGCGTTAGATAAGTCAAGGAAGCACGCATAAATTGGCGTGCTCCTTTCCTTATAGTATCTAACAGCTTGCTTAAGGCACATAATAGCACTCTCCGTCGATAGTCCAGCTCTAAACCCGAACTGAGCATCGTGGAGTTTAATATGTTTCCTGAGATGGTCATTAAGCAAGCTGTCAAGCACCTTGGCGATTGTAGTGGCAAGTGAGATCATGTCACTGAGATGGGCCTGTAATTAGCGATATCTATATATACTCGAGTGTAATTGATTAGTCTTAGATTACATACAATATGAGACTATAAACAAACAATATTTGTAAAAACAGAGCTAATGAAGATTATGATAAAACAATTGAACGATTAAAATGATCACAAGGTATTAAGTAGACTTAACGAAAGTTAATAGGAATTGTGCCTCTTCCACAGCCGCTGAATAAGTCAACTGATAAGATAAGTTTATACTATGTGTAAAGTGTTTTTATTTTATTTGTATTTGCTTGTAGACCTTGTAGTATATGTATATTGAGATAAATTTACTGTAGCAGAAAGGTAAATACGTCTCTATACCTGTGTTAGTTTAAATATTTTTTTTTTGCGGACAATCTTACACAAATCAACCTAGTCCCAAACTAAGCAAAGCTTGTACTATGGGTACTAGACGACGATATAGATACTTATATAGAGAAATAAATACTTAAATACATAGAAAACATCCATGACTCAGGAACAAATATTCGTGCTCATCACACAAATAAATGCCCTTACCGGGATTCGAACCCAGGACCTCTTGCTTCGTAGAGTTTGTCTATAATATATTTATATAACAATATTATAATGTTCCTGATCTCCACTCAATTGCTCAAAAGGTTAACTGGAAGAGATTCCTTAAAGAGATAAGTTCGCCTTTGTACCGATTTAACCTATTTTGTCTGTATTTTTACCTGGGTCTTGTGTACAATAAAGTACTTAATTTACATACATACTTACAAACATAAGACGTATGAAGCCGTATGCGTACATTGTAAAGAAAGTGAGTGCAATCCTCGCCAATACACAATATGTTTGGCGAACTTATAAGTAATAAAAAATGTAACTTATTATTTTTGGAAAAAAAATAAAAAAATATAAAAATTGCTTAAGTACTTTAGTTAGATGGTTGATGCAGATCATGCAGATATGCAAACTCTACAAAGGTATGTTAGAAATGCAGGGCACAGCGGAATACGATCGTGCTCATATTTACAGTGGCCCGTCTGGGGAAATAATTGCAGCTTAGAAATTCTACAAAGGTATGTTAGAGAGGCAGGGCACAGTGGAATACGATCGTGCTCATATTTACAGTGGCCCGTCTGGGGAAATAATTCCAGCTTAGAAACTCTACAAAGGTATGTTAGAGAAGTAGGGCACAGCGGAATAATATCGTGCTCATATTTACAGTAGCCCGTCTGGGGAAGTAATTCCAGCTTACAAACTCTACAAAGGTACGTTAGAGAGTTAGGGCACAGCGGAATACGATCGTGCTCATATTGACAGTAGCACGGGCTACTGTCAATGAGCACGATCGTATTCCGCTGTGCCCTACCTCTCTAACATAGTTTGTAAGCTGGAATTACTTCCCCAGACGGCTGGGGAAGTAATTCCAGCTTACAAACTATGTTAGAGAGGTAGGGCACAGCGGAATACGATCGTGCTCATATTTACAGTAGCCCGCCTGGAGAAGTAATTCCAGCTTACAAACTCTACAAAGGTATGTTAGAGAGGTAGGGCACAGCGGAATACGATCGTGTGGTGTGTGATATGTGATGAAGTGTATGTGTGTGTGATGGTGAAAAAGGTCGCCAGAGCTCCCAAGGATGCACTGTCTTGAGAGTGAGAGTCCTTTGGACGACTCCAGCGTCCACAGGCTACGGCGTCTGCTAACCATCAGGCAGGCTGTAGGCTTGTTTAGCACCATCGTGATATAAAACAGACAGACGCACAGAGTCGCACCACCGGAGTTCCTTTTTTACGTTTTTGGTACGGAACCCTTAAAAGATGAGACTTTGATTGATTGATGTTATTTTAATTATCTACAAATCTATTTTCAGACCCAAATTACGACTTCATAGTAGTGGGGGCTGGATCAGCCGGGGCGGTGGTGGCCAATCGCCTCAGCGAAATACCAGAATGGAAGGTGCTGCTGGTCGAAGCTGGCGGGAACCCCACTTTGGGTACTGAGGTAAATCTAATATCTCGATTGCTGGGAAATGGTCTATCCCCTACACCCAATCCCCCCTTATTATTTGCCGCGTCTAGCTAGTCATTAGGAAATGCGTCCAGGTCATCATCCCACGATCCTCGGTGGAACACACCAGCCATCCATATGTTAGGGTCACTCTTTTCTTAGGTTAACCTGGCCAGCCCTTTCTTTATGAGTCTGGAGTGACGCCAATGTCAACAAAGTCTGTGTTTTATAACATTTTCTCCTCTATTATTTTGAAACCTGTAACGTTTAACCCAATAAAGAATTCTCATTTCCATACTGCATGATGTTCGAAATTCAGTATCGTTTCTTTCACAAATAAGTAGGTACCCTTAATCATTTTGGGATTTCCCAAGCTAAAATTGATTGGACAACTACAATTGACACATTTAAAAATCAGTGCTCTAATTATTGGTCTTGTGTATTTCAGGCACCGCAACTGGCTTACTCAAACGTTGGAACATCAGAAGATTGGCATTACAGAACCGAACCTCAAGAAGGGTTTTGTCGAGCGTACAAAGGAAGACAGTGTACATGGCCTCGAGGCAAGACCTTGGGAGGGTGCAGCAGCATCAACTTCATGTTCTACATAAGAGGAAACCAACTTGACTACGATGAATGGGCAGCCGATGGAAACTATGGCTGGGATTATGACTCTGTTTTGCCATATTTCAAAAAGAGTGAAAAATTTTCCGGTAAGCTTAACAAGGACGATGCTAAATATCACGGTACCGAAGGATATCTGAATATAGAAAAAAGTCCAATTCACCCGCTGGAAAACTTCTTATTAAAGGCTGCTTCTGAACTAGGCATTCAAGTAAAAGAGGATGTAAATGCTGAAAATCAAATGGGTATAGTTAAAAGCTTCACTAACACTAAAAACGGCATAAGACATAGCACTGCGAGAGCATTTTTAAATCCTGTCAAAGACCGACCTAATTTGCACGTGGTCAAAAATGCATTAGTAACTAAAATTTTATTTAAAGCTTCCTCCAACATTGTTGATGGAGTAATAATACATAAGAATGGCCAAGATATTAAGGTGAAAGCAAAAAAAGAAGTTATCTTGTCAGGAGGAGCAATCAACAGTCCACAACTGCTTTTACTATCTGGAATAGGACCGCGAAAACATTTGGAAGACATGGATATAGACGTGATTGCTGATTTACCAGTTGGAGAAAACCTGCAAGATCATTTGTTTACACAAACCTATTTCAAAACGCCGACCGATGAAAAACAACGAGTTCTAAGCTCGACTGAAGGAATTATTGAACATTTCAGTGAATTTATACTTAAACAGTCTGGAATATTCGCGGACATCAGTCCCCATTTAGTCACAAGCTTTGTAAATACAACTGATTCTACCGCTACTAGTCCAGATATTCAATTTCATTATTTATTTTTTCCTCCGGGATTAAAAAATGTATTGGACTTTTTTAAGATACACAACCTGAATGACGAAATCCGTGACTACATGGATGATCTGAATAAAGAGAATACAATTTTGATGGTTTTCAGCGTTGTTCTTCAACCAAAGTCTAAGGGACGAATTGAGCTTAAAAGTAAAGATCCGAACGATCACCCTCTCATTTACGCGAATTATTTTGGTAATGATGATGACATGCGTACGCTTTTAAGAGGAGTGAAGCAAACTTTGGAGTTGTCCAAAACTAGAGCATTCAAAGAAGCAGGTTTTGAACTGATGTGGCCTGAGTTTAAAGCCTGCAGTACATTTCAGCAAGGAGGAGATGAGTTTCTTGAGTGTTTGGCAAGGGAGTTGACATTTTCCTTATACCATCCAACGAGCACTGTTAAAATGGGCCCAGACAGTGATCAAAGTGCTGTAGTTACCCCTGAACTGAAAGTTCGGAAAGTAAGAGGTCTGAGGGTTATAGACGCCAGTGTTATGCCAAAGATCGTAAGAGGAAACACAAACGCTCCAACTATAATGATTGGCGAGAAAGGAGCTGATTTGATTAAGAAATACTGGTTGAAAATGCATAGTGAACTGTAATGTATGAATTAAAGGATTATGTATCTATTTAACAGCTTTTTGATTCACCTTTCCTTTCTTTCATATAACGCATACATAAACTCTGTATTTCGAAATGAGGTATGCGCACATGTAATTAAATTTTCACTGCCATTTGCCAGCCAGCTGGCGCTTGCCAATTGGTTTACGGGTAGAAAAAATGGGATGCCATTGTAACCTGAAGCCACTAAGTGTTCTAAAGCGGACCTCAAGCTCGTCTAGGGCACTACCGATAAGAACGCTAGGAGCATGATGATGATGTTACAATGTTTGACGTAAGTATAGTAAATAATATTTAATCAACAATCTACGTACTTATATTGAAATCTCTTTCCGTCCTCCATTGTGTCAAAATACAATATTAAGTATATTGCTAGAGTCTTCATATCATCGGCCAAGTACAATTTATTTATTTAATCGTATGGCTTACATTTAATGGGTTCGAATCCCGGCTCGTACCAATGAGTTTTTCGGAACTTATGTACGGAATATTTACCGTTAGCTTTTCGGTGAAGGAAAACATCGTGAGGAAACCGGTCTAATCCCAATAAGGTCTAGTTTTCCCTCTGGGTTGGAAGGTCAGATGGCAGTCGCTTTCGTAAAACTAGTGCCTATGCCAAATCTTGGGATTAGGTGTCAAAGCGGACCCCGGGCTCCTGGCACAATCGGGAATAATAACGCTAGGAGGATGATGATGATGGCTTACATTTAATAGGCTACTATAGAAATGTTCTCTTCTTTTATATTATTTTTCTACTCGTCGACTTTAATCTTTGAATTAAGATTTCGTACACGAAACTAAGATCACATACTTTTTAATCCTGGAGCTCCACGAGCTCGTCACGGAGCTCGTATGGTTTCATAAGAAAACCGCCAGCAGTCATCTTATGAATCCAGGAGCTGTATAAGATAACTGTGAAGACATCAACGCGCAAAATTACTAAGCTGCTGCGCTTCATTTCAGCAGGGCGATTTTCAATAGATACCAAGTTTGTTTAATACATTATTATTTCCGTTGACTCGTAGAAAAAGTATTGTATACAATAGTTATATAATTAGCTTTCTAAGGCTCGTACCTTAATTAGGCCACTCAGCAAGCTTCGTGGCCTAAACGTGGTACTCGACTTAATAAGCATCCATTATATAACGATTGCATAAACTACTATTGCCTATAGTTTTGCACCACCCAGGGGACACGTGGGGGATACTCCCGCGGACACGAACTAGAACCGTCTCCCTTTATCTCTTACTAGCTGGGCTCCGCCGAGTATTACAAACCAAGACAGAGCTACGAAAAAAAAATGCCTATATGTCCATCCTGTAGATTCTGTCTAGGTACTGGTGAAAGGTTTTTTTTGAATCAGGTGAGTAGTTTCGGAGATAATCCCTACATACAAACTTACTTGTCTCAGACATCCTAACTATTATCAATTTATCAGTATAGACTATCTATACTTAATATAAGATGAATATTAGCTATCTCGGCGATGCACTACCGTGCACGGAGAATTAAGACATCCTTGAAGCAAATCAGGATCGTATCATAATAACAATAGACAAGCGTAGACTATTGTCATTGTAATACAGCGAAGCGAAAACGAGTTATATTTCCATACAACTCCTATACGCCTGGAGTCCGGGGGGCCGGGAGGTCGTCGGGAGAAACTGGAACGAACGGATTAATGTAAGTAGAAAATTAATTGAATTGGGAATAAGGTAACTGTCCCAATGCTCGACACCTTAATGCCTAATAGTTGACACCTATTGTTCGCCTCTATTTTATAGTGATTCATGTATGAGATATTTTTGAGCTGTTTGTGTTATTGGTTATTACCAAAAAATTATGTCTATGATGACAACATACATATTTAAATATTTTAAATAGACAAATCAATACTTAAATACATAGAAACCATCCGAGACTCCCGAACAAATATTGGTGCTAATCACACAAATAAGTTAAAGCGTTAAGTTAAGTAAAGACATTAAGTCAGCCAATTGTACTTTTATTTTTATATTTAATAAATAAAGTTTAAATAAATAACTAAGTGTCCTAATTAATTCGAACCCGGGACCGCCGGCTTTGTAGGCAGGGTCACTACCACTACCAAAAACGTATGTAACTAGCATATACGTTATTCTGTGGCTTAATATACAATGAGAGAGTATTCCTTTTAGTAGAGGCACTAAGTTTTGTTTGGTACTATCGACAACACAGCTGACTGACCATCCGTGCACTGTATGCGCATTGTAATAAGGTTCAATATAAATGCAGGATGGTCAGTTAACTGTGTTGGCGTTTGTATATATAACGTTGCGAAATCCAATCAGTGTAATGGAATAAAGTAACAATGTTTACATTCCTTTTCAAATAAAATATCAAGTACTAAGCAAACATTTGTACTGCACTGTATGTAATCTATAATTATAACGAAACGAGTGCGTATAATTATTTCGACTTTTAGAACAAGTAGGTACATGTTTTTTGAGAAAAATACAATAAATACAATACAATACAAATATTCTTTATTGCTCACCAGAATTAGTACAAAAACAGAGGTAAATTAAACAATGGTAGACAACAGGCGGTCTTATCGCTAAAGACCGATCTCTTCCAGACAACCTTATAATCAGGTGTTTTTTTTACCTAAGATATTTCATACCAGCACCATTGTAATTGTTTTTATTTATTTATTTAGAACACAAACAGTCGCATAAACACAAATATAAGGGGTACACAAAGAGTACCAACAGACATAAAGCTAAAGACCTGGAGGTTCATTAATATATAAAAACTATGTTAACATAACAAACTAATCATAATGAAACAGAAAAAAAAAAGCTTAAAAGATTTATAAATTTTAAACTTAAGGCTCGACAGTCAACAGGGGCAGCGTTTTCCAGTTTTTTAAAACAATCTCAGACGTAGAAAATAGGGTTTAAAAATCTAAAAAAAAGATACGTATTACTTAAGGATCTAATCTAGTCAAAGTCGCATTCAGTTACGCGATCTAATTAACTTCACTCGATAGAAAAAAATCCCAAAGTTACCTCTTTTTGTAAAGTTTATTCAATATTATGACTAAACTATAGATATTTTAAATTAAATTTTTGTACTCAAATAAAGTTATTAAATATTTATAGACAAATTCGCAGAGTTTGAATAGATAAAATGATTATCTTAATTACTATGTTTAAATACCTACAAAATGCGCGAGCGCGGAGGCTCGGCAGGCCCGATCAGTCGCGCGCTGGCCCATACGAACGACGACTCAAGGACGTTAGCGGGTGTATAAGCCTTAACAAATTCATTAATATGTCATAATTGGTCGTTGACGCAGTATGCATGCCTAAGTTAAAGGTAGGTAATCGTTTTGTACCTATTTAAGTTATTAAGGCTTTCATTATCATACTCAACTGAATCCAAAAACTCTGACATCAAAAATATCGAAACATGTGTTTAAGTACATTAAAGTTCAGTAAAAGCTGCACCGTTAGGGGGCATCCATTAATTACGTGAGACGTTCAAGGGGGGAAGGGGGGCGAGGCGAATCTCATCTAATTTTACTTTGGGGAGAGGGCCGGTTTCGGCAAATATCACGTTTTTTTTCCCGCAACAAACAGAGTAAAATTGAGACAAAATAATATTAAAGTAAGTAAAACATGTTTCTTAAAAAAAATATGGCCAAAACATAAACAATTGCGTACGCTGCAAAGTTGCACAGATTAGTAGCCCGTCGTTTGTTTACGCGCCACTGCCAGCGGAACGCGCGACCAGGGTCTAACATATTTACACTAGAAAAACACATTTTTTTAAATCTCACGTGAGATTTGGGGTTGGGGAGGGGCATGAACCAAATCTCACGACATCTCACCTGAAGGAGAGGAGTGGTCAGACAATTTCTAAAAACGCCTCACGTTAATGGACTCCCCCTTATCACAAGAGGGCGCGCGAGCTGTGTCGCGGCGAGATAGACTATCTGTCTTTTTCTAATTAGAACACTTAGAAGGAGGGGTCGATATTCGAATCGTCTCCCGCTGAATATTACCTGTTTCATGTCCCTGTCATTCTCATTTCGAAAGACAGAGACATGAACGCGGAAATATCTCTTTGACACGCTGGGGACATGTAACTCCTGGATTAAATATATAGATACCATGAGAACTTTCGCTCTATGAAAATACAACAATATATCGATATCAGCCATATTTTTACACCAAAAAATAGGTTGGGTAATTTGGCTATATAAATTGTAATATACATGGTAATTTGAATATTCATTAATTATCCACCTTTTAATACCGCAACGGTAAAAAATAATGAAAAGTAATCTTTATAAATATCCGTAAAAATCAGGCGAAAATTGTATAAACTTTCTTTACTTTATAATTGACTACCTACGACTATATAACGTTCTTTGAGATACGCGCATAATCCACTTATTTTTGTTAATGAATAAACCTTTCTATAGGCCAGATTAAATTCAATCGTATCTCAAGGTCGTAAATATTTCATTAAAATGCTGTTATTTCCTGATGCATATATTTTTGGATTCAGTCTCCAAATTTGTGTACTCAAACATGTTTTCATTATAAAAATACTGATAGCAATTTTGCTTGCGGGTTCATTTTTTTTTCCTAACTTCCGGTGCATAAAATTATTGATTTCAATAGTAAAAGTTTTTTTTAAATAACATATAAAAGCCGTCTACAAATAATATATAATTACTACATAAAAATTAATACATAAAAAAAAAAATTCTCAGGGTAAGAGAATTAGGTTTTGCCATGCAAATCACGTCCCTCTAATCCCTAAGAGGAGGTCTATGCTCAGCAGTAGGACGTATATAGGCTGTTTTTTTAATGCATATTACTCATATACAGAAAACAATGGACGGTCTGATGACAAATATGACTGCGGCGTGTCCATCGGCGTTCGCGGGAGCGACTGGCCAGGTCTTCGCAGGAGCTATAGCAGCAGTGGTTGCCGCACACTGCGCCATTCTCGTAGAGCCCTGGCCACCAGGAAAATCTCAGCAAGACTTGGATAAAGGTATTCTAGGAACAAAATTCGTCTTACAACATTAGAAGTGAGACCTAGTATGGTAGACCTAGGCCAAGATGGGACTATCTGATAGTTTAGACTGTAGAATGTGTGGCGAGGAGGATGAGACTATGGAACACTTATTGTGTGAATGTCATGCCCTTGCCAGACAAAGAATGAACTACTTTGGTAACGGTTACCCGCAACCAAAGGAATTCGAGGTGCTCCCGGCGAACTGCATCATCCGCTTTGTGGAAATGATGGAGCAAGCCTGGGAGCAGGTATAAAGGAGAGGGCAAATGCACAAAAGATCCCACTGGGTCGAAGTGCATCCGAAAGGGCCCTCACCTAGATAAGATAAGATAAGATAAGAGACCTAGTATGTGTGGACGGGTGACATCTGAGCGTGCATTTCATTGCGGTTTATGAAGGTCAACTTAGCTGAAATTCTTCTAAATGGGAGCACTAATCTAATGGTTAACCTAATAGTTTAGAACTAACCTAATGGTAATGGATATTTAAGTTTCGAAAATTGCGTGTATTTATACGAAAACTTTACAATGTTTGTTTATTTATGACAACGAAAAAGCGCGGGCTATTACAACATTTTTGTTGCTGAATATGAAGAAAATAACAAACAGACATCACACCGAAATGTCACATTACACAAAAACCAGTCTTGATAGTCCGTAAGCCCACTCCCAATACACCTACGTCTCATGACAACACGATAAAATGCATGGCAGCAGGTCGAGAAAGTTGTGCTGAGCCAGAATCAGAAGACTGAAAGGCGGCCACCATTGGCACCGTCTGCCAAGTACTACCGGCTATTTCAGGCATGACAGACTTAGGTTTACTCTCTCTACGATTAAAGGGTTAAATGATGCCACATGTCTCGTACTGTTGTAACATAGGCCTACCCTTAAAATGTTGACCGGAAGTGAGGGATTTTTCAAACTTTCGGCCAATTTTAGGTGCGATAATCTTCTGATTTTAAGTCTCTCTTCCTACGAGACTTAAAAAGAAGGCAATGGATACGGTGGTACTTCCTACTCTACTCTACGGATGCCAGACCTGGTCTTTTACAAAGGACGTTATACACAAAATCCAAGTTTTCCAAAGATCGGCAGAGCGAAGCATGTTAGGACTAAGACTAAAAGACAGGAAAAGAAATATGGATATCAGGAAACAAACAAAATTAATAGATGCAGCTGAATTAGCCTGTAAACTAAAATGGCGATGGGCCGGACACCTAGCGAGAACAACTGATGGGCGGTGGAGTGAGAAGACACTCCACTGGCGTCCACGTGAGGACACCCGTCCGCGCGGCCGCCCGCGGCGGCGCTGGCGCGACGACATCGTGGAGGTGGCAGGCGCTACATGGACACGCAAGGCCAAAGAAAGAGATACCTGGAAGGGATTGGAGGAGGCCTTTGCCCGTAAAATGGGCATCCAGTAAAAATACTTAGATAACTTTAATTCTAAACAATAGTATATATATATATATATATAAATGTATGTAGTGAAATTTCATTGTTATGCTGGAAATAAAGGCTATTTTATTTATTTATTATAATCTTCTGATTCTTGCGCAGCACAAGTTTCTCGACCTGCTGCCATGCAATTTATCGTGTTCTCATGAGACGTGGGTGTATTGAAGCTGGGCTTACGGACTACGATAAAAAAATACAACATTTATATTTTTATGGCTACTATAATAACCATTCTAGTATAATTTCATATGTCGTTGGTTAGACATCTAAGATTTAGGAATAAATAAGTACCATAAGACCTCTTTAGCCTAGTTGGTAGTGACAGTGACCCTGCCTACGAAGCTAGAGGTCCTGGGTTCGAATCCCGGTAAGGGCATTTATCTGTGTGATGAGCACGAATATTTGTTCCTGAGTCATGGATGTTTTTTATGTATTTAAGTATTCATTTCTCTATTTAAGTATGTATATCGTCGTCTAGTACCCATAGTACAAGCTTTGCTTAGTTTGGGACTAGGTCGATATGAGTAAGAATATCCGCAAATATTTATATTTATTTTATTTATTTTTATACAAATATATGTGTTATACTCAAGCAAAAGGTCCCGCTTTAGCGCAAAGCAAAAGGCGCTTTTTCATAGCGACGCAATGATGTAGAAATATATAAATCATCCTACAATCATGTATTATTTTGCAGACTATGATTTCATAGTAGTGGGGGCTGGGACTGCTGGCTCGCTGGTGGCCAGTAAGCTGAGCCAACGCTGGTCCGTGTTGCTGGTGGAAGCAGGAGACGACCCGGGGTTGGATAGCGAGGTACTGCCTTAGTCTCCCTTGCTATGTATTTTGCTGTCTATGACTTCATAGTAGTGGGGACCGGGACTGCAGGCTCGCTGGTGGCCAGTAAGCTGAGCCAACGCTGGTCCTTGTTGCTGGTGGAAGCAGGAGACGACCCGGGGTTGGATAGCGAGGTACTGCCTTAGTCTCCCTTGCTATGTATTTTGCTGACTATGACTTCATAGTAGTGGGGGCCGGGACTGCTGGCTCGCTGGTGGCCAGTAAGCTGAGCCAACGCTGGTCCGTGTTGCTGGTGGAAGCAGGAGACGACCCGGGGTTGGATAGCGAGGTACTGCCTTAGTCTCCCTTGCTATGTATTTTGCTGACTATGACTTCATAGTAGTGGGGGCCGGGACTGCTGGTTCGCTGGTGGCCAGTAAGCTGAGCCAACGCTGGTCCGTGTTGCTGGTGGAAGCAGGAGACGACCCGGGGTTGGATAGCGAGGTACTGCCTTAGTCTCCCTTGCTATGTATTTTGCTGACTATGACTTCATAGTAGTGGGGGCCGGGACTGCTGGCTCGCTGGTGACCAGTAAGCTAAGCCAACGCTGGTCCGTGTTGCTGGTGGAAGCAGGAGACGACCCGGGGTTGGATAGCGAGGTACTGCCTTAGTTTCCCTTGCTACGTATTTTGCTGACTATGACTTCATACTAGTGGGGGCCGGGACTGCTGGCTCGCTGGTGGCCAGTAAGCTGAGCCAACGCTGGTCCGTGTTGCTGGTGGAAGCAGGAGACGACCCGGGGTTGGATAGCGAGGTACTGCGTTAGTTTCCCTTGCTATGTATTTTGCTGACTATGACTTCATAGTAGTGGGGGCCGGGACTGCTGGCTCGCTGGTGGCCAGTAAGCTGAGCCAACGCTGGTCCGTGTTGCAGCAGGAGACGACCCGGGGTTGGATAGTGAGGTACTGCCTCAGTTTCCCTTGCTATTTATTTTGTACGGACTGTGTCAATGCACACATACGACCAGTAAGAAACTGTGTTCGACTTATAACTACCATTGCAATCTAACGCATTTGTCACAAGTTGTGCATCGACAAAGTGATCAAAAAATGTACCTAAACAAGACTTCTGATATTTTTGAACTTTTGGGAACGTACATATTTTTTAGTGTAGGTTTGTTCACCGGAAATTGTGGCCGATCATGCATGTTTCAACATACAACTGCTAAAATTTGCACTGAACATTAAATTTCATATGCTCCACTCTATGCCTACCCATTTTAGGAATACAGGCGCGAGTTCATGTCTCTTATACTGATGATTTTAGAATGTGTTACCTATGGAAATTGCCTGCCTTATGTAAAGAAATAGCAACAACTTGACAAAATATATAATAACCACGTCCTCAGAGGTAGGAGTATAATAACTGTAGCAGTCTTTTCCTATTATATTAAATTTTAGTGTAGGTACCCGTCTTTCATAGATCGTCCAAAATATCAACACAAATACAAACAGTAAGTGGTGAGGAGTCCTTAGAGCTCGAATGCAAAATGCGACCTGCCTGCTGTTAAGTGTGACACCACGCCACTGATAGCTAGTTACTGATTATCCGGGGCAGCATTTATCACTTACCTCAAATTATTATAGAGAATAGCCGCAAGCCTCCTGCCGTTTTTCTCAAAGAGCTCGGGTCTGCTTTGGCACATGTGGACGACGCGTGGCGCCGACGTGGTCGATGTGCGACAGGCCTGGGTTTGACCTTCGCGACCTCACAGTCACCTAACAAGGGGCGTTTAAAAACCGCGGCGGGCGAACCGCGCGTTTCAACCGCGGCGGTTGAACCGCGGCGGTTGAACCGCTCAGCGTGTTTTTAAACGGCCGTAACGCGCTCTGATAGCGCAGGTGCTCTAGGGGAGCACTAATCCCGCAGACTGAGCTGCACTGTTGAAGGATGGGGTGAGGGTGACGATAAAATAATACTTGGCGAAAAATAAATGAAACGGTATAATAAAATAATGAGACACAAACTACTGATTAAACTTTCCCTATCACAATTTCCTACTTCCTATCACAATTTCCCTACTTCTTCCTTTCTTCTTCTTCCTAGGAGCTCCCACTGGTGGGGCTGAGCGAACACACTTTTATCCGGCGATTATAGCCTCTTTTATACCCCTAAGGCATTAAAAGTGGTGGGGATATAATTTTGAAGACCTCGCCCACTTTTACTATGGAAAAGCTAGTTTTTACGTTTTCCTGGTTTTCAGGGAAACCTTAAGGGTTTTTACATATTTTCCTTCAAAAGAACTATTTCTGAGCTATACATTACAATATCTACTAGTTTTCCTGCTTTTCCCGTTTAAATTGGGAAAGTCGATATTTACGTAAAATTATCAACTTTGGTAACATGAAATGGCTTTGCCAGGCCCTAGTGGCTTTAATTAACATTAATTATCAAAAGTGATTATACATACGTAAGGGCATTTATCGTACCTTCCTAACGATACCTCAATTGCTTTCGTACCTCATCTGGTTACGAAGCTATGGCCGGGTGAGACCGTCAATTTTCACATTTACATTAACGTGGTAGCATAAGTTTGACTTTGCTCCCGTCTTTTTAGCCAATCAGAGAAATCAACCTGAACCTTGACCATTATTGCACCATAATAAGCAATAATCTCTATGCATACGTTGTGTACATTTTTATTTCACATTTTATGTAACTCTAGTTACCGATGTCCCTTGTTGACGGACTAGATCTGGATATAGTCTCAAGTTGGTTTCTTTACAAATAATTTGGCTATCTCTCCCTCATTTATCAGGGGCTCTCCCCCTATCGATCTTTATGAAATAATTACTGGAGGTACCTGGTACCTTTATCTTTACTTTAAACTATTTTCTTCGTCTGTACCTATTGTACTTAGGTCCTAAATAAATCACGCGCTTCTTATATGAGCCGTTTGCTTTAGGAGCTTAATCTGGGCACAATTGCCGTCCTTATGTGAAGGAATTATAGTTACACGTCCTTTCTCTTCGTGACCCGTAGGCCTTATCGTTCACATACTATACAACACCCTTTCTCTTCGTGACCCGTAGGTCCTACATTTCACAAACTACATTCTGTCGCCCACAATGCCCCCGCCGGTATGTATCGCAGATACATACTGGGTTGCAAGGGTAAGCGACAGACTACATTAAAGTCTTACGACATGATTCGTCATCAAATACACTTTTAATCACTTTCACTATCATGTTCATTCACTGTCTTTACTACTTACTTTTCACTTTAATTACCTTATGTGGCCCTTGAGCGACCATCACTGGTAACACACTTTCACTTGGCTTGGTTGTGGTCGTGCTTATGGCGTGCGCCACCATTCGCTTGGCGGACCGGGCGACCAGCTGGGTCGGCGGGGCGCTGTTTGCGCCGTGCCGTTGCCGCTGCCCTTCGGCACGTAGGGCCGGTGTGGGCGGACGGGCTCGTCCTTGCAGGACCGGAGATCGCGGCGCTCTCGGGCGCCGCGGTTGAAATCGACCCCGCTGGTCCGGGAGTCGATGTACTGGGTTGAGAGCGGGCTCGCCATTGCAGGACCAGAGATCGCGGCGCTCTCAAGCGCCGCGGCTGGAATCGACCCCACGGGTCGGGGGGTCGATGTATCGGCTGCTGCGACCGACCGCGGGCGACCGGGGGTCGGTTTATTGTTGAGATGGGTCATGCCCCCTCCTGGTGACACGGTTGTGTCCTTGGTGCTGTTTGGCACTGTGATTGCCGCCTTAGCGCGTATGTCGTCGAATATTTTTACATTTCTTTCTTCTCGCGGTTTTAATATTTCGCGCAGCTTGACGTCTGCTTCACTTTGTGTGTGATATGCGATGCGTTCGCGGGTATCCATACTTCTTGGCGTGGGGCCATATATCGCCCATCCTATGGCGCATTTTACCGCTACTGGCGCGCCCTTAGGGCCCACCCTTATTTCTTCGGGTATAATTAACTGCCAGTGGTCGGCTCCGATTAATACTTGGGGCACTCCCATTTCAAAACAAGCGCTATGCGCGTCCTTCAGGTGGTCATACATTTCCACGAGTTGTTTACTAACCTTTTGACCTTTTATTCTTAATTCTGGTACCGTCCGCAGCGTCAGCGGGTGTTCGTTACCTCCTACTCTCCCTCGGATCGATACGTTTATTGTTTTGCTGTTTGCCTTATGGCATATTTCTCCTATTCCTCTAACCTTCAGCATTTCCTCCGGGCCTGTAGCCCCTATTTGATCTGCGATCTCTTCGTCTATCATACTTATGGTGGACGCTTCGTCTAGTAGTGCGTATACTCCTACTTCTCCTTTGGGCCCGGATAGAATCACGGGTATCACTTTCAAAAGCACCTGGGTTGCGTCTGATGAAGACGCGTAGCTATTTTCTTCACTATTGTTGGACTCGTACGGAGTCTTTTCCCTCCAGTTCGTATCCGACGGTTCCGCCCATTGGGGCTCTCCTACTAGCTCTGCTTCTTGATCCGTGGCAGCTGCCGTTGCGTCTCCTTCTTGTGGCATGCGCGTCGTCTCCCTTCTTGGCTCGTAACTGCCGTGTAGTAACTTATGATGATAATACTGGCAGCCGGGTGCGTCGCACCGCTTGCCTTTGCACGTCGTGCTGGCGTGTCTTGCATCTAGACACTTATAACAAACTTTGTTGATTCTAGCCCAATCCCATCGTGCTCCTACATTCAGGCGTTGAATTTTATAGCAATCGGTAGTGCTATGACCCCCCCCGCAATACAGACATACTACATTCTGTGTGTTTACTTTTTCAGTGGCGTAAGTGACGCGTGAATATTGGGGGTATGCTGGCTTATTATCATATTGTCGCATAGCCCTTCCTTGGGGGCGTAGTTGCTGCCCGCCCCACTCTTGGGGTCGCGGCGGTTCGCGCGCTCTATTGGGCCATGGGTTAGACGCGCGCGGCAGCTCTGCCCGGGCATTGTTGCCCGGGAAATCCGCCCGTGGGCGTTGCATAGGCGCACGGGCGTGCGTAAAGGACATTTGTAGCTCCGATTCTTCCCGGAGGAAATCGGATAATCTTTCTATTTCCGCCTTTCCTTCGTGCTCGTACTTGCGAGCATATTCACACCATCTGCTGCGAAGGTGGGGGCTTAGTCGATCGGTAACCTCTCTAACCAGCATAGGATTCTCTGCGTAACATCGTTCGCTTAAGTCCATTACCGTGCTCGCTATATTCACGATTTTTATAGCAAATTGGTTGAGGTCGTGAGCGCTGTCGCCTATTGTAGGCATTCCTTTTAAATCCTCCAATGCTTTGTCTACTAGGAATTCGCTTCGTCCGTATTGTTTAGTTAATACTTTCATTATTAAATCCGGCCTTGCCGCCGTTGATAATATGTGCTGTACACATGCTTTTGCGTCACCTTTTAACGCTGCGCGTAACCTCGCTACGTTTTCGTAGTCACTAAATTTGAATCTACGATTCGATTCTTCGTATGCGATCATGAAGCTCCGCCATTCTGATATATCCCCGTAGAATGGTGGTAGCTCGTACACTTCTTTGGGCGCCGGTCTGGCTGCCATCTGCATCCGTTCAAATAATTGAACCATTACCTCAGGCGAGGTCTCGTGTGTGTACCTCGTATGCGGTGTCTGTGGTTCGTATGGCGGTGATCTCTCTCTCCGCTCATAAGCTCGCGGCGGCGAGCGCGTTCCGAGTGGCCTAGTGGGGGGTAATCCCAGTGGCGCTTCTTCTCGTCTTTTTTCTTTACCGGAATCTATCCACCTGGCTACTGATCCCATAAGTGACTGCTCGTCTTGTATTGAGCATTCAGATTCTTCGCGCGTTCGTTTTAACGTAGCGCGCCTTTTAATGGACTCCCTTTCTAAACGTATTTCCTCTTCTTGAACTGCAGTGTCTATCTCCATTTTCTTTTTCTGATGCGCTGCGTGTAGCACCATCTCTTTCCGCCGTAGCTCGGCCAATTGCTCACTCTCTTCTGCTTCTAACTCCATTATTCGAGTCACAGACAACCGACTCTCGGTTGAGCGCACTGACGCCGTTCGGCGCGGTGTTGACGTTTCAGCGAATGTGACTTCCTTTTCGGTTCCCGTTTTGTTTCCATGTTCTCCCCTCGCCGGGGGAACTATGATGACCCTTCCCTGAGGAGCATCTAGAGGGATGATAGTAGGCTGACGCTGTAGCCGTTTATCTAAATCCCTGCGCCACAATATCGCTGTGTCTACAGATGGAGATTGCGGTTCTCCCATTTTTGTCAAGCGTGCCGGTGCCGTCCCTCGGGGTTCGGCTATTAAAGTGTCATCGATACTTAATGAGGCTGGTTCCGCCGTTCTTTTTGCGAGCTCCAAGGCTGTATCTTTGGACTTAGTCTTCTTGGTAGTCCGGATGGCACGCGTGGTTTGCGCGCCACTAGTCGATGGCTCGCCAAGCCGATCGGCTGATTCCCCGCGCGCGCGTGCTTGCGCGGCGGCTGCTCCTTGTTCCAGGAATCTTGCCCTTTCTTCGTCTTCCTGGGCCGTAGTCATGGATCTCGTTATCCTCTTCTTGCCTCCTGACATGGTGTTCGTCTCCTCTTGGAATGTGCGTGCTTAAATAACGCTTAGTGTCACTGTAGTGACTTGCTAAGTACTCTTCACGTACTTGAGTCCTTTTTTGCTCGAATACCTGCGGTTGCGCACTTTGGCAACCTACACGACAGGTATAAAAGGATTTTTCTATAATATTCTGCACGTCTTGTTTGTAGTTTGTGTCGTGGCTCCGTAGTGACGTATGTACATACGCGATGTCCGATTTTTCCACTATTTTTGATCGCGTCGCGGCGACAAATTTCGAGCTACGCTGTTTTCACTAGCGTCGTTGGTTTTATACCCCCCAAACGACTTTCTTTGAGTACCCACACGTACCTATCGCCTTTACTCACTTTCACTTTTTCTGGATCTACAGATCCGGCTCGAAGGACCAAAACGACTGTGGACGACGCGTGGCGCCGACGTGGTCGATGTGCGACAGGCCTGGGTTTGACCTTCGCGACCTCACAGTCACCTAACAAGGGGCGTTTAAAAACCGGTTGAACCGCGGCGGTTGAACCGCTCAGCGTGTTTTTAAACGGCCGTAACGCGCTCTGATAGCGCAGGTGCTCTAGGGGAGCACTAATCCCGCAGACTGAGCTGCACTGTTGAAGGATGGGGTGAGGGTGACGATAAAATAATACTTGGCGAAAAATAAATGAAACGGTATTATAAAATAATGAGACACAAACTACTGATTAAACTTTCCCTATCACAATTTCCTACTTCCTATCACAATTTCCCTACTTCTTCCTTTCTTCTTCTTCCTAGGAGCTCCGATGTCCCTTGTTGACGGACTAGATCTGGATATAGTCTCAAGTTGGTTTCTTTACAAATAATTTGGCTATCTCTCCCTCATTTATCAGGGGCTCTCCCCCTATCGATCTTTATGAAATAATTACTGGAGGTACCTGGTACCTTTATCTTTACTTTAAACTATTTTCTTCGTCTGTACCTATTGTACTTAGGTCCTAAATAAATCACGCGCTTCTTATATGAGCCGTTTGCTTTAGGAGCTTAATCTGGGCACAATTGCCGTCCTTATGTGAAGGAATTATAGTTACACGTCCTTTCTCTTCGTGACCCGTAGGCCTTATCGTTCACATACTATACAACACCCTTTCTCTTCGTGACCCGTAGGTCCTACATTTCACAAACTACATTCTGTCGCCCACAGCACATGATCCCAAGATTTGGTTAGGGCACTAGTTTTAAGAAAGAGAAGGAAAACTAGACGTTGTTGGGATTACGAGTAAACCAGTCCTCGCGATGTTTCCCTTCACCGAAAAGTTACCTACTGTTAAATATCGAATGATATATCGTACCTAAGTTTTTTGACTTTAAAAGCTGTAAGTAGATTCATATAATTTTACAGATTCCTGCGTTCCTGTACAACAACCAGAATACAGTAAACGACTGGAATTACAATACCGACCCAGACGACACGAGCTGCCTCGGCCTCAGGCACAATAGATGCAACTGGAGCAAAGGGAAATGCATGGGCGGGTCCAGTTCCATCAACGCCATGTTGTACGTCACAGGACACCGTGCCGACTACGACAGCTGGGAAAACCTCGGGAACATGGGTTGGGGATACGATGATTTGTCATTCTACTTCAATCGAATCGAAAAGAAACTCAACCTGGATAATTATAGGTTTAATGACCACCCATTTTACAATGTATTTGAGGAAGCTTATAAAGAATTAGGTGTACCTAGCGATAAATTAGGCAACGAGGCCGTTATAGGCACAAGAATAACCAAACTCCTTACAAATAACGGGCAACGGTTGAATACTGCTAAATTATTTATAAACGACTCTATAAACCTACATATAATGAAAAACACCGTCGTGCACAAGGTGATTATAGACCCTGAGTCTAAAATTACCTTCGGCGTGGAGCTACAGTTGTCGAACGGGGATATTATGCAAATAAAAGTTAGGAAAGAAGTAATATTATCCGCTGGCTCTATTGGCACACCACAGATACTTATGTTATCAGGCATAGGCCCTGAGGAACACCTTGAGAACAGAAGTATTAAGCCTTTAAAAAACCTGCCAGTCGGTCAGAATCTGCAGGATCACGTCTTCTTCCCATTATACCTCACAATTAAAGAAACCATTTCAATACCCCCTGAAACATTTACTCTTTTCGTAATGCAATACATTTTAACCAGTGCTGGCCCTTTGTCGACTATAGGCGTCACTGATTTCATGTCCTTTATCAATACAAATGACGATGATATCCCTAACATCCAATTTCATCACACGTACATTCCTAAAAACGACCGAGTGATGTTTGTGACGTATATGAACAATACGGGATACAAAGCCGAAGTCATTGAAGCTATGGCGACGTTAAACAAAGATCATGAATTGATTTGTCTTTATCCCACTTTACTACATCCAAAATCTAAAGGAGAAGTTTTATTGGACGAAAATGACCCCATGTCGAAGCCTGTAATTAAGGCTAACTACTTCCGTAATCAAGAAGACTTAGAACAACTAATTGAAGGTATAAGATTTGTATCTAAGTTACAAAACACAAACGCTTTTAAGAACCTTGACGCGCAGCTTGTTCAGATTAAGCTACCATTTTGCTCAGAATTCCCATTCAATTCAGATAGCTACTGGGAGTGCTACATACGATATATGGCTACTACTGTATATCATCCAGTTGGAACTGCGAAAATGGGTGTGAAAGAAGATTCTAGTTCCGTAGTGGACCATGAACTGTTGGTGCATGGAGTGAAGAGGCTGCGAGTCGTGGATGCCAGCGTCATGCCAACCATTGTGGGAGCTAACACGATGGCAACTACCTTAGGGATTGCTGAAAAGGCTGTAGACATGATAAGAAAACTATACAATGTAAAAGACGAGCTGTAAATGTGGGGTGTGAATTATTTTATAAATTATTTAATTGTTTATTTTTTAGGGTAAAACGAGACCCTATTACTAAGACTCCGCTGTCCGTCCGTCCGTCCATCCGTCCGTCCGTCCGTCCGTCCGTCTGTCTGTCACCAGGCTGTATCTCACTGATACCGTGATAGTTCCAGCTGAAATTTTCACAGATGATGTATTTCTGTTGCCGCTATAACAACAAATACTAAAAACACAGAATAAAATAGTTTTTTATAGATAATGGTACAGAACCCTTCGTGCGCGAGTCCGACTCGCACTTGGCCGGTTTTTCTTTATTCTTGTCAAAAAAACATTCAATTCGTTTATAGCCAGCACCCAGCAGCAAAAGTGCCTTCGTGGGTGAATTGTTATGTTATGCTGGTTGTATTGCTATGCTGGATTATTATAATAAGTGTCATACATACATATGACATGCTTAATATGTATTTACCTTCGAGGACATAAGACAGTTTCCAATAATTTCAATGGTCATGTCTCAACATACTTACATAAACATAACTCAATAAATTCGTAGTTTATTCGGACCCCTTCAATATACAACAATAATGACCATATTCTTTAAACTATATGTAACGCCTTAACAGTATTTTATTGCAAAAATTAGAAACTATCCATGTCTATGCGTAAAAATACAAGAACAGCCTCATTAATCTTAATTAATTACGCTTAGTCGAACTCGGCTATTTTGTATTGCCTTAAGGTAGGGTCATGTGTTAGACAGTGGCGCAGTCAGGAACAGTGGCGCATAAACGGATTACGAGAAAGGGATAGCTCTATTTTATCCGTTCCGTCTCGTTAAGAAAGCCCTCGACGCAGGAGCACGAACGAACTAGTCGGGTGGTGTCTGCGCCGCAAGGTTGTTGTGTGAGGAGGATTTTTTTGTGTGAGTGGTGCAAATTACTAGTTTGAGGTAAGTTTTATTTATGTAACCGTAGCTGTAGTGTTCATCATTCATGCTGATCGTATTTTTTATCGCACTATATGCTTATCTGGGGAGGCAGGGGCGTAAAATTTAATCGGAAATAGACATTACATTTTTCATAGCATGTGATTATTTTCAAAATGGCGGTGTTAGTCTACAGTGGAGCAACTCGTAAAGGTACACAGTGGATAATTAACCACTGTGCACTGTACTAAGTCGACTGTATGATCCAGTGTGTACTACACCTTAATGCATTGGGAATTTCAAATTTTACTGTTAACATATGAGGTTGATGACTGTAGAAAAAAAGATCCGGCTTACAATAAAAGTTTTTTAACAAAAAAAATTTTTTTTGACAGAAACTCGTTTTTTTTAGGATGCCTCGTCCGCCAAAGCCGCGTTCTATCGGTGGCCACACCAAAGAAAACATGAAAAAGGCCCTTCAGCAAATCCACCGAGGAGTTAGCGTGTGACAAGCTTCGAAATTATTGGGAATTCCCTTTACAACCCCATTCAGGTAAGATTCTGGAAGGAAGAAACAAGAACTTAGAATATTAAATTAGTTTCCTGAGGAAGAAAAATGGTAATAAGTATTACATACCTGCCGTACCAGATCTCTCATATGTGAATGAAGATGATATTAAGTTGATTTTGCCTAAACCTGCAGTTGGTGGCAGTACAACAAGACAGCAATGGTATTATTGCTTTTCCATCGACTTATCTCAATTGAACATGTGCTGAATCATTTTTAATCTCTTAATAACCCATTAAGAATGTCATTTTTTTCCATAAAAGATGTGATTTTTATTTTTTTACTTTTTTTGTAAGTAAAACCAAAAATAAATGGTTTTATTTTCGTTTACCTAGTTATGTTATAAGAATTTATAAAGATGTAAATATTTTATTTTTGCAATGTGTGATCTCATGTTCTGCTATACGTAATGTAAGTGACTGATTAAAATAAGTCGTTGAGTTTTTTCTTGTTACTATAATTAAAATGATTAATAAACAGTAAGACTGTTTGATTTCTGAACAAAACTGTATTATTTCCCCAACTTAATCCAAAATGATCCAATGTGTACCACCCCGAACCACTGTATAAATGAGGCCGAGCCACTGTTTCGACCCTATCGTACACAGTGGCTCAAATCTGATTTTTTTTTAAAACACAATTATTGTTATACATATGGTTAACTTAAAAAAAACGAATAATACATATGTAAAATAGAATAAATTCACTATACACACCCATAATATCACCTTCCTATGACCATTTATTTCGGAGTTATGACCGTTGGAAAAAAAGTGACCCACTGTATACCACATGACCCTACTCGTATAAGTAGTTGCCAAACGATAGCATTCAGAATAATAGGTACATGTAAGTCGAACGCGTGTCAACACCTTGTTATTTCTTACTTGAACTGGTCGAACGTTATTGTAAAATGGTCCAATGAATGAAAAGTGGTTTTGAAAAGACGTGAGGACCGATTTGCTCGAGACGTCTTGTATACGAATGACTTATAACCACTGGTCTTCTGCGCGACAAAAATACCTGGATTATGTTTTTGATATATTTGGTTTTGTATAGATATGAATGAATTAATGATATTTTTATTTTGAGTAACCATGGAGACATATGTTATTAGTAGAACTTACAAAACCAAACCCACCAACCAACCTTATATGCGTGCAATTATTGCAGTTGGGTTTTAATTTAATACAATATTCTGCAATGCATTGTGCAAGTATTAAGGGTAACGTATGACGCAGTAATATGTTTGGGGAAAAGTATGTTTGGCTGGTCTAATGTTCAATAAAGCACTCCACTTCTTATTCAATAATAATGATGTGTTCACCTGTAATTGGCGTACATAAGTGCCCAAATAGAAAATGTACTTACCTATTATATTGTTATTTTGTCTTAAGTAGTATTTACTCTGTAGGAGTCCCGTATAATAAATAAATAACTAAAAGCAAGCCCTGAAAGTTTCTCACATGACAGCTTTCAAGGAAACCAATCGATGGCAAATACGGATTAAATCAATTTAATCAAAGTGATTGAGAATATTCATGAACAGGATTAAATACGTTGAAGTACATTGATAACTGGATAACATTTATTATTACTGTATGTTTTAGAATGCCTGTTCGGATACTTCGGATAAGTTTAACGTAGGATTATACTGGAATGCATAATGTCCAAAGAAATAATTGTGACACAATCTGTTTCCTAATTTCTTGTTTAACGTGAGCTTCACAATAATCTATTATCTACATACAGCTTGTTCTACACTCAAGGGCAAAAGTTTCGGGTCTCCCTAAATTAAATAACCGCAATAAGTTTTTTTAATAGTTTACACTAGTCTTATATACATAATATATTATTCTTCGTAATACCCATATGTATTAGCAATTTCCGGGATCCTATCATTAACATATCAACATCCAAAAATGACGATTTTTGCGATATCTCGCTCCGTTAACGCTGTTGTTTTCATGGGTTTTTACTACTTTTTACGAGTCCTATTTAAACCTGTGTTATTAACAGCCTTCAAAAAAACAAGAAGGTTCTCAGTTTGACCCGTATGTTTGTACGCGATTATCTCGCGTTTGGCTAATCCGATTTTGATGCGGTTTTCAGAAAAGTATTTGTTATATTCTGGAGAAGGTTTTGGTATACAACATATTTTGTGCTTTTCAGTGGGTAACATTGAATTCCTTGGATTTTTTTATTAAAGGTCATAGGTAAAATAACTAAAATTAAAATTGATATAACTAAGGCAATTACTCCCCCTAATTTATTAGGAATTGACCGTAGGTGTATTGAAGGCGGTTCCCTTTTTAAAAAAAAAATATTTTATCAATTGTTTTTTTTGCAGTTTATGTAAAATTAAATAAAGATCATGACAGGATTAAAAAAACTGTACAACCTTGCACTATTTTAGGAAATATGACGGTATATCAACGACCCGAAACTTTTGCTCTTGAGTGTAGTAGGTAACTGTAGTAAGCATACTTATACATATCCCACCTTTCAGCAATCGAAATCGGCTTATGTTAAAATAGCGCTTTTATAGAATAATCAAATCAAACTACTATACGTTTTATAGTTTTTGACTCGTGTCGTTAGATTACATCAGCTGGCCGATTTGTTTCATACGGTAGCACAGAATAAGTAATAGTACAAGTACAGAAGGCACACTCCTTTGTTCTTTACAAAAGCCGCTTTTTTCTTAGCAAAAACATTATGATTTATGGCCCTCTGACGTCGACGACTCCAGCGCAAGCCAAACAGTACTATTATCGTGGGTTTGACATGAGTTTCGTTAACTATTCACCTGATCGACTACGTTAATATTTAGTATGAAGAATCTATACACCGCCCCTGGCGGTCACTCATAGAACTAAAAATCCCAACCGCAACGTGAGTCACTTACACCACTCGATCGTTCGTATAGTTGACTCGATAGACGCGTAACCGTCGCGTAACGGAGTGGTGTGGCCAACGCACTAAAATACAAATGATCGAATTAACACTTGTAAATCTTGTGATTTGTCGAAGTCGAATGCAATTTGAGCCAAATTGTATCAATTTAGGGATTCCATTTAGTAAAATTACATTGCCATAATAAAGCACTGTCTCATGTTTGTAATGTGACTTATTTTTTCTCTTGATAATATCAATTTTTGCAGTAACGTAGTGATAAGAAAATATGTCCAACGCCCTTTATGGAAAGACTTCTTACTATAATATATTTTTAATATTTTGCTTCGAGATGACTTGTCAGAAAACTTGGCTAATCATAAATGATTTCCATGGTTCGAAATATGCATGCAATTTGTCAATTCAACTCTTTTGACAGTTGTATCCAAGTTGGATCAGCAGCACAATATAGGAGTCGCTCCACGCGCCAATTTTGTCGGACGGCCAAGCAAGGTCACAGAAAATCTAGTATGGAGTGACCTTGATTTGGCAAGCCACCGTGCTTCCGACACGTATCCACACGGCCCGAAATCACGCGTCGGCCGGCATGCAGTTCGATAAAATCGGCCCGTGGAGCGTCTCCTTATGTTTCCCATAGAGGTAGAATAGAATAGAGGGACTCACGTACCCATACACCATACACACATGAGTGACAAGGATGTATGCATAGACAATACTACAAGTGGGAACGAGATACAATGTCATATTTTCTGTCCCTCATCGCGTATACGGATTTTTATTATTTTTGGGTCTACAGCTTGTATGATTTCACCACAATTTGTCAGTACAACATGTCGAAGTCAGAATTGGGTGTGTTGTAGAGAACAATCCGACCACATGTGCATGCAATTTCTCAGTACAACTCGTTTGACAGTTGGATCAGCAGCGCAGCATGCCTCCAGACGATAGCAATTAGTCAGCTTCTGGCAAATTGGAGCTGACAAATCATGACATGAATAGACCTCATCAGCCCCAATTTGTCAGAAGCGGACCAATTGCTATCATCTGGAGGCATGTTGCGCTGCTGATCCAACTGTCAAACGAGTTATCTGAGAAATTGCATGCTTATGTGGTCTGAGGGCCTACCGCGAACGGCATTCGAAGTTTTCACTCTCTATCGCACTTAAGTATGAACTCGCAAGTCTAACAGAGAGGGAAACACACAACTCGTTTGACAATTGGATCAGCAACATGCAGACAATAGCAATTAGTCGGCTTCTGATAAATTGGGGCTGACAAATCATTACATATACAACGTGTCCCAAAACTCAACGATAAGCCGGATTATGATTAGTCGAGAAAAAATAAGGAAAAAATATATCTAAATAAGTAGCTCCATCCTCTGGTGCCGGCTTATCGTTGAGTTTTGGGACACGTGGTAGATATATTTTATTTTATATATTTAGATATATTTTTTTCCTTATTTTTTCTCGACTAATCATAAGCAGCTCCATCCTCTGGTGCCGGCTTATCGTTGAGTTTTGGGACACGTTGTATAGACCCCTTCAGCCATCACGTAAAATATAATAACAAAAAAACAAATAGGAACGATGGAATTTCGTATTTTACGTAATTTCCATTTATTTATAAACAGATTCTAGTTAAAATTATAATGCTTTTATGATTTTTAGGAATTTATTTTGTACATACAAATTATGCCTTATCACGGAACAAAAATATATAGAGTAGCTATTACTTTTTAGGGTTCCGTAGCCAAATGCAAAAAACGGAACCCTTATAGATTCGTCATGCCTGTCTGTGGGTATGTCTTATTCTTTGACACGCCCTACAGCTTAAACCGTTTGACGGATTTTGACATGTGAGGTGTCGTTGGATTCCTCTTAATCGTGGGATTGACATAGGCATTAATATTTGCAAAAAAGCATTTGGGTTTTTCGAAAAATGTTTTGGTTTCACTTGTTATTTAATCGTAATCGTATGACATGATTATTATTTACTTAATGTAATTTACTATGGGGAAATATTTAATTCAATTGACCTGAGATTTATTCAACTAGCGAAGTATCATTATCATTACTTAGTTTAACGGAACTTGTCTTGAGTACAGTCGCCATCACATACATAGGTGCAATATAGGTGTTCAAAAATATCGGCACATGCACCCTAATGCCTTGAAAATAGAGATGTGTTCCGATGTTTGTGACGTGCTTGTTTGCTCCGATGTATGTGATGGCGACTGTACTAGTACTTTTAAAAACTGTTTTTCTTCATCGTTTCAAGGACGACATTATCCCCGTGGTCTCACATTTTTGTCCTTCCGCGATCTCTGCTGCCACCATTGTCTTACGCATAGCAGGTAAAAAAAGGCGGGCAATATAAAGAAAATGTACCACCACGTGTACTTTAGGTATATAAGTGGGCTTAAGTGGGGTTTGAGAGTAATATTAATACTATTCGAAAGTGCATAGATCATTTGTTGCTGTACTGTACATGCATTCGGGTGTTATATTTACTTTGGTTTTACGTTTCTACTCAGCTATTCAACAATGGTTTCTGCTTTGCTTTGTGATTCTTTAATCCACCAGAACTAGTCAACTTCTTCTTCTTAGTCTTTTTATTTGTTATGTAAGGAAACGGGCGAGCAAAAATGAACAAAGGATACCTACCTAAACTGTTAAAATTGGAATAACATCAATCGAAGGGACGGGTTTTTAAAGCTTGCTTTTCATTTAGTTATTATTATTATTGTATAGGTATATAGCTTTAGTTGTGTAATACAATTACAGCATTTATATCTCGTAAGTATATTTTTTTATAATTTGTCATTTTGTTAAAATTAATACAATATAAAAATTTGAAATACGACTCCATTCGTCCAATGCTCACTTTAGTCGTAAATATTATGATAAAAACGATTTCACTAAAAAGTTTTAAATATTTTGAAATGTTAGTTTGCAAATTTGACACTTGAAATCTAGGACATTGAGTTTTTTTCTGCATGAATGTATCAGGTAAAAATAGCGATGTTAGCATGTATCTGAATACAGCTGAAGCTGTCAATCAATAGTGTCAATGTCAATAATGAATGTCATACATAGTGGGAAAGTTAATTTATAACTACATGTTTATGCGGGATTGTGTATCTAGTATATGAAATCTATGTAATTAAGGCCTTAATTTTAATCTACGCTTTGAATACATTCCATCTAATACTACAGTTAGTTACTTTATATGGCTAACTCTCGTTACACAATGAAAAAAATTGAATAAAGCGTAGATTAAATTAAAGTACTTATTTTCGCAACCCACGTACAAACGTTACCTTTTTATTATAATATTGGTATATATCTATACTTATATCAATATTATAAAAATCCATCCTTACTAAGTGTACTTACTTGAAAATGAAGGGATCAATTAGCTAGGAAACTAGGAAGTAGACAGCCATAGCCTAATTTATTGGTTTTGAATTACATAATGAATAAGTGCAAATACCATATGTGATATTGAATAAGTACCTACAGTAAAATAAAAACCCTGCGTTCATATGCACATTTTTAATTTTTTCTCTAACATATTCTATTGCCTAGAGCTATAAATTTTATCACAGCCATTTCCAATTAAACTTAAAACTTCATCTATCTAGTCCCAAAGCCAGGCACTATCCTAATCAACTGTCACTACAAACATAGTCTCATTTTATAGCGGAATACACAATGGGACCCAAAATCGGCGAGTGGGCGGATGCAAAATCTGAAATAAATTACCTACTATTATTATTATAGAAATGTGATGGAAAAAAAATTAAGTGATTAAGAGACTTATGAAAAAAATTCTACTCACTCAATTTTTTTTCTATTTTTTGCTAAAAACTGAAACTAATTTCCGCCCGCTGTATACAAAGTTTCATGTTATTCTAGCTTGTCGTTTTCAAATGAGAACCAAATGATGGTGACCCTTAAGCACGATTGATTTTACAATCTGATTCTAGTTAACAATTTCTCTGGAAGAGACATTTTCAGGTATTCGAAATGGATGTGATCAACCAAACAAGGCTGGGAAGTCTACAAAATAATGTTGAAATGTGATCAGAAAAATAAATAGTTCAACCATTCAGATTAAAAAAAGGAAGATAATACTTATATGTATAACCACTTTGAAAATAAGTTAAATGAAGAATTTTATTTTTATTTATGCAGCAGAGTATTAAAATTATTATTGATACTTTTTGTTTATTTTAATGTATTCAAATATGTACAAATGTTGAGTTGGAATAAGCAGGCGAGCAGAACGGGTACCTGCCAGAAAAAGTATTGAAACGACAACAACAACAGATAGTAACAACTAATAATATATTATTACATACATGTAACAAACTAAAACAACCAGTTTGTTGCATGAAGTAATCATTTCATTATCTGTAGATTAGGATATATTTTATAGTAGCACTTGATACTCAGTAGTGTGCTTGGTGGATTTCCACTTAACATAATTTTATTATTATTCAAACCTTTGGTCATAAAATGGGTATGTTTTATGATGTCAAATAACCGTGGACATAAATATAAATATTTACCTGAATTAGAAATTCATCAGTTCCTCTACTAGTTACTTTAATTACATTTCTCATTAAATACTTATAGCTGCTCAGTCAGCTTCATATCTATTAAAAATCTTCCTTTTCATATATATGAGTATATTCAAGTATCACATTAAAGGATTACAAGGTACTTTCGGCCAAAGCCAGAGTCAACCACGTTAAAGGCGCATTTTGGTTCCAGCCGTATAGCATTGCAAGCAATTCTTTTTTGAATCTGGTCGGCCCTGGCTTTGGCAGATGGTTCATGTTAGTTTCCTTTACCGTTTCAACCAAATCTTGTATATTACTTATAGTATCTAGAGTCATAGCAGAGCACAATAAACTTGCCTGGACTGACTGGCCAGTAGGAAAGATAGTGTACAATTATGTCAAAGTAATTTATTTGTTTATAAATTTATTTAGGTTTAATATAATATAGCCATTATTCAACCAAACTTAGATAGATATATGTTTTTATTTAATATACCTATGTTTTTCTATTCTTCTGCATTTGGTCTTGCTTTAAGCATAGGCCTCCCCTAGAAACTTCCACAATTTGCAATCATGTGCTTTTCTCATCCAAGTTACAACTATTTAGGTATACATGCACCTATATATTATAGGTAAGTATGTAATTTTAATTATGAACATTTGTGATGTTTGAGGTCTTGCTGTGCTGTACATTAAGTATAGTCTTCTTTCTTTGGTAAAAGATCTGGAAAGAATATAGATATTATAAATTGCAGGTATAGATACAAAGACAGCTAGGTTATTTATACTAAAATTATAAAGAAGAAAAGTTCAAAAAAAAGGAGGAGGTTTTCAACTCGTCGCAGACTTTTTGTGTATGTTCCCTGATTACTCGAAGACGTCTGAACCAATTTGGAAAAATCTTTTTTAGTTTGTAAGGGTATTCTTCCCAGGTGGTTCCATGGTGATCAGGTCAAGAGTTCAAGACCTGATGATGGGATCCTGGAGAAATCGAGGGAACTCTTCCAATTTTACAGGTGCCTACAATTGAAGCGATTTGTGTACTTACTGATTTGAAGTCGGTTTAAAATTGTAGCAACTGTTTGTTCGATTATCACTTTAAATGTCACTAGAAAATCGAATATTCACTCGTAATTTTGGATGGGTTAAGGATACAACATATGAATTCATGAACACAACCAACAAACGAATATGGCGGAATTTGTGCCATTCATTTCATTTGCATTTTTAAATACAAAATACGCGACAATCCGAATTTTGCGGATATATGTTGTCAATTCAAAACCCTTATTTTTATACGTTCTTTAATTTGAGATAGGTGTCGATCGGATCTATGGTAACTCTTGACGAAATAATACGTTATCACCACGTTATCACGCACAATTTTGCAAGTGAAATAGTAAACTACAGTCGCTACGGTATTCTTCGATACGAAATGTCAAATTTGGGTCTCACACTACCGATTGGTAGTACGAATCGAACGTTAAATTACGCATCGAAAACTAAACGCTAGAGCCTAACGTTTTGCAGTTGGTTTCGTAGGACAACGGCATTGTGAGTTACAAGTTTGACGGGTCGAATCGAAGAATACCGTAGCGAGATCGAAATCTATTCGAAGCGCGTTTATTCGATCTCGTATTAGTTACGTAACGTTAGGTTACAATTGTTATCTCACAATAAGGGTACATAACGTTAAGGCTGTGTGCGAAAGTAGAAAATGAATTGGCTCACTCGCCGCGTCGCGTCGCCCATAAAAATAAAATTATACATTATTTCATTATTTATCTCTAAAATAATAAATCTCACAATTTGGACGAATTGAATACACCAAGACCGCCAGGCCACATTTTATTGGCTTTGCTGCAACCCACAGTAATGCAAAATCTTGTTGCTTTATTTTTAAACATTTTAATATGTATAATAAAATAAAATAATTCACGGAATGCGTTACGTTATCATGCAACGTAACGAGCAGAAAAATAGGGATAGTACGGGACGTTAGTTATAAAACTTATAAATAAAAATTCATCACTGGTAATTTTAGAAAGGTGGCATCTAATATTATAAGAACCTCTATGACTATGACGTAGACTTTATAGGCATACGAAGTTGTTGATTTAGTAAGTAGGTATACTTTACTATACTAGGCTTTAGATTCACATACATATATCAGCAAACAATCAATTTAAATTTACCTACATGCTTAAACCAAATAAAACTTGTTCTGATTAATACTTGATTCATACAGTGTTACATATGGAAGTAGATACACCTATAATACTTATCTCTTTTATTATTATTCAATAACTACTTAAATATTAATCTTATTATCTATTATGTTCATTTTCTTACCTCTCGGCATACTTCGGGCGTGCCGGGAGATAAAAAAACGCGTGATTCGAATTTTTATCATTGTTTTTGCAACTTGCTGCATATCCTTTTAGGTGTCTTTTTATACATTTCAACAGAAACAATACAACACACAAACATACGAATGCGGCGGCACATTCACTTCCGATATATATACGTAAGCTTGTGCGCGCGAAGTAGCGAGCGTGCGCGTGTGATCCGGTGCACAGCGTGGCAGCCACTGAATAGTACCCTATTTTCGGGCAATGCGATGAACGTAAATCGCGAGTGAGCCGCGCCTGACGGTAGTTAAATGTAAATGTAATTTTTTGCATGGGAAAGTACAGTTTAGTTTTCCTAACGTTCGTTGGAAAAGTTACGCCTTTACCTGACGTGAGGTGAAGTGAAATTGTCAAGATCCACAGCCTTGGTGGCATGTTGCGCTTGCGACGGTGTCGAAACTTATTAGTTTGCGGGGAATACTATGAATAATACATTAGCGAATATTTCTCTAATGTGCTAAATCATTTATAGGTGGAGTAATGTTTTTTGTACTGACTGTACAGTCGGGGGTAATAATACACGTACATAAATAAGGACATAAATATCTGTACACGCCTTTATGACATTGACAATAGAGTCCTGTACAGGTATTTATATTATATTATTACCCCTGACTACTACTACTACTTATTTATTGCACTGTGAATGCCACTAAGAGACTTATTAATAAATAGGTATGTTGCATATTTGTTTGGATGCTAACTGCACTCATAAGAGTGCATAAGGCCGTGCTCATTAACGTTCTACAACCTATCTTAGCTAAAATGCCGTTATAATTCGTTTGTATATACCTATCCGTCACTTTGACATTTTGTATTCGTAAGAAATGGACATTTTATTTGTCAGAGGCATTTTAAGTTTAATGAGTAAGGGGGTTAGTCTCTTACTTTTCTTTGCAGCTGACTGTACGTCGTATATAAATCCGACCAATGTTATAAATGACAATCAACTTTATTGATAAAAAGTACTTAATATGCTTAGAATAATAACGCATAGAAACCACGCGCAACGGTGAGGCCACCAAATGTAGGACATAAATGGCCCAGTACGCCGATCGGTGGAACGAAATTGGTGCGTTTGTGTGCGTATTGGCGCGTGTGAATACGAGTTGATCACAACTACATGAATCCATTTTATGCCTCACGCTTGGCGCGTCGGCCGTATGAAACTATCCTTCTAGGTGTTATTATTCTAAGTTAATATGTTACTTGTAATGTAACACTTGTTTGAGTATTTACAATGGGGAACCTACAAAGTCAACGGATTAAATTTTGTTAACAAAAAGTCGGAGGTTCTGAAAAGAAATTTCGTCACAGCATAGGGTCACAAAGTCACAATTCACAATGCGGTCTCACATGTCCGCGACAGGTCAAGGATCTTATAAGTTTTATAACATTATAATTACTCATGCAAGAATCAACGACCTCTGATACTGTTAAGGCTGCTTTTAAAACTGTGTTATGGGTATCAAACTTACAAGACTTACTAGATAAACGTAGGTTTTACACTGAATACTTAGCGTATCAATATGAAATATATATTTTGTCCACGTCCAGTCCTAATCTGATTTCTGTATTTTGTGCTTTAATTTTCATTGTTTCTTACTAGGTACTTGTTGTAGTAAGACATTGTTTCCTACTACTGATTATTTGCGAGTATCAAAATCATCGCTCGCTGGATGCGGGTGGCGCAGGACCGGCCATTACAAATACAAATACAAAATAGTTTATTTCACAAAAACAAATATAAAATTAAATCGAGGCTGTCCATCAGTGACCAAACTAGGCTGAGCCTGTATCTTGGCCTACTGCGAGTGCGGTTAACAGATCGTACTTGAATTAAAATATGATTATAGAATTACATCTAGCGTAATATGACAAATGAAGAGAACTAATTACAGTATGTGTGAATGTATGTGTGTATGTTTGTGCGTGTGTGTGTGTCTGTGATTGTGTGTGTGTGTGCGTGTGTGTGTGTGCGTGTGTGTGTGTGTGTGTGTGTGTCAGTGTGTATTTGTGTGTGGTTGTGTGCGTATGTGCTGTGCGTGAGCCCCCATTTGTAAATCAGTTCTAGGGTTAATATTACTTTATCTTGCGCTTTGAATGATTTCTTCTGTCTCATAGTAAGATAACGTGAATAACCACTGTTTCATTATTCTCCTAGCTCTGAGAACTGGCTGATGTTTAATATCACAAATTTTGCAGACATAGTTATATATGCAGCAATAGGAGTATGACGGTGATCTCCTAGCTAGTGCGGACCTGTACGGTGGGACTGATACTTTGTACGTACGTTTCCGCAACATTTCCTCGTGGCGATCTGAGTTGAAGATGCTGCCATGAGTACGCATGGTCGCTTTCATAATAAAGAGCTGTCTCACTCTAAGCAGTCTCGTTTCGTGGTACAGCAGGTTAGTGGGGTAACGAAACGGCTTTCTAAGCATAACCTTAATAACCGCTTAAATAACTGCGCACGTTCCAACAGGATCATGTGGCTCTTGGCTGCACAACCCCAAACCGCCACTCCGTACTGTAGGACCGATTGTCCTAAAGCGTGATAGACATTGTGGCACTCTTTGGAAGAGGCCTATGTCCAGCAGTGGACGTCTTTCGGCTGATATGATGATGATGATGATCAAAATACGAGTATACAGCAAAAACGGACGGAGATATCTATCTTTTTATTGCGTTGATCCAGTTCTATAGACATTTGTTTTTTTTCACAGCACCGTGAATATGTTTGAGGGTTTGGTACTATGTATAATATCAACTTTATACCACGCGTTCTTGAGAAAAAGTATCTTGACGGACAGACAGACAAAGAAGTGAATCTGTAAGGGCACCGTTTTTTTCCTTTTGAAGCACGTATTCCTAAAAATAACTTCAATTTAACTTTTTTTACTTACTTTTTTTCTATTTTTTACTTTTTTTACCGAGGATCGTGAACAATCACAATGTCCTTCCATACAACGCGGTCAAAGGCCAATAACATAAATACATTTTTTTTTTCGTTTATTTATCCAATAATAACTATTTACCTACATATAATGCGAACAGCGAACGAAAACCGCGTACGGTTTATCTGTCGCCATTGTCGCTCGTTTTACAATTGTAGTTAAAAAGAGGGTAGTTTTACTATAGTAATTACATAATTTGTGCACATGCTTTATGCCTTCCTAATTAGTAGTTAATTTATACGATGGTTGAATTTTCATAAATTATTTAAATCTCATAGCATTACGACTTTACTTATAATTTTAGTGGCAATAATATATATACTCGATAGTGTCCATATCCTAAGATCAACTGGATTCTATATGACATAAGCTATTAATCTACATAGGCAATTTTTGAGATATGCAAGCCTGTTCATTTTCCGGTGAAATTCCCCAGAAAATTGCGCTATAACGATGTGCGGATGTTACATAGGCGTGATATGCAGTAAATGCTAATGAAAAATTATAGGTATTTACTATTTCATGTAACCGCGTATGTCGCGAAGCCACTTCTGGCCGCGAATGAGAACCTATAGCACTCAAGCTAAGACACCCGTATTCGCATATATGCAACTATAAACATACCCTTACAACTTGCGGAATCCTTTATATATCTGACATAGGGGCTGCCGCCTCGTGCGTACCAGCTCCCTATGACGTGTGGGGACTTTCGTCCCCGAGAATGTCCTCCAACCTCCCCTTATAGACATCCCTTACCACCATTGATACTGTCCCAATTCACACACTATTGTTCCAGTTACCCGGGTGCACCCTTGACTGATGATGATATGGCCTGAAGCCGAGACTACCGAACTACCCTGTTGTTACACTTGTAACTAATCCTCTAACACTAAAGAACTCCACAAATAAGAACTGTGTTGTGTGTCCTACAGGTCACGTACATGCGCGACCTGTAGGAAAACCTTATTCATCTACATGATATACCAATACGCCTCCCAAAGAGAATGAGACCTGTGGACGCACATAAATACATCGCATCATAAACAATCATCGTCCGATCTGTGAAAGCACATGAACACACGTGTAAATGATACCAAATCGTTACAATATCATAGGACGCATCGAAAGTGATTATGGAAAGAGCTCACCCTGGTTTTCCTCCAAATCAACCACTACAAACCGCACTTAACTGTTCGTTCCCAATATAGCTGTTAGAAACTCTGACAGCCCGCCTACCCGTCAACCTTGTTATAAAAATGATTCGTTGTCGGTGTTGCTACATAAAATAAATCGGCTGTTTGAGACATAATTATAAACACCAATGTAAATACTATCGTGAATCATGACCATTCACGACACTCCCGGCCCCCCAGAAAACTGGCGATCATATATCCAATAGAGATTATCATCTTTCACAGCTTTATTTAACTCTTCCTCAGATCTTTGAAATTACCGTTCTTTTCCCATTGCAAATATTGACAAGCTCTGAATCCTATCGATCACCTTGATTGGGCCCAGTAATCCACATAGTTTCTGATAGCTGTAACGTCTGATAAGTTCATCTTGACGCACTTTTCTAAATCAGTTCCAAGCTCTTCGTGGGGCCCGAGTAGCCAACTGCGAGGTCCTCTATTCTTGAGATTTTGACCAACCAAGCTTCATCGTGTCTTGGCGTTCCATGTCGTAATAAACAATCAATCATAATATGTCCTATATATATCGTAAAACCATATTATAGATTTGCTAGTGTATGAAAATACTTCTATACATTGTGCATTGCTGATTCATGTATGTACATACTTTTAGGTTACCGCAATAGGATTTGCTTTGCCTTGCTAGATTGAAACGAATATTTGGCCAGATTTTATTATCATCTTTATACTTGTTTCCTTTTTCCATGGAATGGAATCCTCCCCCGCGGGCAAAATTGCTTACGTTATTAAACGAATGCACGAAGCATTACCACAACTAATGTTAATTTATCTGTTAATCTATTGATTTCCCTGATTCCTCCTCGACCTACAATAAATATTTAAAAATTATTCTGCGCGGGTCAGTGTGATTTTTTTTTTTATTTTTTATTTTTTTTAAAGCGTTTTCTTGTCTATACAATACGAATACACTCCACTGATCACCTAAAAAAATAACATAGGATAGAACATGAAGCTTGAAAGTAGAGGCAAACAACGGGCTGCCCTATGGCTTGACGTTGTTTTTTCTTTTCTTTTCCTAAGACCTGGTTATTATAATTTATTATATAATACCGAAAATTAATTGAATTCTTAAATAAAATGTGATCCACCACAAACTAAGTTTGACGGTGGAGTGAGCACTCAGTCTCAATATAAATTAAATGAATTATGTCTCATACTTGATATTAAACCTCTTTTACTAAGACTATATTTTAAAAAAATACTTTTGTAAAATTGTTTTTGATTTATTTCATACGACGTATACCTCGATAACTGAAATAACGTTAATTCATTACCTCGTATAACTCGTACTTTATTGTTGATTCATTTTCGTCTTGTTTCATCATTCTTGGCTAAATGACCTCATGTTACTTCCAAAGTACACAAAACAAATATACAGTTTATTTAAATTTTTATAAATGTTTTTTTTTTTTTTGTTTTTTAATAAAATGTTGTGTTCTATTTTGATTGAAGGATTATGTATGCCTTTATGTACTGTTAATAGAAACGTGCTTAATTATTTCTGTTTACTAACTTTTTTATTATACATTTAATAATCGCACCTCTCTGTAACGAAAATAATCTCTTATCTCACCTGTATTAATGGAACCCTCTGTAAATGAGACAGATATTAATACACTTGGATATCTGAGACACTTTTTAAGTGGAATACTTCTTTAAGCGAGACACATCTGCCGGTCCCTTGAAGTCCCAGTTATGTCAAAGTTTAACTGTACACATTTGGCTATATCTGCACAGATCTTGCCTAGTTTTACGCGAAGTTGTATACGTTTTAATTCAACAATGAAAGTAGTATGCTACGGTGGTTTTCGACTCCAATGCTCCACTATCAGTGGTCAAGTCAAGCATTTACCGACCGTGAGAAATATTTTTCTCAGCCTCAAATCTGATCTTTAACAGCCCATTTTATTCCGAGCGTAAATCCAAAATTGGCTGAGCATTGCCAAAATAACCTGTATTGTTGTGGCACTATTGAAATCGCTCAATTGTGCTCGAGTCTGAGGACCACCAAAAAGAATTCTGAACACCATGGAAACTGTTCTGATGACCGCTAAACCAAGACCTCTGAGCCCTGCGAAATCTGTTCTGAGGACTGTTCAGCTTAACCTAGGCCTTTGAGTCCTACGAAAACTGTTCTGAGGACTGTTCAGCTTAACCTAGGCCTCTGAGCCCTACGAAAACTGCTCTGAGGACTGCTTACCTAGGCCTCTGAGCCCAACGAAAACTGTTCTGAGGACCACTAAATCCAGACTTCTGAGCGTCGCGAAACTGTTCTGACGATCGTGAAGCTGTTTTGAGCACTGCCAAACCAGTATTTTGAGCACTCCTAAAGTGTAATAATGATATGTTGGCTTTGAAGGATACCAAAACTCATAATTTTTGGTTGAGTTTTAAATAAAGACTTTGTTTCTGAGCTGAAAGCATGAAAATCATCATTTTCAACTATTGCTTGTATTCTTCCTATTATTTACGTCTTCCACGAGCCACCGAAAGCGCCATATAGTATGACGGGTGTCCTTCAACATGTGATTTTCCAATAAGATTTTAGGCTTTGCGATATTGCGTATCTCAATCCTCGCACACGGTCAATATGCGCCATTACATTAGTTCTTATGACCGTGCGACGTTTTATCATGCCTCCTCCCATAGTGTATCGGTTATTAATGATGTTAAACTTGTTCAAATATTCGCTACCCCTCAACCGCTTAAACTCTTTAGTAATCATGCACTGTGTCTGTCACATCAGTATAAATGACTAAATAAAATATATATGTGAATTATTTCCTGGACTACAGAGATACCAGTTTACGCTATAAAATTTATTTCTGCTATTAGCTTTAGTGTCACTTGCAGCAGTTCATATTTCATTAGTTATCGATGGATAGTCTCTGTATGAATCTCAGTTTATATACATTGATGTGACGTGCTGCAGTCCAAAGTGTTTGCGACATCTAGCGCAACGTTCAGGTCTTTGTACTAGGTATATGGAAAATTAATTGTGAGCTTTGGATCAGATTGGTCCTTATAGTGATTTTCCGAACCTTTCAGATTTAATTAACTTTGGTTTATCAATGTACGTAGAGATTCTTTACTCTTCTCCTTATAAGTACTGTATTCATTCCGGAATTGGTCATATAGTGTGATGCCCACTCGCTAACACAGTAGGTTAATATTTTAAGTTACATTGAATTATCGGTCACCATCAGTATAAGTGACTTCCGTTTAAATTTTATACTAATTGTATTAGTTTCGCTTTCCTTTCATTCCCTTTTAACACCTATGTAAGGTCGGGTCTCTTAGTCAGTTTGCGACAGCGCGATCGATTATGAGTTGTCTTTTCTTCGACCAGGTTCTTCACATTACATTTTTTCTAATATTGGACTACCACGTGGATTTTGGTATACCTCTTCCTCTGGAATGTTTGGGAAGGCGAAGTGCAATGTTATTGATATTATTATGGTATTTTCCTCCTTTTTGAGTGTGTCCGAACCATCGCAGTCTTTGATTGAAGCTACTTTAAAAACTTCCGTGAACGTTAAGTTATGTTATTAATGTCATTATCCTTGCCGTGCACACATGATATCTGTTCTGAGTTATCATCCAGGAGCCAAAAAAATTTCACTAGTTTTTCTGCAGTTCCTAAGATTGGAAGAACAGTCGTTGCTATAATCAATAATCAAATGCGATGATTTTGATGTCGGTTTTAAAGAAATCCATGATGCTGTTTAAATTAAGGTTGAGGATGGAAGCTTCATGCACCGGGACACCGATTTCAAACCCTTTACCTTTACCATCGGGTTTTAATACTTCTTCATTTTGTTCAATACTCTTTCATTTGATACTTTGTCTGTCCACAAGATTTTCAACATTCTCCTATATAGCCACATTTGAAATGCATTCAGTTTTTTAATTGTCAATTTATTTAAAGTCCAAGCCTCTGCACAATACACAAGGATTGACAAAACATAGCATTTAACTAATCTCCATCTCAGTTTTAGATTTATATCCTTATGTGTGTATAGTGTTTGCATTTTCAATACTGTTTTTAATACTTAACCATGTAATTGTTGTTAAGGCTGATATACCAACACTGGTACCCTGGTACCTAGATATTGTCGCCTTAGTACTGCCTCGTGAGATATCACAAGCGATATGATTGAACGCCTTCTCAAAATCTATAAAACGAATGAATTATGTTTGAGTATCATTTAAAGAACATCTCTAGGAATGATGGAATAATGTTTCTTGATTTAATTCTAGCTCGTAGTTGTCCATAAAATAATTATGTACCAACTCGTAAGGTACAACAAATGATACAATTCATCAATATTAACGCGTGAATTTGTTTGATCCTTGCATACAGTCGGCGTCAGCTTATCCTACGAGCAGGTATATTAATATCGAAGGGCAAGTTCGCCATATGATGCTTATGTATGACGTGTAGTAACATGGGGACAGTCAGGTACTTAGTTACTTAAGTTCATGTTTAATGCCGTTGTTGATCGTGTTTTGTATTTTAGAAATGAAGTCCCAAACTTGAACTCCTTTCTGTTATTCATCGCGGTCTGCTGACATTCTTCTGATGAAGAAAGCGTGATGTTTCGTAAGTTTAGCTACTTGAGGTAACACTGAAAACTAGTGGTCAGTTCCAGCTCCAAGGCTATTTGTCTGCGGATGTCCAGGTTTGAGTCTTCTGAGCTGTTGTCAGGATATTACTAAGTGTTTCTAACTATCAGGTGCCCGAATAGCCATGTTTTTAGACATACAAATTGCTTTGCAAGTGTCAGATGCAGAATCACCTAGGCTCTATGATTTGCCTCTCAGAGAGGCGTTAGACTCATCGGCCTCCACATCGTGTATTGACTGTGTGAACTGTGTCTGATAAACCTGATTGATAATGAACATTATACATTTACACTAATGCTTTTTAAAACTAAAACATGGCCCACTAAACATAACTACTAATAACACCATTGTGCCTCAGGTAAACGCATCCCGAGTCCTTGAATACTAGCTCAATAGCGACAGCCATCTCGGTTTATCACGCCTATATTTGCTCCCAAATACGATATGGGATCGTACTATGGGCAAGTTGCTCCGAAGCAAATAGAGTATTCATTGCCCAAAAGAAATGCCTCTGAGAAATCTGGGGTCTGAGAAATGTAGACTCATGGAGACAAATCTTTATAAAAAATAAGTTTATGACAGCGCCTAGTATATATATTTTTGAAACTGCCAAATTAGTAAAGTCCAATATGTCACTATTCAAATTAAATGACAACTCTTACCGTAGAGCAGTTACGCATACGGCCTTGTCTATGCCAGCTCCAAGACTAGAAATTTACCGCAAAAACTGCTACTACATAGCTTGCTTAATTTATAACTCCATACCGAAAGAAATTACTGACATGTTTTACAATAGTTTCTGTAGGAAATTGAGCACCTGATTGACCGAAAATTGCTTTTATTCGGTCCAAGATTTCCTTAAAACAACAAATTGTAGGTATACTAAGTACGCACAGTAAATGTTAAGTAAAATTCGTTTTGATAGTACCTATTAATATAATACTATGACAATGGAATTATTTTAGTCATTATTATACTGGACTTTGTTAATATGTTGAATATTATTGAATTGTAAATGTTGTAATGTATGTGACGATTTTCTTTAAATATTTGCACGCCATCAGCCGGCAGAATTGTGCTGGACTATAAAATTGAAATGTAACACTTATAATGACCATGATTCAAGCAAATAAACGATCTATCTCTCTATCTATCTATTGACTTCATGATCGATTCAGGGTCTCATTAGGTCATCATATATTGACTACTCGTATGTATGTGACAAGCTATCCGCCGCGTGCTACGCACTGTCTAGACTCGCACCTATATTGTCTCTCAGTAAATTGAATCTATTCGATTCTAATTTGAGGGGTAAATCTTCGCGCCGGTGCATGGCAAAGGTTCGCACGGCACTGCCTTTTTTACAAGAAACTTTAGGAACTTAAGTATAGTTTACTGACCCTTTGTGCTACACTGTAAGTGAGGTTCTTCAGAATAATCATTGACCCCAGCACATTCCAAAAATTGTAAATTCTATATATTTAGACATGTAAATGAGATGTACAATTTTCAATAAATAATCTAAAATCTAACATTTAAGAGTCCCATTACGAAATATTTAAACCAGTCATAATTACAAATCTTTGTTTAACCATAACACTTGATTATACTCAAGTCTGAAGTCTAAAGGTATTCTATCCACGAGCCGAACCTTTCGGTTGCACCTACAAAACGTATTCGTGATTCGCGAGATTCACTTAACGAAGTCACGTGAGTTATCTGACTATTTACTTTCAAGTCACAAATGAATTTACTTATACAAGAATTCTGGACACTACTGTGTAAGTCATGGTTTATAGCTAAAGGATTAAAAGAAACTAAGCACCAAAGCTTTCATACCCATTTTACATCCTGATTCAGAGCATAGTATCGGAGTCAACAAAGCTAAGTTTTTACGATTGCTAGGTGTACATCTTGTTGTAGTTACTAACTTGTTGTAGCTATGGTTACGCACGTAGGATATATTCATGATTAAATTGTAAGTAATTTTACTATTATATTTATCGTTGTGTATGGAAAGCATTTAAATGATTAATACCTGCTGATTATGGTTAATATTGCAATTGACAATATTGTCAACGTATCACGTAGGTATCCGATGAATCTTCATTGGTTTATATTTCAAGACTCCACCTGATTTATTGAGTGACAGATACGTGATGATGATATTTTTTTTTTATAATAAATTAATTTTTCCCTGCCCCCTAACAATCGACTCGTACCTGAGGGCCACCAGCCACCTCCACACATTATTTTGGTGTAGGTATACTATTGGTGTATCATACTGACAACATTGTTCCATCCTCTGTTTCATCACAGCTGAGCATCACGCACGACACAACACAGTATACTCACTATGCGACTCATAATATGTCTGAACTCACTTCTTTAACTCTTTAACCAGCATTATCTGATATATCACAACTGTCAATAAATAACACTTCCTTGATTTTCTATGATAGACCGCAAAAATTGCTATGTCAGTCACCTGAGGGCGCACCAGCGACGCTCTCCGCAGTGATTAGCAGTCGCTGAGGCCGAATACGGCTAGGAGAAGATGATGATGACACAGTTAAAATTGCGAGTAACTTATTTTACGTTAAAAGTTAATCCTTCTCGGCATAACCTGGTAATGAAAATCATCACTAGTGGTCTTGAGATAAGTTGCTGGTAACCAAACAATAATGAAGTCAACATCAATTAGATCCATCGAATTGCTGTCAGATCTCTTATTGACAATAACCACCGAAATAAAAGTGAATCAGCACCAAAGCCTACTGCCACATACTAACAAGTGAACTCCCAGGATACTACCATTCTTTTGATCTCAATAATATGGTAAAATAGATATGAGCAACGTATACCGATTTCAGTAATTTATTCGGTATAAATGTAACTATGAACAAATACACTGATGAAATCAGAACGAAACTTGAGAATAACATCATACTGTCTAAAACTTCCTCCTCCTGTCAACAAGAAAAATATAGGAAAACCACAGATTGCTCCCAAAGGTAAAATTGTAACCGTCAAATTGATACAATTCATTCGCAATTTATTATTTGTGTCTGCAGCTTATAGTCTCTGAAGTTCGTACACCCTTGAACCTCTGACATCTTGATTGCAATCAGAACAATGAATCCGATTCACCAGAAAACATTTAGGTCATATTTTCAATAAAAAAGTAACCATCAAATATAGTACCTACATACCTGAAAGAACAGGCTTTGCTCTTTGTTTTTTCCAGAGAAAAGGAGTTGATTCTTTTCACCTCCGTAAACCCGTGTAGTAAATAAATTGCATTGAAATCTGATGCGCTGTTTTCGACAATCCATTGACACTCAAATAAATATACCAATGCTGCTCATTGAATAGTTTGGAATAATTATATTTTGTATATAATCCCATAATTTGTCATTGAGTCAGTAAAAAATACAAATGCTATACATATTTTTTGCATTTATAAGGTGCAAACCAGCCACGAATGTACTTTTACCTACTTTAGTATGATACCAATAAATATTTTTGATTTTGATTGAGAGCCGTACCAATTACCCTATTTATAGTAACATGACATTAAAATGTACTACTTATGGAAGGTTAATTCCTTATGATGTCTAAAAGGTCTTAAATGTTTGCACCACACTAAACATTGATCAATGGTTCTGTTATATAACTTGGTTTTAACTGTAACCTTTGCATAAGGAGCACCTCTGACATAATACAGTGATAGTTTGCTGTAAGTATGTTTTCTGAAAAGTCAGAAACATTTAAACCGATTAAGGCTTGGCATCTCAAATTTTGGTAAAAATGAGTTGTTTAGTAACCAGTTTATACCTTATAACGTAACAATTTTCGTGTTGGAAATTAGATATCATAATCTGCAAGATATAAGAAGTGACATTGTTTTCGTGGAAATCCATTTTAACGTAAGAAAGTGGAGAAAAATAAATCTAAATTCAACCCTATTTTTTCACTTGTAACCAGTTTACTGCTCCATTTTTTATCAGAAAGAGATGAAATTTTATAATCTTCTTCATAAAGTAATGAACATTAACTTCATTTTCTTACTTTCTTAAATTTCGTCTCGTTTCTAAAATATTCCGAAAAACATGATATCCGCGCTTTCGACCACGCACTTTCATCTCGCTCACGCCCACGCTCAGTGAGAGGGAGAGAAGACCATGAACGTGCGGGGCCTTAAGACAGGATTTTAATAATGTTAATCTCTTTCTCGTGGATGGTTTTAAAATCTTTAGATTACCTTTATGAACAGTAATCTGTTTTTGAGTCAATAATGCACATGCTACATTTAATATTGGTTTTGCAGGAAGTTGGGGCAAATAAAGTGTTAAACAGATGAAGACGGGCTTAGATCCCAGCATGCTCCACCATGTCGCGAAGCCACTTCTGGCCGCGAATGAGAACCTATAGCACTCAAGCTAAGACACCCGTATTCGCATATATGCAACTATAAACATACCCTTACAACTTGCGGAATCCTTTATATATCTGACATAGGGGCTGCCGCCTCGTGCGTACCAGCTCCCTATGACGTGTGGGGACTTTCGTCCCCGAGAATGTCCTCCAACCTCCCCTTATAGACATCCCTTACCACCATTGATACTGTCCCAATTCACACACTATTGTTCCAGTTACCCGGGTGCACCCTTGACTGATGATGATATGGCCTGAAGCCGAGACTACCGAACTACCCTGTTGTTACACTTGTAACTAATCCTCTAACACTAAAGAACTCCACAAATAAGAACTGTGTTGTGTGTCCTACAGGTCACGTACATGCGCGACCTGTAGGAAAACCTTATTCATCTACATGATATACCAATACGCCTCCCAAAGAGAATGAGACCTGTGGACGCACATAAATACATCGCATCATAAACAATCATCGTCCGATCTGTGAAAGCACATGAACACACGTGTAAATGATACCAAATCGTTACAATATCATAGGACGCATCGAAAGTGATTATGGAAAGAGCTCACCCTGGTTTTCCTCCAAATCAACCACTACAAACCGCACTTAACTGTTCGTTCCCAATATAGCTGTTAGAAACTCTGACAGCCCGCCTACCCGTCAACCTTGTTATAAAAATGATTCGTTGTCGGTGTTGCTACATAAAATAAATCGGCTGTTTGAGACATAATTATAAACACCAATGTAAATACTATCGTGAATCATGACCATTCACGACAGCGTATACATAATACATTACATAGGAATATTGACCAAGTTTCTTACCTATCTAATTGAACAAGCGAGCGAAGCGAACGAAGTTCTCCGATTCAGATTGGGCCAACATTATTTCGTATGTCCGGAGGTCCAGATGTCCCGCTAACCGGCTGTTCTCATCTGAGGCCGATTAAGCTCTACAATGAACTTTACTGTCCGGCAGTCCGATTTTTTACGGTCCGATATTTTTTGTATTGAATGTTGGACGGTAAAATTACGTAGGTGTCCGATTTTTTACGGTCCGATATTTTTTGTATTGAATGTTGGACGGTAACATTACGTAGGTACCTATAGTGCACAAACCACTATGTACATTTAATGGCGTGCCATATCGGACCGGACTGCCGGACAGTGTATTGCACAATCGCCCTACAGGTCGCATTTCACAACCGAATCTCGTGAAATGTTTTTTTCGAAATATAAAAAAAAACTTTTTGAAGAAAACAGAACTAAGTAGTCAATAATTAGGAGTCCTAAAAGTTAAGTAACAAGTGTTATTATTAAGGCTACACCTTTGAAATTTTCGTGAAAATGAGTTGTTTAGTAACCTTTTTATACATTATATTATAACGTAACAATTTTCAGGTCGGAAAAAATATATCATAATCTGCAAGATATGAGAACTAATATAGTTTTCGTAGAAATCCATTTTAACAAAAGAAAGTAGAGAAAAAAACATCGTAATAACAGTCGTATAGAGCTTCTTATTCTCATCTTTATTCAAAGTTGATTAAAACTATTGTGACAAAGGATCATATCGAAAAAAAAAAATCCGAAAAACTGGTTCGACAAAAAATAACTATATACTGGTAACGATAATCGGTTAAGAAATGCGACCTTTAGAGGAGAACAGTCGGACTTCTTGCTGGACATCCGGACATACGATTTTTTTTTCGCCCAATCTGAGACAGATAAAAAATATTTTTTGAATTTCCAAAATGTGAATCGACAAAATAATCTACAACTATTGTGCCTGCTAACAAAATTCGGTTGAGTAATGCGACCTGTAGAGCGACCTGGACAGCGGGACACCGGACATACGAACGATTTTCGGCCCAAGCTGAGACGGAGAACTTCGTTCATTTCGCTCGATCGTTCAATAATAGGAGTTCATGGGCCATTCAATTTTAATAATTTAATAAGTAGAGCAAATATTTATAAGTAAGAAGGAAGTGTTATAAATATATTTTGTTATCTGACGTGTAGATATATATAAAATGTTGATTCTATAAATATATGTTGTTTAATTTAGGTTAGCTTAGTACATAAATATGTTGCTACACCCTTGTAGGGTCCATCTCTGCACTGATTAGATTTTAAGAACATGCTGTGAATACCATGGTTGCAACGAATAAATGAATATGAATATTTGATATGTACCCTGCCTCCTTACGCTGTATTACTCATTGTTGAGGTTCGTGATTACCCTGTTGCGAAACTAATGAAATGTCGTCATTCCTTGCGTTATAACAGGCTTCAAAGTATCACGTTTCGGGCGGAACAATTTGAGAGAACTGTAAGGGAATTTCATACGAAATTGAAGGCCTAGGCCGGGAAGTAATTTATTTTTAAATTTTCATTCTACAATTTGTGGCACAGCAACACGGCGTTCAGCCATGAAAATTTGTTTGATTTCTTGAAGTTTTTTTTATTTATTTCATTGCATGTTTGAGAAATAGTGCATTTCTCAAACATGCAATGAAACTCTTTACGTTCCTTATAATAGACTCGGCAGTATCCTTTTTCGGGCGCAGCATCTCGAGGCGGCCTGAAATGGGATTTCATACAATTTTTCAGGCATTCCACTATTTGTGGCACAGCATCACACAGCATTCAGCCATGAAAATTAGTTTGATTTGAGGATTTTTATTTATTTATTTCATTGCTTGTTTGAGAAAAGCACTATACATGCCTCGGCGTGAAAACGGATTTCCGGCCATGTAGGTATATATAGAGATACGAGTGTTTTCCCGGTCTCTGATGTAATGTACTATACATGTGGGCCCCGGATGGTCCAGGTGAAAATAATTAAATATTTCTTGTAAAATCTTCTGCTTTATTTATCTTTATTTACCGTCTTGCTTCGTACCGATCGTCTTACAAACTGAATCATACGTCAAATCATTCACCTTTCTAAAACTATGCAAACCACGTTCGATCGTTCCTTATTCATCATAATCATAATCTAACAGCCAGCACCATACAAAATCATCAAAAAGTATCAATCCCACATACATGCCTGGCCGTGAAAAGGGCTTGCCAGCTTCGTATCACTATCCGGCCTCCCTACGGTCGGCCGTTTATACCTACTCAGTACTCACTCGGCAAGACCTTCGTTCCCGGCGTCTGCACTAATGTACTATTTCTTTAGAAACATGCAATGAAATGTCGTCATTACGTGGGTTATATCAGGCTTCAAAGTATCACATTTCGTGCGGATCAACTCGAGAGAACTGTAAAGGAGGCCTAGGCCGGGAAGTAATTTTTATTTAATTTTCATTCCACTATTTGTGGCACAGACGGCACAGTATCACGGCATTTAGCCATGAAAATTAGTCTGATTTGAGGAGTTTTTATTTATTTATTTCATTGCATATTTGTGAAAAGCACTATACATGCCTGGCCGTGAAAAGGGCTTGTCGGCTTCTTATCACTATCCGTCTATACCTACGTACTCACCCTGCGCCGGCAAGCCCTTCTTTCCCGGCGTCTGCAGTAATGTACTATTTATTTAGTTCGTCACCATTGTCTGTTGCATCGTCGAGTGCAATATGTGATTTGCATCACGCCTCAAAATGCATTGTCCAGCAAATCACCAAACACGTCATCGTCATTAGGGCCAAGTTAACTTAAAACCAGTACCTAATATTCTATTATTTGCTAATGGTTGCCAATAATTTAAGAAACGCAATGGTTTTGTGACGCAAAAAATTTGACTTTGGTCCATTTCCGTAATTAGTTTCTGCAAAATATGTGTTCATTTGAATTGTCATGCTATGTGATGTTGAATAAAATCTGTTATATTCTATTGCATCGCGCATCGCAAGAGGACACGATTCGCCTCTTACTTGCAATGCAGTTGATATACCTAGTCTTATTTTATTTAAAAGCAATTTCTTGCAGAAAAAACATACTACTCAGTGACTGAATACCTAGATTGCAGAAGTAACATTTAATATCCACCCACTGAATAGATAAAATAAACAAAGCGTCGACCTCTCTGCCATTCGCATGCCACGATTGTTTATAGTTTAAAATTTGAACTAGTGTATTGCAGTGCCCTTACAGGGTTGTGTTGAGATAAATATGTAGCTATAAGATCTTTTGTACACACAATGCAATGAATAAATGAATTATGAATTATTATAGAAAGTGATATAGCTCTATAGGCAAATAAATCCACAACCGAACATATTTTCAATGGCTGCCGGAATTGGATACCCTCGCGCGAAGTTAAATAAGAGTTTGCATTATACTCGGACACCACATCAACATAAACAAGAGAAACATGTTAATTATACGACTCATTATACCATTCCCTAGGAATCTCGGCAACTATGCGCTATTCCTTTAGACACTGAAGTTGAGACATAGCAATTTAAGGAGTTTTTAAGAATCCGCAGTAAGCTCGGCCGAAATTCAGCTTCCCATACAAACGGAGTTTCGTTCTCATTAGTTGTAACGAAACTTTGCATATACAATGACATGAGGTATATCTAGGTCTGAAATTAGTTTATATAGGTAGCTCCAGTTTATAAAACAAACAAAATACAGCAAAAACAAGTTTTGTATGAAAAACTGAAGTAGTAAGTGAGTAAATATTTATTTGTGATAATTTACTGTATTTTTTTTACTATGGTATCTGAAGCTACATAAACTAATTACAGACCTGGATGGTACTAAACTTACTCTAAGTACAAAGTTTCAGAGTAAACTAGCTAGTCGTTTTAAAATGAGAGCGTAACTACGTTTGTATGAAGAATCAAGCTTACTGCGGACTCTTAAGAGGAATGCCTATCTGCGATTTTCCCATACAAACGCTCTCGACTGTTTCCTCCCTGGTTTATGAACCTAGGGGTTCCGTACTCAAAGAGTAAAACGGGACCCTATTACTAAGACTCCGCTGTCCGTCTGTATGTCTGTCTGTCAGTCTGTGAGAAAAAATCCATGACTCAGGAACAAATATTTGTGCTCATCACACAAATAACTGCCCTTACCAGGATTCAAACCCGGGACCTCCGGCTTCGTAGGTCAGGGTCACTACCAACGAGGCTACAGGAGGCTCCCATACAACAAACGTGATTTTTTGCCGTTTTTATAGATAATGGTACGGAACCCTTCGTGCGCGAGTACTCCTACTTGAACGGTGTTTTTTTTTCAAATAAGGTCAATATAATCAATATCTATGCCGCCATGTTTCGCTTTTTTGGATTCTTTTATTTTAAAGAAACTTACAGCGCCTTAAAAATCGCAAAAACGGCTTAATTGAAACGGCTGCAAAAAAGGCGCAGTATACAAATATAACAACAAGTATGCAACAAATCAAAACATAGCGGTATAGATTATTTCTTCCTCTTGCAGGTTCCAAAACTTTATGATGATTGGTTGCGTTTTAGAGGAGGAAATAGTCGAGAGCGAAACCTCGATTTTTGAGTTTTTTGCGTGGGAATTTTAGTTCGAGCTGCAGTTGTCCTTATCGCATAGACAGCTCCCGCCGCCCACAACAGCGCGACAGAAGCATTGCGTCAAAATTTTGAGATTTCAAAAGTTGCTCGGGCCCCGTAGCATGGATGGCCCTTATCACGCGATAAGTGACATGATAGAGCATCCGTCCCTGGCTGACACCGTTCGATAAAACGAGACGACGCTCTTGTCTTGTCACTTATCGCGTGATTAAGGCCATCCATGCTACAGGGCCAGCTAGGCATTGCTCTTAAGACGCCGTAGTCAAGTAGCTACTTGTAGAAAAGGAATTAAGTGACACTTTAATCTTTAAGATAAGAAATAGGGACTGCTGCCCGCGGCGGCCATTTGGCCGTGTATTAACATTACGCAAAACGGTAAAAGGCTTACAACGATGCATGCCGGAGACATATACGACTTGTACATACTTAAGGAAATAATAATAAGATCTCATTCTCCCGCTAGTCGTTTCTGCGAACGGTCTTAATTAACGTATAGAGTCTCGACTAGAGTTAGGGTAGATATATCGCCGATTCGACCTGGAGGATGCTTTTCGCAAGCAAATGCACAACAGAAAAAACTAATTTTGACAGCTTTTATCCAGACCCCTCTTAGGCGAAGAAGCTACGGTAGCCTAGTGGTTCAGGCATGCGGATGTCAAGCGGCGGTCGTGGGTTCGAATCCCGGCTCGTACCAATGAGTTTTTCGGAACTTATGTACGGAATATTTACCGTTAGCTTTTCGGTGAAGGAAAACATAGTGAGGAAACCGGTCTAATCCCAATAAGGTCTAGTTTTCCCTCTGGTTGGAAGGTCAGATGGCAGTCGCTTTCGTACAACTAGTGCTTATGCCAAATCTTGGGATTAGGTGTCAAAGCGGACCCCGGGGCCGTTTGGGGCACAATCGGGAATAACGCTATGAGGATGATGACTCCCCTCTAGTGTTGTGGATAACGCTCATTTTGAGGCTTAAAGACTCGAACCCTAAAGACTCCCGAGGCTTAAAGACTCAAGTGACGAAAATACAATATTTTGCATTCATATGCGTAAAATATAACCAACACGGTTCTTAAACAGCATCGAGTCTTTAAGCCTCGGGAGTTTTTAAGGCTCGAGTCTACAAGCCTGACTCCATGATGTAGGAGATTTACATACTCATTTGTCTTTTCTGTACACGGCATTTACGGTAGCACGAAGACAGCCGCGCGTACCCGTCCATAAACGCGGCCTTAATGTTGTGATGACCACACGTCACGTCCTTACTTACAAAACTCTCCTCAAACCGGTTGCACCGGGTCGCACTACGGGTTGTACCGTACCTGAAACATACAATAATTACATAAGTATACGTGTATCACCATTTTACCCTTAACGTGCTCATGACAAGGCAAACTAATTTAAATATTGGGACATATGTATATAAGTAATAAACATGAAGATGGTCATTATGGAAAACCTGGTCAAGAATGGGAAGGGAGAGGTAAAACTGCAAACGAATGTTATGAATTTGACTCGTGTCATGTCACAAATCTCACAATTTCCGTTTTTGGGGGCATATTCCGACGATGTTAAGCACAAACGAAATGTATAAACATTTATAAGACGACTGGCTTGGTGTATTCTATATATATATATTATGTTACTCTATGGACTATGTTGGGGATGGACTAATACAGGCTACCGACGGGGTCAAAGGTGACGAATAGTAAACGGCCATCAGATATCACCATAGAGTCAAAAAACAGCCACCAAAACAACAAATAAACAGCCAACTTATTTTCAGGTAACCAGCGTTAGCTTTACTAATATCCTGATTAGAATATACCAAAGCCACTATCTTGTAGAACTCGTGATTGGATATTTTCTGTGTAGAAAAATAAAAAGTACCTTACAAAATAATAAAAAAAAAATGTTTATTTCATTTAACAAATAGGGTTCGGTTTAGAGTAAGGCTGAGGTCTCCTAGTAGTTATAGAGATACCTGTATCAGGCCCCGTAGCATGGATGGCGTTATCACGCGATAAGTGATAGGATAAGCGCGTCGTCTCATTCTATCGAACGGTGTCAGCCAGGGACGGCAGCTCTATCCTATCACTTATCGCGTGATAAGGCCATCCATGCTACGGGGCCTGGAGACCTCGCTCTTCCAAAGATAGTGAGTACATAATAAAGATACAACGTTTTTAAGCTTATCCTGTAAAGTGTGTTCTTTGCCTTAACCGAGTGGGCGACCAGTATCCAATAAATAGACAAATTGTAGTGCTCGCTTGTCATCGTGTCGTGTCATGTGGTCGATCACATATGATTATATGAATTTATATATTTACCTCTCTAGTATAGCGTAACCGACCTAAAGGGGTCGTGATTTGAAAGTGTCTAGGACCTTCGGCGACTAAAATCGGTTAGGACATGCCACGACGCACATACACCTAACTGTTATTACATGTCGAAACAGCGTCTATGGATAGGTATGATCTTTAGTTTATTTTATACTGTAACCTTTGCACTTGCAACTTGTGATTCTTCTGGAGTCACAAGTGTCCATAGGCTACGGTAACTGCTTAACATCAGGCAGGCCGTAAGCTTGTTTGCCACGATCGTTGTATAAAAAAAATGCATGCAATCGTTTATTTATTTCATCTTTTTTGCACAAAAAAATAACTGATGGTACAAAAGGAGGACTTAATGCTACAAAGCATTCTCTACCAGTCGACCTCAAGGCAAAGCAGATGAATTGTGGGCGGTGCAACTTAATTTAAACAAAAAAAATATTTGCAGGTCTAAAGATAGGATGGATAATATAATATAAAACAATACGATATGTTTTGAAATCGAATGAAAAATAAACAAATGCAACTCTGCTCCTGCCCCGCTATTCTATAACTAGTTTTAACGTCACCTCACCGGTCACCCACAAATATATCTTGACGCCGCGAATCGTAGTAACTAAGCGTAGGCAGAGGTCTAGTTTCGTTAGGCGTGACGGGTGGGGTGAGGCGCATTAACGCGTTCCGAATAACACCCCTGAACAGGATGAGTGACTTTTAATAGAAATTTGGGCGGCAGATTATCAGTGTGTCGTGGTCGCACACATTCCATCACATCAAAACATCTCCAGGTCAACCGGAAGGAGTTCCATGTTCTGTGTTCCTAACCTAACCTATTACCTGTATGAGCCAATTTACAAGAAAGTTAACAATCTACCAATACCTTATGATCTAAACTTGGACTTAAATGCAGAATTATAGCAACGGTTTCCTGCGCTATTTCGTAAAAGGCAGATCTAGTAATTTGTGCATCATATCCGCCTGAAAGGTCAGTGTAGAGTCGAGTAGGTAATTATGCACTTACATTGTAAACATATTGAATTTGAGAAGGTTAAATATTCTAGCTAGAGTGAATGGTACTTTTTGAAAATCAGTCATATCAATTCGATTTTATTTTATTAGCATAGTTATCGTCATTATAAAAACAAATGCAGTAATTTAGCTTTTCTTGAACTTAGATACTTATAAAATACTAGCTTCCGCCCGCGACTTCATCTGCGTGCACCCTAGATAAAAACTTTCCTATTTTTTAATTTAGCAGGTTATAAACTGTATTCATGCAAAAACTGTAGTCATCCAATCGGTTGAACCGTTTAAGCGTGAGTAACAACCATCCAAACTTTTGCATTTATAATAGTTATTAGTAGGATATAAACTGTATATGTATACAGTAGGAATAGACACCAAATAAAATAACCAATAATGATGAATTTTCTCGAAAAAGGATAGAAATATAGATAGGGGGTATATTTTCTTCATAAGCCTAGTGCAGGGACTGGTACTTGTAATACTAAGTAAGTGTAAACGATTCTGCTAAATAAATGTCTTAATATGAAACGATTGGCATTTACTATCACGCTCGGGAATCCATGAGCGTTGTCTCTCTCTAACAAGCAATATTAAAAATTTAATTAAATTAAAAATCATTTATTTAGGACTAAGTATTCATCCATAATTTGTCAGTAACAATATATTAACTTAAAAACTAGTGTTAGTAACAAAACAAGTTTTTTTTTTATTGATTTATTCAGAAACAATACAAATATTGTTATTTAATTAATAGTATAGTTTTACTGAATTTTATGTATAATAATTTAATTTTAAACTAGAATTTTCAGTAAAGTAACTTAGCAAAACTAATATCGGCGTGAGGGGGCACGCACCGGCGCATGCGCCTCGTCCCAGTACCGCATTATCGGGCAGTCCACCCGCTCAACAATCGATTGCAGGATGCTGTTGGTACTACCCCGTACCTATATTAAAACGGTTGTAGCTTCGTAATTTTTTGAGATATCTGAATTGGATTTTCGTCACTAGGCATATATATTTTTCTCAAAAATGGCCCGCAAAGTGAACATAACTCGCTACATATTGGAAGGTAAAGTGTATAGTTTAAGGCCAGATCAAAATAAAAAAATAAAAAACATTGCAGGCCGCCTGGAATGTTACATATGAAATCCTTTATTTGTCGAGCACCAAACTTTTTAAAAAGTAGAAACTGGCTTATAAAAGACGGCACAGGTCGTATTCAGCTAAATGAAGTCGTATTTTTCTGTTGCAAACGCGACATTTTTGTATGTGCCATAAAAATATTGCGTTTTTCGGTGGAAAAATACACTTGCGATTCTGTTTAAAAAATATATGACGTTTAATTTTATCTAATTTGCAGTATCCTCAATTTGTATTTAATAATAACGCTTGATTTCAATTTAGTCTTTTTTATTCCCCCATTTTTGAGAAAAGCACTATATTAGCCTCAGCCGGAATGGCAATTGCAGGCTTTGTATTATAATTAAACGGAAGCTCGTCCGTTTAAACAAAATACTCAGCCTGCAATTGCCTTCTTCCCGGCCACGGCAATAATGTACTATTTTGCCTTCTTCCTTTTGGAGTAAGTAATAATAAATTTTGCGTCTACACCCCTATTGTAGGAGCCATTAGCTTAAGATACTAGGTTAGTTTTAATCTTACACATAATAGTACATTATGATACAAGTGTGCTATGTTGGTCATTACACTCGAGTCGGTTTTTAAGCCTGAGCCGAAGGCGAAGGCTTAATGGAGACGAGAAGTGTAATGACCAATGCTCACGTGTTTCATACGACGTTTTTCAACACATTTGCGAGGAAAAAAAATAAAAAATAAAAAATGAAAATGTTAAAAGATATGTAATGAAAAGGCACTAGTGCGATAATGTAATGTAAAAGTCACGGCATGGGTAATATTCTGCATTATTTTGCTAATATCTAAAAAGATATGTAATGAAAAGGCACTAGTGCGATAATGTAATGTAAAAGGCACGGCATGGGTAATATTCTGCATTATCAGTGTAAATACGCTGTAATAAGACCTACTTTACGAGCAGGTGTGTTGAAAAATCATTTAAATGTTATGATAAAACCAGATTCACCTCCGACCTTACAACATTGAGTCACTTTTCCCTCAATGGATTCTTAAATCACAAACGGAAAATCCGACCTTGAAATCGTCACCCATCCATAAGTTACAAAATGCTAAAGGGCCTATTAACATTGACCGCTGGTTTGGTGTCGCAAGCGCATCCAGTCGTTCACAACACAACTTGCTAATGTCCATATAACGTTGACACCTCGCTTGATACCATGTGTGCGTTACTCAGTTTATAGTTACACTGGTTGTTGTAGCGAGTTGTCGGTGTGTGGTGGTTTCGACTCCTGCGCACGGCACGCAGTGTCGGCTGCGCCGCGCTGCATACATCTCGTGTAGTGTCTTGTGCTAAGTGCAGTGTCTGTTAAGTATATCGGATTGCGTGTGATAAAGGTATGCTCTCAATATTAGTTTAGCAAAGTTAAATAGGCAGAAAGGTAAAATCAAACTTTAACTAAGGCTGGGAAGAAATAACAGGAATAAGGACTTACTCCGAGCTAAATAATTAGGAATCAAAATTTTGTGGATTAATCTTGGAATAAACACTAATCTTCGGACGTGTGGGGAACATTTAAAGAAAAATTAAACATGGCTTGTCCATTGGCTAAATAAGGTGAAAATCGTGGAAGTTTACCTAAATAAATACCTATACAATATAGTTCGACTACAGTATACATTTTTTTTGTTAATAAAAAAAATTACAATCCTATATCTGTAAAAATTACTCAACAATTAATAAAATGTCATTTCTTATTGGTTGTTAATGGTTACTAGCCTAACTATACCTATAATTACTAACCTATCTATTATACTTTCACAAACTGTGGGTCCATGTGTTCACAAACGTCATAATTCGATCACTATATCCTACACACATTGATATCACTTGGTTTTTATCTCACGAAAAACAGCGTTTTCTTACTGGTATTCCAAGACTTATACTTATCTAGGTTAGAACTGAACGCGCGGTAAAAGGTATATTGGCTATACTTGGTGTAGGTATATTCTCTTGGCATTTAGCCTTCGAAGCCCTCCGGTAAGGAGTCATTTTAAAGACTTAAGAGCCAGCTTTCGAAACTGAGAAACATCTGAAATCTCTGGTGCAAAGTGAGTGATTGCAGTGTGCAGAAAACGGATACCTCTTGATATACTACACAATTCTAAAGAATGATTTGTCCGAAACCATATTTTTCCGAAATTCATAGTTGATAATTCCGGAAACCATGCTCCGCTGAAGGAATTTTCGGGACATAATGAATGAAATCTTTTTTCAGGTCTTCACCGACCCATATAAGAGGTGTTATTTAGTTACATTTTCATAATAAGGTAACACAATATAAAGCTTACATACAATTTAACATACAATATACACTGACATACAGTCAGGGGTAATAATATACGTACATAAATAAGGGCATAAATATATGTACACGCCTTTATGACATTGGCAATAGAGTCCTGTATAGATATTTATGTCCTTATTTATGTACGTATATTACTACCCCTGACTGTACAGAGGACATACACTTACTTAATATATTTCAAGGTAGATTTGACCTGCCCAATCCAATACTGAAGTATTGGACAGTCAAACCCACCAGCCACCATTTTCAGGATGCTGTTAGTACTTTTTCTCACTCGAGCCATCATCAGGGATGACATTTTATTTCGCATAATCGCATAAAAGTTATTAGTGCGGACCTAACCAATAATACTAACCTAACCTGCTATATTTATATTCTTTAGTAAATCATCAAATTTCTGTTTAACGGAAAATGCCATTCGGAATTTTCCAAATTACTGATTAATGATATTAATGGTGCTTTTGGATAAATTACTCTTCTGAATTTTTGTGTGTTCCCAGAAAAAAGAAAGATACATACGAAGAAGGTTGATATGTATATATACCTATGAGCCTATGACCTAGGACTAACAACGTGTACGAGCTTAATTACTACCAGACTTCGTAACTTCTTTGTTATTTTCATAAACGTAAAGTCAAAGTAATTTATTCTTCGATTTCGGCATATCACAACACCTATGAATCTCTATAAACCACCACCGATTCGGAAAGAAAACCTCTGCCTCGAGAAGCGGCGTAAAAACTCGACGAGGTATAACTTTTTCAAGACAGTATTGAATATATAATTCCAGTATCACATGCAGTATTATAAAAAAAGCGGCCAAGTGCGAGTCGGACTCGCACATGAAGGGTTCCGTTAAATAAATTGCGGTTTACGATTTATGACGCATTAAAAAAAAACTACTTACTATACCTCGTTCAAACCAATTTTCGGTGGAAGTTTGCATGGTATTGCAATGTACATCATATATTTTTTTTAGTTTTATCATTCTCTTATTTTAGAAGTTACAGGGGGGGACACACGTTTTACCACTTTGGAAGTGTCTCTCGCACAAACTATTCAGTTTAGAAAAAAATTATGTTAGAAACCTCAATGTCATTTTTAAAGACCTATCGCGCAAGTTGTAAAACATTGAAACTACACTTCAATCACACATCAAACGCGGGCGCGCCGCGGGCCCGCGGGCCCGCGTTCGATGTGTGAGGTGTGTCGCATTGGCCACATGAAATTCTTCATTGGCACAGCATTTATAAACCTGATTATTGGCGAGCTATATGAAAATTGCCAGTTTATGCTTAGTTTCGCAATTAATACTGTTATTAGGGTACATTAAGGTAGCTGAGATCAATGGCTAATTGGATACTTTCCTGGGTAAAAAGAATATAATTATATTTAGTCCGTCAGTTAGATTATCAAAATATATTGGACACGTATTTTTTATTTCGCCAATCAAACAAAAAACAGTGAAGATGTAGCCCGTTAAAGTTCCGCGTGACGTCACATTATGCTAAAAAGTGTACCATAATGTGACGTCACGCGGAACTTTAACGGGCTATATCTTCATCATTTTTGGTTTGATTGACAAAATGAAAAATACGTGTCCAATATATTTTGACAATCTATCTGGCGGACTAAATATTTTTTTAGGAAAGTAGCCAATTAGCATCATAACAGCGACATGTTTGGTTCGATTTAACTAGTTTGAAGTGTAGATCATCATCATAATCATCTGTATAGGTAGTAGTAGTACTACTGCTGGCCTCCTCCCATGGATGAGACGGAATTGGCAGTAGGTATAGTGTGTACAAGAGTATAGGTAAAAATCATTAAATATAGCGCAATAATATTTCAAGGAGTCCGCTGGATGCGGGTGGCGCAGGACCGGTCACTGTGGAACTCTTTGGGGGAGGCCTATGTCCAGCAGTGGACATCTTTCGGCTGATATGATGATGATGAGGATGATGAATATTTCAATAAGCCCTCGCATCCCTATTCACTTACATTTTGAAATATTTTTATGTCCAATTTAAATTCGTATACCATGGCTGTCCATATGTTACGTCATTACAAAATAGAGGGGGGTCTGACCATTGGATGACGGTAGTCATTTTACTAGGCGGGGTTAATTCCTTGTATGAACCCTCCATACAAAGAATTAACAGGATCATGATTGTCAAAAATATTTATGTAAGTGTATTATTTCATTATATTATATACTAATTTGGATTTAATAGGCTTCCGGAGCCGCACTGCACTGGTCAACTAAAGGCACAGTCTACAAAATGACACTTACGCACAGCGAGACCATTTAAGTATACAAATTAAGCGTCAACATAATATTGCCTATATATTTTCCTAGCCGGGTTCTTGAACTGTGTCCATAACCAAGTCTCCTGCATTTCATAAGTGTCCACAAACGTTTCCGGTCCTAAACAATGACAATCGCATTTTTCCACTCCGCAGCAACCTTGCGTATGAACTTGCCGACGTGAAATGCGTAAACACTTTGCCACAAGAGTTTAACACTTTTGCTTCAATTTGGGACTTATGAAATTACAAATACGGATACTAAACATTTTATCTCACGACTAGGCTGCCCGCGCGGCTAAGTCCGCTCATTACAAAAAAGCGGCCAAGTGCGAGTCGGACTCGCACATGAAGGGTTCCGTGAAATAAATTGCGGTTTACGATTTATGACGTACAAAACTACTTACTTACTAGATCTCGTTCAAACCAATTTTCGGTGGAAGTTTGCATGGTAATGTACATCATATATTTTTTTTAGTTTTATCATTCTCTTATTTTAGAAGTTACAGGGGGGGGGGAGGGGACACACACATTTTACCACTTTGGAAGTGTCTGTCGCGCAATCTATTCAGTTTAGAAAAAAAATATATTAGAAACCTCAATATCATTTTTGAAGAGATTGATGAAATTATTTTTTTTGAGTTTCAGTTCTGAGTATGGGAACCCCTAAAACTTAATGTTTTTTTTTCGATTTTTGTGTGAAAATCTTAATGCGGTTCACAGAATACATTTACTTACCAAGTTTCAACAGTATAGCTCTTATAGTTTCGGAAAAAAGGGGCTGTGACATACGGACGGACAGACAGACAGACAGACATGACGAATCTATAAGGGTTCCGTTCTTTGCCATTTGGCTACGGAACCCTAAAAACCGCAAAAGTGCAAAGCGGACTCGCCCACCCTCCGTAAAAAATTACAAATGTATAAGTTTTCAGATTTTTCCCTGTACTTGTACTATAATACGATATTATTTGCCAAATTTCATAGTTCTAGGTCAACGGAAATTACTCTATAAATTTTGATTCCCTTGAAAGTGTCGATATAAACGTTTTTAATACAGTTCTCAAAAAGTGGTACTTTTTGTAGCTGCAAATCGTGCGCAAAGTTGTATTTTGCGCACTATAGTGCTTTTTATTTTTCCACGTGTATCGAACGACGTTCTTTAATACAGTTGCGAAAAAATAAGAAAAACAACAAGTAAGGAATTTGAAACTTTTATTTTATTAATTCTGTAACATCATTGTAATACAGTTGAAAAATAAAGAAGTTGTTCAAAAAAAAATTTTTTTTTAATACTGTTCTTACTTGTTGTTTTTCTTATTTTTTGGCAACTGTATTAAAAAACGTAGTTCGATACACGTGCGGAAATGACATACTTTCCGCACTAGCATCGAAAGTCTATTTTGGCCGTATCTTTTTTTAACTTTAACTCAGTAGTTTGATTTTTTCACAGCTTCAAGGCACTGTAGACTTGAGTATAACTCGATACCTCCAGACGTTTCCGAGATAAAGTCTTGACAGACAGGCACACGGACAACAAAGTGATCCTATTAGTATAAGGGATCCGTTTTTTCCTTTTGAGATACGGAACCCTAAACACGCCGGCAACGTCATGGGATAAAATATAGCCTATGTTTGCTTTGTATGTAAAGGTTCATTATATATACCTACTTATTGGAGTTTTTTTTATCGGATATATTAATACTTATAGTTTCTGTAGAATACAGTATAATTATGGGAATCATTTAAGAAAGGTGAGATTTATTACTATTAATGTACTAATTAAAAATAATCAATACAATGGAGCTATGAGAGCTTATTGTTCAAAATAAACAAAGAACAATCGCCATTATAACCATTTATGGTTAACTTTAACCAAACGTTCGTGAAAACCGAGTATCGACCATTGTCTGAATAAAAATGCACAATGCACGTAAGCATGTAATTTAGTAAATGCCGATTTCCCATAAAATGAATAGACAACATTGCAAAAGACTATCTGAAGTTTGTTTTTATAACACAATGGTGGCTAACAACTAACTAACAAGCAAATATCGTAGCCTATGGACATTCACGACCCCAGAGCCACAAACGCGTTGCCCACCCTTTATTGATTTGAGGATTCGTTGTGATGAAACAGGTATCCCCTTGGATCGCATAATGGTTTTTAGACTAATGCAGTTTCGCATAATTGGTTTGGCATAATTATTTGTGGCATAATAGTACTTTCGCATAGTAATATTTTGGCCTACTGTTTTTCTGGCATACTACGCTATTAGCATAATTTTAGCTAGACTAATGTGTATTGGCCGAATATACATTAGGCATACTATTGTTTGGGCTAATAATTAGTTGGTATATCTGTCATTTTCCATAATTTCAGTTGTCTAAATGAATGAAGCTGGTCAAAATACCTAAAATGATATTATTATTTTTTCCGCTATTTTATAAAAAAAAAATCTCGAAGACGAAAGCGGGAGCAAAGCTGGGTGGGCATCAAATATTTATTTGGCAAAACCGACTCGGATCGCGGATAGGTTAGAAGACGGAAGCGGGAGCAAAGCTCCCGCTTTCGTCTTCGAGGTTATTTTTTTTATAAAAGAACGGAAAAACCTTTTATTAAAACTTACTACTAATGACAATTAGGCAATTTACTACTAAGTAAACCATAGGCTAAAATCACTAAAATCAAAATTTTTAGATTTTAGGGATTTTGAACGTAGGTTATTTAACGTTAGTTTTTTTTTAATTTTAGACATTGTGATACGTACCTACCCCTTTTAATATGATAATAGCGTTATTCATTTTGATATGATGTCAATTGATTATTATGGGTATTCATGTTTATGCTTTTTGTTATTAGTTGTAATGAGGGTTATGCTTTCTGTATTTATGCTTTTTAATATTATGCATAAAAAATTATGCGAAATGTGACTTATGCATATCTTATTTTCGGCGTAAAGTAATTATGCGTATCTATATTAGTATTAATGATTTTATGCCTCTCAATGGTAAACCGATGAAACACAACGCATCCCCGGGAGCTGTAGATGCCTAAGTTTTACCACCTGAAACAGAACACCACATCATCATCATATCAGCCGAAAGACGTGCACTGCTGGTCATAGGCCGCAAAAGAGTGCCACAATGGCCGGTCCCGCGCCACCCGCATCCAGCGGACTCCCGCGACCTTTTATTTACCAGGACATCATCATCAGTCCACCTTAAACACCACATCAAGCAAATAGGAAGTGAACAGGCACCATCTAGTTATGCATGTAACACCATGTGGAATGGATGGAGATATAGTCACGAACATTGAGAAGGGTATGTTAAGGTGGTTTGGGCATGTAGAGAGGATGGATGATAGAAGATTAACGAAGAGAGTGTATATAAAAAGAGTGGAAGGGCAAGTTGGAAGGGGAAGACCTAGGCGAACTTTCTCCGATCAAATTGGAGAAATCTTACAAAAAGGCCAGGTCAAAAGTACCCTAAACCGACGACGAGCATGTATGAGAAATGTTATGAAAGTGAGTGAAGCGAAAGTGGTATGTCAGGATCGTAGCAAATGGAGATCCGTGATCTCTGCCTACCCCTCTGGGAAAGAGGCGAGATTATATGTATGTATGTATCAGTGGCGGCTCGTGAGAATTGTCATTGGACAACCCGGAGCATAAAAAAGGGCTGTTTTTTGATGATTTATGGGTTTGTTAATACATAGCAAGACATAGGCAAGCCGGTGGGAGTCGGCTTGTTTGGGCGCTCCGCCACTGGTATGTATGTATGTATGTATGTATGTAACATCCTCGACCTCATCATCACTTCCCATTAGGTGAGATAGTGATCAAATGCGTACCTATTCGTAAAAAAAAAATTGCGATGTCATTATGGCTGAGGTGTTCTGCAAGCGGGTCCTTCGTTCCCCATTTGAACTCCAATTACGAGCGAGATGATACTCCTCTATGCTACTTTCGAATCTATTCTAATATCAGAACATCATGTAGGTATCTCTATTCTCTACTTATTCCTGCTAGATCTAGGTTCGCAAATGACTGGCACCTACATTATATCGTTCAATATGTCAACAATGCACGGAACCGAGCGATCGCTGACGCAACGGCACAACAACCTCATTCCCATACCCAATGTTGCCGATATGGGAATGCGAGTGATAAACACGGTGTATAATCAGCATCAATTGTACTTAATGAATTTTCTATGTTCTTAATGATTGAGATGTATTGACTAGATGCTAATGTCTCGTCACAGTCGCGATTGACATTTACTGTCATTATTTTTTGACCGCGACTGACTCCAAAATGGAGGTCCTCTCCCGTAATCGATACTTATATTATAAAAAGGAAATGTAGTTTTTGTAGGTATGTAATGGGTAACCTCCGGGACCGCTTATCCGATTTCAATAGTACATTACATCAGAGGCCGGGAATCCGTTTTCACGCCGAGGCATGTATAGTGCTTTTCTCAAACATGCAATGAAATAAATAAATAAAAATCCTCAAATCAAACTAATTTTCATGGCTGAATCCCGTGATGCTGTGCCACAAATAGTGGAATGAAAATTAAAAAGTTACTTTGCCTGAAAAGTTGTATGAAATCCCATTTCAGGCCGCCTTGAGATGCTGCGCCCGAAAAAGGATACTTCCGAGTCTATAAGGAACGTAAAGAGAATATTTCATTGCATGTTTGAGAAAAAATTATTCACACGCGTGTAGAATGGGCTTTCTGGATGGTTTAAGGCAATATTTGATCCCGCGGGTTTGCCTGCGTTCTTTAATTACAGCGAGCGAAGCCGCACGGGCAGCTAGCCTTAGTATACAATATATATATATACTTTTTTTCTTTATTTTATTTAAACATATTTAAACAGCATTACAGATTTACTTAAATCTAATACACTGTCAAACGAAATATAAAATTAAAGGAACTAAACAATACAATAAAACAAATCAACTGCGAATACTAGAGGGCCTATCATCCTTCATCTCGCAAAACTTTAGGCACTCCTTCACACAGCCGTCCATCGCCACGCCGAGGTCTAAGCCGTCTAAGAGCCATTTGTGGGACTTCTGGAACGTGCATTTCTTTTATACCTTCTTGATGAGCGTGCTCCATCTTATTTAACTTCCATGAGATTAGGCCTAAGTCGAATATAAAATAAAACGATACATCGTAAAATACAGAGTTTTCTGGGTATGCGTACCTAGGGAGTAAACTTTAAAATTCACCGGGGTATCGAGTGTCCTATCTGACGTAGATCCACGGCACGTAAGGACCCCAGAGATCCTGGGGACCGATTTTTGACTTTCGAGCGCTCGACTTTTTCACTCGAAAACGGTCATAAATTATGGAATTCTATTTTGAAATAGACATAAAAAATGTAAAAACGAGTGCTATCCACCACTCGTATTTAATTCGATCGGTAGAAAGTAAGTGCCAGCAATTTTGACACTAGAATCTTATTTACTTTTATTTAATTTTCGAGCGCTCGAAAGTCAAAAATCGGTCCCCTGGTCGTGGTCGTTAAAACGCCGCCAAAAAGCACGCAGAAATGCTGAAATGGCCCCCACCACACTCCAGAAGGAGAGTTTGTGACGAAACACAACGATGGTCGTAATCGATCCAGTGCATTCAGACAAACATGCTGGAATCCGCCGCATGAAAGCAAAGATGGTGACCGCCGTGGAGGTTTTAGTGAGTTTATTTATTTATTTATCGTATGGAATATTTTGGTCACTGGATTACATAATAAGTTTCTGTCAAAAATTTCATTTTTGGTACAAGCTTTTACTGCTGACTGTACTTTTCTGCATACCATCATCAAGTACTCATTGAGACGATTCTAACGAGCCCAAACTCGATGGGGTTGTGTCGTTTTATTGCGGAGTTCGTATGGCCACCTTCCAGCTCCAGCATCAGATCAGCTCCAAGTCATCATAATATTGCGTTGTCATATGCAATGTCAATACGCTTGCAAAATTTCAGCTCAATTGGATAACGGGAAGTGACTGAAAAATTGATTGCAAATTTTGACGGACAACTTAGGTACATACTTACATATTTACTTATTTACATACTTACATACGAACAGTGCAAGTTAATATAAAGGTTGTGAAAAGCAGTACCTACCTGTAAGATAATAATAAAAATAAAATTAATTAATTTACAGGTTTAGATTAGTCCTCTTCAAGTACTCCGTAGCCAGTTGAGTAAGATTCTTGAGATGCTCCATCCCCCCTGAGAATTTTGTTGTCGGGCATTCCACAACCATGTGGCTGACTGTCTGGTCGGGGTTTCCACACACGCATCGAGAGGAATCGCACCAGCCCCTTATACCAGTGGTGGGCGCAGTTTCCAATTCTTATCCAATTTCCAATTATGCGGTTTAATTGGCACCACATCTTGCGTGTTTAGTGGATAAAAAAACCACATATAATACATCACATCATTGCTTTTATTCTGACGAGAAGTAAAGTAGTGGTCTAATTTAACAGGGCATAATGTACCATCGTACTAAAAGGTAAGAGCTCTTAAATATAATTCGGGGATCTTAAAAATCTCTCGCCATAGCTCATTTCATTCGCGGGAGGAAACTCCTTTTCATATATTTTACTTCAAGGTATTCAACGAACCTATTTAAGCAGACAATTCGACCAATTAAGTAGGAGCAGGACAGGCAGTAATTAGCAACAGTTGTATGCCGCAACGCTCGGGTAATTCCACGTTTGCACGAAGATTGCGCTACTAGTTTCGCACATGAAAATGAGTGATAGGATGTCTAATTATTACTGCATTTGTTTGTTTCTACAAACTAACAATTTAATGGAATCTTGCACACCATCAAGTCTGTCATCTTTGCCACCTGCTGTATGATGTTACTAAAACGCATTTGTAACACCACCACCAATCAATCAATCGTGTGTCAATATTAACGCTACAATACATTTTATATTAATACGCACTGCTCCTATGACCTATATAAGTCCTATTAACTATGTTACCAATAAAAATATTTCATTACTTTTCATTTAATTCCTGATGAAAAACTATTTGTAATATAGTTTATTCATAACAAATGATAACGATGGTAACATTATTGTCTTGATTGTGAAAAGTGTGGAAAAAATGTGTCTACTCTTTAAAAATTTATTCGCAATTACTGTCAGATTTTTTTTTTCCTGTTCCCATATCTTTTTGGAGTTTACCTCCACTATATGCTCATGGACGCTGGCGCGTCCCGAAGGGTCCAATATTGTAACACACTGGTACCCTAGAGATGGTAAGAGGAGTAGGGGAAGGCCATACAAGAGATGGGAGGACGAGCTCAAACTGACAGCCGGTCCAAACTGGAGAAGAGTCGCAAATGATAGACAGCAATGGAAGGGGTTAGAGGAGGCCTTTGCCAAGAGGCATAAGAGACATAATATGAAAGAAAAGAAAAAAAAACAAACATATATATATACAAAACAACATATAGCAAAAAAAATAAAAAATAAAAAAAAACATAAATATATATTGTATATTAATACCAAAAAAAAAAAAAAAAAAAAAGATATAAAAATAAAGATAGATAGATAGATAGTTAGTGAGTTCAACTTGCTTTTGCTAGCAAACTGTAGAGTCTAGACACTATCTAGGGGTTCACGTGCATGAGGGTTGAGGTTGACCAGGACCACATTACGAACTAACTTCGACTGAAAGAAAAATAGTTTTAAATCCAAGAAGAGCTCATATAATTTTGATGTTTAGTCTCAGATTTGGAACACAGGAGAAATATTGCAACAAGATTGCATATTCAAGATGTCAAAAGGTGTTAGTTTAATATTTGAGTTCACTACAACCTCAAACCATACAACATGTCCCGCTGCATATTATCACGCGATAATAGCCTCTATTATACAATGAGATAATGATCTCATCCCATATGCACGTAGTTACGTTAGCGTTACTTATGTAATGCTTGCGCAAACGCAGCGAACGACAACAAATACATTATGTGTAGCATCCTTAGCGCTTTGGTAACGCCTGGACTTTGAATGCGACACACGTTATAAGAGAAATGTAATAGACAGAGCACAGTATAGTCAAGGTTGATGGATTAACCAAGAGTTGAATACTACCTCTCTCTCGAGCTGGTAGTTCGTTAAATACTATAGAATGGGCCTTCGGGAGAGACGTATGAGTACTTACTACTTAGACTATGTTTATCCCCGCGGCACCGCCTGGATTCTCTGTACCTAATATATACTTTACTTTTCATATACGCAGGCCCGCGCAACTTCGGGCAGCTAGTAAAAAGATTATATCGCATTCCTTGGTTATACGATAATTATAGTTTACTTTACACTTGAATAGGAAGATATAACTAGGCATTTATAACTTAATAAGGCTTAAATATTTAATGTCTCTCATGAAGTTTAATTAATACCTACTATTCTCAATTTCCAAATAGTTTTGTGAGGTTTGATTTATCAATAAGTATATTCTTTAAAACCCGTTCCAAACCTAACTAATCAAGTAATCACTAATGGTTTGCAATTAATTGAGCAATAGGATAGTTACCTAATTGGTGTTCCGTTTGTTACTATACTACTACTACTACCTTTGTAATTATAGACAATACTGATGACTTTTCTGTCCGAACACTAACGATATCTTGTGACTGTACACGCGCCAAAAACATACATTCATCTACTAATGTACAATCGAACCAACTGAATCATGACCCACCATAGAACCTTGTCACAATTAACGAAAATACGCACGATCGAATGACGTTTAATACGTCAGTTAATTGTAACAAGGTTCCATGCTGAGTCAGACAGGATTAAATTTTGTCGATATTCTATGGTAGTTTTAAATTCTATACACTCTTCTATGGTTTACTTACTCTATCCGAATTTCGAAAGGCGTGCATCACGGAGCTCATTCTAAATGAGTTGCTTACGATGTAGAAATTAAGACATCAGAAATGACTAAACCATAAAATTAATCTAGCTTGAGTACAAAAATAGCCGGTTGAACATTTTTATCATAATCATTTGTGTAGAAATTAAGACATCAGAATTGATGATGTCATGATGATGTGTCTTCTCTTATCGAAAGAGTAATTTCCAATTAATTCTTCATTCCGCCTTTCTTTTTATTTCTCTATAAAATGAAGCTTTTATTTGCCTGCTCCTTTCCCTTTGGCCTTTCTTTTCTTTTGAAATATCCCTAATTGCTTTTATTTATTTCCAGCATGAACTGAAGCAGCCATGGGCATCCTAACGGTGGCTTCCACAGCCGCGAAGTCCGCGCTGACCATAGGCGGCCTCAGCAAGCTGAGTTTCATCCCCACCATGCTAGCCGCCATGGCCTACTTCAACTACGAGCTCCTAGACCCTGAAAGCCGACCCTTCAACCAGAAATACCTTCGGGAGCAGTACGACTTCATAGTCGTTGGTGGAGGCTCCGCGGGATCCGTGATGGCGAACAGATTGTCTGAAGATGAGGGCTGGAATGTTCTGCTGCTGGAGGCAGGAGGACATGAGACGGATATTAGCGATGTGCCGCTGCTGTCGTTGTATTTGCATAAGAGTAAATTGGATTGGAAGTATAGGTAAGTTTAAAAAAAGTTATACCTTTAACCATGACACCGTTGCATAAATATTAAAAACCAGTAGAACTTCTTAGTAAAAGTGCCACGATTTTTAAATATACCTAAGTAAATTACTTTAAGGCGCTCTTATTAGACGATATTTAGGTATTTGCGGAGGTGAGGCAGACGGAGCGGGAGACGCGCGTCCCGCGCACCCCGCTAACGGCCTTATTCTGTTGGCATCCGTATTCGGCTCGTTTTTGCGGATCATACGATCAAATGTTTGTCTTCTTGAATAATTGTTTTATTTTTCAAATCTTGGTTGATTTGTGTAAGATTGTCCCCAAATATTTATTGTTTATTTATTTATTTAAATCAATTTTTTTTAAGAAAATAAGGAATAATAGGTAGTTACAGTTCTTAAGTACATCGTAGTATGATGACATCAATTATGGACACTTACTTTCCAAAGATATGTTAGTACAGATTTCTTCATCATCAATCCACCTATCGTTTTCCCAGTTCCTATGTGGGTGCTTCCGTTTTCCAAATACGTAGAACTGATAAAATAATAGTACATCTTCACTTCCTAAGGGTGAACGTCACCAATGATGGATTGTACTAATATATTACAGGTTTTTTAAACCGAAATAAAATCGATTACTTCTATAGGTAAAGTTATAGCGCCGGTTAACACCCGCTTAAGAAACCATCAAAAATAATAAACAAATAGCTATGTTCATCTATTTATCTCCTGGCAAATTATATTATTACCATGTATGTCTTTCCCGCTCACGGGACAATGATGTCCCGGACCTTTGGGAGGCATGCGTGGGGCTAGGTACCTACAAAGTACCAACGGAGCCAACACGTAGAGGCCCTTTTGACAATTTAATGAAATGCAAGGAGTATTATTACCATAATTATTACCTTTGTTACATAAGTATGACTGACTGATCAAAAACTGGATAATTAGACCACTGTTAGTCAGAAGAGCATTTTATTATACAGGGTGGTTATTTTAAGACCAGCAAGTTCTTCAGTACATGACTATGTCTATTAAAAAATGTAATTTGACCAAACATCATATAAAAATAACAAATTCAATTTGTCTCTTAAATACCTAAAAGTGTTATGTCACTGCGCTCGCGCGGCGCGTGCTGCCTACCATGCTACCTCGACCAGCGGCCACACCGCGATGGACCTTAATACTCTCAACAAGCCAACAAGATTGGACTTATACTTGGCTCTATACTCCAGGCAAAATACGGTTTCGAAAATCATTAATTTATAATAGCGTTTTTTTGTATATTTCATTTTTAATCGTTATTCTAAGATGCTTTACACAAGAATCCAACAAATTTTCCAACCGGAAGTAATTATATAAATATAAATTAAGCTTTAATTGTCTTTTTTTGTTTGATTTATATTGAATTTTTTAAAGCAAATGTAAATTTAGGTAAAAGCCTCCTCGATCTCATGCCATTTTTTTCGGTCTTTAGCCAACTGCATCCAGCTAGGTCCGGCGACCTCAGTTATGTCATTGGTCCTACGTCTTCGTCGTCTACCTTTCCTTCTTTTGCCTTTCGGCCCTGACCAGTTTGTTGCTTCCAGTGCCCTTCTTTTCTCCTAATATCTGGCGATATATGGCTTTTACCCGAATGGGGTCCATATAAGAAAGAAAAATGGCATAAATCTTTTAGATTTAGTAAATATGTACTAACACAAACAATATGGAATAAATAAAGCTTAAATAAATATATATATATATATAAAATAGCTGTTGCCCGTGACTTCGTCCACGTATAACATGTTATCGTCTAAATGTTTGTTTAAGAAATTTAAATGTTTGTTTAATAAAAAAAAACATTGAAATTAGTTTTGTACAGTCAGCATCAGATAGTTAGTAGCAGCCTAGGTAACCAAATATATCGCAACACGTCTTTGTTACTATAGGTGTAAGGATGTGTTACGATATATTTGACCTACTTTGGCTGCTACTAACTATATGACGCTGACTGTACCTAGTCTTTAAGTAAACAGTCTAAAACCGAAGTTACAAATCCCTTACTTTAAAAATGTCTTGCTCTCCATACAAACTAGAAGAACTGTATATCCTAGAAGTAGGTATTTTTGTCAAGACCAATCCAAGCATGTTCAGTAACGTTTCAGAAGGCCGCAGATTTCCGACACGTAAACAATACAAACAAAAATTGAAAACTTTGCAGGGTAGCAACAACACAGCGCTAATCAGAGGCGGAATCTTGGGAATGGCACCAAACATTTTCAATAAAATTCCAGACCGAATTAAACACTGGATATTAATAAATTTAAAAGACAATTGACTTCAGATTCAGATTCAGATTTGTTTATTATCATAATTTTACAATTGAAATCATAGTACAATGAATATACAGATAAAAATGTGTTAAAATTATAACTTGTCAGTTACAATAAAATACAATAGATGTGTACAGTTGTGTACAGAATTGTTATTATTTGTAAATAGTTTAATAATACTCATACTCATAGCATAATGCTATTACATAAAATAGAGAAAGAAAACATAATACAAATATTAACTTCAAGCTTTTAAGATCTTGTTATTTAGTAATTTGAAAGAAATTCTTGTAAACTATACAGTGTTTTTTCAAGCAATAGTTGTTTTACATGGAAGCGAAAAGAGTTGTCGTTTGTTATGGTTTTAAGGTTTGAAGGTATAGGCTGTCCGACGGTTTAAGAGCTAAAAGCCATAAAACTTGTTACAATGGCTTTTTTATTTCAAAAGGTCTGAAGTCGTAATACGACAAAGTGAGATTCGACCCAAACCACTTCTATTACAGCTTATAATGCACTTTATGTTTCTTTAACAAAAGGCATCATCACTTTTGCATAGGGTTGTCAAAAATTTACCTAACATTGGAATGGAGTAAATATAATACTCATGAATATATTATTCACTATCTGAGCTCTCTGTCACGTTAATAACGAATCTTGAGTAATAAATGTGTTCTCGATACCCTCAACATGACTAAAACATGCGGTCCATATATTATTAGCAATTTTCATCACCTCCTCGCGAAATTTTTTTGCTTCTACGTTGGTATTGGTGGTTCTTTCACTTGTACCGAGACACATAATTTTTTTCACTGTTGCATATGGCACCTGAGTAAGTTCAGCAGTTTTTTTTTAATGCTGTAGGTCCAATTTCTCTAAAAAGTCCATTGTACACATTTTTGACTATTTGCTTACTTTGACTGTTTAAATGAGTTCGAGCAGTGTACTGGTTTTCTTTTATCTACCCACGGACGAAACATTTTTACCAAAACAACTTAAATACTTAGTATAAACACGTTATCACTAAATCAGTTCCAACGGAATACTAGATGGACTTTTCCCGTTTGTTGCAAGCCCTACCCTCCAGACTTTTAACAATAGATGACTAATTAGCTTATCTTTATGGCTTTTGGCTCTTACGCCGCCGGACGAACTATAGCCGGTTAAAAAGTATTTGTCCTATTAACTTCGGAAGTTTTGTGCCTATTCTAAGTCTGGGCGAGGTTGTTTTGAAGTGGATACTTCTTTGCTCGCGTTCTTGTATAGGGGTACAGTTCAAAATGTATCACGTAACTTCCGGATTAATTTTTTGTAGAGAAGCCTAATCTGATTTCAAATAATTATTTGTTACATGTTTGAATCCTTCTTTATTTGCTATTAGTTGTTAATCACAAAATGTTATTTAGTTTATGTGACGGGCATGAAAACTATGCTGAAATGACCGCCATTTTCAATGCCTCGCGAGTCAAACGAGCTACGTCAGTCAATGTTGCTATATATACCGATTTATCTGTGCTTATACAGATTTTAGTGAATTAATGCAGATATATATTTTACGGGGACAACCAACAAATAAGTATCCACTTAAACTTAATTAACGGTTGTATCTCGGACACAACCCGCTTCTTTTTAAGTTATTCGCATTTCTCATTGATCTCGAACTATTTTCACCTCTCCTTTGAAATTCATTTGGATAACGTTTAACATACATCAAAACTTCCAATATATAAGTTGAAACTGATGTTAAGATACTAAGTTTTCTTAAATGTTCGCGACACGTGTATCTGTCCTTTGCATAGGGAAGTACTCTAATTGCACGTTTCTGGATCTTTAGGATGCGCTCATAATCCGTACTGTTGCCCCAAAGCATTATCCCGTATGAAAGTTGAGAGTATATGTACGCATAATACAGCTCTTTTAAGCAACTTTCTGACACAAGTGGTCTTAACTGTCTTAGAGCATAGATCCCTCTTGCTAACTTACTGTATAATGTATCTATGTGATCTTTCCATGACATTATTGGATCAATCATTTCAATCAATAGATCAATATTTGATTGAAAAGTGTTATTATACCATTAAAGATTACTTAAACGACCCTACGACATAACATGATTCCATTCCAGACATTCCTTAGTTATAATATTCTTTAGTTATAGTATTTTTTGAGAGTTTTTGACATGTATTTGAAGTATTTAACACCAATCACTGTATTGACATTTTTTTTTTAATTTTTATAAATATATTAGCTGGCTGAAATATTTTGTAAACCTACATTGTGGGTAATGCACAGAAGTCTTATATTTTGTATACCAACAATACTTGTAAAAGTTGTAACCTATGTTTAACAAAATAAATGTAATTGAATTGAAAGTACTTAATTTGTATTCTAATAAGTAATTTTTATGCAAAAATTTAAGTCTCTAGCTCTAAAAATAAAGTTTCCCCCATACAAACTTTGCACCCCTATTTACCCCCTTTAGGGGTGGAATTTCCAAAAATCCTTCTTAGCGTTGCCTACGTTGTAAAAGGTAGTTCTGGTGTAAATTTCAATTCTCTAGTCTTAGTAGTTTCGGCTGTGCGTTGATGAGTGAGTGAGTGAGTGAGTCATATCAATAACTCCATACCGACAAAAGGTATGTTCACTTAGATAACGTCACATTTATTTGCTTTAGTGGGCTTATTTTTAAAGGGGCGTGGCGGGGGAGGCTTTCTTGGTAGTTATTTGGAGAAACAGCGGTGGCAGAGTGAGTTCGAGATGTGAAACGGCATACTTTAGTGTTTTGTGATGGGTATCATGTGCACAAACAGCTGGCAAAGTTTTGCAGCTGTATAGGGGAACACCCTGTAGTACTTTGTACCCGACTGCCTCAGAAGGAAGTTTATGTTTTTCGAGCGTATGTATCATTATATCAGCCGAAAGACGTCCACTGCTGGACATAGGCCTCCCCCAAAGAGTGCCACAATAGCCGGTCCTGCGCCACCCGCATCCAGCGGACTCCCGCGACCTTTACCAGGTCATTAGTCCACCTTGTGGGGGGCCTAACCACGCCGCGCCTTCCGGTACGTGGTTGCCACTCGAGAACCTTTCCGCCCCAACGGCCATCGGTTCTACGTGCAATGTACCCCGCCCACTGATACTTAAGTTTAGCGATTCGGAGGGCTATATCGGTTACCGTGATTCTGCTGCGGATAGCCTCATTTCTGATGCGATCGCGCAGAGAAACTCCCAGCATAGCCATCTCCATCGCCCTTTGAGTGACTTTGAGCCTTCTTATGAGGCCTATAGTAAGCGACCACGTTTCCGTTCCATATGTCATCACTGGCAACACACACTGGTCAAAGACTCTCGTCTTGAGACACTGCGGAATATTGGACGAAAAGATGTGCCGTAGCGTATGTATGCATGTATGTCTATGACGAAGATGAGGAAGGGCCGTGGCCTGCTGCTGGTGGAGTGGCAGGGTCTTTTTCCGCACTCGTTTTTAATAGAATCTACTAAACAGCAAGTAAATATACTTCAGTTCACCAACTCGTTTAGGACTTTAGTCTAGGTAGTCGCTATCCGGCGCAATAGCTCTAAATGATTTTGATATATTTCTATATGAATAAATAAATCTATTATTCGTACAGTCCATAATTGGTACCATTACCCACCCAACCATGTGCTCGTGTCCGAATCCGATTTACACCCGACTACTTACTACCTAACAGTTCTAAATACGTATTCAGGATAACTGAAGATTTTTATTGACATCTTGTCAATATGCTCCAGCTACCTATTAATTTGTTTAAGGTGCGGATGTAGAAACGCTTTAATGTAGTAAATATCTCATACCTTATATTTGTTATTCTATCATTTCGAATGTGTTCTCCAGCATGTATTAGCGTTTCCTATTCCTTTATATATTTTTATTTACCTTGATAACTCGAAATAATTGCTGCAAAAAGGCGTATTTGCGTGCCAGGTAAACATTCACAGGTCCGTCGTCGGCAGTGGCCACGGGCGTACTAAATTGTACTCGCCACCGCGCATGCATGACGCGGACACCCGGTTTTTCAGACAAATGACCAAATGTATTGAATTATCAAACATATTGAAATTCTAAGAAGCCGGTAGATAGATCTACCAAAAAGCTACCTATCATAACAAATTTCATTGTAATATTCCAAATAACTTTTGAGATATTTCGAGTTTGGTGGTAAAAAAGCACTGTTTTGAAAGGCAAAATCTATCGAGGTTTTTGTAAGCAATCGTGATTTTACGAAGTACGAACATAGCCAATGAACTGAAGATATACATATCAAAAATGTGGATCTCTAGCAATAGTACAAGTATACTAATAATCGGTTTGGAAAAGGCACTTTTTCGATGCGCAGCTGCATACAGCGCCTTAAGTTGCATACAGTTACAAGTTACGTACCGTTGCTAGCTACTCAAAATAAGCCTGAAACATACCAAGAGCTAAACTCTTTTGGGATTAGTTTCTGGACAAGACACAAAAGACACATACAAGACAAAAAAGACCTTAATAAATTCTCATAAATTTATAATGTTTTTGACTGCACAGACCACTCTTAACAGACCGATAAACAAACGTCTCAGACAAATAGATATTAACGCACGTAACTTATGACATTATAAACAACCGGCCCCAAGACCTCGTATTTTCAACACAATCTTTCCTGAACATGAATGTACTAGCACGGACATCTTCAAGAAAAGGCTAAAAAACTTGCTAATAGATTACCCTCTCATTAATCTTATACACCGTGGGCGTTAATAACCCGAAAGATTTTAACCACGCATTCCGGAGGTCATTAGGAGTAAAAAATGTTATATAAATCCAATCCAAATTCAGCAAAAAAAAATTTTTTTTTTCTTTATTTTTTTCGGTTTTTGTAAATAAAATTTGGATAAGTATCGGTTCCTGGATGGAAATCATCCCTTTTAATAAAATGGTAACAATTATTTCTCCAAAAAAGAATGAATTTAGTGAGTGGTAGCTGTCACTTTGATGTATGTCAATTACGACTCGAAACTTGGCAACATCGGTAGCAACGTCTCCATCAAAAGAGCTTAATGCACTTTACTAATCACAATAAATAGTTTACATGAAAATGATAATATCTTCAAAACTAAGCAGGATTTGACTGGGGTTCAAATAACATTTTTTGCGCCTAATGACCTAAGGAATGCGTGGTTAAAATATTTCGGGTTATTAACGCCCACGTTGTATGTTTTTATTTTTATTCTTAATTATATGAGTGAGTAAAATTTTTTTGCAAATAAAGTGAGTGCAATACTCGCCAATAAACACTGTGTTTGGCGAACTTATTTATAAGTAATAGAAAATGTTACCTATTCTTTTTAAGTTTTTTTTTTAAAGTATCACATATTTATCAACTCATTCAACATGTTCCAGAACACAACCACAAGACACCGCGTGTCAAGCCATGGTCGATAAGCGTTGCTGCTGGACGAAGGGGAAGGTCCTCGGAGGCTCATCCGTACTGAACACGATGCTGTACATACGAGGGAACAGACGAGACTACGACCAGTGGGAGTCCTTTGGGAACCCGGGCTGGGGATACGACGATGTTCTCCCGTATTTCAAAAAGTCTGAAGACCAGAGGAATCCTTACTTGGCGAAAGATACTAAGCATCACGCAACAGGTAAATAATTTGTATATTAATAAAATTGTATGATCATCAGTTCGATGCGAACCTACGCACGGAAGCTGACAGGAGGTGGATGAGAGTGACCGCGGATGGCGGTCACCACTGAGGTCGACAAGCCTCATCATCATCAGCCTATATACGTCCCACTACTGGGCACTGACCTCGTCTGATGGATGAGATGGGAGAGTCATTTATTAATGAAAGTATAATGAACTTAATCATATACCTAGATGCTACGAAACAAAATTGTAACTTAACAAAATATCGCGTCAAAACTCACGAAGCTTAAGTCCTCATACCATTTTTCGTTGTTAGCGAAAACTTTAACCCAATTTCCTCACATTCCAGGTGGTTACCTCACCGTTCAAGATGCTCCCTACAACACACCTCTCGGCGCCGCTTTCCTACAAGCCGGCGAGGAGATGGGCTACGACATCGTCGACGTGAACGGGGCGCAGCAGACCGGCTACGCCTGGTACCAGTTCACCATGAGGCGGGGGTACCAGGTGCTCCACCGCCAAAGCCTTCCTCAGGCCTGTCAGGCTCCGACAGAATCTACACATTTCTCTCTTCACCCATACAACCAAAGTTCTGATCGACAAGGATAGCAAGAGAGCATTTGGTGTTGAATTCATAAGAGATGGGAAAAAGCAAGTTGTATATGCTAAACGTGAAGTAATTCTGTCAGCTGGAGCTATTGGCTCCCCTCAACTGCTCATGCTGTCGGGAGTTGGCCCCGCGAAGCATTTACAAGAAGTTGGCATAGAAGTGATCAAAGATTCTCCTGGAGTCGGAAGAAACTTGCAAGACCACATCGCGATTGGCGGTCTTGTTTTCAAAGTCGACTACCCTGTAAGCTTAGTCATGAATAGGCTTGTAAATATCAATGCCGCTTTACGATATGCAGTGACAGAGGACGGACCACTAACGTCAAGTGTCGGTTTGGAAGTGGTCGCTTTCATAAATACAAAATATGCCAATGCCACTGATGATTGGCCAGATATAGAGTTCATGTTGACATCAGCTTCTACTCCGTCAGACGGAGGAACTCAAGTCAAAAAAGCGCACGGACTCACCGACGAATTCTACAATGAAGTGTTCGGAGAAATCAATAATAAGGATGTCTTTGGTATATTTCCGATGATGCTTCGTCCTAAAAGCAGAGGATTTATCAAACTGCAATCAAAGAACCCTCTGGATTATCCACTAATGTATCATAATTATTTGACGCATCCTGATGATGTAGGAGTTTTGCGGGAGGGTGTTAAAGCTGCTGTGGCCGTTGCAGAGACCAAAGCAATGAAACGCTTCGGAGCAAGGTTCCATGATAAGCCACTCCCGAACTGCAAGCACCTCCCGCTTTACACCGACGAGTACTGGGACTGCTTAATCCGACAGTATACTATGACTATATACCATCTCTCAGGGACAGCGAAAATGGGTCCATCGAGCGACCCAATGGCTGTCATAGATCCTGAATTAAGGGTATACGGAGTTAAAGGCTTGAGAGTGATAGATGCTAGTATAATGCCGACTATAACAAATGGCAATACCAACGCACCTGTTATAATGATAGCGGAGAAAGGTGCAGACCTTATTAAAGCAAGCTGGCGCACTCCAAAGCGAGGGAAAAGATCCCTGAAGTGTGGTAGATTAGAACAGCTAGGAATAAAAAGAAATAGTCCACTTTGTCGAATAGAAAGATGACGATGTAATAAATAGGAATTCATTAGGCCATAATAATATAAATACCAAAACTACACGAAAGAAGTATTAGTAGGTTGGACAACATTATTTCTAGTCTTGAAATCTACAAAACTAATACTTACTTATGTATAAGAAGCCAAAATACAAAAATACGATAAGATAACATTAGGCTAAGATTATTTCGTCACACCTGTCCATAAAGTGGCCATTACCCCGCGTGCGGGAAATTCTACTTCCCTGCCAGGGGGAGACATTAACGTAACAACAACAACGTACTCACCAAGGGCAGTAATAAAGAAACCCTCAAATAGCATAGGTATTTGTCAATTACCTGCGATCTGAGACATCATTTGTTTTACCCGCTCTAGACGAGTAATGAACGTAGGTCTTTCGTATAATATTTGTAAATAAACTATTATTTAATGTATAACTCTTTCATTTATCAATTATCTCTTTCAGATCCTAATAACCCCCAAGATTTAGTTCGGCCATTGTCAAGTTCAGTCCGAATTGTAAACATCATTACATTCATAACAAACACAAATGAGCTTGACATTGACATTGATGCTCGTAACTTAGATCGTTAGCACAAACACTACATGCAAGTAGTTGAACGATAGCGTGAACTTTTCGTACAAAAGTTTTAAGGACTGCATTACTGAATTAATTACATTTTTTTACAATGTTAGATATTCTTGTTTTAGTTAGTCAATTATAATCATCTTTTTTCTAATTCGCGCAAAATTACCAAAAATCATAAAACAGCTACTCAGCTCAGCTAGCTAGATTATATCATTATAAATATTACATGTCTATGATTTTATTTCATAAAAAAAATAGTAGAAGGTAAATAATAAAATTAAAAAAAAACAGTAGGTCACTAACCTAGGATAAGTACTTATGTATTAACTAACACCACTGTGGACCCCAGTTGTCTTAAATAAATAAATAATAATAATAATAATAATGTAAGTGGCCAATTTATAAGATCAAATTATTAGTTAGCAATGTTGGTTTCATACGCCATTTTTGCAATATTCGTTTGTATGAGTTTTAAAATTACAGAATAAAGTATTACTATGTGATTGAAAAACAAATGTAGTTAAACATACCGTAGGTGCCCGGTAAGAATTATTTGTAAGTAATTAGGTAATATATCCCGGAAAACGTTTATACGCAAAGTTTTCCGCTGTCGTTCCACCTTAAGTAGGTAAGTAATAACAATTTATCGTGTTAAAAACTTAAGTGTCTCTGTGAGAAGTGGAATTCGCGAGCTTGTCTTTTAATAAATGTCGAAAACTTGAATCGACCTCTGATATTGAAACTGTTCACAGAATTTCACGAGAATCAATTGACAAATGCGAGCTGTGGAGGAGAACAGCCGGGCATATGTAGGTACGAAAGAATTTTGGCCGCAGGGAGCGAAGCGAACGAAGTTCTATGCTTCAAATTGGGCCGAAAATCGTTCGATGTCCGATGTCTGTCTATGTCACGCTGTCCGGCTGTTCGTCTGTTCTCCTCTACAGGTCGTATTTCTCAACCAATTCTCGTAAAATTTTGTGAGTTCGTTAATTATAAGATTTTTTTCTCGAGTCACTCATTAGAAATTAAAAAAAAAATGTTTTTAAGACTGGGTCGCAAATTTTTCATCTATTGGTATAGATTGTATAGATAGATAAAGCGAATCCACTCTCGGTTTCTGATATAATGAACGATAAATGAAAAGACAAAGCAAATATTTAGCGTGGCTTCCGAAACTGACTCACGTGTACGTGTAGTGAAAGTTTGTTAAGTAAAACACACACCAGCGCCATCTAACGATAAATCAGTGTAACTAGTAGCGATAAGTCAATACTCCAGAGCGCAATTAGAAAGTATAATGCCAGCGGATGCACAAGTCCAGAGCGTATATACGCCAACAGTTCAAAAAAGATGGCGCTGAGTTAGAAAATACAAAATTCTTTATTTGATAAAAACACATAAAATATGATGTAGGGATTGAGCCGCCCTGTAAGCCAAGAAATGCCTGTGTTGGGAGGCCCCGCTCTTCCTTAGGTAACATGAGGATACAATTTAGTTAAGATTCCTAGAACTAGAACTATTTTAAATTAATATCTAAAATTATTTAACTACAAAACACAACTATTCAGCTAGCTAACAAACAAACGGGACCATAGAGTGTTCCGAATTTTAACATGTGTTCATTTAAAGTATGTATTAATTTCGTTCGCTATAATTTACGTATATATTAATAACTTATATTATTTCTGTGTATTATTTGTGTGTGTGTGTGTGTGTGTGTGTGTGTGTAAGTTGCTATAAAAGTGATGATTGCCAGCCTCACAAGTCACAGTGTCGATTATCGTTAAAATCAATAGATACTTATGTAAGGATAAGGTGATAGGAAAAATATGTAGCATTTTTGGTTCCAATGTAGTAGCGTTATAAATTATGAATAAAGGTTAATATAAAACTCATTCCGGTATTCTACCGAATTAATTTCGTACTAAGCATGCAGTAACGTCTGACGTCTGCTAACCAAATTTATAAATTTCAATTTACTTAAAGGTAAAAGGGCCAATCTCCGAGCGTTTGAACCGCTCGGTTCTAAAGTCTTTGTCGGCTCAAGATTATTTCAGCAGAGGTAAAACATACCGCGGAAACTTAAATCAAAAAATACTCAGCACCGATATTCGCTTACGTCTTCATTAAAAGTGGACTCTGATATTCGTCTCTTTTAATAGTATTTCCTAGAGACGACAATTAAGAAAAAAAAACGCCTTAAAAACGCTGAATATTCGCCCAAAAATTAATTAATTTCATCTAATTTTACGGCTACGCCCGCGTGACCCGAATAGCCTAGTAAGTACCGTCGAGGTTGGACCAATATGTACATAAATAAGGACATAAATATCTGTACAGGACTCTATTATCAATGTCATAAAGGCATATACAGACATTTATGTAATTATTTATGTACGTATTCGTTCACCCTCGACTTATGTATAAGTTATAACGGTTATAACTTATTATACGTAAGTCCCTTACTAGCAAGCAGGTATGTAAAGGCGAAATAAACGAGATCATGGGACAGATGGGAAATGGGAATAGCCCACCTATACTTGCGTAATGGAATTATGAATAAACTAGCTGTTGCCCGCGACTTCGTCCGCGTAGAACTTTTTATCGTCTTAGAAAATGATTTCTCTCAATACAAAATTTGAACCCTCTTTTAGGGGATAATTAAAAAAAAAGTTGATGTTCATTTTCTAGTTTGTGAACAAACAGTCTAAAACCAAAGTTAAAAATCTCATACTTTAAAAATGCCTTGAAATACTCAAACTTTGAACCAATTTTAACACTCTTAGGGGATGAATTTGGAAAAACTCTGAAATCAGTTTTGTAGTCTTTTAACGTACAGAATAAGACCGAAGTTAAAAATCTCTTACTCACACTTTAAAATTTTTTTGCTCGCCATTTAAAATTTGAACCCCCTTTTAAACCCCCTTAGAGGTTGAATTTTTCTAATCGCTGAAAGAACTTTTTTCGTAAACTTTTAAGTCTCTAGCTCAAATAAAGTGTTGCCCATACAAAGCTTTCTTAACCCCCTTAGGGGTGGAATTTTCTAAAACTCTGAAAGTACTTTATTATTAATTTTAATAAGTAACATTTCGAATAGATTTAAGTATAGTAAAAAAAAAAGTTTTTCCCACACAACACTGGCTACCCTTCTTAAGGATCTTAAGGATCCCCTTAGGGATGGAGTTTTCTAAAACGCTGAAAGTTCTTTTTTAGTATTCTAATAAGTAATCTTTTTGCAAAGTTTTAAGTCTAACTCAAAAAAAGTGTTGCCCATGCAAAGCTTGCTCTCCTTTTTAACCCTATTAGGGGTGGAATTTTCTAAAACGATTTGTGTTCTTTTTTTGTATTTTAATAAGTAATCTTTCTACAAAGTTTCAAGTCTCTAACTCAAAAACATAAACTTTCCCTGATAAAAACTTTGCACCCCTTTTTATTCCCCTTAGGGATAGATTTTTTCAAAACGCTGAAAGTCTTTTTTTTTGTATTTTTATAAGTAATCTTTCTACAAAGTTTTAAGTGTCTAGCTCAGAAAAAGTGTTCCCCATACAAACCTTGCACCCTTTTTTAACCCCCTTAGGGAATGATTTTTGTAAAACGCCGAATGTAGTATTTTTCATGTTCTAATAAGTAATTTTTCGACAAAATTTAAAGTTTCTATTAAAAAAAATATGTTTTTCCCATACAAACTTTGCACCCTATTTTACCCCCTTAGGGGTGAAATTTTCCAAAACGCTGAAAGTACTTTCTTTGTATTTAAATAATCTTTCTACAAAGTTTTAGGACTCTAGCTAAAAAAAATAGTTTCCCACATACAAACTTTGCACCCCTATTTTAGCCCCCTATTTTTAGGGGTTTCTACAAAGTTTTAAGTCTCTATTTAAAAAAAATATTGTTTCCCCCATACAAAATTTGCACCCCTATTTTACCCCCTTAGGGGTAGATTTTTTTAAAACACTGAATCTAGGTACTTTATTTGTATTCTAATGAATAATTTCTCTACAAAGTTTTAAGTCTCTATTTAAAAAAAAGTAGTTTTTCCCATACAAACTTTGCACTCTATTTTACCCCTTTAGGGGTAGAATTTTCTAAAACCCTGAAAGTTCTTTATTTGTATTCTAATGACTGATCTTTCTACAAAGTTTTAAGTCTCTATTTAAAAAAAAAATGTTTCCCCCATACAAACCTTGCACCCCTATTTTACCCCCGTAGGGGTGGAATTTTCCAAAACGCTGAAAGTGTTTCATTTGTATTCTAATAACTAATTTTTCTACAAAGTTTAAGTCTATAGCTAAAAAAAAAAAGGTTCTCCCATACAAACTTTGCACCCCCATTTTACCCCCTTAGGGGTAGAATTTTCAAAAATCCCTTTTTATCCCTAGCCTAAAAACTTACTTTTATAAAAGCAACATACTGTGCAAAAATCAACTCTCTAAGATTAGTAGTTTCGGCTGTGCGTTGATGAGTGAGTGAGTGAGTGATTGAGTGAATAAGTCAGTCAGGACATAGGCATTTATTATGTATAAATAGATAGAAGATAATGAAACTCCCATTCAAATATCTCAAAAAATTATGAAGCTTGTTAGAGTGAGAAAACGATGAGGGACTGTGACGTCAATATACTCGAGCGTCATAGTAAAAAACAATCGTTTCATATGAAGGTGCGTTTTGCGGAAAAGGGACAGAACATACCCCCTCTTAAAACTTTGGACTCTTATAACTTAATCATTACCTATATAACCTCTTGCTTTGTTTCTCCATTTGACTATATTTATTTTAAATTCTTTTTCGAGAAAATACATTATGATTATTTACCATATTTTCGATTCCTGAGCTATAACCACGAACTTCGGAATTCGAAAATATTCGGGTATCTCTATCTCTATCGCACTAACCATACTCGAGTGACAGGGATGCAAATATATGAACATTGAGTATCGGTTTTCGTGGTAGCGCCGCAGGTACTTTGGCTGAATGCGCCGAGCGCGTGCCATTGTCATTCAAAAAAAACAAATTCGTGTTAATTATATTGTTCAAATTTGTTGATTTCATTTATTGAAATTACGACATAAAACGACATTTGCGCATATAAGTTCTCATATCAGAATCGAATATTTTTTTATGGTTTATATTTTAGCATTTGTCTCGTAAAGGTCTATCGTAGACGGGATTTAAATTATTAATAAGTGAAAGGCAAAGCAATTCCGCCATTTTGACGAAAATTTGACGGTTCTTATAGCTGACAGTTGGAGCAGCGTTTGATTTCAATAAAAATAAATGAAAAATTAAATGAAGTCGTATATTTCGGAAAATTAATTAACTGTCGCAGTCGGATAAAAACTATCCTAAGTTGCAGCTAGAATAATAATGTACCTATATAAAATGTTTCATATTTTTCCGTTCATGGGATGCTGAGAACATTCGAACCGCGCAAAGCTTAGTTTCAAACTGGCTGATTCTTTTTTTAATTTAGAGATTTATTATAAGTGGAGATTACAATGTATATTTATCACACCCTCATAACGATGACTTGCATTCTCGACAGGCTAGGCCTGGCCGGTTTAGCGCTGTTTCTTTAACATTTTATTAGATAATCCGCAATGTTGCAAATGCACAATCTTTGCAAACTCGTATCTCACTTGAACTTACTACATGTGTAATACAGTTCACATTCGAACATAACGCAAGTGCGAGATATAACTTTGAAGGGGTAATCAGGTAAGTTGAAGTGAAAATCACAAAATGACTTACACAAAATGACCATAATCATAAAGTAATCATCAGGTTCCCAGCAGGAAGATGTACTAATCATGTATTTATGTAATATTAATATTATTACTTGATTACTCCTCAACGAAATGATGTAAGCAAAATAGATAGATATTCGTCGCGACTAATTTTATTCCTCCCTGAGTCTTATTTTTGTATTTTTTCCCGTACACAATATAACGAAATAAATCGAAACAAATGGAAGCAAGGAAGGGATATAGGGTAAATCCTTATTAGGAGCTAGTCACCGTTCAATAACTGGCCACCTCATAATAAAAAAAAACCGGCCAAGTGCGAGTCGGACTCGCGCACGAAGGGTTCCGTACCATTATCTATGAAAAAACTATTTTATTCTGTGTTTTTAGTATTTGTTGTTATAGCGGCAATAGTCATCATCTGTAAAAATTTCAGCTGGAACTATCACGGTATCAGTGAGATACAGCCTGGTGACAGACAGACGGACGGACGGACGGACGGACGGACGGACAGCGGAGTCTTAGTAATAGGGTCCCGTTTTACTCTTCGAGTACGGCACCCTAATGAACTCTATTAACCTGTAATAAAATTCATTTTCGTGTAAGGTTTTAATTACTAGCCACCCTTTCAATAACTGGCCAAGTCATACTAAATTGAATTCTATTTGTAGAGGAACAGAGTTCATTTTTAGTATGAAGGGGCCAGGTACTGGCGATTTACCCTATATGCATGAGCATACTAGTGAACTCCCGCCCGCCGTTATCGACGAGTGGAAACAGCTCACAGCGTGCGGACCCTATCGACTGCGAGCGATAGGGTCCGCACGCGAAACACATTCAAATGAGATTTGTATTTGAAGCGATGAACAATTCACACACTTAACACATTTTTCTGAAAACGTGTGTCATTTTGAATCATCATCATCATATCTGACGAAAGACGTGCACTACTGGACAATGTTATGTCCAGTGGACATAGGCCTCCCCCAAAGAGTGCCACAAATACCGATCCTGCGCCACCCGCATCCAGCGGACTCCCGCGACCTTTACCAGAGGCTCTAGTATAAGTTTTATCTATGCAATACGTTTTCGAACGTTTTCGTTTAGTTTAAATTTGTATTGCAACAAGAACAGTGCCTCTGGTGGTAACTATTAGGAACTACGCGTTTCCATACAAATTCAAACTAAACGCAAACGCGTTCGAAAACGTATATGGTATCGATAAAACTTATACTAGTGCCTCAGGTCAGGTCATCAGTCCACCTTCAATCATTTTGAATACTTTGTTCAAATTCGTGTCGTATGGCTAAAATTAACGCGTATTTTTGGCAAGCTATTAAAAATAATAAAACATAGATCAATCATTATGTAAATCAAATGAATCCTTTAATTGATTATTTTCCATTGAAGTGTTAATGGCTGGTCACATGGCGCCGCTTCGACAGGGGCGACAAATAATTAGTATTAATTATGTAAAAATAAAAAAGTTACACAACCTTTTGCATATTTTTAGAAACTATGCTACGGCCGTCGCAATGCTGCCCACCTATTCAATAATAAGGGCATTTTCAATTATTCGTGCACCCAATTAGCGTGAGTTGTTAAACAAAAATTAACTCAGTGTCAGTTTTGTAACGACAATTAAGTATTCAAATGATGTGAAAATGAACTGGTTTCACATTTAAATAACGTGTATATGCATAACATTTATAGATTGAAAAGAAAAAGTTAATTTTTACACAAATTGAATACTTAATTGTCGTTACAAAACTGACACTGAGTTAATTTTTGTTTAACAACTCACGCTAATTGGGTGCACGAATAATTGAAAATGCCCATAAACAACTTAGAAAAGTTGAAAAAACCCCCTACTTATTCATTTTAAAGTTCAATATCTCAAAACCGGCCGGGCCGATTTTGTTGAAACGTAGATAAGAACCATCTCGTTCACGTCAACTTTCGGACAACAAAAACCGCATTAAAATCGGTCCATTGGTTTAGAAAGAAAGAAAGAAAGAAAGAAAACATTTATTCGTGGACAAAACAATGGGTGTAAAAAACAAAACACAGAACGTTAAAAATACATGGTCCACGAAAAGGCCCCGACTCAGCATGGTGCTAACCTAGAAGGCCAGCGCTGGTCTTCCGTCGGAGCCTTTACCTGAGTTACCTCCTGGAAGGCAACACAAAACAAATACCTACGTAATAAGTTTAGGCGCTACGATGCCACAGACGGACACACAGATTGGTACCTACGTCTAACTTATAACACCCCTCTTTTTACGTCGGGGGTACCTCTTCACGCTTAAACCGCTGAGCCAATTTAGATGAAATTTGATATAGAGATAGTTTGAATCCAGGGGAAGGACATAAAATAATTTTTATCCCGGAAATCATCCCCTGAAGTGGGGGGTGGTTTGTATCGAGCTAGGATATAAACGAGACCCACGCGAACGGAGTCGCGGGCAGAAGCTAGTAAATAAATAAATTTTAAGGGACGATCACACACAAATCCACCTTAGTCCCATGTAAGCTCAACAAGGCTTGTGTTATGGGTACTAGACGACGATATGTTGAATAGATTTAAATACTTAAATAGACCGATAGAAAACATCCAAGACTCAGAAACAAATATTCATGCTCATCACACAAATATTTGCCCTAACCGGGATTCGAACCCACGATCAGCTTCGGACGCAGCGTCACTACCCACTATAGGCTAACGGGTCGTCAAAATATGATGATAAATATATGATGATGATAGAAGTCTACGCTACAGTGTTATTATATGTCACTATCAGTGTCAATATACATCGGCCACAATAAATATTTGACTCGAGTCTTTTTCTAACGGGTCGGTCACGACTTGGAGGTGTCTGGTTGCCGCCAGGCGGACCATGGGTTTGTTTGCCACCAACGTGATTTTTTATTTTATTAAAGTGAACATGCAGCAGCGTCGAAACTGCTCAAGATCGTCTATTGATTGTGTTTGCTGAAAATGTGGGGCAAAATTCGAGATTCGAAATGTCATATTCCTAGCATGCGAGGATTTTAAGGTAATGTTACTTGTGCTCTTTAGTGGCACGGAAGCATGCTAGTTCCGAGCAAATAGCATGTGTATCTGTAAAGTTGCTAGTAAGTAGCATGCTATTTGCATACATAATAATTGAACATGCTCAAACAAGCATCATACTAAGGACCATTGTGTAACAGTACCTTAACACCTCTTACATAATATGTCTGTCATTCAAACAACGTAAAACAATAAAGATATCCTAGAGCCTCCGGAATCGCGACAGAGAACTATTATAAAATAGAAGTAAGATCAAACTTGAAACATTATCTAAATACGTGTAAGCTAGTCAACCTTCTTCATAATTCCTCATAACAAATGTTGCGTGGTGCAACCAAGCACACTTACTTACAAAGGTTTATATCCATTACAACTATGGTACACTTACGTCCATTCTGCAACAGGGTTAGGTAACACAGGACAATACATGTGCTTAGTCACCGTTTATCAACTTCTTGGTTTATGGGGTCACGTTATGCAATAACAACAACAATGTACTTGGTTAGACTATGTATACTAAGGAATAGGAACAACTAAGACATGTGCTAAAAGGTTTTTTCAGTTCATGGAGATTCCAGACAAGAAAATTGTGCATGTCCGTCACCTCAATACTCAATATACCGTAACCTCGGGGTACATTAACCCAATGGAGGGTTACTTTGGCCCGCATAAAAACCACACATAGCAATGTCAAATATTAAAAGTACCAACGTGAGCAGTTAGCTGAAACTAAAAATAAGATGATCAGACCATTCTTAAACTCATAAAAAAGCGGAGGACCAAGTAATTCGCGAAAGCCAAAGTAACCCTCCAGGGCCAAAGTACCCCGAGGTTACGGTACGCACATCCGCTGCATCCGCAAGACTTCTGGCGGACCGTACTGAACACACTTTTCTACGGAAAGGCTAATTAATTAATGACGAGGTGAAGATTCTTTGTTGGTAAGGCTGAATTCAAAATTGGGTACATAGAGGTAGTTTCCTACTGTAAAAATGCGTACCATAGTGTCCCATGTAAAAATGCATATATAATAGACCAGTGTTTTTCAAACTGTGACCCCAGGGGGGTCGCGAAGCCTTTTAAAGGGGGTCGCGGCTACTCGTATTTTTAAAGTTAAAGTGCTGTAAGTGTCTTGAACAGCGTAGGGTGGGGGGTCGCGAAATATTTTTTTCCGTGCTAAGGGGGTCGCGGCATGAAAAAGATTGAAAAATACTGTACTAGATCATCAAATTATCGCAATAAATTGTAATTAACAGTAAAATATCAATCACAAAAATGCTGTCTGATTTGACTCTTGTTTTTGCCTTATGTTGTGCTCCAATTGTAGTTGGTCCCATACAGACATCAACATTATATCCTCTTTAGAAACTGGTTCGAATGGCATGAATGAAAAAATAATAGGAAGGCATAAGAATATATGTGCGTTAAGGCACATTAACAATATATGTACTTCCACAACCAACGCGTATATGTAAGACAAGGGCTAAATACATGAAAATTTCGCAATTTTAAATACAAAAGCAAAAGTTAGAAGGTCGCACTTCATGGATAGGTTTCCTCACCAACAATTACGCGAGTAATTAAAATAAACTAATAATATGATAGCGAAAGAGAAGCGTAGGCATTGAAGCCAACTTTCACAGTAATAATAGACATATAAGTTATTAACAGTTTTATTAGGCGTCCGTTGTCTCATCCAATATCCCAGACATTAAGCTTCACCCAATAACCCGGTTTATTTGGATTGCAGCAACCCGTAATAGACCCTATGCACCCTAGCGCGGGTACTGTCTCTGTGTGAGTCCCCTGACATGAACAAGGAGGGACAGCATCAATTTGTGAGAGAGCCTCTATGTGTTGGCTGTGGTATGGTTTGTTTCAGTTAAAATGACGAACATAAAGTGGCATTTTCTAACCTTTTTTTGTAGCTAAATATGAAAGTAAAAGATAACAAAGAGACGTCATAAAACTGGCCGAAGTGTGGCACGTGTACTGGAGCAGCTACTGTTTGTTCTATTGTTTATGCGTAAATGTTTAACAATCCCACTTGAAGATCGTAATTTTATCTGGGACCGACTATACATGTTTGGTACTTCGGTGCTGCGATACTTCACTTCCCACGCAGGTTTCTATATTGACACCATTGTCCCGTGAGCGCGAAAAACATCTATTATAGAACTTAATTATTTAGTTATTTTTTATTTTTCCTTAAATGTTAAGATAGCATGGCAACTAGTCCAGTTGTTTACCTAATGGATATGTTCGCTCTCTTTCTTGATGAGGATGTATGAATGAGTAGGAAAATATCCAAAATGAACAACTTTCAATAAAGGTCAAGGAAATCATGGCTTAAAATGTCAATTAAATAACAGTATTTTAATACCAAATTTACAACGTGCATTTTGGTTCGAAACCATTAAATCCAGAAGCCTCGGAAGACACGTGTTAATGTTATATACTTGTCAGTGTATATTATAGAAAAGTGAATCCATGCTTTTATTTAACTTGCAATGTATGTTTATGTGTGCTTTTTAGGGGCAAATCTTGCAATTAAGTTTTGTTGAGATTGATGAGGAAACGAAGGTATTCCTTAAACTTTATAGGCACACGTATAGCGATTATCTGCAAACAGTAACTCATGCTTTTGCTCTCGCAAAGCCTGTGTTGAAGTGGAATCAGAGGACCATTTTCAGCCTTCAATGTTATACACATTAACAGTCTAGCTTCACAGTCACACGAGTAGTAGCTGTCATAAGCATTATTGAGGAAATATTACCGGCAAGTTAGACCCAGTAGAATGCGAGAATTTCGGCATTTTCGGCCGCTTAAAGGTAAGTGGGCTTAAAGGTATGTAGGCGGGTCAACACTCCGGGCGTTTGATATGACTAGTACTATACGTGTTACACACGAATAATAAAGTGACAATGGGGTTGAGTGGTAGAACATAGCTGTAATAAGCCTTTAACTAAGCAGTTTATTTATTAAATGTTTATTGAACGAAGGTTGGAAATATCAGACAGAAAATACTTCTCAGTGCCGCTGCCGCCAGTAGACATGAGTTCCGAATGAAAGATTCAAAATACATACTTTTTTAATATGGCAACTGATGAATAGTTGAAAGGAACGCTACGACTGCTACGATATACACACTATATAGCAACTGATGTAGATGCATCTTTTGCGCTACTAAATTAAATTGAACTAGTGAACTAAAAGAGTGATATACATCACAGCTAACGAAAGATTGTTTTAAGTGACACCTTTGGGACTATTTACCTGCAAGACCTTCTTAGGACTCACGACAGATCTGCGATCGATGTGGAAACGTGTATTGGTGTGCTATTGGACTTTACAGTCAAAAGAGGTGATGGAGACTATAGGCCCCATATTACATCTTGCATGCTGCAACAATCATCTGTAAAAAATTATGCTTTGGCCAATGATGGTTACACAAAAGAAAACTTATCGTACGAACGGTGAATCTTTTGCCATATCCTCCATCCTATCCTCTACCAGCGAACCTTAGGGCAAAGTAGAAAAAAATTGCAAACGGTTAATCTTTTGGCTCTTTTGACAACTCTCCTTATGGTCGAGGGATCTAATCCTGTTAAAGAAGGAAGTATTTCAGTGATAAACACGAGAGATACTGGTAAGTATGAGAAAAAAAATCCCTGTCAAAGTTTTCATGGCATTGGCATAAGATTAAATATCACCATGCCCGTTTCAAAGGTTTTATCAGTAAAATAATAGCCGTTCCGTGGCGTGGCAAGTCGCAACATAGGCGCTAATGAACCAAAAGGACTAGCATATTGCTGAAGGTGAGGAATCTGCCTTTGACCCTTAACCGTACATAATGGTATCTCTTCTCTTCTCGGTCTTACACTCTCTTCAGGAGCGCTGGTACAACTTGCTGCCAGTGCCAAGTCTAGTCGCGCGAATTATGTACTCGCGGTGAGTTCACTAAATAAAAATGTAGGTTACATGTTAAGTGATCGAATAATATATTAGGACTGAAAATAGAATCGGCGCTCTCACGAATGCTCAATAGCTCATGTCGCCGAGGTGCCGGCCTTATCGTATACAAAATGCAACGTAGCGTCTGGCTTCGAGTCGGTCGTCAGAACGCTGATGTTATTAAAATGATCTTATACCTAGAGGTTCGTATTCTAATACAGCTTTTTAACCTTACAATATAACTAGTGATATACCTAGGTGGTGAAGTTATGTAGCATACATAACACGCGCGACTCAGCGTCTCCTGTCTCACTCGCACTGCGTAAATTAGAAAGATGCGGGTAGACTTTTCTCGTCTCTCGTCGTGTCGTTGTGTCAGTTCTGCTTGTCCCGTAGGGCGGTCGCGATCAACAGCTAGTACTGTCAGGCACAGATGTTGCTCGCCGTATATAAATGTCCCCCGCCTACTCTCCCGATTTGCATTCGAGTGCACTCATGCATTGGTCCAGTCTATTTGTCTGATCGGTCCATCTCATATCCCATGTGGTCTTGTTTCTTCTATTCTACCCTGGACAGTACGTAAAGCAAGTTGGTGAAGTGAGCAGACACTTTCGCATCTATATTATTAGTATGGATATGGAATACATTTATATCAGCCGAAAGACGTCCACTGCTGGACATAGAGGCCTCCCCAAAGAGTGCCACAATGACCGGTCCTGCGCCACCCGCATACAGCGGACCCCCGCGACCTTTACCAGCTCATCAGTCCATCTTGTAGGCAGTCTGCCCACGTTGCGCCTTCCGGTACGTGGACGCCACTCGAGAACCTTTCCGCCCCAACGCCATCATCAAGGTTTACAGCAATGTAATGTGTGCAGCCGTGCTAGCCCTTTTCAAGTACAACACGACCACGCCTGTTTAGATAGGGTTGTCTACAAGACAAATGATATCGCAGTACTAACGATGTTTTCCTGTTTTCCCTTGCACTAGTTTGTGCCATAAATATATCCCGTATATAAACACCATATAAATAGCAAAACAATAATAACACACAATAATTTTCTTTGTATACGTTGTATCAAGCAGTTTTATGAAGTAATCCAAATATAATGGTGGCCATTTAACTACCCATATGTCACGGGTGTTTATGGATTTGATCAAATCAAAATTAATCAATACAGTAGCGGTACAATCTACAAATACAACACCGCAAAGTAATTTCGTTCCGGAAATTACCGGTATACGCGTAAAATCTCCCAGTAATGACGGATAATCCTAAATAAGGTCGCTAAATAAATTTCCGGCACGCGGGTAAACGCTCGAGTTTTACTTTCACTCGGCGCGGGTGCAGCGTGCCGTCTCGCGACGCCGAATTATGTTTTATCATAGAATACTTCAGGTGTATCTTCTTCATTTCGCTTTCATTTTAGGTACATTGATGCGATGAGCTGCCCGCAGCGGCCTCAGCAAACTTTATCTGATCAGCCACGCATTGCCTTCAACTCTGCTCTGCTCTGAACCTCTAGGCGTAAAAAAGAGGAAATGTATGTGAGGTTGAAAGTTTAAATCTTTGGGGTAATATCCGGAGCTACTCATCCAAATACAAAAAAAATCTTAATGAACATTTGGGTTGCCCCGCAGAACTGCAGTCCGAGTTCTTCGAAGTGCCTTATAAAGATCCTGGTAGGAGGGTTACTTCTTTCAATTCGTCTCTACCAGCCGGCGTGTGCGCAGGCAATGATATGCGACGCGTACGGCATTCATTACCGTTGCGTAAGCCTTTGTGAGCTGCATCTTCGGAAGGCTGCACCAAGCTCTATCGATATTTCTGGCTTTGTAAAATTCAGCCTTATTCTGAAGAATCTGGGTCTTGTTTTCGACTAGAATCCTGGGTTAGTTACGAGCATGCGTAAATTACTTATTCTAGTTATTCTGACTAAAAAGTTCGAATAGACGGAACGAATGAATTGTACCATCTAGGTGTCAATGTCAATTTATATTTTGTGTCGTGTGTTGACGATGTTGGTCGTCTGAAGTCGTAGGAGTAGGACTTGTACGTTTTATCGTGAAATAAATGAATCTGAATCAGCTTCAGGCTTCATGGCTATCAGCCACGATATGACAAATATACTTACTTATCTAAATATTAATTCTTCTTAAGAGTTCAAAAACCACGAAACATCATAAATTGTATAGTATTGTTTGTTTTTACGAGCTGATCCTCAACACACAATGGCTGCTCTTTAAAAGTAGTTCGAAATAGAAACAATGCTTTAAGGTGGTTCGATTGCCATACAAAACGTTATTTGACATTCGCAGGCCAACGGCGTGATATTTTAAGAAACTTATGTAACAAACATTCATAAATTGGCTTCCCATTTGCGCCAAATTCCACCTTTCCTAGAATAAACTTGTATAAACTAGATTAATTTGAGAAATTGGTTTGTCACGTGATATTTTGGGAAAACTAGTTTTCTCAAATTAATCTAGTTTATACAAGTTTATTCTAGGAAAGGGGGAATTTGGCGCAAATGGGAAGCCAATTGATAAAAGTCTGATACATTAGTTTCTTAAAATATCACGCCGTTAGCCTGTGAATGTCAAATAACGCTTTGTATGGCAATCGAACCCCCTTAATATATTTTACGTCATACCTGGCCATAAAGTAGGAATTACCGCACGCTATGCGTGCGGTAAACCCCACTTCCTGGCCAGATAGAGACGTAAAATGTTGTACTCACCACGGGCGGTAATAAAGAAAGTCTCAGAGCGCATATTTATCGCCCTTGCCTTCGGCTCGGGCGTCAAATACCTGCGATCTGAGACATTCTTTGTTTAACCGCCCTAGGTAAGTAATGTACTATTTCTACTCCTGTACCGTTATCTGTCATTTATATAGGCTGTAGCTCAAACACAATGACACCACTAATAAGTCGTCGAAAAACTCTATGCTCTATGGCCCAAAAACGCACTGTTTAGCGTACTTTTTTGGTTCATACATTTTTCATAAAAGCACTGTTTAACTTTTTTTTTTAATCGGTGCTATATTGTAGTGGTGCCAACTTCAGAAACAAATATTTCAAAATAAAAGTATTTATTTACGACTTAACATTTGTATATTATAAATTATTTACTACAATAATAATAAAGCATCATCTATTGTGTGTTAAATTACATGTTTTATAAATTCTTGGTAGGTATTATTTATAAAAATAAACAGTTCGTATTCGGTCCGGGTCCGGACTCGGTTTGGTTCGGATGGCAAGTGCAAACAAAATAAAAATAAAACAAACCATAAGCAAGAGGTGACACATTTACGATTTCCCACCAAAATACAGTTCAAAATGAAAATACGAAAGATGATAAACTATTAGTCCTAAACTAGTAAGATTTTATTCGTGTTTGTGAAGACAAAAGTGTACGTTCCTTTTAAAATGGTCGAAGAAATTAGTAACTGCACTCCTGAAGAAATTGCGTGAGTAGCAAAAGTACGAATAGAAAATTTGCTGGCTGAAAAGTTTAACTATTCTGTAGACTGCTATTTATTAAAAATTTGTCGTAGAAAAAGTATTGTATGCAGGTGTATAACTGGTCTAAGAACGCTCGTGGCGTCTGTAATTGCGATGCTCGCCAAGGCTCGCATCGCAACCCACGCCACTCGCGTTTTAAGACCCTTCTTATACAACAGTTGCATAAAATACTATTATTTTACATTACATCCGATTACGATACAACACACATACCTACTACACATACAAGATATACGATAACAAAGTAGATATCGAGGTTAGTTTATACGTCTTACCGCGGTAAACCTCGCTTGGTTTGCGTAAACAAACATGGCACACAATTATCATAAAAAACACTTACATTTCACATAAGAACATTTGTCATAATAACTGGGGCGCGGATTTGGTTTTGGCTGGTTAAGTTTGTGATCTATTGAAGTTTAAATGAAATGGCCGATATTCTATTCGCTTTATTTGACGGAAGGAGTCCTGTCACTTGACCTATACTTCGTTTTTTTTAAGATTAGAATTATCTGTCAAACGGGTAAACAAAGAAGCAGTGGTCGTAAACCTTCCTTCTTCGATTTCGACCGATACCACTGAATTTCTCGGAACTTATGTACATACGAGTACATATCATTTGATATTTACCGATAGCTGAACGCATATATTTTCTTTTAAAATGTTGTATACCGTAGCCAACGATATGCCAGCAGTCTCGGCAGTCTTTTTCACACGGTCCGATTTAGTGGGATACTCCTTTCTATGGCACATTTCTGACACTCATTTGTAAATATTCACCACCCGTTTCCGCTTTTCACTGGCAGTCAGAGGATTCTGCTTTTGCCTTTTCTTCTTTGGAGATGAAAAAACATTAGCCGGAACCGGCTGCGACTTCTGTAGCCCACTCGGGCCAGCCTCGGCTTCATACATTGTAAATGTGCACCAACAAACAAAATATCTAAATAGAATCTATTTAGATAGATCAACAACTAATAACAAAATTCAACAAAAACGATAACAACAATCTTTAAGTAAGCTTACAGCTATAGAAATCACAACCGACTCAACCGACAACAATATGAACTCGAATGAAAAACCCACATGAGTGAATTACAGATAGTGACAGTGACGTTTAAAAATTGTGTGAGAACTCTGCCTCTTTAGGTTTTTTAATGTACAACCTTTCCATGAAAAATTGCAAACGCAATTTATTAAAATTCTTATCTTTTCATCTTAGAATATAAATTAACTAATATTATGTTTCTTATATGTTCACAACACTGAGTAATATATGTATTACTAAAACATGATAATAAATACGTGATATTTATTAACTCGTATTCACTGTTCGATCCGCAGAGTGTGCCCGATAAAAAACCTTATATCTCGTTCTGCAAAGGTCTCTCTAATGCTAAAAAAAACGAACTATACTAATATTCAGAGCAATGACTACTACTAATACTATAGGATTATACATATAGCAAAATAAACCTTACCTAATATAATTACTTCTATTCGATTCAAAGAAAACCCGAAATGTTCACTATCTCGAATAAAAATAAGGTTTGTTTTGCAATAATCCTATAAAGTTTACTATTTAAGAAAAAAATGCATTAGGTCTAATGAAACAGTAGGTCAATGTAACATTAGGTCAATTAAACATTAGGTCAATGAAGCATTTAGCGCTAAAGTTGTTAGTTCCAACAAGGGAGAACCTAACAGAAGACCTAACCCTAACCCCACTTCGATTATTCAGTCATTATGATTTTGACAGCGACAGGAAAGTGGGGACGTGTCCCCTTTTGTCAAATATTACGGATGGAATACCGGCCCTAGGCGACTTTTCTGATGTGTCTTTGCCTTAATTCAACATATGTAATACGTGCGTTTCCACTAAATTTTTCCGTGATTTAGCCTTTACAGGGGTCCACTCCCCAGATAAAACAGCTACAGAAAAAAGTAGGTACATAACGATATAACTCAAATAAATAAGCAGAACCTATGTCTATTTAGTCATTTTCTTAGATACCTATAGTGGCGCGAAACATAACGCTACAAACTAGCCTCACCCAATTCAAAAAATACGAAAGAATTACGTCTTTCGGACTAAAATGAAGAATCGCTTATTAAGGCAAGTAAAAACGAACAATATCAAACACTTAAAGCTACATAATACAAATGATTTAAGACTTAACATCCCTCACTTAAGACGCATTATCAAGCAGAGGAACGTAAAAACGACATGTACGAAATTAAGTACCTACATTATACATTCGAGTAATCCATAGTTATGCAACACTCTCCAAACATATTGGACCATCCTAAGTAAATGAAGAAATGCATATTTATGAAGCGTAACATTCGTATGCGACTTTGTCCGCGATAGTGAAATAACCCATAACTTCTGCTACGGTATTCCACCCGCGAGATTTGACAGAAGAGGACCCAACTTTTATGTCTCTCAAAATCAGAATGACAGAGACAACAAAGTGGGGATACTAGGGATATGTCCCCTTTTGTCAATTATCGCGGATGTTATAGGTACGTACGGTTTGTTGAAATCCGATGTAACAAGTAATATAGCTACATATTAACTTACCATATGTCACTACGCTATTATTTAGGCTAGATTTGTTGATTAGGATCTTCAATGTAACTAGATGAGTCTACTAGATGAATCTATCTCTATAACCGACCCCTGAAAAAAGACATTCTCCTCGGACCTTGGATTTTTTAAAAGTATTCATGCAGATCATGTGGCACATGACGGGCGACGCAGACGGGGCCGACCTAGACGGAGATGGCGGGACGACCTGGATGTATTCCTCAGCAATTGGGCGCAAGAGACATCTAGTAGGGACGCATGGAGATCACGGGGAGAGGCCTTTGCCCAGCAGTGGGACACAGAATAGGCTCATAAAAAAAAATAAAAAAAATTGATGCAGATACTGAAAAAACAATCTCGCATGTTATTTTTCTTCAAATTAGCATAAACATTCCTTTAGTGGGCCAAAGGATGTCGGTTGGCTTTCATTAATTGATTTACCTTACATCTACAACGTACCTACAGACCCACTTGACAATCCGATACATACAATTTCACAGTCGGCCACATTGCGCAAGCACATTGACCACGGGGAAGAACGAGCCAGCGCTGGCGCCAACGAAGAGTTAAATGTTTTCCTTATGACCGATTGTAGGGGAGATTTTACGTCGAACATTCATACTTTCGTTTTCTTCAAAACATCTCGACCAATTTCATAATCATCATTGTCATCTTAAGCCTTATCAACCATTTTGTTACCTACAGGCTTCCCTCAACCTTTTCCACTAGTTGGTGGCTTTGGGCTTTCAGCAACCAATTCGTGGCGGCTACTTTATGGGTGTCTTCTTTCTGTCGCATCTAGGGACTGCCGTCGTCCTACGTCCCTACTGGTCTTTTGTGTCACTAGGTCACCATTCCAGCAGAGTTTTGCGATACCCGTCTGACTTACCACATGACCTGCCCACTACCATTTCACCCTAACTAACCGTCTAGTCGAGTGTGTCTGAAACTTTGCTATTTTACCAAGAACTTGTTAATCTTTCTATCACGGAGAGTCACTTATCACAAAGACCAATGCACTTCATCAACTACAGCTTTTAGGCCAGATGTAAAGGAAATGTTTCTTTAGCATACTCAGACCTAAGTTAAACGTTTGAGGACATCGTCAGGCTCTAAGCCTACACTTATGGGCCACGTTTTTTTCTGAATTACTGCTAACATATAAACGATTACATTTGAACGCCGCGTAACATCATCATACCAAACATACGAAAGCCGTCAATAAACGTTATTAATGAGAGCTTAACACGATCACTTCAGGAGTAAACACATTAGAGCGGTTAAACACACGGCAACTTTTTGTAGCAATACAAACACGATACAGTATCGATGCAGGCGACTGTGACAGGAGATCTATGGCTATAAATATAAATAAGCAAAAGCTTGAAACAGTCGCACGCGGTGTTTCTCCGAGAAGCCTGTGGTGACACCAGGAAGATCCAGAGCTTTTGCTCGGAGTTAGGCTGGGTGGATCCCTAGCTGGCATAACATTTACGTCACGCACAATGGTCCGACTTTTACGGACTAAGTGTGGGAAAGGAGTCCATAACCATAACATAATCGAGCTCTACACTGCCTTAATGCGCTTCTTGCATCAGCACCGAATGTGGATGGCTTTGGAAGTAGTTGGGGAATTGTGTCGTGAATGCTTAAGGTACTGTGAGATTGATAGATGTAATTCTTTTGTCATACCTATATCAAAATGTATAAATCTAATTTGTAATTCACAGTGACTTTAGTTTACTGGGTAATTATTTAAAATAAATAAATAAATAACAGTCGCGCGTTCGTGAAACTAGGGCTCCGCTGTGGTAGCGCGAGGCCAGCCTCCGATTTCTCGCTACCGCGCGCGCTTATTGTGATTCCTTTGGGGTCCGGGCTACATCGGTGCCTGCTTAATTAGGCAGGCCGTTTACAAATTTTCCACCGACGTGTTATGAAAAAAAAAACTATTTCAGCATTTTTCCGTAAATGCGGGAGAAACCAGTAAGGCTTGTCAGAGTTGTAACGTAGAAATGCTTAATCCATTAAACCTGTTTCATCGCTACAAATAATATCCTGTCATATTATGATATCAATACACCTTTGACGTATCTCTGAGATCATGCAACCACTATTGAAGTCCGCCTTATTTGATCAGTTGTACAGTGTTAGTTTATTACCAGGAAACCCGACTAAAACTGCCGCATGATACCAATCAAATAAGACGCGTAATAAGTATGTAGAAGATTACAATATACTTATGCCTTTTCTCAATCGTGGTAATAACGCACCCACAGTGAAGTCTGAACCACTTCAGTTGCTTGTCCATCACACAGACCAGTCCAGCATACCTATCCTGGTTTAGAAATCTAGCTTTACTATGCATACAGGAGTAATGCAGCCTGTATATCTATACGCGACTAAGGCCTCTTCCGCATTTGGCGATGCGGTGCGGTATCGGGGCGGTATATGTATACATACATATAGTGGTCAATGTCAACGATACAAAATCTCCAAAGATACAGATAAGCCAGTAGGTACAGATTCTTGACTGCGCGCCTAAATCTAGGCTTCTTGGTTGGCACGGGACACGGGATATTGACACGGTACGGTACTGCACTACCGCGCCGCGTCCGTATTAGTTCGTACTTCGTAGCAGGTTGTGCCGACCAAGTCATCCAGAACGCAATAAATCGGAAGAAGTGTTAATAGGTATTTGGCGTGTTGGCCCTCAATTGACAATGGAAATTAATATATTTATTTATCAGAGAGAAATCTTACTTACAGGTGATTTAGTACGAACGTGTCTGTTTGCTTACTAAAAGAAAATGTCATATCATAGTACCCAATTGAACCGATTTATCACATTGACAAATTGACATGGCATATTGCACGGTTGATCGAAATGTACAAGTGGGCAAGATCAGCATACAATTACGTCAATAAATATAAATAAATAAATATTTGCGGACAATCTTACACAAATCAACCTAGTCCCAAACTAAGCACAGCTTGTACTACGGGTACTAGACGACGATATACATACTTATATAGAGAAATAAATACTTAAATACATAGAAAACATCCATGACTCAGGAACAAATATTCGTGCTCATCACACAAATAAATGCCCTTACCGGGATTCGAACCCAGGACCTCTTGCTTCGTAGGCAGGGTCACTACCAACTAGGCTAAGGCGGTCGTCAATGGTAGTCAGCTTTATTTAAAGCGGCGCCTATTTGACATCCACCATAGCGGCGGTGCCAGGTGGTGAGTGTTAAATACAGATATAGACCAATCAAATTAGCTAAACCCGGACATAATTCGATAACTGTAATTTTCTTTTTCTATGATGTAAAGTATTGTTAGTTATAGTTAAAATAAAAAGAATTAAACATTTTAGGGTTCCGCGTCATTGTAAAACAACCAAAAATCTAAATTTTTAACAAATTCTGATTTCATAAGTGCAGCATAATATGTAACTTTGTAAAAGTGCCTCTATTATGATATGACGCTTGCATTCCAGTTAAAGAAATCAAAATTATAGTACATTATGATACAAGTGTGCTAAGTTGGTCATTACACTGGAGTCGGTTTTTAAGCCTGAGCCGAAGGCGAAGGCTTAATGGAGACGAGAAGTGTAATGACCAATGCTCACGTGTTTCATACGACGTTTTTCAACACATTTGCGAGGAAAAAAAAAAATGAAAATGTTAAAAGATATGTAATGAAAAGGCACTAGTGCGATAATGTAATGTAAAAGTCACGGCATGGGTAATATTCTGCATTATTTTGCTAATATTTAAAAAGATATGTAATGAAAAAGCACTAGTGCGATAATGTAATGTAAAAGGCACGGCATGGGTAATATTCTGCATTATCAGTGTAAATACGCTGTAATAAGACCTACTTTACGAGCAGGTGTGTTGAAAAACTAATTAATCAACCGGGACTATCATTAATAAAGAAAGTTCAGTAAGTAACACATTTTCTGGCTTATCTTACCAGAAATTATAGATAACTGCAATTTAACAATTTATTCTGAATAGTATATTATGTGTGTTGATAAATTATTAAAAATTAAACAGATTCTCTTTGCGGATTTCTAAAGTCACAAATATTGGTAGTTTTTGGAAAACCAAAATACATAACTAATTGTAAAGTGTTTGATTTATGCTGTCAACATATTATTAGGACGATAAGAAACAAATTAAACAAAAAATATCGACGATTATTAATTAATTCATATGTTTTTGTACTTAAGTTTTAATATGAACGGTATCTCTTGCAGAATAAGGCCGTCATTGCTTTGTGCCTCAATTACCGACCGTGCTGTCGCGAGTCGCAAGCATTCAAGGCCGAAACGCACTCACAGCGGTGGCGAAGCGGCGCGGGGCGGAGCGGAGGCGGTGCTTGTAATGTTCGAGCTAATATGAAAGGATCCGAACGCTTTTTTCCCGGCTGGTATTCTGTGCGGACTAGGTGCGGACGCTTTCGTATTAGATCGGACATTACAGCCGGTATCACCTCCACGCTGCGCTGCGCCGCTTCGCCACCGCTGTCAATGCGTTTCGGCCTTCATTTATTATGGGTAGGTCAATGATTGTCAAACATTTATAAACACGAACGTGGCGTGCACCACGGTTTGGCTAGGGTGGACATTTATTTAAATATTGGGTTAATTATATCGATAATAACTAAATTGTTCAGCATGAGACATACTCGTAATTGTCGTGGAATCTCGATTACCTATTTATAAGCGCTCAGTCTTCTGTACATAATTATTTAAATAAAATAATTATGTTACTTATGTGGGTGCAGAAAGGGAATTTGAATGATTCTTTATTCGAATAATTATTTATTCGAATAATTATTCGAATAAACATTTATTCATCAGATTTATTCGCGAATAATTTATTCGTCTTCACTTTCGAATGACGAATGATTTATTCTCATTTCATTCAAATAAATCCTCGAACAATCCACGAATAATATTTAAGTATGCGGTTGCTCGTTACAACACTTACACGAATTTAACACGATCACTACATGTGTACCTATTTTCAAGTATTAATCCCCTTTTCTACTAATTAACAATATTTTTGTGAGTTAAATGAGTCGCTTCATGGGGCATTTAACAGGTTTGTTTCATTATGTCATGTGTGTGGGCTTGTCCATATATAACGTCATCGTTTTTAGGGTTCCGTACTCAAAGAGTAAAATGGGACCCTATTACTAAGATTCCGCTGGCCGTCTGTCTGTCTGTCTGTCCGTCTGTCACCAGGCTGTATCTCACGAACCGTGATAGTTAGACAGTTGAAATTTTCACAGGTGATGTATTTCTGTAGCCGCTATAACAATAAGTACTAAAAAAAAGATTTATTTTTCTTTTACAATCTTACATAAATCGATCTACTCCCAAACTAAGCAAAGCTTGTACTATGGGTACTAGACGACGATAAACATATAGATTAAAACATATAAAACATCCATGAACAAATATTTGTGAGCATCACACAAATAAATGCCCTTACCGGGATTCGAATCCGGAACCTCCGGCTACGTAGGCAGGGTCACTACGAGGGTCAAACTGAAAGTTTCGGGAATAGAAAAAAATGCAGTTACATTGAATAATTATTGTTTTTCAAAGTATTCTCTTTTATATTTTATGCACTTTTCCATGCGTTCAAACCAGTCGTTAAAACACTTATTGAACGCTGAAAAAGGGTCGACAAAATGGCCATTTTAAAAACCTTCACTGCTTCTGCCGGTGTCTGAAGTCTAAGGTCCTTCCCGTATTTAAGAAAGGGTGTAAGTTGGATCCAAAGAACTACAGGCCTATTTCTCTTCTACCAACGCTGTCTAAAATCATGGAACTACTCATGAAGGACAGGCTCATAAAACACCTTAATCTTCATAAGATTTTAAGCGCCAGGCAATTTGGATACCAGAAAAGCAGAGGCACAAATGATGCCATTACCACTCTGATTGATGACATTGTCCGCCAAATTAATGACAAAAAGAAAGTGGCAGGTTTATTCCTCGATCTGAGCTCCGCTTTTGATACCGTTGATCATAAGATTCTGCTGGCAAAGCTGGAACACTACGGTGTAAGAGGGAGCACATTAAATCTATTCAGGTCATACCTCACAAATAGAAAACAGTTTGTTGAAGTAAAATGGACACAAGACAGCAAAGAAACTGCACATAGATCTAAGATGGTTAACATAGAAAGAGGAGTTCCTCAAGGATCCATCTTGGGTCCAATTTTCTTTATAATCTTTATCAATGACCTGGTTTCGTTTATGAGTAATTCTGTTGATGACACAAAACTGGTAGTATTCGCTGACGATACTAACGCAGTGGTATCGGCAGAGAATATGACACAGTTAAATGAAAGAGTGAACTTTGCTTTGGATGCTCTAAACACCTGGTTTAGTGCTAACAAACTACTACTTAACTGTACCAAGACTAATGCATTATTATTCAAAACCACCTCGAGAAGCAAAGACAGCCTGGAGATATCATCAAATGGAGTAAGAATTCAGCAAGTAACATCATTGAAATTTCTCGGCGTCTGGATTGATTCGAGTTTAAATTGGAAGGATGAACTGTCTTCACTGGTCAAGTCTATCAGCTCTGCTTGTTACGCGCTTAGAAGTCTAAGAGAGGAGGTAAAGTTGTCCCAACTAAAAATGGTATATTATGCTTTAGTGGAATCGAAATTAAGATACAGCATAAAATTTTGGGGCAACAGTTACCGTTATAATATTCAGTCCGCCTTTGTAGCCCAGAAAAGAGCCATCAGAACCATGGCCAGAATATGTCAGACCACATCTTGTAAAACGTATTTTTCTGAGTTACAAATCCTCACTGTTCCTAGTCTATATATACTTGTACTTCTTAGTGATTTAATCAAGTACCTAAACTGTATTGAAACACTGGAAGACAGACAAAAGCGCCTGGCAACAAGAAGAATGGACTTACCTCGAATTTTTACCACCAAACTCAACGTTGTCAAGCACTCTTCGGGATACCAAGCAATTAACCTCTTTAATAAGCTACCCGTTGAATGAAAATGCATTACAAATTTAAACATATTTAAAAATAATTTAAAGGCTTTTTTGTTGAGGAAGTGTATTTACTCGATTGAGGAGTTTTTTACAGCATAGGGTCTAAGTGTGACAATTGTTTGACATGGCTATTTACATTATTGGAATTTGACATTGATTTTTATATTATGGACATATTATTTTCTAAATTGTATTTTTAAATGAATTAATATGTTTTGTCATGCATGTTGTATTGTACCTACTTATGATCTGGAGTGATGTGTAATTTAACAGTTTGTATTTATTATTATCTTTTTAGTTTTGTATATTATTGTTATTTTTAATGAAGTTAATTCAAACACAATAGATATTGTTAAATGAATAAATGACTATGACTATGACTATGAAACCGCTGACCACGCAACTTATCCTTGATTTTGGGGAATGTGAAAAAGTCGTTGGGACTTAGGTCGGGGCTGTATGGAGGATGGTCCAGTAGTTCGACTTTTTCACCTTCCAGGTACTCATTTGTTTTACGAGCGTAGTGAGGGCTGGCATTGTCGTGGTGAAGGATGATGCGGCGACTAGGGTTTTTTTCCTAACTGCTTTGATGTCCAGTATAAACTGACACGCACTAAGTATGTGATTTCATACTTAGTGAGTGTCAGTTTATAGTGGACCTGTTTCTATTGTACGGGGTGGTCCAGAACCCTCGGTGCGCGAGTCTGACTCGCACTTGACCAGTTTTTTTAAGCTAACCACGATCATGGCATCATCTCTTTCATTTAGGTACTTAACAGTTAAGAGTTAACTTATGTTTTCGATGATAAAAACAAATCAATCGTCCCTTACGCCCTTTGGACCAAAGTTTTCAAAGGGCGTAAGGGACAAACTGTGAATTTTTCATTAGAGCTAAAAATCCTACAATTAGAATATTCCATTATATTTGTTTTATTTGTACACGGCGCGGTCGGTGCAAAACACGTAATTGAAATAAACTCGTTACGTGTTCGCCGTGCGCTCGCCCGCTGGCGCCCCACTCTCTCCCCGCCTCGCACCCACCGCATGCATCTGGCTTCACGACAAGGTCGCGAGTATTTTCAATTAAATATTCAATTTCTTAAGCGTGAAATTAACATGGTTAATTTTGATGAAAACATGACTATCGTACACAAAAATATATTAGTAAACAAAAATTTTATAGTTACTATTTATAACTACTGAGAAATACATTATTATTAAAACGTTAATAGTACATTATGATACAAGTGTGCTAAGTTGGTCATTACACCCGAGTCGGTTTTTAAGCCTGAGCCGAAGGCGAAGGCTTAATGGAGACGAGAAGTGTAATGACCAATGCTCACGTGTTTCATACGACGTTTTTCAACACATTTGCGAGGAAAAAATAAATAAAAATAAAAAATTTAAATGTTAAAATATATGTAATGAAAAGGCACTAGTGCGATAATGTAATGTAAAAGTCACGGCATGGGTAATATTCTGCATTATTTTGCTAATATTTAAAAAGATATGTAATGAAAAGGCACTAGTGCGATAACGTAATGTAAAATGCACGGCATGGGTAATATTCTGCATTATCAGTGTAAATACGCTGTAATAAGACCTACTTTACGAGCAGGTGTGTTGAAAAAATAAATGTTTAATTTTGGTCTTAAATGTCTAAAAAGACGCAATATAGCTTAAACAGATAAAAACATCATAGTTACCATTTTGGCTTGTCTCGATAATGAGATCAGAGGAAAACTGTGAAAAAAAACGTATATGCGAATTTGATTTCAGTTTAATTTTGCTATTAAGTGATCGCATTTGAATGCACCTCAAAGTTATACTAACAAGGTATTTGGTTACCTTTTTTACTTTTAGGAAAAAGTTAGGTAGTGTACGTTAACTCGTGTTTTTTTTAAATACGGTTACGATCGCAGATTTTTTATTCAATATATTTCATTAATATTTGATACCGAATAGTAATATCCGATAAAACAATAAAAACAACGAGTTTACGAATTATGTCCAGGGTAAGCTAATTTGATTGGTCTAATATATAAGTATAGTACCTAAATAAATAAATAAATAAAAAATCTAAAAAAATATTTAAAAATTCTTTAAAAAAAATGTAGTTTTTTTGCTCACGTTCCCACGAAAGAGAGAGATGCAATCATTTGCTATATTTTCGTAGTGTGTAAAATAAAATAAAAGGCCCAGAAATGTTACAACTTTAAAACACTATCAATAAAATAATAATGAGTATGTATATCCAAATCCGCTGGATGTGGGCGGCGCAGAACCGATTTTGTGGCACTCTTTGGGGGAGGCCTATGTCCAGCAGTGGACGTCTTTCGGCTGATATGATGATATCCAAATATTTGCGATTAATTTGTTTGATGACCAAAATAATTTCTTGTGACAAGCATCCTTGAAGAATACAATTGAGGCCCAAAGGGGTAGCGCTCGGGAAGCTACGGCACATCTTTTCGTCCAATAGGTATTCCGCAGTGTCTCAAGACGAGAGTCTTTGACCAGTGTGTGTTGCCAGTGATGACATATGGCACTGAAACGTGGTCGCTTAGAATGGGCCTCATAAGAAGGCTCAAAAGTCACCCAAAGGGCAACGGAGAGGGCTATGTTGGGACTTGGGAGTTTCTCTGCGTGATCGCATCAGAAATGAGGCTATCCGCAGCAGAACCAAGGTAACCGATATAGCCCTCCGAATCGCTAATTTGAGATTTGATTTTCTGAATAGCGAGTGTGAAAATATGTTTTACCCTGAGCTGGTTTCAGGGACTTAAAAAAAGTGCTTTACAAGATAGCAAACATGAGGCTCGTGACTAAAATTAAAGTTATCTATTTTCAAGATACGAGTATCCGAGCAATTTACAAGCGTGAACAAATTACGGTCTGCATTATACCCGTACACGTCGCACGCAACGAAATTACTTTTCGAGATACAAATCTGTTTTATGAACGTACACACCTGATCAAAATCTGAAATGCTTCGCTTTCTATCTATAGGCATATGACTACATTTCTGGATAGGCTGTAAGACGGTGCCAACTTTACCAATATGATTTAAGCCTAAGTACGCAGAAAAAATTACATTCGAGGTAAATATTCTTGAACCAAGAAATTCATTAGGAAGAATTAATCTGAGCCAAGATTATTTTTCTCTTGGTTCGAGAGAATCATCTTAATTTAATTCAAATTGGCCGGCGGCATATATTGGCGGTCTTCCTAACTTATTTCTTGATTCAAGTAATATTTATATTCTGTGTCAGATGCAATAAATAAGTAGATTTAAACACAAATGTTGACTGTGGTTTCTCTTGGATTTTCCCAACTGTCCAGTCGCAGCAATCCGATCGCTGTATCGAGCCCAGCTCATGTTGTTCTGTCACAGAAAACGCAATCAGGCTATAATGCAAGTTGCACCCACTAGATTACGAAGTGACGTGCCTATCGCGATCGCGTCAGGATTTAAGCGCAGCATAAATTGAGCCGTGTCAATCGTGTCATTACTCATTATGATTTGAAACAGTTCAATCTACGCGTCACCATATTAAACGTTTCGGTATGGTCCATCTCGATAAAAACCGATTCTTTTCACAATTCTAGCAACTTTTCCACCAGAACCAGCGTCTAGTTCAAATATTCGATAGCTTAGGCCAAATTTAAGCGTGTCTCGGCCTAGGATCGCAGCTGATAGTGGTAAAATGGTACTATACACCTATATAATCAGTCATCACCTAGACGGAAGAACAGTGGAACAGATATCGCCGTCATGCGCTTGCGATTCCAATCCTGTAATGATAGGAAAGACTTCCACGATTTGTACCCCGGACTATAAATAGAAATTAATTAGGACTTAATCAGAAAAAAATAGAAGAGTCAACGTCAAAGATATGTATAAATTTTTCGCCTTGTTTCAAAGGACAGCTCAAGTGTCCCTTTCACGTCTATCGTACTCGACTATGGTCTAGTCCCTAGGTTAAATCGGCCCTTAGATTTAATACCTAAGCTTGAGAAAGACTCGACCAATTATACTGTGGTTTTTGTTGTGTTTGTAACAGTCAGAACAATGTATCAATGAAAGTGCAGAATGTTATAAACGTGAATTGTACTAGCTATAGAGAAATATGATGTACATTCATAATATTCCTGTTTGTAATTATTTTCTTTATTTTAATAAAAAGACTTTTCAGTCTGTAATCTGCTGAGCATAGGCCTTTCGTTCGAGTGTCTCATTCGTCCCGGTCCTATATCAAGGCGTCATCCGCGATCTTCCTATTATCCCCTCTCTTCGAGTAGGAACGCGTCGCACTCATCGATGATCCACCAACTCGATGGGTTGACGACATAAAAAGGACCGAAGGTTGTACTACTTGTACAAATTGTGATGGGTTGTAGGTTTGAAACACATGCGCTGGTCCAACGGCTCGGTGCGCTTTGGGAAATTAGAAGTGAGAAAACTTTGACATAACGTCACATCGACTGGTTATTTAACAAGTTCATGTTTTCAATCAACTTCAATCGATATGACGGACACGTCATAAAAAGGTAATGTTATGTCACTGTTAAATTTCGCAAAACGCATCGAGCTAGTGGACGAGCGACTCTTTTCTTGCCTATCATTAAATTTGGAACTCTTTGGGGGAGGCCTATGTCCACCAGTGGACGTCTTTCGGCTGATATGATGATGATGATGTTGATAATATATAAAGCGCAAATACGAAGAGCATCCGTAAACATCTTAAAGATAGTTAAAGAAGGCATTCAAAGAAATGGCTTCGAAATTGCAGACTATAATAATATAACATTATGTTGCAATGCAACCCGTAATGAGGTGTTTACGTAATTATTAATATCATTATTATGATACTTTCAGCCAAATTAGTTGACGCGACGACTGACGCTATCACTAACAAGGTTGCTGAAAGAATGAAAAAGAATTCTAATAGGTTGCTGAAAGAATGAAAAAGAACACCTACAAAAGTCCTCTACTATATGTTACATGCGGCCAGCATGTAACATATATTGATGATGAACTTATTAAAGAAATTGCACACTGTCCAGTCCAATATATATATTCCACACTGTTTATGTTTATTCTACAACTGCTATGATAATTATGTTATAAGGTATACATACAGGGAAGCCTAAAAGTAGCACCTATCGCGGATAAATTGAGGGCCAATCGCCTTGCGTGGTATGGGCACGTAATGCGGAGGGATGAAAGTCATGTGACCAAAAGAGTATTAGGTATGAATGTGGATGGATGTAAAAGACGAGGTAGGCCAAGGAAAAGGTGGATGGACTGTGTGAGAGACGATATGAAGAGAAAAGAAGTGAATGATGATATGACGGCTGACAGAGAAGTATGGAAGAAAAAGACATGCTGCGCCGACCCCAAGTAAATGGGATAAGGGCAAGGAAATGATGAAATGATGATGAAGGTATACATACACTTTCGTAGACCTACCAAGTCCATTCTAGACAATTTATGTTGGTACATTTCACTTTTACGCGAAACGTGTACGAAAATATTCAAAATGAACACAGCTCTGTATCTTATGAGATGAGCCTACTGACAATGTTATTGACGCCATTTCTAATCAATTTATGATGAGTCTCTCTCACAATAATTTCAACTGTTTTATAAAACGGGACCTTATTGCTAAGACTCCGCTGTCCGTCCGTCTGTCTGACTGTGCGTCTGTTACCAGGCTGTATGTCATGAACCGTGATAGTTAGACAGTTAAAATTTTCACAGATGATGTATTTCTGCTGCCGCTACGATATAACAACAAATACTAAAAATCAAAATAAAATAAATATTTAAGGGGGCTCCCATACAACAAACGTGATTTTTTTGCCGTTTTTATAGATAGTACGGAACCCTTCGTGCACGAGTCCGACTCGCACTTGGCCTGGTTTTTTTAATTAATAAAATAATTATTATTTATACCAGACAAAAGACTATAGAGTCATTAGGACTTCCCAGATAATTTTTCCTGCTTTGTTACTTATGGCAATTATTAACGCTGTAGGTGTAGACTGTACATCATTTATAATAATATAATATAATCAATATAATCATACTTAATTAATCCAACTGATATAATCCAAAGTATCGTATTAGACTTAGGATCCCATCATTTGACAAATAAGTCCATCAAACCCCTGTTAACATTATAAAATACTAGCGACCCGCCCCGGCTTCGCAAGGGTATGTATTATACTCGTATACACCTTCCTCTTGAATCACTCTATCTATTTAACAAACCGCATCAAAATCCGTTGCGTAGTTTTCTAAGATCTAAGCATACATAGGGACGGACAGACTTTGTTTTATACTATGTAGTGATTAGCATTTCGCAACGCCGAAAGGTTAGACGGTAACAGTAGCCAAAGGGATGGTAGTAGGAGAACCGGCGCACGCGCAGTGAAGCGCCAGCGCGAGTGCCGGTCGCCGTGTACTCTCGATCTCCTCCGGTGAAAACATGTGCATGCGTTCCATTTGACAAACATACTCACACGTTCTTAAGGATTGATCCAAGAATTAATTGGTGAGTTTCTTTTATTTTTATTAGAATGCTGTTTGTGGATAGAAATCTAATTGACATTTTCACTTGTGCTTATGACGTATTTTATTTAGGTGCGAGTTCTGTAGTAGGTACACTTATTAGAAATGTGAAAACATTTCACGATGTATTCCGTGAGATTCATTACAGTGCGTTTGCCTATATAGTGCGATAGTTACAAATACTACAAGTAAGAATAGATCACAGGTATATTTACATCATAATAATTATAGTGATCTTGATGACAGAAAAAATGTAATCAATAAACATAATAATATCTATCTATCCATATTCGATGTATTAGCATTTTAAATAAATCTAGTAAAAAGTGGGAACTAAACTAATATTAATTCCTAGTCAACACACATATTAGTTGTAAAAATATATCTCCGGTAGAAGGTATTATATTAATATTAAAAACAAAATTATAATAACTCTTATAAATTTCCATTAGTCGTTTGACTGGTTAAATTCAATTGCGAAAACGATTGATTTGGTTTCTAGATCAGAAATATCCAAATCTATACTTTATTTGTTGCATCTAGAGATCTCAAATCTCAGATTACTACATAAACACGTAAGTATAAAAAATACAACAATATCAGGGTCAGGATTGTCAGGGTCATTGTTACGTGAAAGATTCGAATTCGTTGATCGATTTCGAATATTAATTTAATTCAATAAAACTTTTTTCTATATATAATTGAATCAGTTACGTCATGTGACCGTATTACGAAATAGAAAAGTATCTATGTTAATCTCGTACGTTAAGCAACTCCCTCGTACACGGCACGGCTAATATGCTGAAGCTGAAATTGACACTTATGTATTATCTATATTTACCAATTTCACAGATTTATTGGATAGTCTATAACTAGAAGACAGTATTAACGGAAATAATTGCGAAAAGAGTGCAAATTGATAAACGATACAGTACCTACTTCATCATCATTTCCTTGCCCTTATCCCATTTACTTGGGGTCGTGTCGTCCGTTAAGTCCTCGTTCAATATATGGCCCAGATATTTGAACTGCCGCACAACACGAACTGTTTCGCCATTCAGCCTTACCTCCGGTACATTATCCGGACCCCTTCCTGACTTAAAAACCATGAGTTCGGTCTTGGCCACGTTGTATATCAGCCCGTGCGAGTTTACATAACTCTCACAAACTGATACCAGCTTTCTTAGGCCCTTAATGGAGGGGCTCAGCAGCACCATATCGTCAGCGTAGCTGAGGCTGTTGACACAAACGTCACCCACGTGACAACCGATTACGGACTGACAATGATGATGATGATGATGAACGCGCTTGATTCTTCTGGAGTTGCAAGCGTATATTCTATACTAAACGATGTCTGCTTACCATCGCCATCGTCGTAGTATAAAAAAATAGCAACAAACAAATTATTTCGAAAGTAAATTAAATAAATAAATAATAAATAAATATTTGCGGACAATCTTACACATATCGACCTAGTCCCAAACTAAGCAAAGCTTGTACTATGGGTACTAGATGACGATATTCATACTTATATAGACAAATAGATACTTAAATACATAGAAAAGATCCATGACTCAGGAACAAATATTCGTGCTCATCACACAAATAAATGCCCTTACCGGGATTCGAACCCAGGACCCCTTTCTTCGTAGGCAGCGTCACTACCAACTAGGCTAAAGCGGTCGCCGAATTGAATTATTAAAGTAGTCCGCATTTTGGAGGAGTTAGCGTCAAACGAGAAAAACGGTGTACTATCGTGTCGGAGGCCCAGCTTCATTTTGAATCGTTGAAAGAAAGAAAGAAAGATACATTTATTCACAAACACACAGGACACACATATTAAACAATAAAATAAACAAGAAAAAACATATAAAACATGAAACAAGTGTGTCTCTGCGGCAGTGAACCGGACACCGGTTGAGCCAGCGGAGTAAGTATTTTGGACAACAGAAGGCTAACTATGTTTCGAATCTCGGCGTCAAATTAGTATATAGGGTCAAGAGATGAGGCGAGTCGAGTCAGATTATGAACACCATAGCCCTGGGCCCCGGTAGCCCGTGTTATGTCTGCGCTTGCGTTACCGCCGAAAGTAACCCCATTCACAATGGTACACTTTCGTTGACATAGCATCTCATTAGCGTCGGAATACGAGCGTATATGTCGGGCAGATGTTATGGGTTTATGGGTGTAAGCTTCGTTCATTGTTAGATCATAACTTCATAAGTCATAACACGTATTCTAATGTAGTTTAAGACATGGCTACAGCTAAATACATGGGGACACCTAAGCAAAAATTAACTGGTGTATTTAAGTAATGTATTGATTATAATGCACTGCCAAAGAGACAAAGCCTACTTACCTATACCTAAGAATGAAAGTCAATGGATATTAAATTAAATTATTATTTTTATACACAAAACCATGGAATAATGGTTTGTAACAAAATTCTAACAAAGAACAACAATTAATAAATCGAGGATCAATTTACGCTAGTCATATAAATTTGCTGCGAAAACAATAAATTATATTCTCGCATTCAGCATATTATAGTACCTACCTATGCATATGCATATTGATTACATGACCGTGAAGTTATTGTCGTTTTATAACCATGTTTGATTATAAATGGGATAGCACAGTATTAAGAAATACGCAGAAGATGTAAATACAAACTTTACAACGCATTTCGTTTCGATTCGAGAATTAGGCTTAGCTTGCGTCTTGTCATACGCGGGTGGAGCCGCGGGGGCAGCTAGTAAATATACAGGATATATGGTATGGCAGATCGTCTGCCAAAAAACTAGGGTGGGTAGGTAGGGTCACTTGCAACACATTTTGGGCCAATTAACACTTGACCTGCTCTTTCCATACAACCTGTATAATAAATAACACAATTCCTGTAAAGGATTCAGATAATGTAGCTTTACAACGCGAACTTAGGTATGAAACGAGGAATTCACAAGTGTCTTAACCGTAACCAGGCTCACTAAATGATATTCCATTAATCTTTATTAGCAGACTTGTGCAACAAGTGTAACGCTAGTACACTTTTACATGCGCACGGATGGTTAACCACTTATAGCCATATTGAATTTAACAATTATATACATGTAATTGTATATTTTAAAATTGATTGAGTGTTAGTTTTAAGTGACATTGTATATTGTGAGATAAATAAATCATATCATATCATATCATATCATGTTTAACATTATGATTACACAGAAAATTCTCTAAGTCACTCCACTCCGCCTCTCAGAAACGATTTCAAAAATGGAGACGCGCATAACGCTAACTTGCAGTTCGGAATTCGGATATGGAATTTTACTTTATACAATCAAACTTTATGTCTAAAATATACTTTTTTTTTTTCTAAAACCGTGGTTAGATACATGCCTCTAGAACTACTAAATGGTCTTTTGTAAATGTGAAATAAGCTACATTCAATTTAGAACAACGTATGTTAAGTTTTTAGTGTCTTGTTTCAAAACGTATGATATCATCTCATGCAGTAGATGAGTATTTGTTCGTCTGTCAAGTCACATGCATTTATTGGATGTCATCAAACATAACTTTCAATGCAAGGCAACATTTACAGCACGGAGCTTACTTTAATAAAACTATCCAATCCTTAATAAGATTACGAGATTATATTAGAACTTCCGAGTTACATAAGATTTCTCACAATTAATAGAGGCGACCGGCAAATTGGGTCGCAGTCAATGGAAGCGCGAGCTACGTCTGGCTTAACATGACAGTTACGACTGTAATGCGGTCATTACAGTGTAGTATTATATTATGTGTAACATTACAGTATTCAATCGTGATGTAACGTAATAATTGTGAGATCATGACTGTCCTGTTATGTGGTCATATTCATATTCATACTGTTAAAATATTTCACCGACTTGGCTGAATTGCCACTAAGCGAGCTCCTCTCCTATTCTCTATCGTTTTTTGGATCATCGAGCCAAAATAGTTAGTGGTTTTAAGAACTTTGGGACAGGACTTACCTAGGCTAGCTACTTGTCGTAAAATGAAGTTTTGCTAATGCCCTATAACTTAAATGGGGATTTTCAGTATGTATGCGCAAAATAATTTCACGTTTCTTGTGTTCAGAGCTCGCCATCGTGAAAACAAATGATCAAAGTGGAACGTTGTCATAATAGTTTTTATTCATGATATCAAATAGTTTTTATTTATAATACTAAGAAGTTTCCATATTGTATAAATAAAAATATATAAGCATTTACTTGTGCCCACATTTTACTGTATTCAAGCTTTATTACGTGGCTGTGAAATCGTATTAATTGTACTTCCCATTCCCGCTACCATTTTTTTTTAATAAATACCGTTTTCGATACTAGAATTAATAGTAGGTTACAGCTGTGAATCTAGAAACCAATAATCAATAGAGACGCTACGCGCATTCCCTCGATCCTCAACAAAGATCCATAACAATAGGTGAGAATTCGCAGGGTCTGCATTACTGCTACATAAGTAGCTTACTCAATTCAATTCTCAGGCAGAAATTGACAATACATAACTGTAAGTAACTAAGTGCATCTGGAGTTCCTGCGTCTGTGCAGGTATATACATAGGTTACTATAATATAAGTATAAGGATGTTACGGAGACGATATTGAGTCGGATCTAAATGATTGCAATCGGAATCGAAGGTAGAACAATTAAGTAGTTCCTAAGATATTTAATGTTGTGACAGACATTAAGGGTTCCTTTTTTACCTTTTTGTTACGGAACCCAAAAATGGAAGACGATATATAATTTAGTTAATGTTAATGGACTGATTCCCTGGTAAAGGTCGCGGGAGTCCGCTGGATGCGGGTGGCGCAGGACCGGTCACTTCGGCACTCTTTGGGGGAGGCCTATGTCCAGCAGTGGACGTCTTTCGGCTGATATGATGATGATGGTGTATGTTAATTATCATCTTGTATTTACTTTAGAAAATAAATATGACCTAGTCATGAAGTAAAGTAAAGTACATACTTTTCTAGATTACGTTTTTTCAAGAGCTAAGGTGCGGGCAGGACAAATGGCGGACTTTTTAAACGCATTCTGCGACTCTAGATAAACGATTAAACAGTCAAAAATAATTTGGTAAACACACACATAACATACCTATCTAAGTTTAACCATTATAATTCCGAAGCAACTAAAGATTTATGACAACAAATTATCGCATGTTTAGAATCACTAAATTAATTTGATAGATCGATGTTCTAACAAACCGCCTAATCTATCGCTTCGATCCTAATCGAGGTAACTCAAACATTAACATGTTGATTTATCTTGTCCACCTAAATAATTACTAGCAGAAGCCGTTTTTTTTTAATATAAGTCTTGATTATGCGAATTAATTACTCGTATCTACAGACTTCTATAAAAAATACGAGACACGAACCCAATCAAGTTAAGTAATCTAATTCATAATGTATAAAAGTTAATTAAAATCAATAATTCAAATATTAGTATCCATTTTAGAAGGGATTAGTGAAATGTTACCAGAATCGGTCAAGTGCGATTCGGAATCACAGGCGGAGGGTTCCGTACCGCAAACGTAAAAGTCAGAACACGAGGTTTCTTGCGGGTTTATTATTTTTTATTTATTATTTGTTTATTAATTTATTATTAGGATCATATTTTTTACAGCTGCCATAGTAATGTACAATTGGGTAATTAAATTAGCCATTTACAATAATTTGTGTACCAAATTTAGCGTGAGTTGCAAAACAAAAAAATTACACTCTCAGTTTTGTGACGAAAATTAAGCATACAAATTATGTGAACTTGTTTCACCTTTAAATAACGTGTTTATGCATATCATTTATAAATTAAAAATAGAATGTAATTTTTTATACAAACTGACTTGTCGTCACAAAACTGTCAAAATGTTTGTTTAACAACTCACGCTAATTGTAATATTATAAAAATAATAGCAACCCGTCCCGGCTTCGCACGGGATTATATGTATAATACATGCATGTATTATACATACTCGTATAAACCTTCCTCTTGAATCACTCTATCTATTAAAAAAACCGCATCAAAATCCGTTGCGTAGTTATAAAGATCTAAGCATACTTACATAGGGACAGACAGGCAGCGGGATATCGACTTTGTTTTATACTATGTAGTGATGTTGGGTAGAGAAATAGCCGTGCGATAGATTAGTTTCCTATATAGATTACTAGCCGACCCCGAGAACTTCGTATCGCCATACAAAATAATATATAAGAAAATGTTTTTTTTGTCGTACAAAATTCTTTATTTTTATAGTTATTCTGCTATTCGGAGCGAAAACAAATCCAACAAAGCAAGCATCATAAAAAATCGGTCCAGCCGTTCTTGAGTTATAAATGGTGTATTATCTAACACGACTTTGTTTTATATTTATATATATAATATTAATAGAAGATGTGATCACAACTTCAAGTTTCTCCGTATGTGGATTCAAAACATACAATCCGATGACTGAAGGACCAAGAGACTGCCGGAAACCCTCGGGGTACGGAACCCTTAATATCGAGTCTACTCTAACTTGCGTCGTTGAAATTGAAATTGTGAAAGAAGCAGCGTTCAATATTGTTGTTAATGAGTAGCCCATGACGTTAATTATACTTTAAATATTGTGTAAAATTATTTAATTCGTAAGCATAAACGTGTCTATTTGCATATCGTCATTGGATTAGGTATGTGAAATTTTGATATGGTTGTAGAACTCTGGGTTGGAATCTATAGCATCTACATATTATAATAAATAACAATTATTTTAGAGAACTTATGACTTCAATCATTTTTGAATCTGTGTATAATAACAGACTTTCTGGGTGGATATAGGCCATATATTATATATTTTTAGGTTATATATTTTATACCGCGGGTTTGCCTGCGTTCGTTGCAATACGCGGGTGAGAAAAATCTAATCTAATTGGGAATTGATGAAAATTTATGAAGTGCCTGATTTTTAGGGTTCCGTACTAAAAGAGTAAAAAGGGACCCTATTACTACGATTCCGCTGACCGTCCGTCCGTCTGTCTGTCACCAGGCTGTATCTCACTGATACCGTGATAGTTCCAGCTGAAATTTTTGCAGATGATGTATTTCTGTTGCCGCTATAACAACAAATACTAAAAACACAGAATAAAATAGTTTTTTATAGATAATGGTACGGAACCCTTCGTGCGCGAGTCCGACTCGCACTTGGCCGGTTTTTTATTTGGTGAAGTTGCAGACTTTTCAGCTGCGTCAATTATTTTTGAAAAATATAAACATTTTCCTCACTTACGTCTTGGGTTTTAGGACGGCGAATGACACTTTCCTTGATCCGTCTCATATTACTAAAAATATTTTAAATATTGACCCCGGCAATGACAAATATAGCTGATGCAGCTGTCAATATCATTGCCAGTGTCAGTTTACCACGGATTTTTAAGATATTTTTTTGTAATATGAGACGGATCAAGTGTCTCATTCGCCGTCCTAAACCCAAAACCCAAAACGTAAATGAGGAAACTGTTTATATTTTTCAAAAATAATTCACGCAACTGAAAAGGCTGCTACTTTTTACTGGTGCTAAAGAAGGTTAATTCTATCAAAAATAATCAAGCACTTCTAAAATTTTCATCCATTCCCCATTGGTTGCATAACTTGCTTAGCAACATTTACTTCGCACATAAACCAACACTTCACTGGTGGGTACCAGAGGCTTAATTTATGTACAATGCAAAGAGAATATAAATAAGAGACGGGACTTCGAACAAGGTTTTGGATAGTGACATTGTCATTTGATTTTGACATGACAAGTCATTCGAACTTTAGCTAGTTCGAAATACTTACCACAATCAAAGATAATTATAAGACAAGGAAGATTGCTAACTCTGTGGAAACGTCGCCGTAGTTCATAAAATAATCCGAGATGGCGCTACTAGGCTCTCAATGAAAAAAGTAGCGTAGAATTCGTCAAAATATTGCATTTTAGTGTCCTAAATCATCACATTAACAAATTTTAAGGCATACAATACACCATTGTCACAAAACAACACGCAAATAGCAAAATAATACAAAGCAATTTTTAATCGGTGACTAGATCCATCGATCGCACGTTTTTCTAAGCTGAATGGCTACGCGCTGGTATTGCATTCCGCTAGATGGGGCGCATATTTAAGAATCGTGCATAACTAAATAAACTTAAAACAATCAGAGATTTTGATTTAAAATCAGTAATTAAAAGCAAATTCAAATTTACTTTAGCACTATTTAAATTTTATTATTCGATTGAAATCTAAAACGAACCCTATCCAATAGTTTTTGCTCTAAACAAACATGGTTACTCCGACTAGAGTTTAGTAATTTTTCTAATGAATTCAGTCGTATACAAAAATACCATTTCGTCCAAAAAGCGTACCCCTTGCTGAAACATATAATCAGAATCAGAAAACGTATTTATTACAAGAAAAAATATAATAATATAAAATAAACTTACAAACTAACAAACAGTACCTAAGTAAAAAACTGAATTTGTGACAATAGGCCCCAGACTCAGCATGTGCTGGGCTAGGCTAGGCTGCGGCGCTACCACGAACTTCGAATCTCGTACTTCGTATATCTCCGTCTCTGTCGCTCGAGTACCATAAACCATAAGTACAACATTTACAAATACCTACTTACAACAAACTTGCTGTTGACACTTTCAGTATTCATATTTGCATATTTTAATCTAGCATCGGTAAGATTTCGATTTCGAATGATTTTAAACTAACCCGCGAACTTATTCTAAACTACTAAATTCTAAAACTACAAATATCGACAAACAAAATATTGTTAACATGTATAAGATTTGAACTTCGTCCCTTCTGCACGTAAGTCTGGCAGTTAGCTTTTGAGCTATGTAAACAGTTAGCGATATGCTCTAAAATGGTAATTCCTTGACGCTACAATTACCGACCAGCCTACCACACAATAAATTTGCAACCTTACTTCCAAAATGTAAGGTCTATTTTTGCTCATAACCCGTAGTACAATCTATAAACATACAAAGACACCACAACTACAGCCCCGCTATTCTGTAACTTGTTTTAAGCTCACCTCAACGCTCGCCCACAAATATACCTTGACACCGCGATGCGTAGTAATTAAGCGTAGGTAGAGGTCTAGTTTTGTACCGGGTGACCGGCGGGGTGAGCCGCATTAACGCGTAGCGAATAACAGCCCTGCAAACCTTTGGAAGTTGGAATGGAACGGTATTATAATTATAACCAATTCTCCCGTTCGAACTCGTTTAAATTTTAAATACCTAAATCCCATAAAAACCACACGGGAATCACACAGCTTTACTGCATTTACTATTTTTTGCATACCTTAAACTATGTAAGTGTGATTGCCAAGTCACAAAATTTTATTTAGTAAGCAAATGAAGATTAATAAGAATGCCTAACTTGGCTCTATGAAATATCTCACCACTTTTTACTGTGGAAGAGTTCCGAGACTTGGCCTATTTTTTACATGGAAGGTTTTTATGGGATCTCATTTCTTTTTGTGGGTTATTCTGTTATCAACTTTGTATGAAAATGTCACGATTTTGAGATATACGAACTGCATAAGTAAGTTTGTAATCCTATACAAATTTATGCGTTTACAAAGTTACTTTTGCAGTTGCTTCTCGCAAAACTATACAAACGTTATTTGTGGTTGGTAAAATAACATTTCCATACAAAGTTGATAACACAATAACCTACATTGACAAGGATTGTGTTCAAAATTGATATGGGAGGATCTAATAGGTCACAAAAACAAATCAGAGGTCAGAATGGGAAAAGTTGCCGTTCCGACATCTTGAAATTATTTAAAGTATTTATTTATTGGCCGGTCCTGCGCCACCTGCATCCAGCGGACTCCCACGAAAAGTACGTCTAGCACAACTTGCTGCTAAGTCATGTCGCGCGCGATTCAGCGACTCCTGTCGCACTCGTATTGTGCCAATTAGAAAGAGGCGGGTGGATTCTCTCGACTAGCGTCGCGCTTGTTGTGTCAGTTGTGCTAGCCCCGCTGGCCCCGTAGCATGGATGGCGTTATCACGCGATAAGTGATAGGATAAGCGCGTCGTCTCGTTCTATCGAACGGTGTCAGCCAGGGACGGATATTCTATCCTGTCACTTATCGCGTGGGCCATCCATGCTACGGGGCCAGGTCATCAGTCCACCATGTGGGGGGCCTACCCACGCCGCGCCTTCCGGTACGTGGTCACCACTCGAGAACCTTTCCGCCCCAACGGCCATAGGTTCCACGTGCACTCTTTTGGGGAGGCCTATGTTCAGCAGTGGACGTCTTTCGGCTGATATGATGATAATGATGATGAATTTATTATTTATTGCGCCGATTAAGTTTAAAATTGATAAAAAGTTATAAAAAAATCGCGATAAAAAACAATTTAATTAACAAACCTGTGAGCAGCACGGTTATCACAGGATGACCCGCGAGCTCTGTGTCGCGGCGAGATACACTATCCGTCTCTTTCTAACTAGGAGTAGCCCGCGAGCCTGTTTTTTAGGGTTCCGTACTCAAAGAGTAAAACGGGACCCTATTACTAAGACTCCGCTGTCCGTCCGTCCGTCCGTCTGTCTGTAACCAGGCTGTATCTCACTGATACCTTGATAGTTCCAGTTGAAATTTTCACAGGTGATGTATTTCTGTTGCCGCTATAACAACAAATACTAAAAAGAAAATAAAATAAATATTTTTATTGATAATGGTACGGAACCCTTCGTGCGCGAGTCCAACTCGCACTTGGCTGGTTTTTTATTATTATTATGTTTTTTTTTTATTTGTTTTTCTCTCCAAAGGAGGGTTCTTTACTTCCATACCCGCGGGCTTTTGGCCAAACGAATAAAGAAGGTAGGTATGTTACCTAAGGACTACCTAATGTTGTTCTAAAGCTAAAAATTTGCGTACTATTCTGCATGTGTTCATAATTACAGCTTTTTGTAGGAGGATGTATGTAAGTGGATGGACACCGAGGGTTTTGAGGCTGGTGTGGAGGGTGCGTGGAATAACACCTGTAGATGAAATTACGATTGGAATAATCTTCACCGTATTTACTCGCCATTGGTTTTTTATTTCTACGGACAAGTCAGTGTACTTGCTGATCTTTTAAGTGTGAGTAGACGCTAGATTGTGGGTATTGGGTATAGCTACGTCAATCAGATACACAGTTTTTGTAGGTGTGTAGGTCTATTGTAATGCACGGTTTTGTCGGTGATTATAGTTCTGTCCCAGTATAGTTTGTGATTGGATGACTCTAAAACAATTTGCGGTGTATATTTATAGTAAGGGGTTCTGTTTTAAATAAGGCGGTGTTTAAATGCAAGGTATTGGTGGATGATGGCTGCTACTTGGTCATGACGGTGTTTATAATCTGTCTGGGTAATGGATCGGCACGCTCCTGTTATATGTTGTATTGTCTCTGAGGCACCATGGCAGCGTCGACATAAGTCAGTAGTTAAGTTACGATCGCGGATGATATATTTTCTATAATTCCTGGTGTCTATGATTTGATCTTGGATGGCGATCATAAAACCTTCAGTTTCGGGGAACAACTCATTGCCATTTATTCCCACAAAATCATTCGAACAAGAATTAAGTAGGTACATTTCGTTACATTAAAAACAAGCTAAATACTTAAATTAGTTTTGGGAAGATTGGGCACAGTCCTCCTCCATGCAAGTCCACGATTTTCTATCTTGCGCGAGTCTAGTCCTTTTTTTAACACTTTTTTAATTTAGAAAAAGTGACTTGGCAAAAATATTAAGTATAACAAATTTTCACTAGAATCGGTTGAGCTGGACAGCGGAACACCGGACATCGTGACAGACACCGGACGTACTATTACTTATTCTGTGACAGGACATACGAATGATTTTCGACACAAGCTGAGCGAGCTGAAGGGGATCCCATACGCCAATGACCTTCAATCTGAATCCCTTAGTTTTGTAATGTTTTTTGTAGCTTATCATATTAACAACAACAGTTTTAAGTAATATAGTATCCCATATTTACTTCAAACATCACTGTCTTCGAGATATTTGGCATCAAAGTTGAACAATTTTAGACCAAAAAACTGGTTTTCTGGCCATAACTTTTGTCTTAATTAGTTTAAAATCAAAACCCTACACATGTTTATAGAGACACCAGAGACGAACTCAAATATGTAAATTTCGTATATGTTAGATCTTTCACAGCAATCTTATAACAAAGAAGGTGTTTTTGTAGACTATGTTTAAAAAAATCATAAAAAAATAACTATTCATTACTTTCAAAATATGGTACACCAAAATGGAGATTAAAGATTGAAGAATCGATAACCGTTTACCTTATAATTCTATCTGTAGTGCAAAAGTATTTGTATCGATTCAAAACTAGTCAAAAATCGATGAAAACCTCAGGTAGCCCCTGAAGCATAGAACTTCGTTCGCTTCGCTCGCTAGTTCGATAATCAAATCACAGAAATCTAATATGGCATTCAACATGGTGGGCAAGTAAGGTCAAGGCCAAAGCACACTAAAATATTTACCTACTCGTTGTCGCTACATACGATGTTTAAGGCCTTTGAAAACCTGATACTTACAATAGTTATTTGTTATACAAGGGTGCAAAGTTGTATTTTAACCGCGAGTGTGGAATTGAAACACGAGCTAGCGAATGGATTCTAGGGTTGAACCACGAGCTAGCGAATGGATTCTATGGTTCAAAAGTAGAATCCTGAGCGTAGCGAGTGTTGCAACACACGAGACGTCAAAATAACTTGCACCCGTGTGTAACACAAATCTTTTCACCTCACTAAAGCGAGGAAAAAAACAAAAAAGTAAAGTAAGTTTTTTTATTAAATATTAAAAAGGGGGAAAAAAATAAAAAACATTTAAAAAGAAACAAAATATTACAAAATTAAAAAAAACATTTAATAAAGAGGGAAAGAGAAAAAACATTGAGAAACAAAAAAAATAACATTAAAATAAAGAAAAAAACATAATAAAGGCAAAAATAATTTCAAAAAACATTAAAAAAGACTGATAAAAGAAAAGCGAAGCAATAAAATACAGACAAAAACATATAAAAAAGGAAAAAGTTACAAAAAACATAATATTAAGAAAAAAAACGTAAAAAAAGAAAAACTAAAAAAAACATGTACTAAGAAAAAAGTAACAAAATACATTATATAAAGAGAAAAAAGGTAAAAAAAGACAAAAAAGGACAAAAAAACAAAAAAAAACATGAAAAAAGAGGTGGAAAAAAAAATTAAAAATGGAAAAAGAAAAAAAACCTTGGAAAAACACACATAAATCAATAAAAAATGAAAAAAAAACATTAAAATATGGCAAAAACATCAAAAAAATAAAAGAGGATTTCAAACAACCTTAAAATAATGAAAAATAAACATTAAAAAAAGGAAAAAAACGCATACAAAAGAGAAAAAAGACCAAAAAAACATAAAAAAGAAAAAAAAAACAAAAACATTCAAAAAGAAACAAAACATTTATGAAAAGGAGAAAAATGCAACAAACATTAAAAAAAGAAAAACAAAGCATTAAAATAGAGACAAAAACATAATAAAAGAAAAAAAAGTTACAAAAAACATTAAAATAAGAGAAAAAACGTAAAAAAAAATAAAAAAAGACAAAAAACTTAAAAAAAAACATTTAAAAAGAGGAAAAAGTGGAAAAACCACAAAAATAAATCAAAAAGAAACAAAACATTAAAACAAAATATTTAGTGGAAAAAAAAACCTTGAATAAACACATTTAAATCAATAAAATATAAAAAAAACATTAAAATTTAGACGAAAACATTAAAGAAATAAATAGAATTTCAAAAAACATTAAAAAAAGATTAAAAAAAAAGAAAAAAACGTATAAAAAATACCAAAAAAACATTAAAAATAAAAAAAAAACAGAAAAACATTCAAAAAGAAACAAAACATTTAAAAAGAGAAACAACATTTATAAAAAGGAGAAAAAGAAAAAACATTTAAAAAACAAAAAAACATTTAAAAAACAAAAAAACATTTAAAAAACAAAAAAAGAATTAAAAACATTAAAAAAAAGAATAAAACATTCAAAAAAGGTACCTCAATAAAATCAAAAATCTGATGGGCGAAAAATGTCCTGTCTGGACTGACCTTTACATGTTATTATGTTTAAAAAAGTAACTAATAACACGTTCGGATTTCAAATATTCTTTGCACTCTTGTGGATAAAATGCAGTTTTGCTATCTGTTTTTAAATAATAAAAATGGGCTTTCCGAGCTAGTGAGGTGAAAACTATATTTATTTAGATGTACATACACGAAATAGTCAAAAACATTTGAGAAAAATTGTTATGGAAAAAGTGGATTTCGGGATGATAATATTATAAAGCTATAAACACGAACTTAGAATCTCGAACTTCGTATATCTGCGTCTCTATCGCACTTATGGTTTATAGTACTCGAGCGACAGAGACGGAGATATACGACATTCGAGATTCGGACTTCGTGGTAGCGCCGCTGTGATAATTACGTTAAGTCGACGCGATTTCGGGACTAGGTTTACTATAAATTATTTTTCACACAGACTACTCAACGAAAAAAATCTGAATCTTTAATTAAAGGCGTTTGCTTAAAATCAAAAATTATTAAGGTTAAAATAATAAATAAGTTAATAGTTAAAATGACAAATATAATTCGGAAAAATTTGAATAAAATTAAAACTATTGTACTCTGCTTGATTCTAGTATACTTATCTAGCGGGAGTAGCACAACTGGGCGTTTTTCAAGAAAAGTGTTCAAAACTCTTTTTTTTTCAGAATTTGTTTTTCTTTGTTTATATTATTACTCAGAATCGTTATTACAATCGATCCTCATACAAGAAAAAAAGTGTCCCAGATTTTTTGTAAGGTTTTTCTTCCCGTGCGTCACGACCATGTAAATAAAAAAAGACTGCATTCAAAAATGGGACGTCTGGAATGGAATATTTAAGACACTTTTTTTCTTGTATGAGGATCGATAGTATCAAAGATTCCGAGTAAGATAAACCAAAAAAATGCGTATTCTGAAAAAAAAGTTTTGTACACTTTTTTTGAAAAACGCTAAACTGACGCCGCGACGTGTCTCGTGGCAAGAAAAAATACAAAAACAGGTTACAGGAGTTGGGACGCGAACCGAGGTACTCAGACTTGTGAGTCAAACACCCGAACCACTCGACCAAAATCAAATGGCCGCCCGGCCCGAAATTTTGAATCTTATGTTAGGGGTGACTACTTAACAGCCTGCTTCACCGCTTACATTGAAAACAACGCCATCTAAAATAATAAGGGGAACTACGAGGTACCGGCGACGATAATAAGATTTACGTGTGACTTGTAGCATTGTATGGAGTGAGCAATCTTCCTTGTCTTAATTATCTTTGCCACAATACCAATAAAAATAAACGCTAGTACGGAAGTAGACTTACCAACCTAACGAACGAGGACGATAGTAGGGGTTGTAGTACTTAACGTTATCGATATCGACAATATTAGAACCCAACGTTATCGATATCGATAAATTATGATTAGGGACGTCGTTGGGCCCACTGCATGAACAGAAAATTGAACACTCAAAGATGATAATGATGTACCGTCTGATCTGGGCAGCCATACTGGCACTCCGCTGTCTCGCACCATCCCCATTTGCACCAAAGAGATGCGCAATTTCCGAACCCTGTCCTGATCCGGTTTAGTAGACACCCTAGAGTGTCATGGGGTATATACATGTCATGATTTGTCAGCCCCAATTTGTCAGAATCTGACTAATTGCTATCGTCTGGAGGCATGTTGCGCTGCTGATCCAACCGTCAAACGAGTTGTACTGACTAACAAAGAAAATATAAATAAGAGACGGGACTTCGAACAAGGTTTTGGATGACAGTGACATTGTCATTTGATTTTGACATGACAACTCATTCGAACTTTAGCTAGTTTGAAATACCACAATATCAATAAAAATAAACGCTAGTACGGAAGTAGACTTACCAACCTAACGAACGAGGACGATAGTAGGGTTGTAGTACTTAACGTTATCGATATCGATAATATTAGAACCCGACGTTATCGATATCGATAAATTTTGATTAGGGACGTCGTTGGGCTCACTGCAAATTGCTTTACAAAATCTAAAACTAATCCGATTTAGGTATGAAATAAAAAGCGGCCAAGTGCGAGTCGGACTCGCACATGAAGAATTCCGTGAAATAAATTGCGGTTTACGATTTATGACGTATTAAAAATAACTACTTATTAGATCTCGTTCAAACAAATTTTCGGTGGAAGTTTACATGGTACATCATATATTTTTTTTAGTTTTATCATTCTCTTATTTTAGAAGTTACAGGGGGGACACACATTTTACCACTTTGGAAGTGTCTCTCGCGCAAACTATTCAACCCTAATAAAAGGAGAACAAATATTTCATACAGTTTATTTCACACTTATTTCCAAATCACAGTATATTTACAAAAATTCACCAAACTGTACACATATCTTTGCGGGTCGCAATGAATTCTTCTCGAACTAAGAAACCTCGCGCTTGTAGGTTTTATCCAAGTACCAACCGTTGTTTATCATAAGTAAATCAACATTGGCGCTTGATATTTCGTTATTAATACTTACGTGTTTTATTTTAAGATAATTATTAATTTTATTTCGTCAAAAGCATTGTTTGTATGACACACACATGTTTTCTCATGAAGTTATAATATCTATGGTAACCGGCCAAAGTCACCATGACAAAATGACAGACAGAGAAAGAACGGAAGTAGGAGATAGCATGAGTCCGCCATAGCAATAGCACAGATAGAAAACTTGTCACTAGTCAGAACTTGTCAGATTTGATCTGAATTTGAGCAGTTTTGACGTGATTCATATTTTTGTTCCTATAGTTGCGCTACACTGGTACAATGTTCGAAGCATGATTGTCACGCGAAAATAGCTCTTATTCATATTCCTATACAGTCCAAGGTCACCTATAACGGCCTACTATACCTGAATGATATAACTGAAATAATTCTAAATTCTCAAAAATGTGGCAATGTTACATTGACTTTCACTAGTCTTAATGAGTGTAATTAGCCACTCTCTCAAGTTTCTTGAATACGTACCAACCTACTATACTAGAAACAGAATAGGCTTGCGATTGTGACCTAAGATTGTTTTACGATGCCACTCGAGCCAGTTTTTGGAAAGGAACAAATGTTTGTATAAGAATGAGACCAACTACTGAAAAGCGTCTGGCGGCCGCCCAAAACGCTTCATACTAATTGATATAAAAGTATGACGTCACAGTTCGCTATTTGTACTAATCGTTGTATGGAAAATCAAGTAAATTGCTGTTTCGGTCGCGTTTAGGTCCATAGTTGTCGTACAATCTGTTTGTACTTAATATAAATGCGTAAGGATTCTATTGGTAGCTTTAAATATCTACGCATGTTTTTTTCTAAACTTTCAAGGCCTTTTATATATTATTCTTTACGTCATACCTGGCCATAAAGTAGGAATTACCGCACGCTACGCGTGCGGAAAACCCCACTTCCTGGCCAGATAGAGACGTAAAATTTTGTACTCACCACGGGCGGTAATAAAGAAAGCCTCAGAGCGCATATTTATCGCCCTTGCCTTCGGCTCGGGCGTCAAATACCTGCGATCTGAGACATTCTTTGTTTAACCGCCCTAGGTAAGTAATGTACTATTATTTTATATGATTTTAATTATATTTTGTAATTTATTACTTTTCAACACACCTGCTCGTAAAGTAGGTCTTATTACAGCGTATTTACACTGATAATGCAGAATATTACCCATGCCGTGCCTTTTACATTACATTATCGCACTAGTGCCTTTTCATTACATATCTTTTTAAATATTAGCAAAATAATGCAGAATATTATTACCCATGCCGTGACTTTTACATTACATTATCGCACTAGTGCCTTTTCATTACATATCTTTTAACATTTAAATATTTTTTTTTTTTTCCTCGCAAATGTGTTGAAAAACGTCGTATGAAACACGTAAGCATTGGTCATTACACTTCTCGTCTCCATTAAGCCTTCGCCTTCGGCTCAGGCTTAAAAACCGACTCGAGTGTAATGACCAACTTAGCACACTTGTATCATAATGTACTATTATAACAATAATTTGATGGTTCACTATCCATTTAGCAACACTACGTCGTTTAGTAACAGCCATTACAACAACAGGCTGTTACACCCTTTGAGTCTGCAGGTATCGACGTTATCAATTTGGACATGAGTCTACAGTAGTTGAGGACTTTGACGCGAGGACTTACGAGGCTATACTAATATGGTGATAGGTAGCTTTATGAGGGTGTACGTTTCTATTGTAGTGGAGTAATATCCCCAACCGCTCATCCGATTTCAAGATTTTTTTCTCCATAATTTTTACTAAACGGTACTTAATCGCGTAAAATTCGGTTATCCCGACGTTTCGTTAATCGTTAAAGTTTAATTAATTCAAAAGATTCGTTCTCCAGTTTATACAGGGTGACTGGTAATTCGACCTATTCCTTGAAAGGGGTTATACTAGAGCTAATTTGCAACAATTTATGTCCAGTCAACCAGGGGTCGAAACTCGCTGGTTTCCGAGATATTCGAGTTTTTAGTTTGTGTGAAAAAAATTCTCCTTGCAGCCTTAAGCTGGTGATTGTGACAAAAGTACTTCCATTTGTCACAATCAGCACTTTAAGGCTGCAAGGCGTTTTTTTTTCAAACAAACTAAAAACTCGAAAAATTAAAATAAATCGTGATTTGACCCCTGGTTGTCTGGACATAAATTGTTGCAAATTAGCTCTAGTATAACCCCTTTCAAGGAATAGGTCGAATTACCAGTCACTCTGTATAATGGACCGTCAGGACCCCGCGCCTTATTTATCTAAGATACTTAAATTTATATTCACACGGCAGGTACTTCTCCTCCGAAGGCGAGGGCGGTAAATTTCTTTATTATCGCCCGTACTTATCTACTATGTATGTACAAGATTTTAAGTCTTCGCTTGGCCAGGAACCGAGGTTTTCCGTGTAGCGGATGCAATTGCCACTTTACGCCCAAACGTGACGTAACAGAACAGACATAACATGATCCACTTGTCGCATGGCGTTACATTTTACCGTGTGTTACTATCATGAATATACCCCAGGACCAACAATAGGAAAGAAAAATCCGTGTACGACATGTAGAACTTAAAGTGAAGGCCGATAGCAATGCACCTACATCATACATTATTCGTAACACTAATTACAAAAAAAAAACATCGTATAAGTGATTAGTGATGAAAAATGACAATCTGCAGAGACCGTAAGCGTGCAGCCCCGCTATTCTGTAACTTGTTTTACCCACACCATTCACCTACACATATATCTTGACGCCGCGATTCGTAGTAACTAAGCGTAGGTAGAGGTCTAGTCTCGTTAGGCGTGGCGGGTGGGGTGAGGCGCATTAGCGCTTTCCGAATATAGACCAATCAAATTAGCTTACCCTGGACATAATTCGTAAACTCGTTGTTTTTATTGTTTTATCGGATTTTACTATTCAGTATCAAATATTAATGAAATATATTAAGTAAAAAATCCGCGATCGTAACCGTAGTTAAAAAAAACACGAGTTAACGTACACTACCTAACTTTTTCCTAAAAGTAAAAAAGGTAACCAAGTACCTTGTTAGTATAACTTTGAGGTGCATTCAAATTCGATCACTTAATAGCAAAATTAAACTGAAATCAAATTCGCATATACGTTTTTTTTCACAGTTTTCCTCTGATCTCATTATCTAGACAAGCCAAAATGGTAACTATGATGTTTTTATCTGTTTAAGCTATATTGCGTCTTTTTAGACATTTAAGACAATATTTAAACATTTATATGTAACGTTTTAATAATAATGTATTTCTCAGTAATTATAAATAGTAACTATGATTTTTTTGTTTACTAATAGCCTTTTGTGATCGATAATCATGATTTCATCAAAATCAAGCATGTTAATTTCACGCTTAAGAAATTGAAAATTTAATTGAAAATACTCGCGACCTTGTCGTGGAGCCAGATGCATGCGGTGGGTGCGAGGCGGGGAGAGAGTGGGGCGCCAGCGGGCGAGCGCACGGCGAACCCGTCTTAACGAGTTTATTTCAATTACGTGTTTTGCACCGACCGCGCCGTGTACAAATAAAACAAATATAACGGAATATCCTAATTGTAGGATTTTTAGCTCTAATGAAAAAATCACAGTTTGTCCCTTACGCCCTTTGAAAACTCTGGTCCAAAGGGCGTAAGGAACGATTGATTTGCTTTTATCATCGAAAACATAAGTAAACTCTTAACTGTTAAGTAAATGAAAGAGATGATGTCATGATCGTGGTTAGCATAAAAAAAACCGGTCAAGTGTTCCGGACCACCCCGTACAATAGAAACAGGTCCACTATAAACTGACACTCACTAAGTATGTATTTACATACTTAGTGCGTGTCAGTTTATACTGGACATCACATTTTCAGTGATGTAACTAAAAATTTACGGTTTTCGCAATTTTTCCTTTATTTGTGCTATAAATACTTCGTACCAAATTTCAAGATTGAGAGTTCACGGGATATGGGCATGGGCATTTCGTCCCTTACGCCCTTTGAGCCTACGGTAGTCGATATCCTTATTGGCAAAATTGAGCCGACAGGCCAGAACGCCAAAAAAAAGCGAAGATATGCTTATTGTCACCCACCCAGATATGGGATAAATTTATTCGAATACGAATAACGTTTAAGAATAAATAGGATTATTTGCGAATGACGAATAAATATTTCGAATAATTATTCGCCAGTATTTATTCGCGAATAACTTCTTCATTCGCATAATCATTCGTAATGCTTTTCGGGAATAATATTTTGAACAAATATTGTAGGAATGCTTTTTAATGGAATATATCTCAAAAACGTAATCATTTCCTACAGACAGAACAGAGATACCAAGTTTCTAAATTTGTTAGAAAAAGGTTACCGCTTCATCAAGGGTACCAATTAACATCGCCGTGCATGGTGAAACGGATATTAATTGTAATTATTTCACCTGTTTTATTTTTACTATTTCGGCTTTACCACGGGTGAAAAAAAAAACCGGTCAAGTGCGAGTCAGACTCGCGCACCGAGGGTTCCGGACCACCCCGTACAATAAAACCAAGTCCACTATAAACTGACACTCACTAACACATACTTAGTACGTGTCAGTATATACTGGACATACAATTTTCAGTGATGTAACTAAAAATTTACGGTTTTTGCTATTTTTCCTTTATATGTGCTATAGGGCGTTGCTTCGCACCAAATTTCAAGTTTCTGAGTGCACGGGAGTAGGTTTTGATTCCCTTGCGGGTTTCGAAAACTTGCGGAAATTTGCGGCATAAACGGCTGTATCTTTTGATTGCGTTGGCTTAGAAGTTTGATTTTTTCACAGCTCCAAAAGACAGTAAACCTGAGTATTTGATATAAATTTCAGCTTAATTCATTTATTTGTTGCAGTATGGGTCTTACAAGATGTTACATATAAATACAGTTCCAGCATAACCCTGTTAGGGCACAGCAACATTTATATAAAAAATATTAATTCTAAAATAATGTATGCACACACTATGCACAGAAATTCAAACTTTTAATGATTGATACCTCCAAGCGTTCCTGAGAAAAAGGGTATTGACAGACGGACGGACGGACAACAAAGTGTCCTATAAGGGTTCCGTTTTTCTATTTCGAGGCACGGAACCCTAAAAACACACAGATCAGAATATAACATGATTAAGTACATACAATGTACAATTACAGGTATATAGTTGAACAATCTTACATGCGTAATCGCCTCTAATAACATAACATTGATCCAATTACAGACAGTGGCTGTCCATAAATTACGTCATTTCAAAACAGGGGGGGGGGGGGGTCTATTGGATGACGGTAGTCATTTTATGAGGCGGGTAGTGTCCATTTAGGAATTAACAGGATGATGATAGGAGGGGGGGTCAAGAATTGACAAAAAACAACCGGCCAAGTCCTGAGTCATGGATGTTTTCTGTGTATTTAGGTATTTATTTATCTATATAAGTATGTTTATCGTTCGTCTAGTACCCATAATAAAAGCTTTGCTTAGTTTGGGACTAAGCCGATTTATGTGAGATTGTAAAAGAAAAAAAAAACTGGTTTTTAGTATTTGTTGTTATAGCGGCAACAGAAATACATCATCTGTGAAAATTTCAGCTGTCAAACTATCACTGTTGTTGAGACACAGCCTGGTGACAGACGGACAGACAGACAGACTGACAGACAGCGGAGTATTAGTAATAGTGTCCCGTTTTACTCCTTGAGTACGGAACCCTAACAAAACAATGGTTCAGTTTCAATTGTTTTCTCGAGTTGTTGAGTTGCCGCTGAAGATGGAATTGTCCCGTAAAAATTTATTACAACTTTCAAAGTGGATGAACACAAAAACAATGTGGAGACCGGATGATTGCTGCTTTTAGTAATGAAACACCTTCAAAGACGACAATATACAGGTGGTATTCAGAATTTCAACGTGGCCGAGTATCCCTCACGGACGACGCGCGTGAAGGTCGACCAAAATCGGCAGTTACGCAAGAAAACGTCCACATTGTGAGTCAGCTGATAAAAGAAGACAGGTATGTGACATATCGGGAAATTCAGGAGTCTTTGGGGATTGGAATGAGTCAGATACAAGTTATTTTACAGGAAGAACTAGGCGTGCGAAAGTTGTTTTCCCGTTGGATCCTGCACTTATTGTCTGACGAGCAGAAAACGACTCGTGTCAATTGGTGCCGCAAAACATTGAATAAATTCAACGGAGGAAGCTCAAATGCAGTTTTTAGGGTCGTATCAGGTGACGAGTCGTGGATATACGCATATGAGCCTGAAACTAAAAACCAATCTCGAGTATGGGGTAACGAAGACGAGCTTCAAGCCAACAAAAGTTATTCGCTCTCGCAGCAAGGCCAAGAAGATGGTGGCTATGTTTGTCTCCAAATCGGGTCACGTGGCTACTGTTCCACTTGAAGATCGTAGAACGGTCAAAGCCGATTGGTATACAAGTATTGGTTTGCCGAGTGTCTTTGCTGAACTTAGGAAAAAAGGCCTAGTCGCCGCATCATCCTTCACCACGACAATGCCAGCCCTCACACCGCTCGTAAAACAAATGAGTACCTGGAAGGTGAAAAAGTCGAACTACTGGACCATCCTCCATACAGCCCTGACCTAAGTCCCAACGATTTTTTCACATTCCCCAAAATCAAGGATAAGTTGCGTGGTGGGCGCGGTGTTTCAGACACCGGCAGAAGCAGTGGAGGCTTTTAAAATGGCCATTTTGTCGACTCTTTTTCAGCGTTCAATAAGTGTTTTAACGACTGGTTTGAACGCATGGAAAAGTGCATAAAATATAAAAGAGAATACTTTGAAAAACAATAAAAATCCTTAAATCAATGTTACTGCATATTTTTTTTTATTCCCGAAACTTTCAGTTTGACCCTCGTAGTGACCCTGCCTGCGTAGCCGGAGGTCCCGGGTTCGAATCCCGGTAAGGGCATTTATTTGTGTGATGAGCACAAATATGTGCTCCTGAGTCATGGATGTTTTCTATGTATTTATTTATCTATATAAGTATGTTTATCGTCGTCTAGTACCCATAGTAGTTTGCTTAGTTTGGGACTAGATCGATTTGTGTAAGATTGTATAAGAAAAAAAAAGAAAATAAAAAATCTGTTTTTTAGTATTTGTTGTTATAGCCGCAACAGAAATACATCACCTGTGAAAATTTCAACTGTCTACCTATCACGGTTCGTGAGATACAGCCTGGTGACAGACGGACAGACAGACAGACAGACGGACAGCGGAATCTTAGTAATTGGGTCCCGTTTTACTCTTTGATTACGGAACCTTAAAAAACGACGACGTAATACTATATGGACAAGCCCACACACATGACATATTGAAACAAACCTGTTAAATGCCCCATGAAGTGACTCATTTAACTCACAAAAATATTGTTAATTAGTAGAAAAGGGTATTAATACTTGAAAATAGGTACACTTGTAGTGATCGTGTTAAATTCGTGTACGTGTTACAACGAGCAACCGCATCCTTAAATATTATTCGTGGATTTATTGGAATGAAATGAGAATAAATCATTCGTCATTCGAAAGTGTAGACGAATAAATTATTCGCGAATAAATGTTTATTCGAATAAGAATCATTCCAATAATGCCCCTTTCTGCACCCACATAAGTAACATATTTTATTTAAATAATTCTATACAGAAGACTGAGTGCTTATAAATAGGTAATCGACATTCCACGACAATTATGTCTCATGCTGAACAACTTAGTTATTATCGATCTAATGAACACAATATTTCAATAAATCTCCATCCTAGCCGAACCGTGGTAAACGCCACGTTCGTGTTTATAAATGTTTGACAATCATTGACCTATCCATATTAAATGAAGGCCGAAACGCATTGACAGCGGTGGCGAAGCGGCGGCGCGGCGCAGTGTGGAGGTGGTACCGGCTGTAATGTTCGATCTAATACGAATGGGTCCGCACAGAATACCGGCCGGGAAAAAAGCGTTCGGATCCTTTCATATTAGCTCGAACATTACAAGTACCGCCTCCGCGCCACCCCGCGCCGCTTCGCCACCGCTGTCAGTGCGTTTCGGCCTTGAATGCCTGCGACTCGCGACAGCACGGTCGGTAGTTGAGGAGCAAAGCAATGACGGCCTTATTCTGCAAGAGATAAGGTTCATATTAAAACTTAAGTACGAAAAAATATGAATTAATTAATAATCGTGGATATTTTTTGTTTAATTTGTTTCTTATAGTACTAATAATATGTTGACCGCATAAATCAAACACTTTCCAAGTAGTTATGTATTTTGGTTTTCCAAAAACTACCAATATTTGTGATTTTAGAAATCCGCAAAGAGAATCTGTTTAATTTTTAATAATTTATCAACACACATAATATACTATTCAGAATAATTTGTTAAATTGCAGTTATCTATAATTTCTGGTAAGATAAGCCAGAAAATGTGTAACTTACTGAACTTTCTTTATTATTGATAGTCCCGGTTGATTAATTAGATTAATTTTGATTTCTTTAACTGGAATGCAAGCGTTATATCATAATAGAGGCACTTTTACAAAGTTACATATTATGCTGCACTTATGAAATCAGAATTTGTTAAAAATTTAGATTTTTGGTTTTTTTACAATGACGCGGAACCCTAAAATGTTTAATTCTTTTTATTTTAACTATAACTAACAATACTTTACATCATAGAAAAAGAAAATTACAGTTATCGAATTATGTCCGGGTTTAGCTAATTTGATTGGTCTAATAACAGCCCAGCGGGCCGTACAACCGAGCCGCGTCAACACGACTAATTAACTTTCAATACCAATTTAAGCGTAATTGGATACGACACGAAATGGACGTGAGTAGGCGACGGTTTAGCACTGCCAAATGAACTTATTAAGCAAATCCGCACTTTTTTGGATCCCACAAATAAAAATGAAAAAAAACTACATATTATGACTTTTCTGACGAGTTAAAAAAACCTAGTATAAAATAATAGAATTTAAACTTTCGTACATGTTTAAAATACTAGGTACCTGTACCTACTAATAAATCCACGGTCAAACTCACGAATTAAATATCATAACGGCCATTTAACGGCCTCCGTAGCCCAGTGGGTAGTGACTCTGCCTACGAAGCTGGAGGTCCCGGGTTCGAATCCCGGTCAGGGCATTTATTTGTGTATTTATCACGAATATTTGTTCCTGAGTTATGGATGTTATATATGTATATAAGTATCTATTATATATATCATCGCCTAGTACCCACAACACAAGCCTTACTGAGCTTACCGTGGGCCTAGGTTGATTTGTGTAAGATTGTCCCGTAATATTTATTATTATATTATTTATAACGGGCGACGGGCGTCACTTGTTACAACATTGCCGCGAAAACACTTATTCTGAAGAAGAACTCCCGAAGAGTTCGAAACATAACGCCCGTAATAGTAACATTTAATACGTGAAACATACACAAATATGCGTAGACTTTAGATGTGACGCTCGCACATAAGAAAACTCTCTACTAGTACAACGCGTCAAACAACACGAAAGTCAGTACCAACTCAAGTCACGATTCATCATCATCATCAACATATGAGCCGAGAAACGTCCACTGCTGGACATGGGCCTCCTCCAAAGAGTGCCTCTATGACCGCACCTGCGCCACCCGCAACGAGTGGATTCCCGCTAGCTTCACCAGGCCCCGTAGCATGGATTGCGTTATCACGCGACAAGTGACAGGATAAGCGCGTCGTCCTCGTTCTATCGAACGGTGTCAGCCAGGGACGGATGCTCTATTCTGTCACTTATCCATGATACGGGGCCAGGTCATCAGTCCACCTTGTGGAGGCTTTACCCACGCTGAGCCTACCGGTACGTGGTCGCCAACTCGCCACTCGAGAACCACGATAATAGTACATTATGATACAAGTGTGCTATGTTGGTCATTACACTCGAGTCGGTTTTTAAGCCTGAGCCGAAGGCGAAGGCTTAATGGAGGCGAGAAGTGTAATGACCAATGCTCACGTGTTTCATACGACGTTTTTCAACACATTTGCGAGGAAAAAAAAAATAAATAAAAAATGAAAATGTTAAAAGATATGTAATGAAAAGACACTAGTGCGATAATGTAATGTAAAAGTCACGGCATGGGTAATATTCTGCATTATTTTGCTAATATTTAAAAAGATATGTAATGAAAAGGCACTAGTGCGATAATGTAATGTAAAAGGCACGGCATGGGTAATATTCTGCATTATCAGTGTAAATACGCTGTAATAAGACCTACTTTACGAGCAGGTGTGTTGAAAATTATATTTGATATAATTTATGTCATTCTCTGAGAAAAGGCTTAGTGCCAATCGCACTGTATTAAGGTCCCTTTTTCTTATAATTACACATTCAGTAGTTTTATTTGTATGCAAAATAACAAGGTTATACCTAGGAGACTGCAATGCACATTCTCTGCTCCTGCGGACCACTCATGCATAAAAGAAGTACCTACCTAGGGCGGCACATCGTGCACCCACAAGAAGTGCAACATATCACCGCCCAAAGCATCTGGAATGTCCTGGAGGCTACGGGCCTTAACGATTAACTCTAAAGAAAGGGCTGCCACAATAGATCACTTGCTGGTCGAGTCGAAGCGGGATATAAAGGCCCACAAAACAAATAATAATAATATACCTATGCTCAATTTTACGAGGGCCAACCTGTCATGTTACAAAAAAAAACCTATAGTCTATTATTAATCACATACCAGAGGTGAGATTCATCACCATGACGATGTAAGATGTAGGTTTTACCTGTAACAGAACACAATGTATGTTAAATGTAATTCTTATAGGTAATATAAATATTAAATAATCAAGATAATAGACTTCAGTAATATATAATTACCTACACGTTTTAGCATTGCGTGAGCTGTGGGCGGAAATAGATCGTAGTTTTGTGATGATACTGCTGATAAGTATCTTAAGAAACAAGAAGTGAGTTGCGGGGCCGTTTGCAGTGAATCAGGAAGCAGATATCATTCGATGCGTTATCCAGAAGGAAACAAAACAAAGCTTTTCTTTTTTTGCAACGGTGTTGGTTTTGCAATTTTATTCTTCAAATTTTACTATAAATAGTAGTGGCCAACTTAAAGCACAGAAATTCACTGTTTCGGTGATAATCCTCTACTTTGAACATTCCTAATTTAGACAAAGTGTTTAAATATAGACTTGAAACAATAGTAGGTATAATAGATACCTAACTTTACTGTCCATATTTCGGTCAAACTATCATGGCCAAACATGGGTTGTGTAACTTGTATAGTACCTATCTTAAAATTATGTAACTAAAATCGATTGAATATTAAACATATTACGTGTGCCAGATAACTTTAAAGGGAACTCGGTGAACCATCGTTTCATTAATAAACAAACTTCAAGGTCGTGTCCCAATAAAATAAGTAGTAGTTACTATTACTGTAAAACAGGTTACGCTGTAAATTAAAATTTATCGACATTTATCCAAAAAACCATTCCTAAAGTCAAATAATCTTTGCTAAAGTATACGAGTATTATATACATTTCATTAAGGCCCAAAACAAACGGCGAAACGCAACTGCAACTTCTAGGGACTTTTGAGTTTCTGTGGTCTCTCAAAGGAGTCTATGGCATATACTCAAATGAAACTCAAAAGTAACTAGAAGTTGCAGTTTCGTTGCAGTTGCGTTTCACCGCCTGTTTTGGGCCTAAGACAAACAAAGAGTCCCTTGCACGGGGCGTGGTTTATAAAAATCGATTCATCAACATCATCATTACCATCATTATCAGCCCGTAGTCGCCCACCGTTGAGGATAAGCCTCTTTTCGAGTAAGTCACTCATGCCAGTCCCGTGCTTGTCTGTCTCATCAAGGAATGACCGGATGAAAAACGACGCACCCCCGTAAAATGTAGCATAAACTACCTTGTAGTCAATTTGATTCCTAGGCCATCATAGAACCTTGCCGATGTAAATGCTATGTCAATAAGGTTACTAGGATTATTGCGTCGCTATGTAGCAGTTAAAATGACAGGGTTCTACGGTGGCCTAGGAATCAAATTGGTCGACTACTACTATATTTATTTTATACACCACATCAAACACTGTATATTCAAATACAAAATTCATAATATTTATTTAAGGCGAGGCCGGTTCACGATCTTCTCTCCCTCTCACTGAGCATAAGCGTGAGCGAGATGGAAGTGCGTGTTCGGAAGTGTGTAACATCACTTTTTAGTACCTACGTATTAATAGATTTTTGGAATACTGGATAGTTTATTAAAAATCTATCCGGTTATTGTTTTAGAAAAATAAAATAACTATCCTTTTTATTAAAAAAAACATAGATTGTCGTTGAAAATTACGAGATCTCGAACATTAAATTTTAAATTTATGGTGATATTTAAGATTTTTTTACAGAGTTACCAAGACATTTTTTAATATTATGTTCGGTTATTGTCTTTCTTTGTTTCTTTTTCAGTCTACAGTAATTTCTCTGTAGTAGAATTCTTCATTATTTCTTCACAGTGGAAGCTCAAAAATCAATCTTTTCGTCAGATCGTGAACCGGCCTCGCCTTAAGTAGGTACTTGAACATTATGGCACAAACAAAAAGTACAAAAGGCAGACTTAATGCCTTAAGGCATTCTCTACCAGTCAACCGCAGGTCTAAACCACAGAGCTAAACAGAAAAGCTTATAGGTGCAGACAGTTGCCAAAAAAAACGAATAAGAAGGATAGGTAGATATAAGATATAACTAATGAAAATACATTTCCTAATATAATAGGTATATATATAAATGCATATACTTACATAAATACCATAAAATATAATATACATACATACATACATATATATACATATTACTTAACTTATTAATATCGGATCGCGATATGGCTTTGCAACTATTCAGATCATTTTCCACGTTTTCTAGGTCATCCATTTGTGACCATTCAAGCAAGTTCAAAAAGCATAGGCACGTTTCCATATTTCGATTACATAATCGATCGGCTCCGTGCATCGATCTTTCTCTGATTTCTCGATTACGCCGCGCAGGAACTCTGCACACGCAATCTTATGTGATAATTTAATGACAAAAAGTAATAAAAGAGCAATCAGGCCGGGACGTACCGATACCGAGCGACGCACTTGGCGGAAGAATAGTATTGTACATTAAATTATTCATTAGGTACCTAATGAAAGGGACCCGATCGAATCTAATTCAACTGCTAAAAGAAAGAAAGAAGACATTTATTCACTACACAAAAGACACACAGAGACAAAGGGAGTAGACATACATTACAATTTGACACATATTGTGTGTGTCTTCGCGGCAGTGAATCGGTGCCTGTCTCAGCATTATGCCAAGGTGACAGACAGACATCTACAACGCTGATTTTCAGACAGCACTCAGGGGGTGATCCATTGGCGAGCATGACCGCCGGAACGCCAACGAGCCCGAGTAAAAGGTCTAAACCGCCAATGGAGCACCAAAAGTCCGCGGTGTTAAAAACCGGCGGTTTGGTTCGCTGGCTCTTTGTGCATGCTTGAAATGACAGAGAGTCGACTGTTTTGCTCGCCAATGGATCACTACGAGAGTCGGCGAGCCAACGAGCTAACGATTTATGCCGTTGGCTCGCCGGTTCGCCAATGGATCACCCCCTATAGACGTTCCCGTAACATTAGACTTACGATGTATATTTTTAATGTTGTACAGTCGTCTTGAGACATTGGAAGTCGGTAAACATTGTCTTTACTCTTACCTCTTACGTAGCGACTAAAAACCTCTACAAACAAAAGATCGTACTGAAAACGACACCTAGTGAAATTACTATTTTTATGGCACATTTTTTAGCACTAGATTATAATAAGTACTTTAAACTGAGCTCTACTTGGCTCTACTTAAGCTAATGAAACTGTAATTTTACTGATTAATATTAACGCCATCTAGCGCTGCGGTAAAACAATGCAAGGTGCCTATGCCGCGAATAATTTACACGTGGACGAACTTTGACTACTCGACGGCAGATGGCTGAACTAGCGCCGGATTACACAGTTTATGAAACGCGACATCATGCGATGTCGATGTTAGATACAATAATAACAATAGTATAAAATAGCAGATTATCAGCCAACATTTCAATAATTAAGTTCGTAAGAGGACCGACCAGTATACGACACGAGATATATATATGCGTTTTTTACAATAAAGGTAATCGAATATTTAACGACAGATGGCGGTAGCTGTCTCTACGATTAGTACGAAAACCCAATTACAAAAAATCTTGGAATAACGACCAGAATTTATAAAGATATTTTAATTTTGCAATAATGTCACATGTTTCTATGTAAACATTAGAACCGGTTCCGTACCATTATCTATAAAAACGGCAAAAAAGTCACGTTTGTTGTATAGGTTAAGGGGGGCTTAAAAAAATATTTTATTTTGTTTTTAGTATTTGTTGTTATAGCGGCAGCAGAAATACATAATCTGTGAAAATTTCAACTCTCTAGCTATCACGGTTCTTGAGATACAGCCTGGTGACAGACAGACGGACGAACGGACGGACGGATGGACGGACAGCGAAGTCTTAGTAATAGGGTCCCGTTTTACTCTTTGAGTACGGAACCCTAAAAATGATTGGTATAAGTAAATAAAGCTATTATCTTTCTGATTATATCGATTCAAAGTTGTATACTTCTTATTTGAGCACTCTGCACCTACATTTATACACTGCAAACTATACGAAAATCAAAAATACTTATAATAATAATTATGCTGATTGTAAAACACTTGAATATACAAGAAGACGCGTCAATAGGACGTTGTAATGTACACTAATTAGATTAATTGAAACCATTTGAAAAAAGATACTCACACACAAGGCAACACATATTAAAATTTAATAATGCAATTAATATTAAGCTAGAATTTAAATTGTATAAAAAATCACTTAAACCAGACATATCCCGCCATCTGTCGACGAGTAGTCAAGACGCCGTTTTTATAAACGTTATGGACGGAGATTAAAATGCTTTAGTCTGCTGTACTAATAATAAAGCATTTTAAAAGTATGTTTGAAAGCATTAAAGGTGACCGACATTTTGTTTGGGTTGTACAGTCACTTTTTTAACGGATAACTACTGATACAACTTAGTCAACTAAGACATTTTTGTATAATTTAATAACAAAATATAATCTAATCCACTTTGGGAACATCCCTCGATACATTTATTAATTCAATTAAAATAAGCATAAAAGTAGCTTTACGATTTTTTACCGGCGTTAAGCAATTTCACCAAGATAATGAACTAGAAGTTATGAAGTGATAAACTAAAACCATTTCAAAAACCGTATTGATTACAAGTCATATTGAGTTGACTAATATAGTTGAGATTATTTAATTTGACCGACTCGACTATGAAGATATACTAGTTGTAAAATTGCCAACTAAACAAGACATGTCACGCCATCTGCCGTTGAGTAGTTGTCAACTCTTGCGATGTTAAGTTAATCCTCTTTAGCAAATTATTACTGTAGGACATGTTCTTTACATTATAAAACTTCATACTATAGTTAAGATTATTTAATTTGACCGACTATAAAGATATACTAGTTGTAAAATGGCCAACTAAACAAGACATGTCACGCCATCTGCCGTTGAGTAGTTGTCAACTCTTGCGGTGTTAAGTTAATCCTCTTTAGCAAATTATTACTGTAGGACATGTTCTTTACACTATACAACTTCATAATATAGTTAAGATTATTTAATTTGACCGACTATAAAGATATACTAGTTGTAAAATGGCCCACTAAACAAGACATGTCACGCCATCTCCCGTTGAGCAGTTGTCAACTCTTGTGATGTTGAGTTAATCCTCTTTCGCAAATGATTACTGTAGGACATGCTCATTACACTATAAAACTTCATAATTTAGTTAAGATTATTTAATTTTACCGACTATAAAGATAAACTAGTTGTAAAATGGCCAACTAAACAATACATGTCACGCCATCTGCCGTTGAGTAGTTGTCAACTCTTCCGATGTTAAGTTAATCCTCTTTCGCAAATTATTACACTAAACCAGGACAATATATTATGCTCTTTATAAAGACGTAAACAGATTGTTTTTTTCTAATGCAGCATTTTAAGGCAAAATCATTGCATTAACTCTAGAAGCAAACAATTAAACTTTATTGATAATAATTTTAAATAACAAAAACATCAACCTTATGGTCACACTATTCGACTACTATGGGTTTATGACAGTTTAACGTAGCAATTAGGGTGACCATGAGACGAATTAACAAACAACGTTTACATATTTTTGCCTCCTGTCACGTCCACATGTTTAAACTAAAGTTAAACTGTAAGAAACACATATTTCTGTTCACGACTTAGGATTCACCCTGTATTATAAAACTTCATCTATACTAATATTAGTCTGAGAATGTTAGTTTGTATGAGGTAATCTCCGGAATCTTTGATACGATTTCCAAAAATGCTGTCACCCATTCGTAGCCTACACAAATGTTTCATATAGTTTGGACGCAATATGAGCGATATCACGCCAACGGCAACCAATGTGTTAAGGCACCGTAGGTACAGCAAAGTTAAGCGAACAGAGTTTTTGAAACAATATAATGCGTGTATTGATAATAATATGGTTTCAAAAAAATATATAATAATAAAGCCATTTATTTCCAATAGATAGTGGTTTCTAACAACATGCATTTTACATTTATAACATTATACTAGCTGTTGCCCGCGACTTCGTCCGCGTAGAACATGTTATCGTCTAAATGTTTGTTAGAGGAATGAATTTAAAAATAAACATTGAAATTAGTTTGGTAGTCTTTTATTTAGTAAACAGTCTAAAACCGAAGTTACAAATATCTTACCTTCAAAATGCCTTGCTCTCTACTATACAAATTTAGAACCCTCTTTGAACCCTCATAGTATAAGTCTGAAACCGTAGTTACAAATTTCTTACTTTAAAAATGTCTTGCTCTCTATACAAACTTTGAACCCTCTTTTTAACCTTCTTAGGCGATAAATTAAAAAAAAAACGCTGAAATAAGTTTTTTTAGTCTTTTTTTAGTCAGGCTAAGATCGAAGTTACAAATCTCATACTTTAAAATTTTCTGACTCTCCATACCAACTTTGAACCCCTTATTAACGCTTTTCGGGGAAAAATTAAGAAGAAGAGTTTTTTTTTGTTATAATAAGCATTTTTTCTACGAACTCTCTGAGCTCAATAAAAGTGTTTTCCATACGAATCTTGCACCCCGTTTTAACCCCTTTAGGGGTGGAATTTTCCAAAATGCTGAAAGTACTTTATTTGTAAGCTTTCTACAAAGTTTTAAGCTTTCCCTCATACAAACTTTGTAACCCTTATTAACCCTCCTAGGGGTGGAATTTATGAACACGCTGAAAGTACTTTATTTTAATTTTAAAAAGTAGCTTTCTACAAAGTTTGAAGTCTCTAGCTAAAAAAACATGTTACCTCCATACAAATATTGCACCCCCTTTTAAACCCCTTAGGAATGGAATTTTCTAAAACGCTGAAAGTAATTTTTTTACTTCAATAAGTCATCTTTCTACAAACTTTTAAGCTTCTATCTCAAAATAGAGTTTCCCTGGTACAAACTTAGAAACCTTTTTTAACCCCCTTAGGGGTGGATTTTTTCAAAACGCTGCATGTCATTTTTTTTGTATTCTAATAAGTAAGCTTTCTACAACTTTTTAAGTCTCTAGCTAAAAAAAAAATTTTCCACCTTACAAATGTTGCACCCCCTTTTAACCCCCGGGGTGGAATTTTTCAAAATGCTGAAAGTACTTTAATAATTAGTAAGCTATTTACAAAGTTTTAAGTCTCTTGCTAAAAAAAACGTTGCCTCCATACAAAATGTCTCGAAAGCATTCGTATAGTCCACGAAAGCTATGTAAAGTCGTTTATACAAAAAATACATGATTAAAAAGCAATTTTCGCTCGATAGATAATTCACGAACATAGGTCTAAAATACACTTAAAACATTCGTAACAAATTATGCACAAAAGCTAAACATATTCAAATTAGTTCTAAAAATAAAAATATTTATTTATGCAAAATACAACACAAAGAAGACAACAATACAATCCCTAAAACTAAAATTAAATAATAAAAACAGCTACATTGAGAATTAAGTGTCGACTAACCCGCCCCGGGTCACTCCAGGTGCAAAGGTGCCCATCACACTAGCCGCATTGCCGCGCTGAACAGCTATGGCTAACCTTTGCACCAAAAATGACCCAGAGCGGGGATCGAGACCTCTCTCTTGCAAGCGGCGCCCCACTTCCTTGAAAAAGGTTTTGGCTTCTGAGCACCAACACCCAGTAACCTCCACCGCAAGAGGAACGAATAAATAATTTGAGAGACCCGAGTACTCGTCCCTCTTCCGTACTGCCGCCAGCTCAGCCGCAGCTCCAGGCGCCCGTATGGTGCGACCAATGTGCGAAGCAGCAAAATTGCAATATCATGTTTGAGGGAACTTAGTGATTATTTTTGTATTTTTTAGATTAAAAAAAATCCATCTCGCTCACGCTTATGCTCAGTGAGAGGGAGAGAAGACCATGAACCTACGGCGCCTTAAGTTAAACTATGGGCTTCCAGACTTCCAGATAGACATACTTATGCTTCGGTTACACGCTAATTCTGGCGTCAGTTCAGTCCAGTATTATGAGAGAATGATAGTGTAACTGTTGTGAATGCCAGAGACAGCAGATCTTCCAGAATTAGCGTGTAACCGAAGCCTTAGATAATATATATATATATATAAAAATATATATTTGGGAACAATCTTACACAAATCGACCTAGTCCCAAACTAAGCAAAGCTTGTACTATGAGTACTAGACGAAGATAAACATACTTATATAGATAAATAAATACTTAAAGCGACGTGAGCTCCGAAAACGGATTTAAAAAAAATCGTAGCACTTGTTTGGATAACAATACGGCGGCCTTAAATTTAATTAGCAATCTTGAGGCCTTTCTCGAGAGAAAATCAGCTATTCGAATCCTGAGTTTTTGACTTTCGCTTGATAGAAAAAAATCACGAACATAGGTCTAAAATACACTTAAAAAAATCGTAACAAATTATGGACAACAGTTAAACATATTACAATTGGTTCTAAAAATCGGCAATGTCATGTTTGAGGGAAATCAGCTATTACCTTTTTTACTCGTATTTATTAAAACCGGCGCAAAGACATAAAATTAAAAACATGATATCCGCGCTTCCAAGCACGCACTTCCATCTCGCTCTCGCTAATGCTCAGTGAGAGGGAGAGAAGCCAACGAACCTACGTCCCCTTAAATACATAGAAAACATCCATGACTCAGGAACAAATATTCGTGCTCATCACACAAATAAATGCCCTTACCGGGATTCGAACCCAGGACCTCTTCCTTCGTAGGCAGGGTCACTACCAACTAGGCTAAAGCGGTGTCGGTTAGGTATTAATATTCAAGAATAATTTTTTTTTCTATTGTTCCGACTGTATGTGTCCCGACCCGAAAATCTAACTCCATTCAATCTCAAACTGTGGCTCCTCTTATTTGGCCCTAGGCTTGAAACCGACCTACGTGACACCTGCCGATGATCCCAAAATCAAACTCAGAATAAATAATCGAGGTGCAACTCTCTATTGGTATCTGTGCCGGCCGGCGTCACTCGCAACGGACCAAAGCGCGACCGCGCACGCGCCAACGGAACACTCAAACTTTCTACGGATGCGTTCGAAATTCAAAAACGATTAAAAAAAAACTTTTTATCGTCTGTGACATATTTCAAAATTGGAACCAGTTTTTTGTTTTTAATGTACTTAATAAAAGTGAACGCATAGATTTGGTGAAATGAAAGTGATTATTGTATAGTAGTGGCATGCGATTTTGGTGTCGATCGAGAGTTTGCTCTCACGGTTTTAGTTCCGGACATTAATTTGTGGATGTAACAATGGCTGCCAGGTAGGTGAAACCATTCATTCATTAACAATCAGCTGTTAAGACGTAACTATAGAATAATGATGAATTGAAGACAGAATGAAGCAATTTGATTAATAATGTCGAAGTAAATGTATAGTTCCTGTGCCTGTATTTTTCCCTTAAGCGCAAACCAAAAAATACTCAAGTATTAGAGTCTGACCAGCGAGTCGTGACAGTAGCATTTTTTATCAAGTGCTTTATATGGCAACAATTTTATATATGAAATAAACTGTCAGTTATAAGACTTATAAGTACCTATGACGCCTCCATACATTTTGTGTTACCAGCATGCGTTTTTTTTAAATTTGCCGCCATTTTTCACTGTCACGACTCGCTGGTCAAGCTCTAAAGTGGCAAGCTTGCCAAAACGCAAAGTGTATTAACCTTGATTTGAATTTTCAAATATAAGTAAGTAACATCTTTCCTAAGTATGACAGATTTCATATCAAGGATAGATGTATAGAATAAGTAAGTACATTAATTTGATATCCATGTTAACCTAATTTTATAAACTTAGAAACCAGACCTATTCCACTCGCATTCGTGAAATGACACCTAAAAATAATTCAAGAATAGTCACTTTTTTACTTTTATCACTAATTCAAAAATCAAAATCAATCAAAATCAATTATTTATTCTGCAAATAGGCCACAAGGGCACTTTTACATGTCAAATGGTGTTCTACAATATAATATTAATAATTTTACACAATAATCATTTTAAAATTGCAGATTTTAATTAACTAAATGGTTACAAACTAAATGTCACTGAATGAAAACTAGAACAATCCAAAATTGTAAAATATTATCAAATACATGCGATATAAGGTCTGTATCAGAATTAACAATAAGTTTATGATATAATTTAGTACCCCAGAGATGTATAATGTCTCTGAGCATCCAAATACAATTAATAATTATTCTAATGTTCTTATAGAGATGTATACTGTCCCTAAGCGTTAAAACAGAAAAAAAAGGATCATTAATGTAATATTGTCAGAGATGTACAGGGTCAATAACAATAAAACGTGTCAAGAACAGAATGATGTCTCTCGTCAAAATAATGATAATAACACTAGTATTTAGGTAGTTACTATGCCCTTGCAAGCATGAACAGACCGGACTCCACAAACAGCACCCGATCACGAGTATGACGCATATCTCAGCCATCGCCTCCCTCAATTATAATTTATTACAGAAAAACACAGTGAAAATAATACAAACAATACCCACTAAACTAAACAAACTTAAACGTATTACTAAGTAACCTATTCCTAATCCTAAAACTAAACATCAAACAACCCTCCCCGAGCCACTCCAGGTGCAAAGGTTCCCATCACACTGGCCGCATTGCCGCGCTGAACAGCTATGGCTAACCTTTGCCAATTATAATTGGATTTAGATGGGTTCTAAGTATTTTTAATATTACGTAAAATCTCCAATTATCTCCTTCGATGCATATGTCGGTCGACAATGTTATCTTTGTCATCGACGTCACCGTACTATCTTATTGTCTATATTAAATTACATCTAACGTCATCATTTTTTTTTCTGTGGTCAGATGGATAAAACTAGTTAACCTAGTTTCCTCATCCTCAAAATAATTAAAGCACTACTCATCCGTCACATTTCCTAATCACGCGTAATTGTAACTAGTTATTCAATTACAATTATTATTAGTAGCTAAATTTATTAAAGGTACCTATTAAGAATATTTGAAATCGGATGTACTAACAACCTCACCGACTTTGCCTTTATATAATACTAGCTTTTGCCCGCGGCTTCGCCCGCGTAGTAAGTGTAATTTTTGCAATAATTGTTGAATTGTTACACCGGTAACGGCCTTCGTCAATATTTTTTTTACTCTACCTACTGAACCAATTTACATGTGGTTTTCACGATCGTGTAGCTTTTTACTTATTTAAATATAATATAGGTATCAATTTGCCTACCTATATTATTTTTTGTACAGTTGCCGGCAAACTTCTTGAGCTGGTCCTTGAGTGCGCAGTATCCGGTTTAGGCAAACAGCAAAAACATTAAAAATCACATATAACTTACATGAAATTTCAACCCCCATCTTAACCCCTTCAAGGGATAAATTAGAAAAAATGCCCTTATCAATGTTTTTGAATGTACATTAAAAGCTTATGGCCGAAGTTTTAAATGTCTAACTTTAAAAACGAAATGTTTTCCATACAAACTTTCAACTCTTTTTTAACCCCCTTAGGGGATGATTTATTAGAACAACGCTAAATCATTTGTTTTGCTTTTTAGTAAGAAACCTTCCCAAGATTCAAGTATATAACTTTCCAAATTAACGATTTCCATACAACCGTTCAACCCCTATTTCACCCCCTTAAGGGTTGAATTTCGAAAAATCCTTTCTAAGTACACGTCCACGTACTGTAAAGAAAATATGTTCCAAATTTCATGCTTATATCTTTAGCGGTTTAGGCTGTGCGCTGTCTGTCAATCGACCAGTAACGCAAGAGTTTTATATGTATAGATAACTACTACGATCTCAGAGACTTTTCTCTTTATTAGAAGACTAGCTGCCCGCTGGACTGGACATCTTTCAAAGCGACTGGCCAGAATTGGCTATACATCGGGATAGTGGAAATATAGGGGGGAGGCCTTTGCCCAGCAGTGGGACACAACATAGGCTAAGAAAAAAAAAATGATCCAAAGACCCAATATTATAAGAGTAAATATGGAATAAGTACTTATAGATTGAATTCAATTATTTTTCGAAACGGCGTCAAACTGCAAGGTCAACAATAATACAATAATACCTGCTACAAAACCAGGTTTGGAGTGAAAGGAATCAAGTACTAGTATTTTTACTGTTTTCCGTGCAAGTTATTTCTTCCGATATTAAGATAACATTACAAATTAAAGCCCGCTGGATGCGGGTGGCGCAGGACCAGTCATTGTGGCACTCTTTGGGGGAGGCCAAAGAGTGCCACAGTCCAGCAGTGGACGTCTTTCGGCTGATATAATGATGATAACAATTTTTTTTTTGTTAGCCTATATTGTGTCCCGCTGCTGGGCAAAGGCCTCCCCTTTTTTCCGCCACTTGTCTCGGTCCAGTGCTAGTGTTCACCAATCTGTACAAAATGTGTCAAGGTCGTCCCGCCATCGCCTCTTCGGTCTGCCTCTACTTCGGAAGCCATCTTGTGGGGTCCATTCGGTGGCTAATTTGGCCCATCGTTCCGCGTGCATTCGGCAGACATGTCCAGTCCAGTCCCACTTAAGCTTCGCGGTCTTGGCACCCACATCTACGATGCCAGTTTTGGTACGCAGCTCCGTGTTCCTGATCCGATCGATCCTACGAACTCCGAGTATGCTGCGTTCCATTGCTCGCTGGCAAATCGTGAGTCAGGACTTTTGGGCTTCTGTTAGTGACCAAGTTTGGGCGCCATAGGTTAGGATAGGCAGGATACACATATCGAACAGCTTGCGCTTCAGTGCCAAAGGAAGGTTACCCTTCATTAGCGCCTTCATGGACCAGAAGCTCTTCCAGGCGTTTGAGATGCGTCGATCGATTTCTTTAGACTGCCTGTTATCGAATGATGCTGTCTGGCCCAGGTAGTAATACTCGTGTAGTATATTGGTATCTGAATGCCACATTACAATTAAGTGCACGTTTCCGAACGCTACCTGTGTGGCTATATAAGGAAAGACAAGATGGCGTCTCGCCCTCTTTCCCATCACGAAGACTCAAGAACATAAAGTAAAAAACCTAATGTAACAAGTTTTATAATAAACGCGTGTATCCCTCACGTCAATCGTTTCATTAAAAACATCCAACATTACATGGCGCAGTCGAAGAAGAACCAATCGTACAAGTAAGAAGAACAAATATAGTCGAACACAACTATAAAAATGGCCGGTGTTGAGTACCGCATGCCGGCACCGCTAAATATGGAAGCCCTGGAAGACCTGTACCCGGCGTGGCTCAGGTTCAGGCAATCGTTCGCGATTTTCCTATCGGCGGCCGGATTGAGCAAGATATCAGAAGCCAGAAAAGGTTCCATTCTCCTCAATTGCATTGGACAGCCTGCGCAGGAGCTGTACTTTAACACGCTAAAGCTAAACTGCAAGAAAGAAGATGACGAATCAAAACTCGACGAGGTAATCACGGCCTTCGAGGAATACTTCAAACCCAAAAGTAATGAGGTAATAAGCACATGGCAGTTCAACAAAAGAATTCAAGAAGACGGCGAGAATTTCGACACATACTACACAGAGTTAATAAAAATTGTCAAGAATTGCAATTTCACTGATCAAGACAGGATGCTCCGGGACAGAATAGTTGTGGGCATCAGGGACCAGCGAGTGCAGCAGAGGCTCCTAGAGATTAGGGACCTGACCTTGGAGCGCGCGGTGGAAATTTCCAGATCCGCGGAGCTGTCTCGGGAGCATGCAAGATTGCTGACCAAATCACCGATTCCAGTCGCAGTAGAGGCCATCCAAGGAAAGGTGTCACTGCAGCCTAAGAAGCCATCGCTGCAGCAATCGCCTAAAGCTAAGTATTACAATAGCAACAACTTTTCTCTGCCTCCTCGCAGAACATATTTATGTAAAAAATGTAACACTGAACATGGGCAACGACAATGCCCAGCCTATGGCAAACAATGTGAGCATTGTAAACTTTTTAATCACTATAAAGTGGGTTGCAAATTTATCAACCAAGTAGAATGCATTGATAATAGAGAGGACACGGAAGGAATATGACTAGTAAAAGTATGTCATTCAATAAATGAGTGCACCCGGGAATGGACAGAATCACTACTAGTGAATAATAATAGTAAAATAAGTTTTAAGTGTGACACTGGTGCACAAGTAAATGTCTTGTCCTTAAAAGAGCTTAAAAAAGTAGTCGATGATGATAACAATATTAAACTAACTGAGACAACAATAGTTTTAGAAGTATTTGGGGGTGCACGCATTATTCCTGAAGGGAAAATTAACCTGAAACTCTCTCATAATGATGTTTGTTACAATACAGAGTTTATAATAATAAAACAAAATGTAAAAGCTATTCTGGGCTTAAGCTCGTTACTGGAACTAAAACTTTTGAATACAGTTAATGACATCAAGTGTAATAAGACTAATAATAACAATAAAAATTCCATTATTAACAAATACCATGAACTTTTTCAGGGTGTGGGCAGGTTTGAAAAGCCATTGGAGCTGCACACTCAACCAGGGGTCGAGCCAGTGGTGAGGCCACCACGCAGAGTACCTAACGCGCTCAAGACACGGTTGGCTGAGAAGTTGAAGTCGTTGGAGGAACGCCAAATAATCACCAGGGTCGATCATCCTAAAAGTTTTGTGAGTAATCTTGTGATAATAGAGAAAAAAGATAAATCTTTAAGAATTTGCCTTGATCCTAAGGATCTTAATAATGTATTAGTAAGAGAATATCACATAATACCAACGCTTGAGGAAATTATTCCGAAGTTGTCTAATAAGAATTTTTTTTCTGTACTTGATCTGTCCGAAGGCTTTTACAATATAGTCCTAGATGAAAAATCCAGTGATCTATGTACATTTAATAGTCCGATGGGCTGCTATAAATTTAATAGGCTCCCGTTCGGAGTCTCAGTAGCCTCAGAGATCTTCCAAAAATATAATGAAAGAGCCTTCGGGGACATCCCTGGCGTGATAATATATTGTGATGACTTACTCATATGTGCTGAAACGGAAGTGGAGCATGATGCGATTTTAACAAAAGTTTTCGAGCGAGCAAAGCAACATAATGTTCGCTTTAATAAAAATAAATTCCAATATAAACTCAATAAAGTAAAGTACTATGGGCATATTTTTTCCAATGAGGGAATGAGAATTGATCCCGAAAGGGTGATAGCCATTAATAATATTAAAAGCCCGAGCAATAAAAAAGAATTACAAATATTCTTAGGCATGGTAAACTACTTGCGTAAATTTATTCCTAACTTAGCTAAAATCGCATCACCTCTACAATTACTGTTAAAGAAAAATGTTGGTTGGCTATGGACCACTGTACATGAAAATTCCTTTAATACCATAAAACAGGTCATAACTAAGGCACCTGTGTTACAAAATTTCAATGTAAAGGAACCGGTAGTCATTCAATGTGATGCAAGTAAGGATGGTCTTGGTTGCTGCTTACTACAAAATGGTAAACCTGTAAGCTTTGCCTCTCGGAGCTTAACTCCATCGGAGCAAAATTTTTCTCAAATAGAAAAAGAATTGCTCAGCGTTGTTTGGGCTACAAAGAAATTCCACTATTATATCTATGGCCAAAAATGTACCATATTGAATGACCATAAGCCACTTGAAACATTGCTTAAAAAACACATACATGAGGTGCCATCTCCTAGGCTTCAAAGACTGAAACTAAAACTACTAAAATATGAAATAAATTTTAAATACCTTAAAGGAAAATTCATGTATATCGCAGATCTGTTATCTCGAGCATACATAAAGTGTACTGATGTAGATGAGTCATATATGTTTGATGTTATTCATTGTGTTGGCCTTGCAAACTATATCCAATGTACTGATGAACAAAAACAAACAATTATATCAGAAACAAGTAAAGATGATGAGTTGTCCCAGCTAATAGATTATACTAAAAATGGTTGGCCAGAAAATTTAAAGCAAATATGTGATAATGTGCAGTATTACTATAAATTTAGAGCAGATATTACAACTGATGAAAACTTACTGTTTTTAAGTCATAGGCTCATTATACCTAAAGCACTAAGATTAAATATAATTAAAAAGTTACATGAAGGGCATCTAGGTATGACCAAAATGAAGCAAAAGGCCAGAGAGATATATTATTGGCCTAAGATAGATGACCATATAGAAAAATTTGTAAGGCAATGTATTATATGTCAAACTTATCAAAACAACAATACTAAGGAACCATTATTACCACATAACATTCCGGACTTGCCTTTTTCAAAACTGGGCATAGACATTATGGATTTCAAAAGTAAAAGCTATCTTGTTGTGTATGATTATTTCTCTAAATGGCTCGATTTTAAATTGATAAATAATAAAAGTTCCAAGAGCATAATTAACACTCTTATAGATATTTTCTGCATATTTGGCATACCCAAAGAAATTGTATCTGATCACATACCATTTGACTCAAGAGAATGTAAGGAATTTGCTACCAATTGGGATTTTAAATTTACATATAGTAGTCCTCGCTACGCTCAGTCAAATGGCATGTCTGAACGGGCAGTCCAGATAGCTAAGAAGATCCTGATTAAATGTAACGAAGATAAATCAGACTTTAGATTGGCTTTATTGCAATATAGATCTTCGCCAGTTTGTGGGACCAATTTCTCACCCGCTGAATTATTAATGAACAGAAAATTAAAAACCAAGTTACCTGTAACCTATAACTATCTGAAGCCCAAACTGAATAATAATGTTAAGACTGAATTGAATAAGACAGTAGCTAGAAATATTAAGAACTACAATAGTAACACTAAATATAAACAAGACTTTGTGATCGGCCAACATATATGGTTTAAGAAAGATGTAAAGGTGAATAAATGGCTACAGGGTAAAATTGTTAAGAACAATGGCCTAAGATCTTATGATGTATTAGATAATAATAACGTTAGGTACACTAGGACCTCCTATCATATTCGACCCTGGTGACTTGGTGATTCTTCAAGGATCTCTGCTATTGGATGAGTGTGTAGCTTTAGTGTCTGCTGCATGATATGTTACACTGTCATAACATATCATTCCTGCTTAAAGATATATTTAATACCTACTTAACATTGTAATATTTGTAATGTAGATCTTATTTTGTTTCTGCTTGAAGGAGATAAAGTAATCGTCCTTTTTGTATTCCTATTCAGGTGGCAAACTTGTTTTTGTATTAAAAAAGAAGAAGGGAAAGAATATATATATATATAATATATATATTTTTTTTAAAAGGGGAGTTGTAGTATATTGGTATCTGAATGCCACATTACAATTAAGTGCACGTTTACGAACGCTACCTGTGTGGCTATATAAGGAAAGACAAGATGGCGTCTCGCCCTCTTTCCCATCACGAAGACTCAAGAACATAAAGTAAAAAACCTAATGTAACAAGTTTTATAATAAACGCGTGTATCCCTCACGTCAATCGTTTCATTAAAAACATCCAACATTACAACTCGTCGACATATTGCGTATCCTGCCCGTCTACCTTAACCCTATGCTTTACGCCATTGCCCTTTTCATCTTTGCCCTGTTCATTTTGAGCCCGACTTCAAGACTGGCTGTGCTCAGATCTTGGAGCATTTGTTCTAGATGGGGTGCAGTGTGGGATAACAAGACAATGCCATCGGCGAAACGAATGTTAGTCAGCCTTGTGTCGCCGATGTCAATGCCCATTGCTTCCCATTTGGCCGCAAGCTTCAGATTTTTTTCCTGTAGGCAACTAGTGAACAATAGCGGGTCCCTGCTTAACCCCTTTTTCGATGCGAAATTTAGGACCGGAACTATTTGATGCAGGCTGTGCTTTGTTGGTAGATACTTCCAACGAGTGCCATGTAGGTGTTGTCGATCTGCTGCTGACGCATGGCTGAGAATACAGCAGAATGCTTGACGCTGTCAAAAGCCTTGCTGTAGTCCACAAATGCAACGTAGAGTGGTTTATTGAACTCGTTGGACTTTTCTATGATTTGGTTAAGGGTGTGAAGGTGGTCTGTGGTGGAACAACTGCGACGGAAAGCAAGCAAAGGGGCAATTCGGTTTTCGACAAATTTAATAAATAATTTATAAATTAAACTAATTGGTCTGTACTTAGTTTCCAATATCGGATTTGTCACCTTTTTTGTGCAGAAGAATGATATTTGAGTGGCAGAAGTCTTGGGGAAATTGACCGGTATGTAGAATGGAGTTGAAAAGGTTTGTTAGGTGGGGCAGTAGTGTGTCTTTGCCTGCTTTTAAAACTTCCGTTGTCACACTATCTTCCCCAGGGTTTTTCTGGTATTTCATACATTTAGAGCAGCATTGACCTCATTCATACCCTGTTATGGCAGAGATGGCGTTGGAGCAGGAATAGTTTTTCCTGACCCCCCCATCGAACCTCGCGTGATTTGTGCACAAGCTTTTGCTTTGTGCTTGAGGCCTTTCTCGAGGGACTATAGGTATTCAAATCCTAAGTTTTTACTTTCGCTCGATAGAAAACAATCACGAATATAGCCCTAAAATACACTAAAAAAATCGTACTTAATAAATTATGCACAAAAGCTAAACATATTAAAATTGGTTCTAAAAATCGACAATATCATGTTTGAGGGAACTTAGCTATTACTTTTTTATTTATTTAAACGTACAAATAAATTAAAAGAAAAAAACTCCTCCATCTCGCTCACGCTTATGCTCAGTGAGAGGGAGATAAGACCGTGAGCCGGCCAGCGTCGCATACCCACTGCTGTTAGTCAGAGGTCAGTAGACCTGGGCCGAAATGGACGGAATTTTTGCTGTATGGGTCAACCTATTCTGTAAAACATAGAGATTAGCTTCTTCACATGTTCGAAAATATGTGCACGGACAAAGCAGTCAGAAATATATGAACACGACTTAAGGTTGGTTAGATATTTTTGAAACTTTGGAAAGACACTTTTTTGTACCTGACTGTTGCTTTCATAGGAGCGAGGTGGCAGAGTAAAGATTATAGAGCAAGCAGCCTATCCAACATCCAGGGGAAACCTTCGGCTCTACCGGCCTGACAGTTTCAGTGACATGTTCAACGGTTTCAACCCAATCTGGGGTGTGAATGTGAATAGTATCGAACTACAAGGGGTTTCACGTACCTACATATACTTATGAACGTCTGTAATAGCAATTTCCAATGCCCCCCGTAACCTGGCCTACGTGACTATGCACCATGAGAGCAACTGCGAGCAAGCTTTCATCCATGCATATAGCTACTCGCATATGTACACTCAAGCCTTTCTCCGGGCAGGCATGCCCCTTAGACTGACCATCGTGACGTGTTAACGAGGCGGGCTATTGAAAAAAACATTCTAGAATGATAAGGCTCTTTAGTCTCGATTCAAACACAATAATTGATGCTACTAAAAACTGTCATCTCTTTTAATCAATCATCTTTATGGCCAATCATCAGTGTCCGTTTCAAAAACCGACCTTCCTATCATTCGTATGACCGATCAAATTACTTGTGGTAACTAAGTAACCTCCTTGATCACTGGAGTGCTATAACAGGCAAATTTAGTTACCTGGCTTAAAATAACTAAAAACGCCTTTGTATTCTACATTGGTTTCTCTACAGTCAAACCGGCCCTACAAACGCTACAAAACTATTTTTTTTGCCCGACTACGGCAGAGCCGAAAGGAAGGAATATGTTTTAGCAGTCTATGTTTGTATAATTGTGTATATTCCACTGTAGCGTTTAAAATACTGTACCGATTTTGATAAATGTGGTGTCAATTGATTCGAAATTATACTCCAGGTGACAAATGCTACCTTTTGTATGAAAAATAAAAACATGGTGTTGTGGCATACAAAATAAGAGACAGGCTTTGAAAACAATATATTGCTATCATAGCGTGTTGGGTATCAAATGAAAGAAGAGAAAATTTCGAGTTCAAATATATAAAAATATTATTCATAGTTACTTTTCCCTAGTCGGGATATACTTTTTTAAACTTTTTATGCTTGTTAACAATACACTCGTCGCTGAACCAATGTCATTTGTGATCGGTAAACTTGGAGAGTCCATGAATCTACACTAAAGATTTCATTCATAGTGCCTTGAGCCTCCCGACAACCCCTTATTACCGGTTATCCCAGATTCCTGCGCACATCCTGATATTATAAAGGACTTCTGTAGATAAGTAGAACGATCAATTTCAACGGCAGACTGTTGTTATGTAGGTACTGTAACGATCATCGACTTATTATTACTACGTTTAGACTGGCCAGTGGCCACCTAGAACATTTCTCATGAAGTCTTCCGTAAGCCTGCCATGTTGGAATATCAGTATACTATTAACCGCCAGAGACTATGCAAAGATACTCCCACTAGAGTAGGCGACTTGCGCAAACTTTTGCTAAGGGTAGACACCTCTATAACTCAATGACAGCGATGCACTAATTGCCTGCAAGACACGAAGATAAAATCTGCGTGGTTCACCCTGACCGAGTCATTACAATAACGAATAAGATCATATGAAATATTTATAAAACGGAATATTGCTTCACAAAATTACAATCAATGCAGATGAATACATATGCACTCTGCTCACACGCAACATTGAATAATCATTCAAGGATTTTATTTGTTTTTAGCACAATATATTCAATTTTTACAATTACTGCTTATCTTTGACTTCCGTTCGTGTCCATAATCAGAAAATCATTATTAACACGAGATGCGTAGTCAATAACCAAATAACTATATACTTTGCACTTCCTTTATTTGTCTTCGTTCATTGCAAAATCTGCATAACAGTAAGCTAACTATTAGGTACCATTACCGTAATGACGGATCTCTGAATGCCATTTCGTCACGCCATGTCGTCTGCGAAGTCGGTTAAGCGAATAATTTATTGAAATTGTATGCACCTAACTATGATAAGTGGTGGTTACTAGTGACCCCAAGCATCTCATTTGTTTTGATTGTGCTTTAACTACACTTTTGTCGTTGGGCCATTATTGAATATCAGTAAGTTGATACAAAATCCCATCATTAAAAAGTTATTAGACCCTGAAGATTGAATTATGTTTCTTATAAAACCTTGCGATATAAATAAAAACTCATTTACTATTAGATAAGAAATGGGACTACTGAAGAAATACATCTTATTTCAGTAGTAGGTCATTGAGCATAGTAAAAAGCAAATAAGTATTTAGTACAAAAGTATACACGTTCACAGGTTTCCATCCAGTCACACAGTCACGTAATACATTAAGTTATTAGAAGTATAATCAAAGACGCCGTGCATAGAAATACAAGTATATACAACCCGGAAGAAAGGTAACGTTAATAACGCTGCTTGCTTGTTGATGGTACTTTCTCTACAATAATATATTGTGACAGACAAATGCACACAAAACCACAATACCTACTTTACATCACGATTTAGACCTCAGAATCGTCAATCTGTTACATCATTTAATATTAATTGTTCTTTCGTAATAAGTTATTAACGTCTCCAAATTACATATCGTTGTCATCGCCGATATGGGTTCAAATCGATGCTGCAACATCACCTAAAATGCAAGCAAAGAAATTGAGAGTGACATCCATAATTCGCGGTTACGCCACGGCACGCGGTGGCTAGCTAACCGCTGGGTCCACAACCATCCTCAGCTTTCCCTGCGTGAACAAGAGCAAAGAGCAAATCGATCACTTACGTCAACCTTAGACGTCTGCGGCACTTGCAAAGGACTATAGTCTCTAAACTAGTAATGATAAAGGCAAGAAAGCCGTAGCAGTGTTTGTAGAAGACGAGGTGTCCCACAATGCACGTAGGCACATCGAAACGAAGCCACCGTCCTATTTGGGCTACGCATTTCGTGTTGGTCATGAATTTAATAGTTAGTAATGAGGGTGTTATTAAACTTGGCACAGATATGACGCGACTGGATCCACGGGGTCAACCAGTCGGCTTGAAGCATAATTATACTACGGTAATCATACATTCAAATTATCAATTACTTTTGAATAAAGGCTACAAAAAGCAGAATACGTTAAAGAAGGTGGTTTGATTGTTTAGAATGCGCCGACCGTTGTACTTCTCATTATATAAGAACCTTTAAATAGGGTAAAATTAACATACTTTGTGGCAATCTCTGCACATGCATAACATTTAGTTTAATTGATTATTCAGGTGCCGTCGCCGACGCCGATGAGAATACGGTATATTGACATACATATTGGTCAACCAGTTGTGATATAGATGTCAAATATCCAAACATCAAACACATGGAATAAAATGGAAAAAAAACGGCTGACGATATATTTTTTAGATGCTAATCCTTAAAACATTAGCTAGACAACAACACACGAACGCAACCAACAGTCAAGCTAGTTTAAAATCAAAACGCGTCGAAAGCGCTATTCGCGGAGCAGGAAGCTGGGATAATGTGTCATATTCCGTGAACAGATTAATAATGGTACTATAGTTAGCATGTAATACCGATAGACCACAATATAGAACCCAAGCCCAGAACTACCAATATACTTGAGATCACCAATACACTTTGAGTTGGCCGAATTGCATCAAAGTAGTCCATTCAAAAAGCAACTCTACCGTCAAGGTAGAAGGTCCCAATTACAATAGGATTTTTATTAAAAGTCAGCCAACTATACATTACGATCGTAATGTTCCCATTAAGAATGCACTCCACGCGACGGCAGGCGACCAACGGCACACATTCGGTTTGATTGCGATATGTGCAGGTCACACCTTACTAGCCGGGTCTTTATAAGGGTTGGTGTATCAAAACTTCATGCCATAGGATTGTGTAATCAAATATGTCAGTTAGTTACGATCATCGATAAAGTTTGTCAATATAAACAATACTTATGGTAAACAACAGCTTCAGTCGCAACAAACTATAACTTCGACAAGTTGTGATGGGTTTGGAACACTTTCGGAAATTTTATATGTAGTGATATAACCTTTTCATAATATGGCTGTCACATCAATTGGACGCATTAACTGGTTAATTAACCAGTCAAGTAAGTAGACAACCAAATTACAACAGAGTTATATCACTGTTTAATCTTCCAAAGTCTTCGAGAAACATATATCAGCCCAGACCCACAATTCATCAAGTCACATCACACCGCTATCTATTATTAATTAATCTGAAGAACCCTGTATAATTTTCTTAATTCTCCCCTGACATTTCAGATTTGATATCTCCACTTATTCTATTCCACAAGTCCCATTGCGATTTAGTAGTTAGCGTGCTGTTGCCAACACAATCGCGAGGTCAAGGAGGCAACGATCTTGAGCAATTCCACTGAGAATCTTCAGTGGTTCCTTTCCCTGCTAGAGAATTATGCACGGTGAATAAGATGACCAATAATGGCATCATGACCTTGTAGGAATAGGTTTTTAAGGCAGTTGGTATTATGTAAATGTTGGATGTGATGTGACTGAGCAATTTTTAGTTAAGTTTTCATTATAACTGATAGATGTTCAAGCTACGTTGCAGGAACACCGATATCTAACAACGATTTCTGGAAATTTGGAAACAAAACTCCGTAAACCATAAACACCCAAAAAATACAAAAACTTACGCCTTTATTTCCAAAAAGGGTAGGCCGAGCCAATGAAATTGATTTTTCAGTGCCACTTGTAACAATTGCAGATCTCTATGGCAAAATATGATTAAAAAAGTAAACTCCACTTTAGCTAAAACTATAAAAACAATATCTGATAATATCCATGTCCGCGATGATAGAATATTACGTGTCAATCTCACAGCAACATCGACATCACATACTTACACAAATAAATCTTAGTTTGTCTACGATCTAACCATATATAAACATTGGCTGCAAAAAATTACGCCACTAGTTAGGCAGGCTACGTATTTGAGGTGCCGTCGGGTCGGAAGCATTCTTTATTTAAACGTTTCTCAATACTATTAACCCACAAAAAGATCTCTACTTTGCTTTGATGCTTCATACTCTGAACTGCCAAGCTTCGTTGGATGCTCGGATATAGAGTATTTTTGAATTCAACAAGACACAAGAAGCGGGAAAATATTAAAGAAGGTCCTGTTTTGTTTTCACTTCAAGGAAGCATAACAAAAAAAACTCAAGTGGCGGAAATGTGACCCAGAAGAAAAAACCTGAGTCAAATTTTACTCTGCTAACTCGATCTTTCATTACGATTGATAACAGACGTTTCATGTTTGGGAATGATTTACGAATGATTCGTATTTCCGCAAACTGCACTTGTTCTCACACACCGGATACCTAAGTGTGATCAAAAATTAACGAAAAATAATTTTTGCTCTCCGTTTCAAACTTTTCCACGCTTTTGAAACTTGCTTGACGCTTGACTTCTGAAAGACCTGACACCGATTGACTCGTATCAGCCACACGGTAAATTGAGTATAATCGTCAACCTCGAAAGGTGTCTATATAATGTTAATGAAATTGCAATCGGTCGCTAATGATTCTCACATGAATGGATTGACACAGGGCCTGCCATTTTATTCTGACTCGGCCTCTAGAAAGGGCACGCTCAAACGAGTTTTCATTCGAAATTGGAATCACCCACAGCAGTACAGTTATAACTTCCTCCAGGGACACAGTTATCATCCAATAAGCCATATGTTGATAAGTCGCTTAAGTAGCATACCCTTTCGTCCTTTTACTTCTGAACATTGGGATAACGGCGTGCCACACTTCTTATCATAATGCTCAAACGGAACTATAAACAAACCATTTAAATTAAAATAATTAGTATGTTATGTATGTCTATTTGGTCGCCTAAGATGTTCTTTTAATCCTTTTACCGGCACCCAACACGATATAATCTCCGCCATGTTTTGAATGCCTAGAGAGAAAGCATAGTAATATACAGTGCAGTATAGCAATAGCAGAAGCTCAAATCGCCATGCTGTAATAATGTTCGAGATATGGCTATAACCATTAGGTAAATTTTGTATAGATTAGGGCGGTCAAATCCTGCCGACGACGAGACACTGCAAAAATGGCCATGTGGTACACATGTCAGATGCTATCAAAACATTTCGAATTGAGCCCCTGTATTATCAAGAGCATCATCAACATTACTTCTTCATTCGCATAGTAGATGTGTCTATAAAATAATATTTATACCACAGCATGAAACGTAAGCACGCTGGTTTTTAGACAGAGGTTTATTTTTCAGAACCGGTGGTTGTTATTGACATTCATAATTTAGGTGCAAGTCTTTCTTTTATCCTTCAAGCATATTATTGAAAAATAAAAGAAAGACTTCGAAGAATATTCAAATAAATTAAGGTTCTAATGAAGAAATAACATAAGATTATTGTTACACAACTAACAATAATTTCAATAACAAAAACTAGCCAAACAAAACAATGCTTCAGTCCACGAATAATAATGTTCATTCGATGACCACGTTGCTAATGCAAGAAAAAGTAAACATAATGGCGTGCAAGTAGCGTTGCGTGTAACAGGAAAACTTCCTCGTTTAAAACAACGCGACTACTGACTCCCTGGCCTACTGTAGGCATGATAGAATGCACCGAAGGAGGTTTGACACTGGAAAATGAAGGTGAAGATTTGACACCTGGAAATTGACATCGGAAGAAGAGTGATCGATGCTGCGACGGTGTATTGTAATTTGTAGTAATGGCGTTGCAATTTTCCAACGAAAACAATCAAGCGGACGGCCTTACGATGTTGTAGATCACATAATCTTTGAAGATGGGTCCAATCGCCAAAACACGATGGACAAAACACAAACTAAAAAGGACTGGATTGTACTGTCCTTGTATATATTGGATTGTATTGTGTATACCTAAATAAACGCTGCGAATAACCAGTCATGGTATTCACGAACAACGCTTATCACCAACACGTTTCAGGAGAACCGGTATAAGTCTGTGCTCCGATTACGCATAAATATTACAAGCCTTGGGGTCAAGTTAAACTAGTGATTAAACGTAAATCGAAACCGGCTTGTAGAAACGTGTATCAGATTAGCCACATATGAATTGGCGCCTCTTTAAAAATATACTTGCGTTGCGTTGCCTTTCAAGGAGTCGCTGATCGCTGTGGTGAGAAAAAATGGTCCCTCGCATCGAACGCAGCGATTCGCATCGTCTGTAGCAGGCAAATTCAAAAATCAAATGATTCTGTCTATTTTTCATTCCCACTTTCACTGAGAGAAAGTCTAGCATTTACCCAAAATAATGTTCTCTATATTATAAGCAGTTTCATCAGGATTGCAAAGATTTCAATCTCAACAGGCAGCGTGTTGACCTCGCAATGTACCTACTTATCTTGAAATTTTTGGACACTAGTTTGGCAGCTGACATATATTGTGCCTTTTTTATATTTTCGCTGTCGAACCACGAACGCAGTGACGAAAGTGACCTTTCAAAAAACCTCGATAATCGTAAATTATAATATCTACTTTTAATTTCTTTAAAGCTTTAGATTCAACACTTTCGTATCTGCCATAGGATAGTACAAACATATGGCGATGGTATAGAGTAAATAATAATAAAAAGTAAAATATATATTTTGGCACGTAAAAATTAGGCCCCAGGATTGGACATGGCTAATTTTTATTTGGGCAATAATACATAAATTCACCCCTGTTGGAGGAAGAGGTATTGTGAGAGACCGAATTCTACACGGGTGGAGTCGCGGGCACAGCTATTAAATGATAAAAACAACTATTACAATTTTAACTTAAGAGAACTATTACCCCTATAATTGTAATATTTAATTAATAATTACCCTGAAAGCGAGACGCGCAACAAAGACTCCTATCCTATTCATAACCTGTCCCACTCATCTCCAAACTCACTTCTAAAATAATTGGCCTCTATATTCATAAGAACTACACGTAATCGGAGGTCCAACTAACACTGGTTTGTTTTTGGCGAGTTGTCCATATGCCTGTGAAAACCAGTCCTCTAGGTGCGTTCAGAATCAAGCGTTGTCATGCTCTAGTAAATTCAGAACGGTATCACCGCATCGCAACAATACCCTCATCATGGAGTATAACGCCCTTGGGTGAAAAACGACTTATAATATGTTAGAATCATAACAGAATAAGACATTATTGTACCTGTGATGCGACTGCAATAAGACATTATAAAGACAGCATCTTTCGTTATAAGACAATGTCACCGACTGAATTGAACACGATAAAAAAAACTAGATTCGTTTTAAATGCCGTGAAAATAGTAGGGATGGGTGAAGTCTCTGATGTCAAAATTGAGATGGCCTTGGCCGGTAATTGGTATTAATGTCGTTAGTTAGTCGGTATTAAATTATGAACGAACATACATTAATTCAGATTGACAATCATCTTTATCTGATTTCCATTGTCAAGGAATACGCATTTTCGAATATTTTAAATATTATCTATAAGCGAGTGGCTGCGGAACACTTGGTTTTGCAAGCAACAGTCCCGTTATAATCACCAAGTCTACATGTCCAGGATGCATACAGGCAGTTAGACCCAAAAGTCAACGCCAATAGGTGACGGAACTAGTGTCTAGTTATAAACACAAACGATATGTACTTTTTAAATGATCACAAACATTGTGTACACGTATGTAGAGAAGGATTACCAGTTTTGCAATACAGTTAGCAATGTGACGTCACATCGGTTCGGTATGCCAACCTAACGGTACGGCGAGTCCTGACCTGACACACTCGCTGCTTCCTAGAAGGCACGGAGACCGAAACCAATGTAATTACAATTAAAATGTCATAAATAAGCATTTGAACAAAAATATGGGCTTCGAAAAAGCCTTACGTTAGCTAAAATACCAACTTTTTGTTTGCTCGCTCTTAAGGACAGATGAGATTAAATCTTTAAAAAAAAATCCTCGTATTAACTCCTTAGTTTACTACTAACAGTTTAAGAAGAATTTGTTTATAATCAGATCAGCAATGATTCATGAGGAATTCATAGAAGTCCTCAAATTTGGAGGTGTGCGAAAAACAATTTAGATGTTTTAAAACGCTTATGTATTTGCCTTCGAAGAGCATCATGTTCGGATCGAATTGGATCAATGGAAGTCAGTAACTTTGCATAAGTAATTTGGTAGTTTCACATAATTTGTGCATAATATACACGTACAATTTTATGTACAATTTTATCTGCCTCCGTTTTAATTCTGTTAAAATTCCTTCTAGAATCAAAAATTAGCTACCTACTTAAATTCTTCCGTATTCAGTATATTTATATAATTATTATATATCACACTAACATTCACTTTTCTTCACATCTAATTCTAGTTACATACTCATAAGCGACTAAATGTATACACACAATATTGTTAAAATAGTTCAAAGTGACCGGCCAGACGGAACAAATGCGCTCTTCGCACGGTTGTTTCGTGTATGTCTGTCTGTTATTATTGTGACCGTCATGGATATTAGTTGGAAAACACTGGCGTTACGTGAATTTACACGGTTGCCATCAGCTGTATCAGCTTGGTAATCAATACTTAGTCACACATAAGTGCTTTGTATATACAGAAAAACAAAGACAGTTAAGCACTTAACGAAACCTGAGTAGCGTTAATATGATTTGACTATCAACACTTCAAAATACGCAACCAACAAAGACAAGTGGAGAAGAATCGCTAGAGGAGCGACTATGGATGGACTCTATGATGTAATATTAAAAAGACGTAGATAAGTTATAAGCGCTCCACAAAGGTCACACTAAAATTTAATCAATGGGGAATGGATGAAAATTTTAGAAACGCCTGATTTTTTTTGTTGATAGGAATAACCTTCCTTAGCACCAGAAAAAAGTTGCAGACTTTTCACATGCGTCAATTATTTTTGAAAAATATAAACAGTTTCCTCACTTACGTTTTGTGGTTAGGACGGCGATTGAGACAATTTCCTTGATCCGTCTCATATTACATAAAAATATCATAAAAATCCGTGGTAAACTGACACTGGCAATGATATTGACAGCTGCAGCAGCTATATTGGTCATTGCCAGGGTCAGGTATTTAAAATATTTTTGTAATATGAGACGGATCAAGGAAAGTGTCTCATTCGCCGTCCTAACCACAAAACGTAAGTGAGGAAACTGTTTATATTTTTCAAAAATAATTGACGCAGCTGACAAGTCTGCAACTTTTTTCTGGTGCTAAGGAAGGTTATTCCTATCACCAAAAAAATAATCAGGCATTTCTAAAATTTTCATCCATTCCCCATTGCACCAACTTGCCTCAGTTTCGCGTCGTCAATGGAAAGGTAAACGTGTCTCAGCTGTCATGTGCCTGGCTATTTTTAAACATGGAATTTCGTATTAACAACTTATCTACCTCTTGTTTATATTACATCATTGGACAGACTAGGGGCCATTCCCGAAAGAGTACCAGAGTAATAAGACTAATATGATGATATAGATCTTTGTCATAATTCACCAAGATCAACGTATCAATAAACTGCAATCAAGAACCGACCACCTATATCTCTGGTAGTGACAGTAGTGACCTTGCATACGAAGCCGGAGGTCCCGGGTTCGAATCCCGGTAAGGGCATTTACCTATTTGTAAACCTAATTGCATGTTGACATTTTGATGACATTAAATGCTTTCGAAAGACTAGCCGCAACGTACAGCATTGTGATAAAATCTTATTAACCGGTTCTCGAGTTGATGTATGTAATTAGTCGCTAATTCCTAATGCTTCTAGCACGTCTTTACTGCACGTTAGGTAATACGACTCTCTCTTGTTGTTTTTACTTAATTCAATTAACACTAATGCAATTTTGTTCTTATCAACTAACTAAAAAAATACAATATAAATATGCGTTAATGTTATAATTATAAAGAATTGACGTCATAGCTATCAAAAAGATTAACTAATGTATAAATCAAAATTAAAAACGTCAACAAGTTTTAGTTTTAGTGGGAACTGTCGAGGAGCTAAATGCATGTTTATTTGTAATCTAGCTTGTAAGTAACTATTATGTACATTTAACTCTGTTTGTTCTCCAATAAATAAAATAAAACACTGAATATCTAATATTTCACCCCCCCCCCCCCCCCCCCCCCCAAGAAAAAGAAACAATGCCAATTTAAAAAGGTAACTACAATACATGTTTAAGTAATAATAATAAATTGGTATATGTGTATTTGCTAACGTATCCATATTTTCAAAAGCTCAAAAGTCAAACATAGTCATTCGGGTCAAACACACTCTCAAGTAGCTGTAGATACATAGCAGCTGTAACGAGGTTGTCCAGTCTAGAACGCTGGCTCCATTTCGATCAGAATTACAATGCATAGATGTGTAAAAAATCAATCTAGCTAGGTTTCATTTCCGGAAAAAAAAACTCCGTGTTTTCACTCAAGACACCGGGCAAACCTAGGTCTGTCTCCATAGTACGAGTACTTGTCTCCCCCGTCAGTAGTAAAACGCGCCTATAGGGGGTCATCGGTACCAGTGCGGTTTTGGGGCGGGGGTAACAGCACTTGCAACCAGAACGAGCCTGCGGGGGCAAGGTTGAGATCCTAGAGTCCTCTGAATTACCTACGTAGCGCAGATGTTGGCCAACGACGTGGATATTAGTTGGTAGAAATACCATATAACCCAGACTTCTCCCGAAAGCTGGGTAACTGGCTGGCAGGTTTTCTCCACGGCAAAAAGTTCTCCCGGGTCCGTCCAATGTTGAAGCAATACATAAGTATTATGGTTAGGTATTTCAATCGTTTTCGCATATTCAGAAATAATCTTCCCGTGGTTCCGGTCCATTAGAGTGCTAAATTGTGCCTGTTGTGTTGGCGTGATATCGTTTGCTGCGTCTACCACTCCACCATTCCTACTTTCGCCTTACATAATACTATGCTTCAATATTATATCGATATAATTGTTTGATAACAGTAAGAGATGCATCGATTATGAGACCTTTTAACTTTGTTGTTTTTAATTGCCGAAGCCAGGGACTGTAAAGGGGATTTAGGATTGGCGGCATAGCGATTGGGATCCTCGTTTCGGATCGTTCCTGGCTCAACGTAGTTCATTCAGCAGTTCTTTCATAAAAATACCTTTAGCTAGACTCACCATAGCTTAATACGAAACGCTCAAGTATACTGAATACTTAATCTTATCATGATTATTGTTGGCACAATAAGATCAACGTTAATTTACTTCTGCCAAAAAATCTGGCCGTCTAAAAGTGCTGACCCAACAGCGAATGGGTGATGATGCAAAATTTGACATGGTGGTATCGAAGCTGCCAAAGGAGGTGATTTTGAGGCTAACCGAGTTCCTCACCAGCCCGCCGACAACCAATAAGTACAGCACATTAAAAACCAAACTTCTATCGATGCTTGAAGATTCGAGGACTCGCCAGATAGAGAAAGTCCTAGGGGAGATGGACTTGGGCGAAACGAAGCCATCACAGCTGCTGTACCGTATGAGGAACACAGCGAAGGACAGTTTTCCAGATGGGACGCTGCGCATTATGTGGCAGAATCATCTGCCGACGACAGTGCGCGCAGTATTGGTCGCTTCGAGGGAAACCGACCTGGATACTCTGGCCAGCATAGCGGATGACGTAGCAGAGGCCACGAGGAGCAACCACGTTTCTGAAGTTGTGGCGCAGCAATCGAGGCGCACGGATGTATTGGCGCCATCTACCTCCCGGAGTGGCGAAACAGCAGTTATCTTGGCTGAGATTGCCAAGTTGAGCGTCCGGATGATGGACTTGGAGCGGTCAAGGCCCAGGCAGCAAAACTACGGCCGAAATTATCGAGGAGGCCGGTCAGCATCCAGAGGTAGGAGTACTTCACCATCGCGCCGCAGTGGCTCCAACCAAGAAAACAAAGACTGGTTATGTTTTTACCATTATAGGTTCGGTCCGAAAGCGAATAAGTGCGTGCAACCGTGTGCTTGGGACAATAAGTCGGAAAACTAAAGGAGGTGGCACAGGACTCGGCGGAAATCTGTGCCATCACTTCTGGCCGTCGGTTACGGGTGACAGACTTAAATAGTGGACTACGTTTCTTGGTGGACACAGGTGCAAATATTTCAGTGATACCAGCAACCAGGAAACAGTGTACGGGTGAGTGCTCAGAACTTAAACTTTTCGCGGCAAACGGCACGGAAATTAAAACTTTTGGTGTGAAATCGATGCTCTTAGATTTAAAGTTACGTAGGCCATTTCGATGGGAATTTGTCATTGCGAATGTTAAGCAGCCAATACTGGGAGCAGATTTTTTAATTTTTCATAAGTTATTGGTTGATTTAAGTGCCCAGAAATTAGTCGATCAGGTGACAGAGCTCAAGGTGAAAGCGCAAATCGTGAGTAGTGATCAGCCTACCATTAGCACTATCGATGATAACCATCCGTATCATCAATTGTTATCCCAATTTCCGAGCATTACGAAGCCCGCAACGTTCAGGGAGGCTCAAGTACATAATATCGTGCATCATATTGAGACGACAGGGCCACCTGTTTACGCTAAGGCAAGGCCATTGCCACCCGATAGATATAAAAAAGTCAGGGAGGAATTTCGCCTTATGCAAGAGCTTGGCATATGCCGGCCGTCTAAAAGTGCATGGGCCAGTCCGTTACACGTTGTAAAAAAGAAAGATGGCGAAATTCGTCCTTGCGGGGATTATCGGGCATTGAATGCAATTACTAAGCCGGATAGGTACCCAATACCGCGATTGCATGACTTCACATATTTATTGGCAGGAAAAAAGTTTTTTTCGAAATTGGATATTAATAGAGCATATCACTGCATTCCTGTGGCCAAAGAGGATATTGAAAAAACAGCCATTATAACACCGATAGGTCTATTTGAGTTTCCCAGAATGAGTTTTGGACTCCGTAATGCTGCCCAGACCTTCCAGCGTTTCATGAATAATTCAGTTCTGGAAGGCCTAGATTTTTTGTTCAATTACCTTGATGATGTACTTATTGCGAGCGACGATGAGGCGCAGCATAAGGAGCATCTAAGGCAAGTTTTCGAGCGTTTTGACAAATTTGGCATAACAATTAATTGGGCAAAATGTAGTTTGGGACAACCGAGGTTAGAATTTCTAGGTCACGAAGTTAGTACCACAGGCATTCGGCCTTTGGATGAAAAAGTAAAGGTTATTGTTGACTACCCTAAACCCGAAACAGTGGAGAAATTGCGTAGGTTTCTGGGCATGTTGAATTTCTATCGTTCACACATACCGGGAGCGGCAGAAATTCAAGCGGAATTAGATAAATATTTAGTTAACGCAAAGAAAAAGGACAAAACACCAATTTTATGGACAAGTGAGGCCGATGTAGCCTTTGAGCAGTGTAAAGCGGGCCTAAAAAAAGCCGTTACACTGGCTCATCCTCGTCTAGACGTGCAGGTAGCCCTCATGACGGACGCTTCGAGTAGTTCGGTAGGAGGAGTTTTGCAACAGTTAGTTAATGGTGTTTGGGAACCTTTAGGTTTTTATTCAAAAAAATTAAATAATGCACAAAAAAGTTATTCCGCTTATGATAGGGAACTTCTAGCCGTGTATATGGCTACAAAGTTTTTCCGTAAGTCGTTCGAAGGACGACCTTTGATAGTGTATACTGACCATAAGCCCTTATGTCATGCATTCCATAAAATAAATAGTAACAATAATGAAACGCCACGGCGTACGAGACAACTGTTATTCATCAGCGAGTTTACTACGGACATAAGGCACATAAGTGGAAAAGAAAATATTGTAGCCGACACCTTATCCCGCATAGAGACAATTTTTTGTCCCACGGTACTTGACTACTCGGAACTTGCCGCTGCGCAAGCGAAAGACGAGTACCTGGGACGGATGACGCAGTCGGGTCAAGTCAAAAGTAATAATAACATCGTGTTAAAAGAAATTGCAATACCAAAGTGTAGTAGTTCCGTGTATTGCGAAATTTCATCAAATGAGGCAAGACCGTACATACCCGAGAAGCTTAGACGTTTAGTATTTGATAGCGTGCATAATTTGAGTCATCCCGGTATACGTACTTCACGCAAAATGATTTGTAAAAAATTCTTTTGGCCTAGCATGAACAAAGATGTAGGACATTGGGCAAAGTCATGTATACAATGTCAGAGGTCAAAGGTGAACCGACATACAATTTCGAAGCTACAGGCTTTCGAGGACGCTGGTCGGATGGAGCACATACACGTAGATTTGGTCGGACCTCTCCCGATATCTCCACGTGGAAATCGCTACCTACTCACTATTATAGATAGGTTTACTAGCTGGCCTGAGGCTTTTCCAATAGAAGAAATGACAGCCGAAGTTGTTGCCAAGACTATATACGACGGATGGATCACGCGTTATGGTTGCCCGATCAGACTCACGAGCGATCAGGGTCGTCAATTTGAAAGTAGCCTTTTTAGGGAATTAATGGTATTACTAGGCATTAATAAATTCAGGACTACAGCATACCATCCTCAGAGCAATGCTAAAGTTGAGCGTTTTCATCGCTCGTTAAAGGCAGCCCTTATGGCTAGAATCTGTGACAGCTCATGGGAAGACGAACTATCGACCGTTATGCTAGGATTGCGCGCCGCTAGTCGAAATGACAACGGAGTAAGTGCCGCTGAGATGACGTTCGGTCGCACATTACGATTACCTGGTGATTTTTTCACTACTTCTCAAAATGTAGAGTCAGGTGACCCATTTAGCTTAGTAAATAGTATTCGTAATAAGATAAATAAGCTTAAACCGGTAGCAAAAAGTGCTCTTGACACGCGTACGATATTTGTACACAAGGATCTGCGTACGTGTGAGTTTGTTTTCATTAGAGATGATTCTGTACGCAAGTCATTACAGCCACCGTATAATGGACCTTTTAAAGTAATAGAAAGAGGAGAGAAAGTATTTCTTATTCAATTCCCGAACAAACAAGCTCGCATTTCAATTGATAGGTTGAAGCCAGCTTATGTGTGGAACAACGAAAGTGATACAAGTTCGAGTCCTATAGTACGAGACTCCACTATTAGCGCGCCAAGCGCAAGCGAAACTATCGCACAGTCAACAACCACTAGGAGTGGCAGAGTAGTTAAGAAACCAGTCAGGTTCGCGGACGGTTATTAATGGCGAATACGAAAACAGCTCGTATTAGGTATATATTTTTTTTTACATGGCACTATAGGTCTAAACTTTATTTTCCCTTCCACTACGGTTGGGCAATGATGTTTATGTTATAGCGTAGCATGACGATAGCGGATCTTAGTACTGGCTGGTTAGCATTTACCTACTCATTTGTGTTTATTATAAGACTAGATTATACAACAATGTTTTTATGTTGACGTCTATTATGTTTTAATGTGAATAACTTTTGTAAGGTTACTTAGTTGAGTTACCTTGATTACAAGAGTATTATTATTGTACTTTAGTCATTTTATAAGAATTTAAATATAATACATTGTAAAATGTTTTCATTTAGCGGTGTTAAACGTTGGTACATATTGATTATTGCATATTACATTAAAAGAAACCGACATTTGTTATTATTTCACCGAAGTTATAACAGCAACAAAATCAGAGAACTTTAAGAACGGTTAGTAACGGTGCACATGCACATCTGGCGTCTACTCATTTTTTGTCATTAGAATTCCAAGGCGCCAGACTGCAACTTGACGATTGTAATTTTATGACCGTGCCAAAAAAATCTAAAGTGTTTTGACAGCATTAACAATGTCAGGGTTTATTGCCCACTCGAAACGCTGTTATCCAAGCTAGTTTACGGGAACTGTGAAACTATTTATGCGTGTTTCTCACAACCACTTGAAACAATATGGAGTTCTAACCATTAGAAAAAGACCTTTGTTTGTATTGCACTTTGTGGATACTGTGGGTCATTAATTATCATGAGCCAATGCTCTTGAGTTAATTTTGAACTGTAGCTTTAGCTAATATTATTTTGTCAAGTGTTTCCTATCAGTGAGGACTGAGAACATTGAGATAAAATTAAGCTACAGAAATATTTGTTTAAGTTAAGCGTTTGACAAATCGTTTTTTAAGATATCCGAGATAAGTTTATGAGCACTCGGACTGCTGATTTCATGTACGTATTTTTAGAACTATTTACAAATGTGGTTAGCGATCCCGCAAGAGAGATCATTGTAATAGTTTTATGATTTTATTTTTGTTTTAAAGGGGGAAATTGTATAGCGACATGCCTGCTCGGCTCATATCGCGAGGCTTAAGTGCCGCATATGGACCGACACGGTAACGCGCGGACCCCGCCGTAGCCAGTCGCTACTTGAGTGTTACTGTGTACGCACATGACCTGTTAACCTGTTTTCATAATATATTTATAACTAAACCGTAAAGAACAACCTTTTACTTACACCCCAGTAGCGAACTCTAAAACTTTGTTGTTTTTAATTGCCGAAGCCAGGGACTGTAAAGGGGATTTAGGATTGGCGGCATAGCGATTGGGATCCTCGTTTCGGATCGTTCCTGGCTCAACGTAGTTCATTCAGCAGTTCTTTCATAAAAATACCTTTAGCTAGACTCACCATAGCTTAATACGAAACGCTCAAGTATACTGAATACTTAATCTTATCATGATTATTGTTGGCACAATAAGATCAACGTTAATTTACTTCTGCCAAAAAATCTATTTTAGTGGGAGAATAAAATGTTTGAAGACAATTTGATCGATACCGATTAGATTATGCCTAAACCAGTATAAATAAATGTCTCAACAAAAGTGATAGTTACAAGATGTTAGCACCAGATGCAACTGAACTTAACAACAACGGAGAGTGAGATTTCACGTCGTCGCTAAGTGACCTTAATTTAACGTTTATTTTGTCTGTTCACAATCCATTGCTGCATTATCTTGAGAGATATCCCGATTCTTCTTAATAAGCCTGTATTGTTGCCGTGTTTTTGTTTGGCGGGATATTCCGCGACTAATCCGATGATCATTTAATATAGGAAACTGAATTACGAGTGAAAGTTTAACAGTTACAGTAATTGTCACTGCAATACGCAGAAACCAGTCTTTGGAGGGCATCATCCTCATTCCAATTGCGAATTAAATTTCTTCAAAAGTATTTTTATATTAATCATACGTCGATTTGATATCAATCATTAAAGAAACACGTAGACATATCTCGCACGCCTTGATTCTAAACTTTTCTGTATAAACATTATTCTAGTAAATTAATTTCATAAAGGTGTGGTGTCGTACGTTGTATCGCTATTTATAATCCACGATACATATTGTGTTAAGAAGGCCAAGGGCAACGACCGGCTAGCGGCGCTGTTTCCCCAATTTCACGCTAGATGTCACTGTGCCGTCCAGCTCGATTTGTACATCGCACGAACGTTTGTTTCCCGTAGATTCTACTAGAAGTTTGGCCGATCTCGACCAAATTGCCATCAGAAGGGTCTTAACTGACTCGACTGAACAGCGAGTGATGAGTTCGGAAATGAATTTCATGATTCCACTCCGCTCGCTTGCAAGTCAACTATCGCAGACTTGCTTGTCGATGATCTGACGCTGTTTTTGGCCACCTTATAAAACAAATTAAAGAACTGAGACTATAGATTAATCTCTTAGAGACTAGGACTCTTACAGTACCTAATTATAGTATGTAGATTAAAAAAAACCATATTATTTATTATATTGTTACATTACGACGATTTCATTTCATACTATTGTTAATTTTTAGTTCGTATGTTTTAGCACTCTATGTTAGAATTTAATTTACAGTGGAACATATAACCTCCTCCTTTTGTGTAGTCGGTTAAGAAAAGGTGTCAATCGATTCGAAAAAAATGCTTCGGGTGACATAACACCGTTTGTATAAAAAAAACCTTTTTTTTTCAGTTACTCTTCCGTAGTCGGGTTTACAGTTTATTGAACTGTTAATGCTTGTTAATTAGTTTAGTTTCTTGAGATACATTGCAGCATAGTAATTATTGTATGCAATTGTTGTATAAATAAACGATTTTACATATTATTATGTTAAGAATTAATTTTTTAGCATAAATAATTACTTATGTATTTTACAATTCGTTAATTCATTGAAATTTAGTCAATATCTGAATAAATAAATGATAACGTGTCGTGTTATACTGCGAAAAAAAGTGTGCCTGTTTTGACTGTGCAACTTTGAGTAGTATGTATACTATAATAATTTATGTAAGCGAAATCTGAAAAAAAAGATTGGTACCTCTTTTTATCAGAATTAATAGTTATCAATTATCATGATTCGGAAAAGGAAAAACCCATTACCATAGTTCGGAAAAAAATACAGGAATGTTGTTTTGTGTTTTATTTACTAGGCGTTTTCCTTTCCTTGCCTCCTTTATGAAAATATATAATATCAAATAATATGAATATTTTAGTAGTAGTCGTCTATACTTTTGAATTTTGGTTCGTATCTATACCGCAGCCACGTTCGTAACGTAACGCAACAGACGCGTAGTTTTACCTGAAACAAAAAAACAGACATAAACACCATGGATTAAGATTTTATTGTATACCTATTTTGCTAACACCCATGGATTCATATTTATATCAATAAATGATTTGATTTGTCTTTTAATAAGCTAATTAAAAATAAATATTCGATGTATAAAAGTACAAGTTTTATTTAAATAAATATCAATATCATACAGTGTTCTATGGTGAAAAAATGGGTACATGTTTTTTGTAATCGTCTGTAGCTAGTGAAAAAGATTACCAAGATCTAACATAGTATTTATTCTCATTACAGAAATCAAACGTCGCGACCGCGCAGCCGCGCCTCTCACCATGGGTCAAGAGCAGTCGTATGCGGCTCACGCTAGCGCTGCCCAGGTGGCCCGCTACAAGGAAAAGTACTCCGACCCCATCCAGTACCGCAGCTCCCCCCTCAACTTCCCCGCAGACTTCGAGGACAAGGATTACAAGCGACACAAGGCCCGCAGGAGCGCAGAGAGCTTCAAGAGCGACTCCTCAACCAAAAGCAGCGGCTACAGAAGCGGCTCCAGCGGATACGAATGCCGTTCCGAAAGATCCTCCAAAAGCGACTACTACTGCACCTCTTTATACAAAAACAATCATTACGAAGACGTCAGCAAGGAACTATATAAACCGGTGAAAATACCGAAAGAAAAACGCTACAAAGTCCAGCTATTCGACGACAAGGACGAACTGAAGACTCCACGATTAAAGAGTTACCACAGTGAACCAGAGTCCACAAAGCCTAAAGCGGCAACGCAAAAGAAGGCGGGCATAAGGAACTACACTCCTAAAATCCTGTCAGAGGACGAGCAGAGAAAGAAAGTGGATAATTGGATATAAGAGAGCTAAGACTCGTAGGATAAGCTGTAAATATTAGTGTAGTAGTAGATGAGCTAGGGACGTAAAGATGGAGGCGGCTGGAGCGCTGGCAAGTTTGGCCCCGTCCCCCATCACTGTGTTGGGTCTGATACCACTCCTAGCCCTCGGGATCACGTACTTCAGATACCAGCAGTTTGACCCAGAGTCTCACATAACGGATGTCAATGCTGTAAGTATTAAAAAAAAAATTGTTTAGTTTTAAAATCCCACAGTCAACGTTGGTAAAAAAAGTAGATCGATGAAACCACGAAGGCGCCATCGTGGATTAAACGATCAATTTTTTTAGGAGTGGTCCTACGTCTCCTTTCTACGCTATGGGCTAAAAAAAAACTAGTGCGGCATTGAGAGTGGAGGAGTAGAGCGCTTCCTATCGTAATGGACTGAAACAGCTATGCCAAATAGACGTACATGTCTTAACGAATGCACAATTAAATCTTAATTAGAGATACTCGTAGTGCAAAAATTAAACGTTAGTGATGTTAACTAAAAATATTCAGAAACTTAAAATATTCGACTATTTATTTATGTACCTATGTTAAGGTTTCAAAGTGAAATACCACTTTCTTGCTCACTGTACACAATAATACGGTTTACCTCGTTTTACCGACAAATGTTCCATCGATCCATGAAATCCAGGAAATCCAGGATCCATGAAATGACCATTCGGCGAAACAATGCATTCGGTGAAATAAGGAGACACAACATTATGCAAATATACAAATAGCTGGTGGCGTGTTCGTACTTATTCTACGTGTATTTATTTTCTTCTCAAAAACTTTTAAATCAATCAAAAACGTCTTCTACATTAAAAATTATCTCATTCCAGGTGTTGCCGCTATACGATTTCGTGGTAGTGGGCGGCGGGTCGGCGGGCGCGGTGGTGGCGTCGCGGCTCTCCGAGGTGGGGAACTGGACGGTGCTGCTGCTGGAGGCCGGCCAGGACGAGACCGAGATATCCGATGTCCCCGCCCTGGCTGGATATACCCAGCTGTCAGATCTCGACTGGCAGTACCAGACCACGCCTTCCGCCAACCGCTCCTACTGCCTCGCCATGAACGGCGACCGCTGCAACTGGCCTAGAGGCAAGGTCCTCGGCGGCAGCAGCGTCCTCAACGCCATGGTGTACGTGCGCGGCAACCGCAACGACTACGACCTCTGGGAGGCGCTCGGCAACCCCGGCTGGTCCTACGACCAGGTGCTTCCTTATTTCATGAAGTCTGAAGATAATCGGAACCCGTACCTGGTTAATACGCCTTATCACGCGGCCGGGGGCTATCTGACAATTCAAGAAGCTCCCTGGCGCTCGCCGCTCTCGGTGACGTTCCTGAAGGGCGGCATGGAACTTGGATACGAGAATAGAGACATAAATGGAGCGAAACAGACCGGGTTTATGCTGACGCAAGCGACCATGAGGCGCGGTAGCCGCTGTAGTACGGCTAAGGCCTTCCTCCGGCCCATTCGTAACCGGGAGAACCTGCACATTGCCCTTGGTGCACAAGTCACCAGAATACTCATAAACCCGATCAAAAATCAGGCCTACGGCGTCGAGTTCGTACGAAACGGCCAGAAGCAAAAAGTAAGGATCAAACGAGAAGTCATCATGTCGGCCGGTTCATTATCCTCGCCAAAATTGATGATGCTTAGTGGCGTAGGCCCGGCTAGTCATTTAAAGGAACACGGCATCCCTGTCATCGCAGATCTTAAAGTTGGCCACAATTTGCAAGATCACGTCGGACTGGGTGGTCTTACTTTCCTCGTCAACAAACCCGTCACGTTCAAAAAGGATCGGTTCCAGACGTTCGCGGTAGCTATGAACTATATTCTCTATGAAAAGGGACCGATGACAAATCAAGGCGTCGAAGGCTTAGCTTTCGTCAACACGAAATACGCGCCTAGTTCTGGCAACTGGCCCGATATACAGTTCCATTTCGCCCCGAGCTCTGTCAACTCTGATGGCGGCGAGCAAATCCGACGAATCTTGAACCTGCGGGACCGAGTTTACAATACAGTCTACAAACCGATCGAGCCAGCTGAGACATGGACCATACTCCCCCTACTGCTTCGTCCAAAGAGCTCCGGTTGGGTGAAGCTGAGAAGCCGTAATCCGTTCCATCCGCCCGACATAATACCCAACTACTTCGCATATAAGGAAGACATCAAAGTGCTCACCGAGGGCATAAGGATAGCCATGGCCCTGTCGAATACCACGGCGTTCCAAAAGTACGGGTCGAAGCCTCACACCATACCTTTACCAGGCTGTCAGCACCATGTGCTCTTCAGTGACGAATACTGGGAGTGTTCGTTGAAGCATTTCACGTTTACAATATACCATCCTACTGGGACTTGTAAGATGGGTCCGAAGACCGATCCTGGGGCGGTGGTGGATCCAAGGCTGAGAGTCCACGGGGTGGCGAACTTGAGGGTTGTGGATGCAAGCGTGATGCCCACCATCATCAGTGGGAACCCTAACGCACCCGTGATCATGATCGCCGAAAAAGCCTCTGACATGATCAAGGAGGACTGGCTTATATTATGACAGTGTTCAGTGGTAGTGCTTGCAATTGTGAATAAACTCAAATACTCAGCTCAGTCATGGACCTTTATTGCGTTTTTGCTTGTAGAGCGTAAGACATTTCGGTAAGCTTGTAAATAGTTTTATTTGTTTTAGAATTAAGTGAGCGATGTGGTATTTTATTTTGCTAAAGACTATGTAAAAGTGTAGATTAAATAATAAAGTTGAATCTATTTGCCTTTTCTTAGTAATAATAATAATAATCGCGGCGTTGTTTTCTGGCAGCTGTCATAGTTTTTTTTGTAAATTCATAGACATACTAGAGTCGTATCCAACTATCATATCGTTCGATATCTTACTTACGTGCGACATTTATCAAATTTGTTTGAAAATTCATTTCGAACTAAACGTCATCTCGACTGATATTAGAAAAGAGGTTAAATATTATCGAAATTCGATGCTATTATTTAGCAATAATAACATTTTTACAGATAAGAAATTTGTTCTAACAAAACAGTATATTTTATGGTGGTCATAATGTGCGGTTCTTGAACGCATCATGGAGGGTTTATGATATTTGGATACATAAAAAATATTATAAAATCAACGTGAACGTATCAGCTGGTATATAAATATTACAACCAATTAATGTTTCAATGAAAACTCACGAAGTACCGTGATACTAATCCTAGGGGAAAATTAGTTCACTTTAATGGAGTACAATACGATGTAAATTGAAGGTGAAATTGAATCTCGCCGGACCACAACAAAGATAATACAATAAAGAGAAACTCAACCTCAGGACGTGGTTTACATTTTATTTGTTTTACTAATCGACGACTCGAGTTTCTTTGACTCTTATTTTCTTTGTTTATTTGTACACTCTTTCTGGTGACACGGTGATATATGATAGCTAATATATAATTTGTAAAAAAAATTAAAAGAATCATTTGTAAAAAACATACATAGAGCATACAATGATAACATTAAAATACAATATAAATCATTGAAAATGTAGCATTGGCATGGACAAAATTGGCAGCAAAATACATAATAAACTTCGAGGTCAAAATTCAAATAATATGTAATATGTAAATTTAAGAGGATTGTGAACCTGTAAATTTTCATACAATAAGCGGTAACATTTTTCACCCCGTAAACATCGTTCGATTTTTATAATTTTTGGACATGTTGTAGATATAATGAAAAACTAGGTCTGTATGGTTAGATTTTTATGAAATATTGCTTACATTAAAAGTTATTAACATCTCATAGATTAAGGTGTACTTAATCCAATAATACCATAATTGTTTCATTTCATAAAGGTTTAGGGGGGTAAAAACGTTATCACCCGAAACAATATTTCAACAAGGAAATGTAGGCAATTGCCTCCAGGACTTGCAACTCTCTCAATCGCACGATACGGGTCGGGAGGCAGAGCGGTGTGAAACAGATAGCATTTTTTTAAATACCTACTCGCGCCGCGTATCGGCACTTTACAATCCTCCTAAAATGTAAATCAGTGCCATGTACGCCCCGCTCGCCGTAGGCGTTTCATCCTCACACCCTAGAATAGAACCTAAATGGTCGCGTAGGGCACGGTTTCAGCTATATTTCCCCCAAAATCCCCCAAATTTGTCCCTCGTCCGGCTCCGGTCCCGGTTCTGGAATGAGGTTTTGCCACGGGACTACAGTACCGACGGGGTTCTTCAAGAAAAGGAGTGTATAAATTCTTAAAGGGTCGGCAATGCGCATGTGACACCCCAGCGTCCACACCGTGGTAGGCTACGGTGACAACATACCATCAAGGAGGACGTAAGGTTGTAAGTATGCCACCGTGGTATAAAAAATAGCAGCAAAATAGATAGGTGGAAACGACGCAAAAAATTAAAGACAACTTCAGTTGGACGTAAAAAAGGCAAACGCGTAAATTACGCAAGAAGCATTTCACAAAGAAATATATTAAGGTTTGGTCACGGTTCATTATATTTTGCGAAACTTAATGAGACTACTTATGTTTTGCTATAAACAAGCCACATCGCATCTGACAGAGAAAAAGGGGGAACCACTAGTGACATCTAGCGGTGAATAGTCAAACTAATTTTGTAAAGACTGAGTACCACTAGCGCCATCTAGTGAGCAGTAGATGAATCACCGTGGCTGCGAAGCGCTATCTATTTTCACGAGATACGTATAATACTATCTCTTGTGGAATAGTGTAAGTACTAAACTCGCACGATAGGGGGCGCTGAAATAGAGAAGTTTAACTTTTCAAAGGAACTTTGAGAAAAAGTCAAATTAAAATTTGTTCATTTACGTTAATCTAGATGAATATATTTAATGTATTCACTGAAATAGGATTCGTATTAAATACATTATAAAATAATACTACCTACCCTAACTAAAAAAAATACAATTCTACATACCTATAAAACATACCTGTATTTACAAATAAAAAAACCGGTTCTAAATCTGTGCCGTACGGTGCCCATTGAATAATATTATGTACAATGCATTTAAATATATATACCTATTTAAATGAATTGTACATTATAAAATTCATGATAGTTTCAGAATGCATACAGTAGGCATGAAATATATATATCTGTACTCTACGAAATGCTCATCCATATCCATCCATACTAATATATATATATTATATACCTACATAGAAAGAAAAAAAAAATACAGATAAAGTACATATTAAATAAAAAATATGAACTAAGATTAAACAGAAAGAGAAGAATAAGAAAACTAAATTAAAACTAAAACTAGAAAACAAGGTTAAAATAAAGAAAATGAAATATAAATATATTTTTTATGTCCGGCTCCCATCTGGTCCATAGGTGCTATAAATACTGGCTGCACTGCCCCGCTGAACTACCACCGATATTTGTTGGACCAGGTAAGAGCCGGGACGAGGGTCGCAGCCCTTGTCTCTTAGACGCCGGCCAAGGTCCCAAATAAGCCTCCTGGGGGCCGATTTTTGACTTTCGAGCGCTCGAAAATTAAATAAAAGTAAATACGATTTTAGTGTCAAATTTGCAGGCACTAACTTTCTACCGATAGAATTGAATACGAGTGGTCAATACCACTCGCTTTTCAATTTTCTATCGCTATTTCAAAAGAGCATTTCGTAATTTTTGTCAGTTTTCGAGTGAAAGATTGGAGCGCTCGAAAGTCAAAAATCGGTCCCCTGCCCTCCGAATACCAAGGACCAGCCGTCTCGATAGCGACCGGAACAAAGTCGTACGCTAATCCTACCTACATATATATAGTTACATATAGTTATTTGTAAGGTATTTTATCTTATGAGTAGTTTAGTTTTAGATAGTTATAATAAGTTTTGTGTTATTTTTTAATTTCATCTTATATTTAATAAAATATATTTTATATATAAATGTACATACTATGTTATATTTTATTTCTGTCTGTCTGTCTGTTACCTCTTAAACTAAAAAGAGATAGTTTGAGTCCCCGGGAAGGACGTAGGATAATTTTATCCCGGAAATCAGCCCCTAAGGGTACTGGGGGGTGGAAGTTTGTATGGAGCTGCTGCGATGTAAACAAGTTCCAAGCGGACGGAGTCGCGGGCAGAAGCTAGTAAATAGGTATATATATCTGAACATGCACTTGATACCTTAATAAAACAATAGCCTTGTTCAGATATTTTTGAAGGTTCTCCCTTGGTAGACCTAACAACTTTAACCCTATAGTATCCGCAGAATGAAGTGGCGAGTTGGGCAATAAAAGTAACAATTAAACCTTTTTGTGCGTAGGTAATAATAGCATGAATCTAATATTTTGTGACCATGCTCGCCACTTAATTCTGCGGATACTATAATGTTTCACTAGACCAAATTTTTTTTTTCTTAAATAGTAAACTTTATAGGGTTGTTGCAAAACAAACCTAACCTAAACCTAACCCAATGACTTCTTTTTGATGATATTCGAAGAAACCCCGAAAAGTTCACTATTTCGAAGGAAAATGCATTAGGTCTATTGAAACATTAGGTCTAAAGTTGTTAGTTCTAACAAGGTAGACCCATTTTTGAGCACCTTGTTCGCTCTATTGATCAGTACGTAAAATAAATTACATTTTATTTATTTATTAATTTATCAGGCAGGCAGTTGAAACAACTGATGAAGCCTATATCCAATTAACTTTAAGTTTAAAATTGTTGATCTGTAATTTTCTTTTTTGTACAAATGTCCTTGTCTAATTTTTCTTGAATTGGTTGACATTGAGAGCTGAGACCACATAGTCTGGCAGTTCGTTCCAAGCTTTCACCACCCTGTTGCTCAAGAAATATAGGGGTTATTGTGTGACCAGCGAGCGACCAGCTTTAGGTGATTGATGTGATGACCTCTGAGCCGGTGTTATTGTTCTTTTCAAACATATTATGAAAATCTTTGATATCATAAAATATATATATATACTAATATTATTAAAAAGAAGTATCTTTGTCATTGTAGCTTTTTATGTTTATATGTAACCTCCGGATCCATTTATTAGAATAAAATATTCTTTCAATTTGCCTGGCTCCCCCGGCGTCCATGCATATAAAACGGAACTCGACTCCAAGCAGATATGTTAAAAACCCGATAATAATAATAATAAAAAAAACTTTGCCTGTGTCTTTTGCAATATGCGTGCAAAAAAACGCAAACAAAAAGCTACCTCATATTAGTCAGACCACAAAGTCGCTTCACTTGCGTTGGGTTGACACCTCAGAGCATAGAATACTAGAGAGAGGACAAGCCGCCGGCGGCCGTGTCGCAGCTGTTAGCTCAATGGGCATACTCTGCCATACTGTGCACGCGTGCTGATCGCAGAGAATGTTACGCTTTTTCCCAAAATGCCTGATATAATGCGCGTGTATTGTCCAATAAGCGCGTAGGTGTATACAAGTATGTGTGTTTTAGATGTGTGCGTGCTTTGTCTTGTCAATTACTTGGGCGTTGTGTGGGTTAATGAACTTGCGACAGGCGTACTCAATACAAATCGGCGGGCATGTCCGATTTCCTTATATTCATACATCTGTGGTTGACACAATTTACTATTAAAGTTTACAATAGAGTATACAGAGAGATAGAGAGGTAGAGGATATAGTATACGGCCCCACTACTGCGCACGCTACGCAAGTAGGTACGTCAACGTCACCCACGTGGGTCCATTGTATCAGTGACGTCATTTTGTGAGTAGCGTGCTCGTACACTGCTGTGGAATTAATCGAATCACAAACTTAAATCCATATCGACGCAATCCCTCGCATTGCGAAAAGCAGTTAAGTTATATAACCCGTAAATGGCCAAAATTTAAAAATGCCTTAATAACCGCGTCACGAGGTGGAGGCAGGTTTATAATATTGCGCAGCCATAAATATGTATCTTGGCCTCCGACACGAGAGTGCGCCATTTTTCTCGGTTCTGCGCTAGCTCTTGCCAATTGCAGATTTGCAGCTCGCTCAGATCCGCCTGTGCCATGTCGCTCCAGCGGTAACTTGGACGTCCGACGGGACGGCCAAGATTCATTTTGGGTCGCTGAGCCAACGGAGTAAGTGAGTAAGTATGTAAGTATAAATAACCAATCGCCCAGTTAACCGATGGCTGTTGGGGTGGAGAGGTTCTCGAGTGGCGACCACGTACCGGAAGGCGCGGCGGAAGGTCGCGGGAGTCCGCTGGATGCGCGTGGCGCAGGACCGGTCATTTGGCACTCTGGGGGAGGCCTATGTCTAGCAGTGGACGTCTTTCGGCTGATATGATGAAATGATCGCCCTGATGTTTATTATCCGTTCACGGTTCAGTAGTTTCTGCTATTTGAAGTGCTGTCACCATCGCGCCTCCTAGCGTTTTCGGACTTTTCCGCCCTAGCCCTAAATAAGCCAGGGGTTCGCGTAGTTATCTGATGCTATTTGAATTGCCATATCATTAGGCAGTGGGCGGACATTGCACGTAGAACCGATGGCCGTTGGGGCGGAAAGGTTCTCGCAGGAGTCCGCTGTGTCCGGGTGGCGCAGGACCGGTCACTTTGGCACTCTTTGGGGGAGGCCTATGTCCAGCAGTGGACGTCTTTCGGCTGATATGATGATGATGATGATCATTAGACGCTCTGTGAGCTGTAGAACACGCCAGCCTGTATTAAAAAAATCTTTATTTCCGAAAGTTTTTCGAAAAAAAAAAAAACTTATAAAAAAATATTGTGCCCGCTCATAGAATTTCACGGGAATCGGTTGAGAAATGCGACCTGTAGAGGAGAACAACCGGACAGCGGGACAGACACCGGACATACAAACGATTTTTGGGCCAGGCTAAATCATAGAACTTCGTTCGCTTCGCTCGCTCGTTCAACAAATAGACTCATAAAAAGTTTATCTAAATTATAGCAATTGTCAGCGTTTTACCATCTATTTTCTCCAATTGGCAAGTACTGAACAATTAATTATGATTTTGATTAACGCATTGATTGTTTTACAATAACGACAGTCTTTCACATGTTATGTTATAGCACTAAACTTGATTTCCACCTTAGTTATTACTAATAGGGTCGTGACTCGTGGGGAGGTAATTGATGACGGGTTGTCACGAAAGAAACGGCGAGGGGACAATTCTGCACGAATTCATTTTCATTACAACTCGGGACATCGACGATTTTGTGACATTATTTGTTTATTTGTTTTATTTTATTTAAAGAAGAAAGAAAAAAAGAAGACATTTATTTACTACACAAAAGACACACAGAGACAAAGGGAGTAGGCATACATTACAATTTAACACATATTGTGTGTGTCTTCGCGGCAGTGAATAGGTCGCTGTCTCAGCATTATGCCGATGTGTCAGACAGACACCTACAGCGCTGATTTTCTTTTAATTATAATTTAAACTTTCTCTTCTTTAAATTTAAGAGTTATCCTCTTGTCGGTGGAGTATTTTCAACTTCTCTCTGTCGTACGCCACCTCCTTGACTCGCTGATACGACACGACACTAGCTTTTTCTTTTATTTGGTCCATATAACTGCGCCGTGGTCTTCCCCTGCCTCTCATTCCTTCTATATTTCCTTCCATTATGGTTTTAAAGAAGTTGATTTAAACTTTATTGCACAATTAAAAAAAAAGTATTTATGGCGGACTTAATGCCATTAGGCATTCTCTACCAGTCAATCATTGGGCTAAACAGGAACATTTGGTGCAGGCATTTAAATTTGAAAGAAAATATTATTTATTTGATTATTGCGCTTCGAAATAGCAATACGTAAAACAGTTTAATTACATCGAGACACGTCGCGGCCATATGACCACTTATGTGAATTGCCGCTGACACGCAGCCAAAGTCACGTGGTGAGCGCACAGTAGTTTTTTTTAATTAAAATTTTAGTACCTTACCGATAAAAAATTAAAAAAAAAAACCGGCCAAGTGCGAGACGGACTCGCGCACGAAGGGTTCCGTACCATTATCAATAAAAAAAATTATTTTATTCTGTTTTTAGTATTTGTTGTTATAGCGGCAACAGAAATACATCATCTGTGAAAATTTCAACTGGAACTATCACGGTATCAGTGAGATACAGCCTGGTGACAGACAGACAGACGGACGGACGGACAGCGAAGTCTTAGTAATAGGGTCCCGTTTTACTCTTTGAGTACGGAACCCTAAAAACGAAGACCTGCAAATATGCAGCATGAGACGAATCGAATGACAATCATTTATCAAAATCTGATGACATGTACAAAAATCGGCCTCGCGTAATAATAATATAGATAGATAGATAGATAAGAAACATGTGTTTAGGTTTGTGACAGTTGACAGTCTGTGACTCGTTAACCGGGGTGAGCCTCTGTCTCCCGAACTTGGTTTGAGCCTGTGTGTGACTCCATACAGCGCGCGAGTGTGGCGTGGTTTTATGTTTATATATCTAATGCATTGGTACTTCAAGGTAATGTAAAGATAAATTGTTCCGACCCGGCCGTACAAAATCCGCTAAGCAACACCGAACCGGCAGCCAAGTGTTATTTAGAGTGGAATCCGTGAAATCAGCAATGTGCCAATAGCGGAAACAAATGCAATCCTCATTAATTATTCCACTAAACACAAGTTCCTCGTGCCCTCATTATCCATAGACTACGTGGAGCGGCGCGGGTTCACTTGTATCACCGTCCTTCAATCATCATATCATACTTAAACAGACAATTGCAATAACAACCTTAAAAATTCGTAGACAAAGTTCGAATTTCAGTGAAAGGTTTAGTGAAATACGAGGTATTGAACTTAACGTCATCAACATTCAGAACCGCGCTTGCCTTCGAGAATGACAATGCGTGAGCGATCACGTACACAGGTGTTATATAACATAGCAACTGTCTATAAGGACGTAAGTAAAGGTGAAGTGTTAAGTAAATATGACTATTTGTTCAGAATGCTGTTAAAATGGTGTGTTTATACAAATTTGTAAACGCCCTGTGCAATAATTGGTATTGCAGAATAAGGGAGCGATGAAATCAGCCCTAGGTACTGATTGCCTCATTGTGTTCAATATTCATGCAGACATCGAAGGGCCAAACGCAGAGCCCTGGCCGTTAAAGGCCGAAACGCACTGACAGCGGTGGTGGAGCGGCCCGGAGGCGGTACCGGTTGTAATGTTCGAGCTACAGTTCCCGGCAAACAACTTGAACATGCGGGACGAAGTGCATGGGGGGGCAGCTCGCACGTACAATTCGCCTTTGCGCAGGCAAGGTCATTTGCGCACGAAGTTTGCCGTCTACTGTAATATGAAAGGATCCGCACAGAACGGCGGCGGCGGCTCGAACATTACAACCGGTACCGCCTCCGCGCCGCTTCGCCACCGCTGTCAGTGCGTTTCGGCCTTAAGACAGCGCATCATCAAGAACTACACACCAGACGAGACAAGACACTATACAAAACTACAGAGTAAATAAAACAACTACCTAGCTACTACTGGCTCAGTGAGCTGCAGAACTCGCTAGTCTATTATGTTTAAAAAAAATAGTTCATTGTGCATTAAGGGCCGTAAGAAGGGGATTACCAACGAGAGTACATTAGAAGCCCGACGCCAAAGGCGGAGGGCTTTTAATGAGTCGAGTTTGTAATCCCCTTACTGGCCGTGATACACACAATGTTTTTCATCACATTTGCGAGGAAATAAATAACTACAAAATACAGAAAAATCTAAGTTTCATACAACCGCACTACTCAAAAATTGACGAAATTGACAACTTCACTTACAGATTTGAGGAGGGCGAAGGGGCGTGGCGCCGCATGGCCTGCTAGATTTTTTTCAACCAATCACAGAGAAGCATTCCTAGGATGCGCGGCCAACTAGATTTGCCAACCAATTTGTTTGATTTGTTTTTAATCAATCAGATCACACACAAGCTCATAACTCCCTAGGGAGTTATAAATCCATTACTCCCGCGGGCGGTAAATCGGGTATAGCTGCTCTATAAAGTTGCCTATAATACACCCTTTACGAGCAAGTGTGATGAAAATGATTTTCCCAAAACTGATTCGAAAAAAAGTCTATATAATTATCGAACCTGCTCACAAAATTTCACGAGAATCGGTTGATATATGCGACGAAGAATGTAGACGACGTGAACAGCTGGACAGCCGGATATACGTAAATTATAATGGTTCGCGAACCTCGCGAAGATCACGGTTCGCAACAAGCAAGCGTTCGAGCAAGTGCTCTATAGGTATGTTGTGTAGTGTTCCTGCCCAGCTAGCCTTTCAGCTCCAGAATCAGATCAGCTCCATGTCATCATAATATTGTATTGTCATGCGATATACATATGCATGCAAAATTTCAGCTCAATCCGAAACCGGGAAGTCGGTCAAATTTAACTTGCAAAATTTGATTACAGACAGACACCGGGACAGGTGAAAGTAAATAAAAGCTTGTAAAAAAAGTTAAATTTTTTTTTTAATCTTCGTTTTCCACCCCAATAGTGGCTCTCATATTCCATATACTTCTTAATTTTAATACAGGTAATGTTAACTAAGTGGGTACCGTCAAACATGCCTACTTTGCCACCAGGGGGAACTTTGCTCAAGAAGCAAATTTTAAAATTTTCCTCTTGGGAATAAAAAAAATGTAAGATATTTTTCAGCGCCGTCAGACAATATCGCAGCTGACTATACCATATCTTAGTTACGCCTAGAACATTCTGTTCCTCATCTTCCTCGCCTAGGCAGTCGTAGTTAAACCCACAAAGGTTACGCCATCTTGTTTCCGTATTGGCGGGACCTTTTCCGCGAACGTGCATTTTAATTACGAGGGATCTCATTTCACCGTGTTGTCTTGTATAAGAGCCCTATTTCCTATGTTTATATAATTTTGTACATTGTGTATTTATGAGGGATTTTTACATTAAAATGACTTGTGATATCTCCGCCAATAGATCGTTTGAGCCCTGCCTCACCGATACGCTAACACAGTAAAGGGTGGTAGCCAAGCGTGTCGCCACGTGAGTTAACCTCCATACATTTCCATTTGATTTGTTTGAATACGGTAGCCAGCGACGTCCGGGCAGGGCCCTTACTTACGATATAGACAAAGCACAACAACCTAGTCACGCACACGCAGTATGGTGTGGAACGACCTATTTCCCATGGTACGAGTATTGGCGGGATTATAGGTATGATCTGCCAAGTGTTCTTAGTGAAAAGTGAAGTCCATACCAGTATTATCCTCCTAAGGCCCAGCCCACCATACAATATTGGTCATTGAAATTTGAATCAAATAGAAATAGTAGAAATAGAACTGAATTTAGCATGTTTCCATAAATAACTGATACAATACAAAACAAATGCAACTCTGTTCCAACTGAATGTGATTTAAATTCCTTTGAGAGAATTAGTACCTTCAGTAAGTCTTAGGAGGATACAGAGCCGCTAGTGCAAGAATGCTTAAAGGTATATTGTTTTTATTTTTGTATTTTGGTTTACATCCATATTGTAAAAAATCTAGCCTAAAACAAAAGGTAAATAAAAAAGAAATAAAATAATAATAAGAAATAAGTTATACCAATTTGATATACATATTTTTGTTATATTTTTAACAACTTTTATTTTATTCTGTTTAAGTCAAAAACTACTAGCGTTTCTACCGAAAAAATGCCGAAAAATACTTAACAGTCAGTCATGTTTTGCCAATATTATGCTCATTATCATTATTCATTACTATAATAAACCTGAATATGAATACAAAAAAAGAAAAAAAAACATCTCGGTTGTTCAAGAAAAAATACAAGACAGAAAGAGAAAAAGAAGAAAACGAATATGAAATGTAATGAAAATGTGAAATGTATTAAATCATTTAATGTGCTTTTTTGCAAGAACTGTCGCATTATAAAAGAAACATGCTAGAAGTAGGTAATAAAGAAACTAGCAAAAGGCTTCCAAACACGTGCTCTTACTGAAACACTAAACTCTACAACCCACATAGCGGAAGGCGAGTACTATTACGACTATTACGAGTTTACGAGTAAATAAACCGTTTTATCTCCGCTTTTATTCTAAGCAACACTTGCTTGTACAATATAATGTACAATGGCGCGGATAGCATGACGGCATCAGGCCCGGTGACGCAAGCGACCTATTACCGGGGACTTTCGATTTCTGGATGAAAACGACGGTGTCGGCACGGCAACAAGCTGTGGACTCATTACTGCGCTCCCCTTGTATCGTCTGACATTCAGTTAACATTTATTTACAATATTTTCATCATCATCATCATCATATCAGCCGAAAGACGCCCACTGCTGGACATAGGCCTCCCCCAAAGAGTGCCACAATGGCCGGTCCTGCGCCACCCGCATCCAGCGGACTCCCGCGACCTTTACCAGGTCATCAGTCCACCTTGTGGGGGGCCTACCCACGCCGCGCCTTCCGGTACGTGGTCGCCACTCGAAAACCTTTCCGCCCCAACGGCCATCGGTTCAACTGCCACTTAAGTTTAGCAATTCGGAGGGCTATATCGGTTACCTTGGTTCTGCTGCGGATAGCCTCATTTCTGATGCGATCGCGATTACAATCTTTTATTTGCTTACAATTATATATTATTTATAACATTTATTTACAATTATTTATTACCTTGCTTTTTTTCGTATATAAGCTTGCCTTCAAGTCCTTCAACATTTGCAAACCATTTTCAGTCAAACAGCAAACTTGCCTGTATCAGATTGAATCGAAATTTGGTAAACTAGTTTATGACAATGCAATGGTATGATACCAGTACCACCGAGCTGATCTGATGATGATGACAGACGGTAGCCATAGCAACTCCTAAACTACTCCTTGGCATTGCCACCCTGTCAACGGGTAGTTGATGATTGTGCAAAAAAAGTACACTCAGCCAAAAAGTCTTGTACCTACCGAAAGTGACATTTTTGACTGAAACTTATTTTACAATACTTAACACATGGATTTTATGATAAATTTTGACAGAACTGTACCATGGAATGCAACTTGACACGATTCAAAAAGGGAGACTATTATCATAATAGTACAGTCCGCCTCATAAGTTCCTGAAGAAGAAGTACCTTGTCGTTTTCACTCGTTTGACAACTTCATATGGCAGTTTAACATGACGTTTAATGTGACACAGTACAAAGGTGTTAAGCCCCTTGTGTTGTGAAGCTGACCGTACCAGGCGCGGCTCACTCGCGATTTGCGTTTATCGCTACAAGTACATGCCGGTTGCCCCTTGGCAGGGCCCTATCCAGTGGCTGCCACGCCGTGCATGGGCTCGGACGCGCACGCGATCTACTTCGCGCGCACATGCTTACGTAAATATTATATCGGAAGTGAACGTGCCACCGCATTCGTCTGTTTGTGTGTTGTTGAATTACTGTTGAAATGAATAAAAAGAAACCTAATAAAAAATGTATTGCAGCGGGATGCAAGAACAATAATAAAAATATATATAATAATCTCCCGGCACGCCCGAAAGATGTCGAAAGGTAAGAAAATGAACTTAATAGATAATAATTAGTTACTGAATAATAATAAAAGTAAATACCGCCGTACTAGGTATCCCTTTTTTTCTATTCGTTAGGTACGTTGCATGGTAACGTAACGCATTCGTTGCATTAATGTATAAAAATAAAGCAACAAGATTCTGCATTACTGTGGGTTGCAGCAAAGCCAATAAAAGGTGGCATTTTAGAGATAAATAATGAAATAAATAATGTATGAAGAATATAAATGTATATGTCTCTATTGAATGCAAGAAATAAATGGGCACAACATTATTATTTTATTTTTAGTCGTTGACAGCCCTCGCTATCGGCGACGCGGCAAGTGAGCCAATTCATTTTCACCGGTCGTACACAGCCTTAACGTTCCGTTTGGCTTGCGCTGGAGTCGACGACGTCAGAGGGCTATAAATCATAGTGTTTTTGCTAAGAAAAAAGCGGCTTTTGTAAAGATCAAAGGAGTGTGCCTTCTGTACTTATTATTACTTATTCTGTGACCGTACTATGGTTATGTGCCGGTTGTGCTAGTTATACAAACTATTGCAAATTCTCATGCTAAGGTTTAATAAAGGTTAGTGTTAGTACCTAATGTTAGTATGTCAGATCAAATATTAGCAGCCTAGTTGTGTAGTAGAGATAACATCCTAACAAAGAGACTACTTTACTATACTACTACTATGTCAACTATACTAATGTTTATTTTGTACAATAAAGAGTTAAACTACTACTAAAAGTTAACTGTGCTTACAATCCAGTAGATTACCGATATTATTATAAACGTAGGCTCATTCTGTTGATCTAGCCAGTCAACGTTGACCCACTTCCCATTCAACATAATCTAAATTTGGGCTTGATGCATCACGATAAAATAATCTCGTCAGCTACCTACTTAGTCTAGGTTGTGCAATGTACTTAGCGAATTGGAAACCGGAAGGTAATCCTTCCGGTCGCAAATCTCTACAAAAGAACTAATGTATTCTTCAGCCAGAATGCTTATAAACGACTCGTAATTATTTCTGTGTACTGTGCAATGTGTACATAAGTGCTTCTTCCGTACGCTGACACATTTTGTTTAGATTAGGCAATGATTTTTTTAGATTTCATGAATGCCTAATATTATAATAATACGTGTGTGTTATATGTGCGTGTTCAAGTTTTAACTATGTTTATGTTTTGTTAGAACCAATTTCTTATCTGTGAAAATGCTATTATTGCTAAATAATAACATCGATTTCGATAATATTATTTCATTCAAATTTCGAACATCTCTGAAAAACAAAGAACCTCTTTTCCAACATCAGTCGAGAATAGTCGAGATGACGTTTAGTTCGAAATTAATTGTCAATTTGCATACAAATTTGACAACATCGAACGATATGGTAGTTGAAGCCGACTCTAGTTTGTCTCTGAATTAAAAAAAATACTATGACAGCTGCCAGAAAACAATGCCGCGATGCCGGTCATAATATGCGGCTCCTGAATGCATCATGGAGGCTTATGATATGTGGATAGATAAATTAGTGTATGTAACTATACATAATTAGGCATTAAAACACTCGTGTGATGTTATTATGAAACTCGCCTTCGGCTCGTTTCATAAACCCACACTCATGTTTAATGCCGTTCATTATACACATACACACAGTCACATAGGTACACTACTATTAGTCCTTATAAAACAAAATGGGATATTTTGTATAGGCATATGTAGGTATTTAATTGGTTAAAAGTGTAAAATGGGATTCTAATTTCTCGTTATGTTATTTATACAATAGGTACGTAAAATACTCTTAAATATTTTCGTAAACGGAAACATAATCAAAATGCAATCGATTAATCCGCCATTTTACTACAACTATTTATAGAAAAAATTAAGTAAGTACCTACGTTAAGGAACGTAAGATATTTTCAAATTCATGAGAATCATACCTATTTGTTACTGAACTAAATACATATATGTATGTCTTCGGTCTCACTGGCAATGGTTCCATGCAATTTTGCATTGCGTGGGTTTCTACAAGCCCAAGGCGATGCCAAAACCACTTAGTGAACTTAGCAAAACCCGTTACGCCAGGAAGAGCATCTATTTCACAACGATTTAGGACGATCGGCCGGTCGTGTCACAATCGAATAATCGTATTTAATTATTATGTGCGTTACACGTACATTTTCATCACTCGATATCAATTCGACTCGAGCCTCTAGTCTAGTCGATGTCATAATTGTGACTCTTCCGAATACATCACGGATTATGTCACGACTTTGTGTTGATCTAGAACCGTGTTTGTAAAGCTTTATTGGCTGTCGTGTATGGATATTGGAGACTAACATAGAATTATGATGTATTAGTATAAAGCTCCGTTCACCACAAATAAGGTAACTTCCGGGGCATTTTGTGACAGCCTTTGGAAACCTTATTACTCAGGTAAACGTGGTCATTCTGGCCAACCAAGTTAATTTTTAACCGACTTCAAAAAAAAGGAGGAGGTTCTCAATTCGGATGTATTTTTTTTTTTTTTTTTTTTTAATGTTTGTTACCTCAGAACTCTGTCATTTATGAACCGATTCGTACAATTCTTTTTTTAATTGAAAGTATATGCTTCCAGATTGGTCCCATTGTTTTCAAAACCCCAGTAGGATGATGGGAACCATGAGGAATTGAGGCAACTCCTCAAATATATTAGGCACGCGTGTAGTAATTTCGGTATTTTCTATTATATCTCGTGTATTTACTCCCGGAAATCATAAATTTGGTGATGGTGGAAGTAATGATGAAGACCACAGATGGCTTGTGGAACTTCTCAATGATGTACTTCAAACTATATAAGTACGTCACAGATTCTGATATGATTCCGTTGAAATAGCAAACAATTAAAAAAAAATTAAAATCCATTTATTTCAAGCTACATATAGGCTCATAACATAACACATAATTAAAACATTCATTATATAAGTCAAACAACACACAACCATAATTAACATTCTCTTATCCTACACCAGTCCTTACATGCCTGTTGCAACAATGCATAACAATGAAGTGCCAAAGGTAATTCTGAGATCCTTGAGGAATCGACGGAAGTCCTCAAATATTATCGGCCCACATACAGCGATTTGGTTTATTGGTCTAAAAATCAACGCATCTGCTCTCGGAAATCAGTTCATGTGGTAAATTGGAAAAAAAAATGTGGAAATGTTCATGTGGCTTGGCTGAGTACTGAATTGAAATCGGTTAAAACTTTGTTTTGAAAGTAAATTATTAGTATAATATACTTAGTCATTTTTTTTCAGGAAGCAAGTAGGTAAGTAATGTTTTTATTTATTTATTCAAACTTACAGCCTTACTTACCAACACAATACTTTGTTCAAATGGCGGACTTAATCTTACCTACTTTAGCGCTTATGAAGCTCTATTGAAATATGTTCACTTCTGCGTTGTAAGTTGTCTTTTTTTTATATTGAAGTTAATATTCATATAATTGTACTTTTCATAATAAGCTGTTATGTGTAATGAATAATGATGCAAGTGCCGTCCTGTGACACACAACACAACTCGAGGATCCACATAACATCAGCGCCGATCATGACTTGTGGCTTGAGTGGAATTCTTTTCGTATAATAGTTACGTATAGGTATTTGGGTTGAGTCAGAGTCCGCTGGATGCGGGTGGACCGGTCATTATAGGGTGCTAGGTCGGGTAACCTCCTCGAGTGTCTGGACTCTACCGATTCCTCTTGATTCGGTTGATCCGCAGGAATGGGTAGTGTCTTGGCCGGTGCGCCCTGGAGACAACGGCAAGTGATAATTTAGTGAACCCTAAGTTATCGCTTGCTGGTGTTACCAATAACCCGACACGGGGGGGGTCGGGGGGTTCCGCCCAGGGAATCGCAAGATTCCCCAGGTGCGGCTTGAGAAAGAGGCCATTGCCGTTTGCCTCTATAATAAATAACGGACCCGTAACCCTGACAAATCCTCTGCTATCAGAGGATTCATGTTAGGCGCGGGGCCGAGTTGTGGCTGCGAGGGAGAAAACCTCTATAAAAAGTTACAAGGGGACTTGAGAGGGTGAATCCGAGGTCTATCACCCTCTCCCGGCGTAGAGGTCCTTTGGTCGGGTTGGGAAGCGTGTGGTGTCGCCCTGCACGCTTACGACGGGAGGGGGGGCTTTTGCCTCAGTAGTGAGGGCAGCTGCGGCTGTTGCCGAGGGGCGTCGTGGTGAAATGTTCGCGATCCCATGACGCCCCTACTACACGGCAGAGAGGGCATACCTTGGTGGTTTTAGACGGGGGGGTTCCCGGGAGCCCGTCATACCCATTCTAGTACCTCGGCTAGGTGGGATGCGTAAAGGCATTTCCATAAGTAAAAAAAAAAAAAAAAAGGACCGGTCATTATGGCACTCTGTGTGGGAGGCCTATGTCCAGCAGTGGACGTCTTTCGGCTGATATGATGATGATGATATGTAGGTTAAGTAATGTTGCGAAATTAAGTTATTTTCTTTATTTGTATCTTTTTAGAAATACTTTCTGGCCAATTGTCAAATCATTATTAAGATATGGTGGTCTGGTCCTACCCCGTTGAAGTTGGTTCCATTAGATAAAAAGTTACACTCTCTTAGAAAAAAAAACAAACAGACGCTGACGGTATAAGGTGGGCCAAAATGGCCATGGCTCGCCAAACAACATCGGATGACTTCTTTTGGCCCACCTTGTATATATTCTGGACTCCGATAAGCTTCAGTTTCACCCAAGTAAAAACTGAATAAAAATCCTCATTTTTCGAAACAAGTCCAACCACAGCCGCTCTGCCATCGCTCTAAAAACCCAGCTCATTACCAAAACATCGTAATAACACATAACATTACACATATCGGGTATGTAGGTCCCCTCTGTTTTAGTAACCCCGTTTCTGTTTTCACAGACTCGTGCGCAAGGCTGCGCCGGCGTGGGGTGCGCACGCGCAGTCCGCCCCGAGCCGTCGCACGCGCCGCGCCGAGTTGCGCACAACGTCACTTTTGCTAATCGGAGACTTTGTTAGTACTTTTTTTTATTTACGTCACTTTGGCACAGACTGACAGTGTTTTGGTTTTAATTTTGAAATCGCAGTGATTAATGTTCGTGTTCGATTTACACTTTTCGTATGTTGTTTTTTTTGGAAATAATATAGTCTGAAGTGAAGGAAAACGCGTTGATCAACCAAAGTTTTAGTTTGCGCGAATGGAGGCGATAATTCCTTGTAATTATTCGCGATACCTGCGCGTGGCATAAGAGCTTACCTAATGCAACGTAACTATTACTGGAATATCCACTGGATCGTTATGTAAGCCTGCGCATAACTCATATAAGCGGACTAATAACAGGGAAACTGCATTTTCGTATAAGTTGTTTCAAGATCAAACTCAACAAAAAAAATTATGATCGACTTCCAACGAGCCGATTTGAACTAATTTATCTGAAATATTAACCCTTGATTTATGAAATATGGAATATACAAAAAATACCCAACCATTTAAAAAGAAATTATAAACTGATAAAAGTTTCGATTTTAAACGTTAGCATACTAACGATTCTTTAAAAATGAATTGAGTAGAGTTGATTACTTAAAAAAATTGTGTCAATAAGTGTTATGGATCCCATATTTGTGTAAATCATACAATTTACGTTAATCTGAGGATCGCAACACATTATTCCTTTAAAAATCTCTAATTCATAAACAAAATACAATAAGAATTATAATTTATAACGCACAGCAAAACACTTGTTCTCTACAATTTATTTTGTATATTTTATGATCATATGAAGCCCTCAAATGATGGCGTAAACCACGTCTCAAATACTCTGCTTCGAAGCAGTAATCAATCTGACCAGATTATGATCTCGAACACTTTGGGCATAATCGCAATCGTCGGTCCATTACGCTTTATTTTAAGTAATGCAAACTAATACCAAATACTGTGGTTAAATGTTCTTGCTTCAATCTGTACTCTACTTTTTTTAGTACACTTAAATGTCACGTATTTCCAATGCCATTAATCATTAAAATACTACCATAATGATAATATCAAGACCATGGCTTGATCTTGAAACATTACTTTTCTCTTAGTTATTAGTCTCATTAGGATGAAAACCCATTTATATCGTCTTATTGATTTCGTTTTTGCTTATAAAAGTATAAAATAACGAGCAAAGCGATTATAGATAAATAAGCTGACCATTTTAATGCTATGAATAATCATGCTTTTTATTCGTTTTAAAACTGGCAATTTAACATTTCGTGGTGCTGGTTTCATAAAGAATATTTTTAATGGATAACGTTTTAGGTCAAACTTTAAAAATTACTTTTTTTATTGTGTAACATTACAATTAAAATATTCAAGTTGTTCCCATTACACACGTGGTCGAAAACAAGATAGTCAAACTCCTCCACACAAATCGAGGGAATGCAAAAATTTCTTGACCTATAACAAAATTGTCGAGCTTAACCTATTACGTAACGTAATTGCTTCCCCGCTAAGCCGCCTAAACGGTCTAATCACCGATGTTAATTAGTTTACCAGAGTTACCTAACTGCGGAACGCCGGTAGAAACACTCGGGTTAACGTAAAATTGCTGTTTTTGACCTAGTCATGTTTTGCAATGGCCGAGATAGTTGTTAAACACCTAAAATCGTAGTAAAATAACGTATAAAGCTTTGTTGCCTAACACGTTGCGGCATTAAAAAGTTATGAGGTTAATTGATTATTTTATAAATATTGGCAATCGGGCAAAGGCAGCTAAATTCTTGACTAAACTTTTTTCATCCTATTTCGGTGTAACTGGCCGGAAAGAAAGACACGTCCACTGCATAATGATCTTGATTTGTTATAGCTGTAGGGAACCATCACAATGTAAGGGAACAGAATAAACAGTGCCAATTTCTTCTTCCAGATATTGCTTAGTGTAATAGTAAAGATATTAAGTAGTTACAACGTTAATTTTGTGAACTTCCCGTATCTCCTACAGTTAGTTGATGACTTGTGCTGTTTTTGTATAAATACAGGAATACATTTATTCCGCAATCAAAGTAATGGAAGAAAACGTGGAAATAACAAGACTTTTTGAAGGATTCGTCGTTGTTATCCTATATTTTAATTTTAATACTGAAATGTAAACACATTCGTTTTCATTTGGAACATTTTGGAGCTTTTTACTTATAAATCTGTAATGAAGTTCTAATTTTGAATCTCATAATAGTGTATTGACCATTCGCCGATTCAACTAAACACTCTAACAAGGCCTACTCAACACATCATCAATCTTAAATCTAAACTGATCTAATTACAACGCGGAACACAAATTATAAGTTATAACTTAGCTAATGATATGTTTTAAGAGATCAGTCTGTGAAAAAGTGACGATTGCATGTTAAACTGACATCTAAATGACTCGAGTTCGTGTCGTAATAGTTAACAATCGAAGACTCTTGAACTTGCAGGGAAGATCGTGGGAGACTGTAACAATACATGCATAACAAGACATACATACACTGACATATGACTTTCCACCTGATTAGTGATAGTCTGATGTATTGAGTCGTAAGTGAAGTGAGTGTTCTGAGTGGAATTTTAATTGTGTGGTGACACAGACGAGAGGCGGTTCGAAGATATTGTTTGTTACAAGTGTTTTGAAGTTATCGAAATGAACGTGAGTATACCTACTTTTTTAATCTAGTCTAATTAGTGATAGTGTCCCACCAGTTAAGTCTCTCCATTTCTGTCCTCCCGATTCGAGTGCGTTCTCTGCTATAATAATAATATGATATGCCTATGTTAATCCCAAAGGATTCCAGTTAATGATTGGTGTATTTCGGACACTGTTTCACTGCCTTGCACAGTCAAGGGCACCAATATACACCACAAAGTCGCAAAAATACGAGTATCTCCACAGAACTTATTCCTGCAACAATAAGGTTGTAGTATACATAGTTATGAAACTTTGAGTGAATAAATATTGGTGGCCTTGACTGTACAAGGCAGTGAAACAGTGTTCTAAATACACCAATCATTAACTGGAAACCTGAGGTGGACTGATGACCTGGTAAAGGTCGCGGGAGTCCGCTGGATGCGGGTGGCGCAGGACCGGTCACTTTGGCACTCTTTGGGGGAGGCATATGTCCAGCAGTGGACGTCTTTCGGCTGATATGATGATGACTGTAGGATCTTCTCTATTATGACTAAATCATGACGTGGTGGACAACTCTTGGTGCTGCCATAAGGTTGATTTTGTGATATAGCAATAACGTCACCAGCGATATGCTGTTCCAAGTAGACAAAATGTCACAAAATTAATCATGGCATGGCAGTCACCACGTACCGGAAGGCGCGGCGTGGGTAGGCCCCCCGCAAGGTGGACTGATGACCTGGTAAAGGTCGCGGGAGTCCGCTGGATGCGGGTGGCGCAGGACCGGCCATTGTGGCACTCTTTGGGGTAGGCCTATGTCCAGCAGCGGACGTCTTTCGGCTGATATGATGATGATGATGGCAGTCATGTCACGATTAAAAAGATTTTAAATCGTTTTGAATGCGCTCTGTGAGAACTGGATCAATATCTGCAACTCCATCACTTTGTGAACTCAAAAGCATGGCATATGAAATTGTCGATTAATAAAACTAGAAGATCAATGACCGCTCTTGGCGAGCATTGCGCCATTAATTATAGATATTAAAAAGCAATAACTGGCATGTCCGCCATGTATGCCAAGGCCGTCTTGTATTAACGTGCACCGCGTTACCTAAATTTATGTGTTGCCAACCATACTGGTGGTCTAATGAGCACTTTAAGTTTCGACACTCTGTCAATACTAACTTGTTTATTATAATAACAAACAAACGTTGTTTTAATATTGAAATGTATGTGTACAAAGCGCGAGAGTTTAAAGGGCTAATAAACGTTGCTTTCTGTTGAATATTTTTGAGGTAGGATTCTATTTTGCGGAATGTCATCTTGCTCAAATTTAGCCCAACCCAGAGAGTACCTACCATATAGAAGACGCCATCTAAATAACTAAGGGTGGATTGTTTCCACTTCGGTATCTAATCGTAAGTTATAAAACCAGATTATATGAGAAGTTTGACAGTTCCCTATAGGAAGACAATTGGGAATGGATGACAATTTTAGAAGTGCCTGATAATTTTTTTTGGTGATAGTAATAACCTTCCTTGCGGATAGCCGTTACCAAAGTAGTTAATTCTTTGTGTGGCAAGGGCATGACATTCACACAATAAGTGTTCCATAGTCTCATCCTCCTCGCCACACATTCTACAGTCTAAAGTATCCGCTAGTCCCATCTTGGCCAAGAGATCCTAGACCTCGAAGTGACCTGTGAACACCCCAGATATAATTCTGAGTTGCTTTCTACTGGATTTCCAGAGTTTTCTGGTCCAGTTCTATGAAGAACTTAGAGTGCCTTCAGCCAGCCTCATTCCTCCACTCGTGTTAGTGTTTGGTTTTGGCGTAGGTTTTAAGGGCCGATATTATGGTTCCCTGCGAGAGTCCCACAAATGGTTCTGGACTTTTTTTTTTTTTTACGGAGTGGAAATGCTTTTACGCATCCCCCAGCCTAGGGTAAGCTATAATGGGGGGTATGTGGGACTCTCACCCTCCAGCCAACTCTATATGAAGAGAAGGGGGAGGGAGACTACCCATGCACTAAAACCACTCCGGCGTTTCCGTCCCTGCCATTAATGGGGGCGAAGTGGAATCGGGAGCATTCTACCACGACGCCCCCTGGCGGCTTCAAATGAAGTGATTTGACAGCATGCATAATTGCAAGCATGCTCAGGTCCTAGTTCTGGTGTCTGTCTACTTAAGACCAGACCGTACATTAGTTAGCCAATATTGAATTTAAAAAAGCTGTAAGACAACAGACCTTTGTCTTGGTATTGAAACAAGTGTAGCTTGTGCAACGTGGCTGGCCCGTGTATCACGTCTTGTGCATAAACAGCCACACGCGCAGACCATTAATATACCTTATCTCGTTGTAATAAGATACATAACTGGTCAGTTGTGTTGATGGTACGCATAAAATCACGCTCAAATGTGAGCCGCCAAGTAAAATTGCAACATGACAATTGAATCCAAAATTCTAAGCACAGTTGGGATTGCAGTGTAGAGAGTAATATGGCGTCTGTCTTCTGTATAATTTTGTAATTTATAGTAGAACCAAGGCCGGTTGTTTCTAATTTCTGACCGCCGGCATTCAAAAGTTGCGTCCATTATATTTTTTTAATTGTATAGGGGACCCAACCAGGACAAGCTAGGAGGATAATGATGTTAGGGGTTTAACAGTTCTTTAGGATGACCGCTTGTGGCGCCTTTAACGGTAACCGGTCTGGTAAATGTTGTTCAATCACCCGCAATAATCAAAAAATTACAAAACGGGTAGGAAATTATAAAAAAAAGGAAAAAGAAAATTGAATCCCACCATTTTTTTTAAAGGTTCAGGGAAAAGGGTCGGTCAGCTTTTCTTGTACAGTCAAGTGTAAAAATATGGGTGTTTACAACTTACTCTTAAATATGTCCCATAGCTTTTCTGTCCACCGTTATAAGAGCTATGGGACATATTTATGAGTAAGTTGTATGTATCCGTAAGAGCCTTATCTAAACTACTGCTACATACTAAACTACAGTTCTTGGACAAGAGTAGGATAGAAACATGATTAACTAAAATATCTTTATGAAATGCTCCATAAAACATATGTGACACAAAGACTCATGCGTGATAGATTTATACCTACTTACTCAAAAAAAATGTTTAAATTCAACACTAGTGTCAATATGTTTATGAGATATCTTAAGTATTATAATTCTATGTAACGGAAGTTAGGAAAAAAAATTAACCCGCAAGCAAAAATGCTATCAGTATTTTTATAATGAAAACATGTTTGAGTACACAAATTTGGAGACTTACTAACCTGAATCCAAAAATATATGCATCAGGAAATAACAGCATTTTAATTAAATATTTACGACCTTGAGATAATATTGAATTTCATCTGGCCTATAGAAAGGTTTTACCCTGATAACTTTACGGTTTCGCTCTATGAAAACACAACAATATATCGATATCAGCCATATTTTTACACCAAAAAATAGGTTGGGTAATTTGGCTAAATATTCATTAATAATCCACCTAAATTTAATACCGATACGGTAAAAAATAATGAAAAGTAATCTTTATAAATTCCGTAAAAATCAGGCGAAAATGGTATAAACTTTCTTTACTTTATAATTTACTAAGTATATATACGTTCCTTGGGATACGCGCATAATCCACTTATTTTTGTTAATGAATAAACGTTTCTATAGGCCAGATGAAATTCAATATTATCTCAAGGTCGTAAAATATTTAATTAAAATGCCGTTATTTCCTGATGCATATATTTTTGTATTCAGGTAGTAAGTCTCCAAATTTGTGTACTCAAACATGTTTTCATTATAAAAATACTGATAGCATTTTTGCTTGCGGGTTAATTTTTTTTCCTAACTTCCGGTCTATAGAATTATTGATGTCAATGGCAAAAGTTGTTTAAAATAACATATAAAAGCTGTATACAAATAATAAGCCTGATATTGAATTATTTCCAAAAAAACCGTAATTTTCTCAGGGTAAACACAAATAAGTGGATTATGCGCGTATCCCAAAGAACGTATATAGACGTAGACAATTATAAAATAAAGAAAGTTTATACCATTTTCGCCTGATTTTTACGGAATTTATAAAGATTACTTTTCATTATTTTTTACCGTTGCGGTATTAAATTTAGGTGGATTATTAATGAATATTTAGTCAAATTACCCAACCTATTTTATGGTGTAAAAATATGGCTGATATCGATATATTGTTGTGTTTTCATAGAGCGAAACCGTAAAGTTCTCAGGGTATATGCACCTACTTAACATCGTGCTTATGTCAGAGCGGTAGGATTTTCCAGGAGTGATGTAAACTTGTAAATACACTTGACTATTTACCGTGTATTTTAGTACATTATTTAACAAGGGGTGTATGAGGAATATTGCAAACGAGTCTATCAGAAGCCCGACGCCGTAAGCAATATTCTTACACCCGTGTTATACGCAATGTTTTTCATCACATTTGCGAGGAAATAAATAACTACAAAAGACAGAAAAATCTATGTTTTACACAAGCGCACCAATCAAATGTTGACGAAATTGACAACTTCACTTCCAGATCAGTGCGAGTGGGAGGCGTAGCTTCAATATTTCAACCAATCACAGAGCATGGAGAATGTGGTTCTTGCAGGGCATGGCCTGCTCGATTTTATTTTCCAACCAATCACAGATCCAGAATTCTTGTCGTACGCGGCCGTTCAGATTTGCTTAACCAATCAGATCACACACAAGCTCATTACTCCCTTGGGACCATTATTTCCCGCGGGAACAATTTAGGCCATTGTCCTTCTGTATACAGGCATGGAATAACACCATTTATGAGCAAGTGTGATGAAAACTAACTTACTCGTAACACTAGTCAGTGGCGCATAGCCAACAACAACGCAACCACCTAATGATATGACGATCTAGCTTTATGCTCGCAACTTCGTCCACCCATACAAATAATTATCTCCCATTTCGGCTTTTGTGCGAATTATGCGATTATATTACATTCATAAAATATACACACCAAATCGTTGGATATATGGGGATTGATTTAGGTATTTTAGGTACGTTTAAAAGTCCTCAAATAAAATGCAAAGGAACATGATCTATACTATAAGAAAAAACCGTAAACATACAGTTAATGACTGACAAATGCAAGACGAATTTTGAAGGTAATCAAAATCCACTCTCATGTACTCGTAGGTAGACATATTGTTCATAATCTGGTTGTGGTTATGGACTAGAGATATAAATTAGTTTGATATTCTGCCAGTGATATTGAACAACATTTTACGTCCGTACATTTCTCAGTGCAAACGATCCATTCTTACAAAACTGGCACTCCTCATCCGTTAAAGCTATTGCAACTCGTCATACAGTAGTATGTTAACTTAACACTAAATACTTGATTGTTTCTTACACGTGTCTCAACTGACCAGCACCTCCTTATAAGAGACCTCAGTTGCAATTTGATCCGACCTTGGATCTTTACACTGAAAAAATACTTTGGTTGATTTTACACAAGTTTTACTAAATTTTTAGGTTGATTTGGGACCTACACACGATATTTGTTGATTTTACTAAACATACTTTGATTGACTATTTACAAAACCAGTTTTGTTAAATTGTCTGACTTTCTACGAATTTACTTGAGTAGGAATGACTAGTTTGCTTTTGTGTTTCTTACAAAACTGTATTTGATATATTTACATTAGATATTTAGTGCAGTTTACCTTACTTATCGACGTAAAATCCATGAAATTGGTTTCGTAATTATTACAGAATTTGTTAAGTATGTATGACATGCTGAACTTTCATAGATATCACTAAACATCTTTAGCAGGTATCACGATACTAAATAATGTATATTTTACGAACTTCATGTAGGTGATTTCTACGAAATAACTCTAGTATAGTTAGTGAAATCGATGTTGTATGTTTTACAATATCGTAGTTAGTATTTTTAACTTTTTTTTTCGTAAATTTTACATGATCACTTTAGTATTCTTTACTTGATATAGTCACGTGCATTCTACTAAACTACTCTGGTACCGTTTAGCAGCCCAATTTAGTAAATGGGAAAATTTCACTAAACAATTATAGTATTTTCAACTATACCGAGTATCGTATAATCTAAATTATGTTTTGTAAAACTCATTACTGGACTTTAGTATAATTTACCCTGTGTACTTTATTCAATTACACTAAATTACTTTTGTGTATTTTACGATTGCTGATTGGACGATTTACTGAACTAATTTTGTTATTATTACTACTTTACTTACGGGCTATTTACAAAAGGTACTTTTGTTGTTTTTAATATTGTACTTGCGTAAATTTTACTAAACCAGATTTTGTTATATCAAACTATTGTCTTGTATATAATACGAAACATTCTTTTGTATTTCTGACTAAAGTAAGACTGGTATAATATACAAAACAATATTATTTTGTCTAGTATATTATACAAAACATACTTTGGTATTTCTGACTAAAGTAAGACTGGTATATTATACAAAACAATAGTATTTTGTCTAGTATATTATACGAAACATACTTTGGTATTTCTGACTAAAGTAAGACTGGTATATTATACAAAACAATAGTATTTTGTCTAGTATATTTTACGAAACATACTTTGGTATTTCTTACTGAAGTATGCTTCGTATATTATACTAAACCAAATATGTTGTTTTGTATATTATACCAATCACACTTTAGTATAAAATACCAAAATATGATTCGTATAATAAACAAATCAAAAGAGTTGTAGTAGTTAATAATATGATTTATTACTAATATGATTTATCTATACCCATATCACAAAACCTAGGTATATAGATTTTTCAAAATGGGTGTAGATAAATCATATCCCTAATAAATTATATACTACCTACTACACCTGTCTGAAATATCAGGGTGGGCAAGAAAATAAACAATAACGAGGTTTAAACAAGAAAGTGTTTTATTACTCTCAAAAGGAAAGGTAAGGTAAGTAGGTATAATAAAACAATGTAATGATATACTGGTACCAGACTTGCACACCGAGGGGTAATACAATTAGGTATATACTTATGAAATTTGTGACATGCGAACACAAAAATCGATCACCCGGTATCTATATATCATTTGCATTTTAAACGTGGTGCAAATATAATTCAACTGAGTTATTGAAATCGCAAAGCGCAATACGAGTACAATAATTCAAATCTAAAATATGTATATATATGTACCGCTTGCGCTTTGATTTATGATAACTTCAAGCGGTGTTAGCAGATATTAATTAGGACTAGGTACCCTTAATTTTAATGGTCATATGGAATGCACACGCTGTATATATAATATTACTCTATGTACAGCCTTATGTAGACCCTAAAATATATAATGTGTTACAAATCCAATTACTAATAATCAGTCATGCCTTCTAAAATTAACAATATTTTTACAACGCTAAATAAATTTAACGGAATTCTACAAACAGTTTTTTGCATGTATAAAATAACAACGACTAACAATAAACACGCAATTAACAATAAGCCTACCATTTTCATTAATTAACAACAATACTGTGTCGTAGATAAATCATATAGACATAGCGTAACTAATCATTATATAATACAGGTTTATGATAAAATTAATTACGCTCTATTAGAATAGGTTTCGTATAAAAAAGTGGCCAATATTTATGAACAAGGCTACCATATTTCAAAAAAAGCTTAGATTTTAACATCCATACTATTATAAAGTTGTAAAAAAATCCGGCCAAGTGCGAGTTGGACTCGCGAACGAAGGGTTCCGTACCATTGTCAATAAAAATATTTATTTTATTCTGTTTTTAGTATTTGTTGTTATAGCGGCAACAGAAATACACCATCTGTGAAAATTTCAACTGGAACTATCACGGTATCAGTGAGATACAGCCTGGTGACAGACAGACGGACTGACGGACGGACAGCGGAGTCTTAGTAATAGGGTCCCGTTTTACTCCTTGAGTACCTACGGAATCTTAAAAATGACAATTATGTCGGTACGTTAAAAAAAATATTTCGGAATTCTTGTACGTTTGTATGTATGTCTGTCATAAAGCTGTATCTAATGAACCGTAATAGACAGACTTGAAATTTTCACAGCTATAACAACAAATACTAAAACACAATAACATTATAAATTAAAGGGGACATTCATTCATTTAAGAAAGGTGTGTCAAACCGACTCGCTCTTGGCGGTTTTTTTTTACTTATTTCAATAGAATAAGGACTATAATTGCATACATATTTATGACATTGATTGTACCTATACCTACCAGATTTGGCAGTTAGAAGGTGGTTATTAATCAATGTTACATTGCCTGTTTAAGAAACGTATATAATTTTCAGATCCTGAAATATTCCTCTAAATCATACATTCCTTCCAGGGAGAAGACAGGTACCACAATCAAAAAGGACATTAAGGAAAAACTGGGGTTGTCATGCCTAGCCATAAAGTAGCAATCCTACCGCAGGCTATAAAAAAATATAAAAAATGTATCGCCCCTATTAAGGTATAAGATTAACTTAATAGGATTCCCGACCAAAGAATCACTAGTAAGGGGTACCTTGGCGTCAATGGAGTCCGCGTGGCCGTCGCTGGAAACCAATGCATCTAGACCTACGGTAAACTTACGCTAACCTAAAACTTACTAGTTGCGGAACCTATGTTGCAAGGCCCGACTTTAAACTTGTAACCGGTATTCTACAAAAAAAAAGTAAAAAAAAAAAAAAAATGTAGACATCGCCCCGTTATGGGAGCGATCCCAGAGCCACCTTTTGGCAGTAGGGGCGGTGCACACCCTACGCCAAGGCCTAGATTAAGTTAAGTTAAAGAAAAAAATTGGTGGTGGGCCTCCCAAATTGCATTTATTCATAATTATACTCCAAAACGATTAAGTGCGGGCTAAGGTAAAACGTGTGAACTGTATCACCTGCGGGCATGGATATCCGCACAGATGGGTGTGTTACTGTATTCCGGCTAGCACGTGTTGTATGCATGTAAGTGTGTGATGAGAGAAAAAATACCTATATTAGAGAAGCCTTACCCCCCCGGTACGCATCTCGTATTACCGACACCCTATTTCTATGATCTGAGGCCGCGATATTTAGGACTCCATTTGCATGAACGGCCCGATAGCCTAGTTTGGCAGGTGCGGAATAGCGGAATTATGCTATTCAATTCAAGACGTCGTGTCGGAACTCGGCGTCGGGAACACTTACAAAACATATTACAAAACTTAAAATTATTCAACATTACACAATTAGCCACGAATTTCAAACTTGCCCCGTTCAGATATCAATTAAAAATTAGGCAGTCAATGATTTCAACTGGTTTCCAGAACAAAACCAATAAAAAAAAACAAGAAATCCTTTACTTGAAATTTACCAACTTCATCCTCCTGGATTTTGATCCATAAACTCACGCCTGTATTCCCAAAAGGGGTAGGCAGGGCACATTAAATTTATTTTCAGTGCCACTTAGCAATTGTAGTTTTAAAAATGGAGAAAATGTGGTAATGCAGTGATAGCTTGCTAGCCCATCACCCGCAACATACTTCAACCTCGGTTCCCATAGTCATATTATTTTCAAAAGATCGCGAGTCCTGCTAATACTAGAACATAAACTTTATAACAGTATAGATGTTAAAATATACGTTATCGAAAACATGATCAGTATCTTGTTCGTCTAAACTAGGTGTCGGAGAAATTACTGAAGTAACGCTTGATGTCGAAACATAATGACCAACTAGATGACGGCAAAATGATCTTAAACTTTGAGATGTTCTAAAATAATTCGACTGTGCGCATCGATACGTCGAGTCTAGACCTAAGTCGTGGCTAGATCTGTAATGTTGAATAAGTTCTTTGTGGTTGTTTGCCACCTTCGAGCAGACAAAACAGACGAACATTGTGAAACGAATTAAAAATATCCACTGTTGTGAATAAGCGACAAATTTACAAAAGATCAGATAAGAAACACGAAACTGACGAAATTTTCTTATCAGTCTTGCAGTCAATATCATAAAAATATTTTTGAATGAACGTCCAAGTACTTATGCTTTCCGTCGGGTACTGAGCGTTGAGAACATGTATGACTTTGAAACATACGTCTACTGCTTTCAGCAGAGAATCCATTTTATATAAGACATGTTCGACTGCCACGTAGAAGTCCTGTATGTCCTTTGGAAGTCGGCCCGACGGCGATGATAAGAGGTTGGAATGTAGTTCCTCTGCTCAGATGTACCTTCTGGCACTGCTCCAGTTTATTTCTTATTTCACTTTGGTTCTATAAAAAAAAATGCCAATTAGTGACCTAATTATGATTTCTGCATGAAAAGGTAAACAAACACCCACACTTACAAACTTTATAGCGATAAGGGCAAAATTAAATTACAATCATTTAAGCTAAAATGCACTGACAGCGGTATAGGCGCGGCGCGGAGGTGGTACCGGTTGTAAGGCTACGCGCACACTGCGGTGCGGCGAGTTGCGGAACGTTTTTAAAATCGCAAAGTTATATCAAAAAATATTTTCCGCAGTACCTAAATCCGTAGTGCGTGCTTAGCCTTATGCTCAAGCTTGTATGAAATGATCCGTACTCCCCACAGAACGGCGCGGTGTGGCGCGGTATTCTGTGCGGACCCTTTCGTATAAGCTCGAACAATACAACCGGTACGGCCTCCGCGCCGCGCCGCCACCGCTGTCAGTGCGTTTCCAGTAGCCGTGAAAACGCGACAAACTCTCGACTTTTCGTCATATGCTATGTAATATAGGATTAGGGAGGACGGGGTCAGTATCCTCAGAGAGACAATTTAGCCCATTTCCCGCACATTGACGCGCAGTTTTTTATTGATTTGATAAAGCAAAAAATACGTGTCCATTGAAATTTAAGTGACTTACTAATATGAATGTATGAATATGAAATAATTTAATCCAGAACAGAACGTTAGAATTATTACTTATATTGTTTCCCCAGGAAACATCCCAATGGGGAATGGATGAACATTTTAGAAGTGCCTGTTTTTTTTTGGTGATAGGAATAACCTTCCTTACCACCAGAAAAAAGTTGATGACTCTTCAGCTGCGTCAATTATTTTTGAAAAATATAAGCAGTTTCCTCACTTACGTTTTGGGTTTAGGACGGCGAATGAGACAATTTCGTTGATCCGTCTCATATTACAAAAAACATTTTAAATATAGATGTCAATATCATTGCCAGTGACAGTTTACCACGGATTTTTAAGATATTTTTTTGTAATATGAGACGGATCAAGCAAAGTGTTTTATTTGCCGTTCTAAGCCCAAAACGTACGTGAGGCAAATGTTGATACTTTTCAAAAATAAATGACGCAGCTGAAGAGACTGCAACTTTTTTCTGGTGCTAAGGAAGGTTATTCCTATCACCAAAAAAAACAGGCACTTTTAAAATTTTCATCCATTCCCAATTGGACAAGTACCTACTAGTTTAATACAAATTTAGAAATTAACATTATTTGATTAAATGTACCTACCGTTACATGCAAAATGAACGCATTCTGCGACTCCACGATGCTGGGTTTGTAAAGCTTCTTTTTTTTGTCATTGTCTCTTATTGGCACTTTCACAGTTGGTGGCATTTTGTGAGCCATTAATTTAAAATAAATGTAGTCTCTGGCATCTAAAATGAATAATAAAACAAAATAAAAACCTAAATTCAATTATTTGACGACCGGTTGAGGAAGTGACGCTGCGTACGAAGTTGACGGTCCTGGGTTCGAATCCATGTAAGGGCAGATATTAGTGTGATGAGAATGTTTTTTGTTTTACAACTTTATATATAGTACAGATGTTAAAATCTATTACCTTCCAATGGATTTTCCTCAAGTATATTTAATTCACTTGATTTAAGTTTTTTCAAATGTGGTAGAGCTTTTTCCATAAACTTCGGCCACTTCCTTAACAAATTTAGCCCACGGTCGGGATGAGTCGCATCAAAGTCGGTTTCAATCTGAAAATAAGTCGAATTAGGCATTTGAATGAATGAATGAATGATTTATTTGATAAACACAACCACAACATTAAGTACAAATGCTTAAAACTAGGAAAAAATAAAAAGAAGTACAATGTTGAGGGTTGTCTCAAAAAGGAGTCCACTCAGCATGTGTCGGAGCATGGAAAACCCCGACGCTGATTTTCAGTGAATCCTTTACACAAATTACAAGACACAAATAAAAGCAGATCTAAATACAAATATTAAAGAGAGTAGCGCAGATACCTACAGCTTGATTTTTAAAACAGGATAAATACATACTAGTAAAAAATATAAATGACTACGTAACAATCAATTATGTTCGACGTATATAAAATGGATGTATGAATATAATATATAGACATAGACATAGACATAATTTATTGGTAATAACACATTATATATAAAAAAAAAGTAAAGGCTTATCACATACAGGAAAAAAAAACGCCTAAGTGCGAGTTTGATTCCCACACGAAGGAACCCTAAAAAAGAAGACTGGCCCAGGAAAAAAGCCTATATACATGACTTAAAATATCGCATAGGTACCTACCAGTTTGTAGCCTAAGCTTATTTTTAAATTTGGCCATTCAGAGAGTATATCATGTATTGTATTTTCATGACAAGCCAAGTATTTCAATCGATAATCTCTCGTTTTGTGCCACTTCTCCAAAATTTCAACAAATGGCTCCTTATTAAATTTGAGCCATAACTGGTGCTCTTCAATATCTGCTGATGTGACAGTGGTACTGAATCCTGACTCTGGAAATATAATTGCTAAAGATTAATAATTTCACAGGACAATGACTATGTTACATTCTTACAACTTGCAGACAAAAAACCTGCAAAATTATTCGGTAAATATTCGGCATTTGAACCGAATAACGAACATTGAAAAACGTGCCGAATATGCCGAATACCGAATATTTACCGAATATTCGACGCATCTCTAGTTTTTATGATATAGTGGGTGGAAATTTGAAAGAAGCTACTAAATAAAATAGTTTCACGAGGTCGGAGTCGCGGGCTGAAGCTAGTACCTACAAATACACTCAAGAGCAAAAGTTTCGGGTCACCCAACATTAAATAATCGCAATAGGTTTTTTTAAAGTAGTTTATGCTACTGATACATAATAATAGGATCACACGAGTGTTTTAAGGCCTAATTATGTACAGCTGCATACACTACTTTATCTAAACACATATCATAAGTACTCTAAGATGGGTTCAGAAGCCGTAGGAAAATGACCTGCATTGCTACGTGTGCTATCTGTAAATAATCTTAAAAAAAAAAGTGAAAAAAATAATAAAAAAAAAAGTGATAAAAGTAAAAAACAGCAAAAAAAATTAAAAAAGTCACAAAAAAAGTGAAAAAAAATGATACAAAGTAAAAAAAAAGTGAAATAAAAATGTAAAAAAAAAGTTATTAAAAGTATTTTTTTTTTTTAAGTTAGAAAAAGTTAAAAAAAAAGTAAAAAAGTGCAAAAAGTTAAAAAAATATAAATAAAGTGCAAAAAAGTGAAAAAAAGATAAAAAGTGATAAAATTAAAAAACAGCTAAAAAAGTTAAAAAAGTAACAAAAAAAGTTAAAAAAAAATAAAAATAGTGCAAATATTAAAAAAGTGGAAAAAAGTAAAAATGTTAAAAAAGGGAAAAAGTAAAAAAAGGAAAAAAAAAATGTTAAAAAAGTAAAATGAAAAAACATAATAAATTGACGTTTTGTATCGATAACTGTTTTAATATCTATAGATAGGTACTAGAATAGAGACCCACTTGAGTTTTGACAGCTGTTCCAAATTTAAACTCATAACGATACCAAAATCTGTACTGTAATAACATTACAGTACAGATTTTACCTACTTACCACAGACAAGAAAGTTGTCATAGTAAAACTGGTTGTAATAATGCTGGTCATTACCGACGGTTTCTGAACGCATTTTAGAGCACTAATGATATGTGCGTAGATAATTTTTTTTTTAATACAGTTGCTCAAAATGTGGTACTTTTTGTAGCTGCAAATCGTGCGCAAAGTTGTATTTTGCGCACTAGTGCTTTTTACTTTTCCACGTGTAACGAACGACGTTTTTTAATACAGTTGCGAAAAAATAAGAAAAACAACAAGTAAGGAATTTGAAACTTTTATATTATTAATTCTTTAACATCATTGTAATACAGTTGAAAATTAATGAAGTTGTTCAAAAAAAAAATATTTTTAATACTGTTCTTACTTGTTGTTTATCTTATTTTTTCGCAACTGTATTAAAAAACGTCGTTCGATACACGTGCGGAAATGTCATTCTTCACTCATCCCGAGTCTTACCACTCGCCTACGGCTCGTGGCAAGATATCTCGGCTCTCGTGGAGTAATGACATACTTTCCGCACTAGCATCGAAATGTACTATTACGTCATACCTGACCATAAAGTAGGAATTACCGCACGCTATGCGTGCGGAAAACCCCACTTCCTGGCCAGATAGAGACGTAAAATGTTGTACTTACCACGGGCGGTAATAAAGAAAGCCTCAGAGCGCATATTTTTCGCCCTTGCCTTCGGCTCGGGCGTCAAATACCTGCGATCTGAGACATTCTTTGTTTAACCGCCCTAGGTAAGTAATGTACTGTAAAATTTAATTGAGATCATGACAACATTAAAGACTGTACAACCTTGCACTGTTTTAGAAAATATAACGGTATTTCACCGGCCCGACACTTTTGCTCTTGAGTGTATAAAGCAAACGGCCACACTTTATTGTTTGTAATGATCAGTCTATTTTTTTATTTTATTATTTAGTCTATGCCTGCCTACCTTCAGTAGTATCACTTTTGTCCACGGCGTGTTGGGCAGTTTTCAGAACCCCACTTTTTCTCAATGTTCTTTTTTGGTTGTGGTACCTGTCCACTAACTTCCCCCTGGCAGGAATGTATGATTTAGCCGAATATTTCCGGCTTGGAACATAATACGTCTCCTAAAATGACAACATACAATGTCACATTGATTACTTATTACCCACCTAAGTAATAACTGCCGCACTCTGGTAGGTATAGGTACAGTCAAGGGCATACATATGTGTACAATTATAGTCCTTATTCGCACACGCACATGCCTTTCGTGAATATGAGGGTCTCCTTTAATTTATCAAACAGTAAAACGGGACCCTATTACTAAGACTCCGCTGTCCATCTGTATGTCTGTCTGTCTGTATGTCTGTCCGTATGTCTGTATCTTATCAACCGTGATAGTTAAACAGTTGAAATTTTCATAGATGATGTATTTCTGTTGCCGCTATAACAACAAATACTAAAAAACAGTTTTTTTTTTTTTTGTTTCTATTTTTTATTTCACAATCTTATACACAAATCGACCTAGTCCCAAACTAAGCAAAGCTAGTACTATGGGTACTAGATGACGATAAACATACCTATGCTTATACAGATAAATAAATTCTTAAATACATAGAAAACATCCGTGACTCAGGAACAAATATTTGTGCTCATCGCACAAATAAATGCCCTTACCAGGATTTTTATAGATAATGGTACGGAACCCTTTGAGCGCGAGTCCGACTCGTATTTAGCCGGTTTTTATTATTTGTTGTTATAGCGGCAATAGAAACAAATATATATTCTGTGAAAATTCCAAGTCTCCATCTATTACGGTTCATTAGATACAGCTTTGTGACAGACGGACGGACAGTGGAGTCGTAAGGTACTTACATGAATTATTTCGTTTAGCTTATGGAGTCCGCGTCTGAAATGTATTCTTTCTTTTAAACTCGGCACGAGTTCTTTCAATTCAGATTCCTGAATGTCATCCAGCAACTGGAATGTGATCTCGTTGACTAAAAAAATCAGAAATAATCGTGAGATAAGACGCTCAAGAGATACAGATGCCGTCAAACTTCTTGAACAAATGACCTTGCCTGCGCAAAGGCGAATTGTACGTGCAAGCTGCCCCCCCACTTCGTCCCGCATGTTCAAGTTGTTTGCCGGGAACTGAACTTACACTTCGTATTCCACCAACAATGATTTAAAATTAAAAAAAAAACACTACAATCGCACAACAGTTTTAGATAATTTCAAGTGTTTGAAAACGTACAACACGTGTCATCATGTTTTGCCGTAATTCGCCATTTCGAATTGCATAATTTGCATAACAAACACATAAAATTACACTAGACTAGTATATAGCCGTGTGTTGCGATCTCAAATTATTTGTTTCTATGATCAGCCAAGTATTTCATACGATAATCTCTCGTTTTGTGCCACTTCTCTAAAATTTCAAAAAATGGCTCCTTATTAAATTTGAGCCATTACTGGTGCTGTTCAATCTCTGCTGATGTGACAGTGGTACTGCATCCTGATTCTGGAAATAAAAATGATGTATTATAAAACTACTAATAATTTGAATTTGGGTAATAATATATATGTAGGTAGATTATTTAAAAACATATCAGTTTAGTTATATAGCGGCGGTGGACGGACAAACGAATGGAACATAATAATGGACTCGTGAGTTTGATTTCGATGCTAAGTTAACTTTATATTTTTATGTATAACAGTTGTTCTTTTTAATTCAAACTTGACCGTAAAAAATACTAAAAGAAATCTGCCTGCATGCAAAGGTCTCAAAAACGTATTATCTACATACTCGAATTCAGTGTCTACTCAGACTAAGAAAAACGATAGACAGATCATTAGGAACAATCAAGCACACACGCTCACGCATCCATACCAATATTATAAATGCGAAAGTGTATCTACCTGTGTGTCTGTCGGTCTATTACCTCTTCATGCTTAAACCGCTGAACGGATTTAGATGAAATTTGGTATAGTGATAGTTTGAGTCTCAGGGATGGACATTTGAATGGAGCTACTATATAAAATAGTTCCACGCGGACATATTCGCGAGCTGAAGCTAGTACCTACACATATAAAAACTCTTGAGTAGTTCATGAAATCGATGTTGTATGTTTTACAATATCGTAATTAGTATTTTTTTTTTTTATAAATGTTACATGATCACTTTAGTATTTTTTACTTGATATAGTAAGGTGTATTCTACTAAACTACTCTGGTACCGTTTAGCAGCCCAATTTAGTAAATTCCACTAAACTACTATAGTATCGTTCACTAAACACAATCATTCATCAGTCTCGAGATTTTTTTATAGGCAGAAAGGTACTTACATGAATTATTTCGTTCAGCTTGTGCAGACCGCGTCTGAACAGTAAGCTTTCTTTTAAACTCGGCACGAGTTCTTTTAATTTAGATTCGTGAATGTCATCCAGTAACTAGAATTTAATCTTGTTGTCTAAAACAATCAGAAATAATCGTCAGATAAGACACCCAAGAGATACTTACACTTCTGTGTCTTCTGAACATGCAATCTAACGCATTGTTAAACAGTATCAGATATTTGTGAGCGATCGCTCCGATTTATCTGATGGCGACTGTACATGCAGTTAATAGATTAATAAAAAATATGTTCACCTCATAACTATATATTTAAAATTAAAATTAAATCTGTTACAATGGTTTAAATTTAAATAACCACTACAATCACACAACAGTTTTGGATAATTTGAAGTGTTCAAACACGTACAAAACGTGTCACGATGCCGCAGATCGCCATTTTGAATTGCATAACACACACATAACATAACACTAGACTAGTCTATAGCCGTGATCTCAGATCATAGAAACAAATAATTTGAGATCGCAACACATCGAAAATCTATCAACGTAACTTAAATAAGTACTTATTGTAGAGGTTCATCTAATAGTAAATCAAATTACATACCTTGAAAATTCATAATCGTCGCTGGAGACAACCCCCATTTCATCAGATAATGTTCCAACAACGGCATTAACGTCACAATATAGTCACAACTATGTGGCGTAAATACGCCACAACGCGCGTAGTGAAAATTCACTTGACATAATTTTAAATGCAACAAGACACCGCCGCGTGGCTGGTTACGATAAACAAATGAAATACACTCAGCACTCACTACAGTACAAACAGACAGCCGCAAGCCGCTATCTCTGTTCCGCGCACCGATACTACCTGCGCGCGCGCGCCCCCTTCACTCCCCACAGTCAGTTTGCTCAACCTCGCAACGTAATTCAACTTTTCCCTCTCCGTCTGCCGCACTTACGTACGAACGCATATGACAGAGAGGGAAAACTCTATCTTACAAAACGACTTTCGTAGAAATTACACAACTCTGTTAATAAAAACGGCGGTTTGGCAACATGTTTTAATTGCCTTGCGAAGTTTTTGGTGTAAAAAAAATGCTTACTAATATATCAATATATTATTGTTTTTTTGTATGTGTATAGCGCGACCGTATCTTTCTTAAGCCGAGTCCGCTGCACCAATGTTTTCCATGTTTTTAAACATTTAACATGTTTTCCGTCAGTTTCGGCAAACAAATAGGGTATATTGTTTTGATTGGCAAAACATGTTTGACGTTTAAAAACCACGAAAACCTGGCGCAGCGGACGTGGCTTCAGGCTATTCGTAGGTATATGGTGTTTGAAATAAACATGGTTGCGCGTTGCAGACCAGTAATAACTCTGACCTACGATTATTTATAATAATTTGGAATCTAGCGGTCTAATTACATCGGTGCCAAGTCTTTCTCACATCAATGTTAGTTACCTATATACCTAAGTAATTAAAACTATTAGTACTTATAGAAAACATTCGTTTAGGTACCTGATACTCTGAAATTGGTTTGTTGTTGAGTATAGGGGAGACTTGGGACACTTGATCCCAATCCGTTTTTACTTATCAAACAATTAATATATATGAATAATAAAACTGCCGATATAATATTGAATTGAATTGAATATTATCTATTTATGTCCCACTGCTGGGTGCATGCCATTACAAATAAAGCAAAATGATAATTCATATTATCAAATACAAGAGCAGTTTACGTTACCCAAACATAAGTGTTATGTAAAATTGTAACATAAAATTGGTAGGCATAGAAAAATTATTCTAGTACTAACTGGTAAATTTGATAGGAAACGGGGTAATTTAGTAGAAATATTAAGTAAAAAAGTAATATTGCATTAACTTGTTTTTTTTTAACCTTGCTAAGTGTGTCACGTGACCCTAATAACTGCTAATAAGATCAATGTGCATTAGCCCTTTTGTCTGTTTTACGTAATACTAACGTAACGTCAGCTAAGGCGTGACGTAAGTTATACGTAAGTGTGACGTAAGTGTTATGTAATTTACAATAAAATAACGATATCTCACTAGATCTTTCACAATTCCTAAGAAAACAAATACTGTTGTTGGGGGAGGCTTATGTCCAGCAGTGGACGTTTTTCGGCTGATATGATCATGATGATGATGATACATCAACGGCAGTATTGCCTTGATAGGAATTTGGATACTAACAAGTGGCTTAGTAGAAAATTAATAATAGATACTGATTACGTAAAACATGTAACGTAAAACGTAATTTTTTTACAAAACAGGAATTCCTCTAAAATTTCCGACTTGTAATGTCAGTGGAGCATTGAAAAAAGGACTGAAGACAGCCTATTAATACAATACTTTACAAATATAATCATACACACAATAAAGTTAAGTAGAAGCCCACAGTGTTTTAGAATATCAGGTAACTGACTAAGGGGACAAGCAAATTGTAAGCAAATTGCACCATTTTTTTTTAATTAAAATATTTATTTCTAACTTAATTTCTGTTAAATAATTATTAATTGCTTTGCCCTTGTAAGTATACATATCGTTACATAGAATAAAATTAAAAATAACCCCATTAAACGTCACAGGTAAAAAGTGGCAAAATATACGGCCTTACCCATAACTCATAGAAAATGGTGTTTTTTTATTTTATTGAATCAGAAAGGATTACTTTTTCAAAAAAATTAGGAGACTATGCTTTTTGGGAAAAATAAAACCAAAACTAGGACAATTCTATTTTCGATACCTTTTGCCGGCAATTATAGATTACCACATACCAAAAAATAGACTAGTGAGGGAAAGGACGCTTACTTGTACCTATGTATGTTTTGTTAAATAAATGTTTTATCTTGTCAATATTTATACTTACTGTCATGACAAAATTAAAAAAAATATAATTTACAATGTCAACTTGACGCTAGAATACAATAATGAAATAGTATAATAATGTGGAACTAGGGAAGTACTTCTCAATTAATTAAATAATAATAATGACAAATCCCTCTAGCGGCCCACCATACGCGAGAAATTGGCAATTAAATTTCAATCATTACTTTAGCAAATAGAGTAGTTTGTTTTGTTTTTAAATCGAACGAAACGAAACAAATGCAACACTGCTTTAATTTTAAATGATACTCCATTGAAGAGGAGGATGCCTTTTTATAGGCATTTCGGCGGCTAGACGTTAATACTACTAACAATCGCTAATAAAATGGAAATTGGTACCATATTAAGAACCTTTCAATTACCAATCTCGTTACAATGTCAAATCTTTTAATAAAAAATAAATAAATAAAAAATAGTAAATAAAGAAAAGTCATATCAAATTCTTAATTAAATATTTTCTTTCAATTTATTATTTTACCGAGTAAAGTGACTTTTCTAATAAAACGTTCTGAAGTTTCGAGTATTTTGCTAGCGCTCCTAATCAATGGGTTACACAGATGAACCTTTTAACCTGCCTTTCCCCTACCGCGTAGGTCCTACGTATTAGGATTCGACTCCTACAACTGTATTCGAAAGTTAAAATAAAAATAAGTGACAAATATATTTGAATTAAAGATAAGTACCTACCTAATGAAATAAAAACAAAACCGTGAAATATTTCTAGACATCAATAAAGGCACGGCACAATTTACATAGGTTTCAAATAGGTTTCACTATTGACCTTTTGAGGGACTGGTAATCCATAAGACACAAATTAATGAATTCACCCGGAAGACTTTTTTATATATAAATCAATGTGTAACATAAATAATTTACTTTTATCCAGGTTTGAATTTCGATTTTGTCCCTACTCAACTCATTTTACGGTACATACATAAGCTGATAAACACATTAAGTACCCTTCTTTGCGTCGCACAGCCGGGTAAAGAATAAGTAAAATGATTGATAATTTATTGAGTTACTTCATTCCGTATAAGCGATCTCATGCTTATATATGGCTATAACTACAGAGATAGGTATGTGGATCCCTTGAATTATAAACATCGCCATGAATAAAGACTCTCGTTATCGGAGTGGGTTTAACGCGCAATTAAATGTCATAAAGAAGGTATTGCTATTGCTCAAGCAAGAAAACTTGATATATAGAACGACTCACAGGACCAATAATGTAATTTTCACGAAATATCTCTCGTAAGCGCAACTTGGCTGTTTGTTAAAATTTATTATCAGATTGAGCATTAATTACTAAACTGAAAAGGTAACATTTTTAACCACCTGGGTTTAGTAAATCCAACGCCAGTTCGTAGTTAATTAAACATATAATTTTTGTAGCGACACCAATGCCATCTATTGTAGCTTGTGAAAAGCCCTTACAAGACCAATAATGTAATTTTCACGAAATGTTTCTCGTAAACGCAACTATTCTGTTTCTTAAAATGTATTATCTGATTGAGTATTAATTACTAAACTGAAAAGGTAACGTTTTTAACCACCTGGGTTTAGTAAATCCAACGCCAGTTTGTAGTTAAATTAACACATAATTTTTGTGGCGACGCTAATGCCATCTATTGTAGCTTTTGAAAAGTCGTTACAAGATCAATATTGTGATTTTCACGAAATGTTTCTCGTAAACGCAACTATTCTGTTTCTTAAAATTTATTATCTGATTGAGTATGAATTACTAAACTGAAAAGGTAACATTTTTAACCACCTGGGTTTAGTAAATCCAACGCCAGTTCGTAGTTAATTAAACATATAATTTTTGTAGCGACGCCAATGCCATCTATTGTAGCTTGTGAAAAGTCCTAACAAGACCAATAATGTAATTTTCACGAAATGTTTCTCGTAAACGCAACTATTCTGTTTCTTAAAATTTATTATCTGATTGAGTATTAATTACTAAACTGAAAAGGTAACATTTTTAACCACCTGGGTTTAGTAAATCCAACGCCAGTTTGTAGTTCATTTAACACATAATTTTTGTAGCGACGCTAATGCCATCTATTGTAGCTTTTGAAAAGTCGTTACAAGATCAATATTGTGATTTTCACGAAATATTCTCGTAAAATTTACTATCAGATTTAGTATTATTTACTAAAGTAACGGCTGTAGTGGCAACCGGAAATGTTTTGTAAATTATACTATATGACTGTTATAAAATAAACTGTACAGTCTTGTAAAATCTAGTATCAACTTACGTTATAATTACTAAAGTATTTGTTGTAGAATCAACATCAAGGATTTGTAAATGAAACGTTGTGAGTTTATTAATTTTAACTTTGTTGTTTCGTAGAACCTACACACATGTATAGTATTTTTTACTAAACTTGAACTGTCGTAATTGTAACCTTTACAGATTAGTAAGCTTAACACTCGTGTTTGTGACATTCACTAAATTAAATTGTAATCGCCGATTTTGATGTCAACATAGAGATGTTTCGTAATTTTAATTTTGTAGAGATTGTAATATTAACTACAAAAAAGGTCCATTTTACAAAATAAAATTCAACACACGCGAGTTTAGTTAATTCAACCGACGCTATTTTTTCAGTGTAATATGACTAAATAACCTTCAAGACTTACAAAATGTACAATCATATTCATATACATATTCCATGACCCAATAGCGATAGCGCGCTAAACATTGGTAATGTAACTTTAATGTGACAGTACAGTGTTTTCTACCTGTTGGGTCGTGACGTGAAGCCTCTTGAAGAGGGTCACAGTTGTGATCTTGATGTCGAAGTGACGAAAGGATTCAATATTTATGAAATTAAAAATATAGGTTAGCTAAAAACAGCGGAGGGGGGTTTTCAGGATTTTTAAAGCGCTTTTTAGGTTGTCGCGTTATTAAAAAGATTGAAAAACGTAAGTGATTTGTTTACTTCATTTATTTACTAGTTTTTGCCGGCGAATTCGTTCACGTTGACTTTCTTTTTTGGGACTTTTACTGGGATAAGAAGTATTACGAGTATATTTGTTAATCCAGGCTATACTCTATTTATATAATAAAATTTATCTTTATCCGTTCAGCCGTTTTCTTCGAAACTTTTAAAGTTTCCATACATCTAAACTTTTACATTTATTATTTTAGTGCGATATATTATCTTATTAGGACCTTCAACAATAAGCATACCATTACATAATCATTGTGCTGTTGACGTTCTGACTCTAAATTATCCTGAGGATGGACTAAATTTGCAACGTATGCTGTCGCAAATAAACTGATTTAAATTGTCCATGCCGTTAACATCCTCATTTTAAAAGATCGTTAACCTACATGTGAAGCTTTGAATTGAATTAATTTTTTTCTTAGGAATAACAAACGGAATATTACCTAGAGCTGCATAATTTTGCAAGCGTCTAAACTCGAGAGCAAACAAATCGGGTACACTCTATATGGTAATTCAATACAAGTGTACCCATTATGTTATGTTTGTACGCTTGTTTGCCATTATCGTTGTTAACTTAATCAAAAGCACCAGGAAGGAAACTTTGACACCGGATGCGAAAGCTCCTCCTAGCACTCGTATTATTAAAAGATAATTCTGTCAACCGCGGCTGTCTATTTCATGCACTGGTAACCGCAAAGTTAATGTAATCATGCTCATAACATTATTGAATAAGGAAGACCGAGTAGGTACGTAATATGCGAATTTGTACATAAAATAACTATTACATTACAACGATCTAGCACTTAATAAAATGGAAATTGGAGGTAGCCGTTAACAGCATGCGTAACACATAAGAGCTTAAAATCAGCCCAAGTTTTTACACTCTTGACAAAGGTATCATGTGCAAATCATTTCGAGGTTTTCGTTCGCGTTGCTATTTAGTTAAACGACTATGATGGTAAGTCGGCAATCCAAGAGCTATTTGTTTAAACAATAACAGTGGCAAACAACATATGGCCTACTTGATAGTATTTAAGCATACACTGTAAGCCTATAGACGACTGCAACAACGACGCCCAGAATCACGACCAGATTGAGGATTCATTGTGTTGAGTCTAGAGATAAATAGGTCCCTCATTCTCAACATAGGGCATCCTCGGAAACTCTGGCGACCTTGCTACCTACCAGGAACACAACACCACATACTTAATCAAACAATCGCTATTCGCATAAGTACTACGATGCTGCAGATTAAGGCCGAACCCAATACACTTCCCTGTTTGTTTTAGCATAACGGAATCTAAGCATAACTTACATTTTCGTACTGTAACCATAGCAAACGTTGCATAAGCACATGATAATTATGCTTAAACATTAAGTAGGCGCGGAAGACATATGCAAAGCAAACAATAAGCAATGAGTTCGAGCAAATTCGCCGGAAAACGTTTCTAAAGGGTGAACGCTATTAAATTGTCGCCTTTTGAATTCAAGTTTACTCAAATAAATAACATACAAGTTACTCAAAGTTATTTATTATTAAAATAAAGTTTAAGATAAAATAGATCCGCTAACACAAATTTATTCTTTGATCAGAGCACGACGAGAGTATTTTCAGACTTTACTCTTGACGCGTTTCATAGAATTTTGCACGGAATCATTTGTGATCAGGTTATTACATTTCGTCGACTTTTTTTGTAAATTAGGCAACGATGTGACCGGCTGGTACGTTTTACGCAACTTTGTTTTAATATTTGCCCAGTATTTCTCTATCGGCCGTAGTTCTGGGCAATTCAGCGGATTAGTATTCTTCGGTAGGTACTACATCGACAGAATTCAGGTTATACCATTCTAAAGCTCGGGATGAATAGTGAGAGCTCGCTAAATCGGGCCAGAATAATGTCGAAGAAGTGTGCTTTTTTATGAGCGGTAATAATCTTTTTTTAAGCATTCGGATATATAAATATCCGTGTTGACAGTGCCAGTTGACAAAGGGCGAACTCCGCAAGCCGCACTGGCATATCGCTTGCCACACGATGATTTTTAATGCGAATTTCTCCACTGGAATTACTTTTTCTGATTCATGGAGACCCGGGACGTTGCGAGAAAAATAGTATTGATTTCCTGGTATTGATTTGAAATCGGCCTTTACATAAGTTTCGTCATCAATAATTAAGCAACCCGTATTATGAACCTAACAGGGTGTAGAGTAATCTATAGCGTCTAACTGCTCTGTTATATTGATCTACCGTTCTCGTCGGGACTTTTTGCTTTTTTTAAGAAGAAATACCGCACTTTTTTTTATTTTCTGTACATTTGTTTGACTAGTACCAACTTTTTTTGCCACATCTCGAGAAGAGATTGCTGGATTTTTATCAAATAACCTACACACCCTTGACTCTAACTTTTTGTTCCGTTTTCTTGTCGGATTACCTTCTCGCAACTTTCTTTCAGTAGTAAAACCTTGTTTTAACCTTTTTAGGGTCTTTTGCACTGTTCTCTGACTTGGAGGCACGATTTCGCAAGCTCCGAAGTAGATGTATGGGGATTAACTGAAATTTTTTGCAAAATTAATTTGCGAACGCTTTTTTCTCTTGATGACATCTTGAGGGATACAAACAAATTAATGTTTTTTTTTTAAACCTTAGATGAAAATACGTTTTAAATTCATATCTGAAAAGTTTTACCACAACAGGTTGCAAGGTCAGAAAAATAGAACGGAAAATGTTAGCGACAATGTAATAGTGTTCACCCTTTAAACGCTCGACGCACATTAAAAAACGAGACGCATCAACATTCTACAATGGCTTTGATGAGAACATCTGTATACATATACAGTCTACCGAGTAACCACTTATGGAAGGGAACTATTCAATGAATGAAAGCAAAAGTAAATGATACTAAACGCGGAAGTAGGTACGATAGTTAAACCCAACTAAAAACAACTAGGGACACTTAAACTTATAACACCACCAATTTTAATAACCAGTTCTTAATCATCATCATATCAGTCGATCACATCCACTACTGAACATACTTGTGTGGTCTACGAAACTGTTGGCATACGTGTCCCAAGTCTAGTTGGAAAATAAGTACTAGAAATGAAGCAATCTATACTAATATTATAAAGGGGAAAAGTCTGCGAGGAAAAGTCTGTAAGTTTGTATGTAGGCGGGAATCTCGATGCTTCTCAGTAATATTTCTTTAATGTATAGTCGATCAAAACGTACTAATCCACCATAAAAGAGGATTCTCAGAGACCGTGCACCATGAAATGCAAAATAGTGTATCTAGTGACCCTAAACAACATGGAAAGTGGAGCCAATGGAGTGACATAACCGACTCTAGGCAACGCAATGCAAACGGCTAGGAAGGCGGCCATGCCATACCATATTACTGTTTATTGACTCGCTTTACTATACCGTGGGAACACCGGAAGATTTTGTGAAAATTACCCATGGTTTTGACATGAGATAAAAATTACTTTAAATTTTCAAGTCTGCGACAAATGAATCTACGGTTCCTTGAATACCGTTTAACTCACTCGCAAACAAGCACAATTGGCAACCTGTTTTCGACTCATCGACCATGGTAATGTCCAACCTGATGACGGACTCCCGACAATCTTGAACCATGTCGCCATAATAGTGACGATTTAAACTTGCATGTTTTGATTACACGCCTCATTTTATTTCCTAATAGCACAAGGAAAGTCTTGGTTAAAACAAGTGGATAACGTTAAAGGAGGCCTACACCAAAATGGTTGAAGAAGATGATAATGAGCCTGTACCTATTCCAAAATTCTGAATTTTATATACATACAAATACCATTAAATACGCAATTCTCTGTTTTAATTATTCATCTGTACACTAGTTACACTGCTTACATTAGAACAGGAAGAAAACAGAATAATTTCCTTGTAGGTGGCGTACGGCTATTTCGTAGGACAAACGCAACGCAGGAACCGAGAGCAGACATCTCAATGCACTTTATAAATGCGTAAGAGGCGGCTCCAGTAGTTACGTCATTCCTTTATAGCGGTCGTAAAAAGAGGAGACTTGAATGCAAATTGTGGTCCATTGTCGGTAGCAAATGGCCTGCATCGGGAGCTCGGAGGCTGCAAACATTTATTAAAGCCGTCTTTTGTGACGACGAGATAAATATGATGGAGTCTAATGACTCTTACAAAAGCATATCTTGGGTAAATCGCCTATGATCAATCTTTACCACGGTAAACGACGTGAACGAACACTTTAAACCAATGGGGTATAAGATTTTTAAGCTATCAATGATGGTTTATGATACCAACTAAAGCTATCAAAGTTCAGTTCGATACAAGCGTATCGAATATAACTATTAATAGGCAGTATAAAGAAGTGGACCAGTGGAGTTAACCTGGAACAAATTTTGGAGCTACAAAGAAATCTTAAAATCCAACTTGCCCACCAGCCTTAAGTCAATTGTTTTAGATTCCTGCCTACTGCCCTGCCTAACATACGCAAGCCAAACATGAATATACAATAGAAAAACAGAAACAAAAATCCAAACATGCCAGAGAGCAATGGAGCGAAGCATTCTTAACTTAAAACGCATTGACAAACAAACAAACTTAAGCATTAGGAAACGAACAAAAGTAATAGATGTTCTAACTCACTGCAAAAAAATCAAATGGAAATGGTCAGGCCATGTTGCACGGATGCACAAGGATAGATAGACAAAAAGAGTAACATATTGGCATGGCCCACTCGGAAAAGGAAAAGAGGCAGACCTCCTAAGAGATGGCTAGATGAAATAAAAAAGGTAGCAGGTGAAAACTGGATATCAAAAGCCCAAAACAGGAAAATGTGGAGTAGAACGGAGGCCGACTTTGTCTTCTTTTTAATGGCGGGGAGAGTCAGTTAGACAAAAAAGAAGGTTTCAATGATTGAAAAAACTCCTATCATCATACTCATGAAAATTCGCCGACTCACAAATGATCTGACCTCTCCTCCATATGAAAGAACGAAGCAACGTGTTAGGTCGCATTGAACACGCATTAACATTGCAATTAGATGAAGAAATAAATTACTGGAAAAACATTCTGAAAAGAATAGTTGCATGTGTAAAAGCGCTTGCATCACGTGGTTTGCCTTTCAGAGGACACGACGAATTTGGTACAATTCACAATCACACAACCACAACCACAATTCACAACCTTACAGAAGACCGCAGCATTAATAACAAGTGTTGTGACCTGTGGATCCGCTGTGGTGAATTGCCCCTAGCTGACAACGAATCTCTTATCAATAAAAGTAGGTAACGCGCTTATAATCATATAAATTATGATAGTGCGTTTAACTGTCAACTTTCGTAGTTCTCGTATCGTATGTAGGTAAACCTGTATTTGGCCATACTACTGTATTATATACATTATAGCATGACTTACATACTCTTTAATCGCTACTGGTTATTCTTTATTTATTTATTCATAATAAATAAATAAAGAATCGGAAGTGTCCATAGACTACGGTACCATTTGCCTACCGTCAAGCAGGTGAAGCAGGCCGTATGCTTATTTATTAATTTAAACTTTATAGCCCAAAATACAAAAAAAATATGTACAAATGGCGAGCTTAATGCCAAAATCATAAGAGGTGCATAGAAAAAAGTATGAAAATTTCTGTTACGAATACGTGAAGAGAAAAAAATTACAAATGTACCCAATACACTACTTTGACTTATTTCCACCGTTCCTGGTCTATAAACAACGCTATCAAAAGATTGCAAGCGCACTTCACTTTGCTATTAGTATGCGCTGTTATTTCTTTCTAAACCATTGCTTCATTCGACATATTTTCGTTGAAATTAATTTCTGTTATTCTGTCAGCTCTGTCAAAATCTCCGCCCCTGACCGGTTGACTGGCGCCAGTACAGTGGCAGTGGCACACAGATCGCTCTAGGCGTTGTTTGTAAACATGTTACCTTGCAAATCTATACCGGTATGAGAATTGCAACAGAGTCCGGTCCGGTGGAAACCTTACGTAATTGACGACATCTTTGATGATTCCAGATCATTGTTTGGGGTAATTGGTTATTGTGATTTATTGCGAAGTTAAGTGATTAGTGGATTACGGAAGAGGTGTTTGCAGTTTTCTTTAAGCTGACCTGAATACTCATAGTTTAACCAGTAGGTAATGTAATGAGTATTCAGTTGCGCGAAGATATGGTTGTCTCGTTAAAGATGAACAGGAGTGATTGGAGAAAATATTATTTTGCGGAAATCGTGTTTTCGGACCACGATTTCCATACGTCTAATAAGGGCCCACCCCACACTACCGGCGTCGTGTGAGCGTTCTCATACAAAATTGTGCGTTGCGTCGACGCACAATTTTGTATGAGAACGCTCACACGACGACGCCGGTAGTGTAAGGGGGCCCTTAAAGTACGTACTTACTTAAAAACTAAGTAGAAACATGGGCGAAAGGCAATGTTGAAATGAGCAACAACAGTCAAAAATTGAATTTTTGGTACAAGCTTTTATTGTCGACTGTACTTTTTGTACTAAGAGAGTTCTAATTAGTTTATCGTGTGTAGTTTAGTAGTTGCTTAGACCTACTTTTTCTACTCCTGAACCGTTATCTGTCATTTATATAGGCTGTAGCTCAAATACAATGACACCACTAATAAGTCGTCGAAAAACTCTATGCTCTATGGCCCAAAAACGCACTGTTTAGCGTACTTTTTTGGTTCATACATTTTTCATAAAAGCACTGTTTAACTTTTTTTTTTTTTTCCATCAAGTAAGTTTGCGTATTTGATGACAAAAGTCCCCTCTCCAAACTGTAATGAGTGTGGAACTGTTGAAGATGTTGTACATATACTGCTGGAGTGTGTCCGGAGCGAGGCTGTGAGAGCAGCTTGGTTCGACACGAAACTGTTAGACACTGGATATATTAACAGTATTTTGTCTTTTCCTATATCGGTTGAAGCCGAGATTTTGTACTATTTAACGGAAGTAGCGTTTAAATCTAGAACATAAGTTTCTATTTTTTGTAGATATTTTGTTGCCCTTACGGGGCGGTATGCTCGCCTGGCGACAAGCCCCTTTTCATCAATAAAAAAAATAAATAAAAAAACTTTTTTTTAATCGGCCGCTATAGTGGTGCCAACTTCATAAACAAATATTTCGAAATAAAAGTATTTATTTACGATTAAACATTTGTATATTATAAATTATTTACTACAATATTAATAAATCATCATCTATTGTGTGTTAAATTACATGTTTTATACATTATTGGTATTATTTATGAAAATAAACAGTTCGAATTCGGTCCGGGTCCGGATTCTGTTTGGTTCGCATGGCAAGTGCAAACAAATTAAAAACAAAACAAACCATAAGCAAGAGGTGATTTCTTACCAAAATACAGTTCAAAATGAAAGAACGAAAGATGATAAACTATTAGTCCTAAACTATTAAGATTTTATTCATGTTTGTGAAGACAAAAGTGTACGTTCCTTTTAAAATGGTCGAAGAAATTAATAACTCCACCTACTGAAGTAATTGCGCGAGTAGGTAGCAAAAGTACGAATAGAAAACTTGCCGCCTGAAAAGTTTAACTATTCTGTAGGCTGCTATTTATTTTAAATTTGTCGTAGAAAAAGTATTGTATGCAACTGTGTATAACTGGTCTAAAAACGCTCGTGGCGTGAGGCGTCTTTAATTGCGATGCTCGCCAAGGCTCGCATCGCAACCCACGCCACTCGCGTTTTAAGACCCTTCTTATAGAACAGTTGCATAAAATACTATTGTGCATCATCAGATAAGCTCCGTGGTGCCATACTTACCTATTATAATATTGCGTTGTCAATGTTGTCATCGAATTAACACATGTATGCCAAATTTCCCCTCAATCGGAGAACGGCAAGGGACTGAAAGATAGGTAGCAAAACATGCATAATTGTATATTTAGAATGACAGTGTCGTGAAAATAACGCACGTTCATTCCAATTTCGCAACAAACGTAACCGTTACAAATTCGTCTAAGCAGGCTAATCCAAAAGTCTACTTATGTTAAATTATGTCGTGACCGCGAATCCTTTTAGCCGCCGTTACAAAACTGGCATTGGAAAGGGGCAAATGTCGGATTACATAACCGACCGGTCGGTTGCAACTTGCAACACGGAATGCACTCGCTGCACTTTGTTGATCGAAGGGACGAGGACGAGGAACACGGACGCTTTAACTACATAGATAATGACTATTTATTTATAATCTATTGCACAATACCGAAAAGGGCAAATGGCGGACTTAAAGCAGCATTCTCTACTAGATTATAGGTGCAGGCATTTGATTGAAATACGATAACTCAAACTTTCTGAATGGAAAGGGAAGCAGAAGTAACTACTTATGCCAACACATCGTTGTTTTCCAAACTGTAAACGTAACTGATGATAATATTGTATAATAGGTCAATTTATCTTTTCTGGTCCTAGTACAGTCGCCATCAGAAACATAGGTACACTATAGGTGTTCAAAAATATCGGCACATTCACCCTAATGCCTTGAAAATAGAGGTGTGTAAATGTGATGATGATGGCGACTGTACATAAGGAAAATTGAAGCTCTAATGTTCTATTCACATTCAGAAACATTTTAGCTTTATTTTATCCCAATGCAAAAACTTGCGCGAGCGCGCTCGGGCGCGAGGTGGACTTCTGATCGGCTCGGTCGTCTTTTTCTAATGAGAACTCTTAGAAAGGGACGCGTTGTTTATATATATATATATATATATTACGGGACAATCTTACACAAATCAACCTAGGCCCACGGTAAGCTCAAAAAGGCTTGTGTTGTGGGTACTAGGCGATGATATATATAATAGATACATAAGATAAGATAAGATAAGATCATTTATTCATAGAATATACAATATAAATTTGTAATATATATTCCAATGTAATATACAATATAAATTTGCCTTAATTCAAACTTATACGCAAATACATATGATCGTCAAGAATAACAGATTTCATATTATAATAAATAACTATATTAACTATTGTAAACCTTTGAGTCTATTAACTTAAATTTCTTATTTATATCGGATTATTTTGTTATAGTGGTCTTGCCATCTACTGTCTGATAAATACCTACTACCGACTAATGTACGAGAATTAAATTAGAATTATCATTTTTTATTTACATCAATATCAAACTTAGAATAATCATTAGAGAGGTATTCTTTAATGCTGTATAGTGTGCGATCCAATAGTAGTGTTTTCAGGCGTAACCGAAAAGTGCTAGCACTCTTTATGTTCTTAATACATATAGATACTTATATGTATAGGTACATATATATAACATCCATAACTCAGGAACAAATATTCGTGATAAATACACAAATAAATGCCCTGATCGGGATTCGAACCCAGGACCTCCAGCTTCGTAGGCAGAGTCACTACCCACTGGGCTACGGAGGCCGTTAAATGTTGCGCGAGACAACTTTTGCGGTCTGCTAAGCCATGCAGGGTCCTCTCGCCTATAAAAGGATGCTTACATAAGAAATTTTTTTTATAGTTTGCTGTTTTGACCTTCTGGCCAATCCACGCACCGTCAGTGCTGAGCACAAGGGCCCTGTTGTGGGTTTGAAATAGTCCATTCAAAAAACAAAAAAAACGATTTTTATAAGCGCAGTTAATATTAGAGAAATCACGAAAAACCCAAACTGGTTCGTAGCAATCCCTAATGGGTTGTTTTTCTGGCTCGTGCCATGTCATGAGACTTGACATTTCTTGAGCTAGCTCAGTGGTTCCTCACCTTTTCAAGATCGTTACCTCACGTCTATTCATCCATTTCGTGATACCAACTCGCTTACCCCCGAAGCTGTTGTACCCCCATGGGGGTAACTGGGGGAGGTTGAGAACCAATCTCAGAGCATAGAATACTAGAGAGAGGACAAGCCGCCGGCGGCCGTGTCGCAGCTGTATGCTCAATGGGCATACTGTGCACGCGTGCTGATCGCAGAGAATATTACGTTTTTTCCCAAAATGCCTGATATGATGCGCGTTTATTGTCAAATAAGCGTGTAGGTATACAAGTGTGTGTGTTTTAGATGTGTGCGTGCTTTGTCTTGTCAATTAGTTACTTGGGCGTTGTGTGGGTTAATGTACTTGCGACAGGCTCACTCTATACAAATCGGCCGCCATGTCCGATCTCCTTATATTCATACATCTGTGGAACCAATGGTATAGCTAGAGCACTTTTCGTAAAATTGGCCTTTTGGTCGCCGTCACGAAATCGTTAAAACAAATCATTCCGTCCCTGCACACGGTGTCAGAATGGTGTCAGAGTCATTCACATAATTATGCAATAACCATGTCACATTTTCAGTAGCTAGTCCTGCGCAAGCGCGTACTGTGATTGAATCTGTCACGTTACATGTGTAAATTAGTATAATTTGCACAAATTATTAATGAGATGTCAACACGCGAGCGTGACGGTCGCCCGCGGGGAATACAGAAGTTAAATATAGTGTAAATAGTGACAGGCTTTGTTTTTTAATTAGTTTGCTTGTTAGTTCATACAACTTTTTTGTTTCATTAACGATAGTGTCCATTTAGGGCAGCAGTTTTTAAACTTTTGTTAGGCATGGACCACTTTCAGAATTTAAAAATTACTGAGGACGTTAGGGAAATATGGAAAAAAGTCATTTAAAGAATCACGTTTAATTGTTAGATATAAATTAAAAAATTAACCATTAAATTATGTCTATGTCTATGTTTATTTTTCCTTTTGACCCTGAATTTAAGTAGGAAACTATCTAAGTTAATGATGAAGGATGTCGTTGCTTGGATATAGTAGCATCTATGGCCACAGAATAGATAATAGTACAAGAACAGAAGGCCCGGGTCATTGTCAGATTTAGGTTCGCGTCTCTTCGGTGGACATTGCCAAAGTTAAGGGCTATAAAGCCTAATTTTTGGTTGATCTCTGAATCCGCATAAACGGGGTTGCCCCTTCTATAATCCTATGTGATAAAAACATATTATATGTGAGCGTAAGCCCTTAACTATTGACCACCGGAAAGATGATTTTTGTTTTTGTGACTGACAATGACCCGCCCAATCCTTTTATCTTTACAAAAGCCGCTTTATTCTTAGCAAAAACATTATGATGTATGACCCTCTGACGTCGTCGACCACAGCGCAAGCCAAACGGAACGTTACGAGTAAGTTAAGGCTGTGTTTTACGAACGGTGAAAATGTATTGGCTCACTCGCCGCGTCGCCGATAGTGAGGGCTGTCAACAACTAAAAATAAATTAATAATGTATCGCATGCAATTTATTTCTTGAATTCAAGAAACAACAAATGAAGTGCAATAAATGTACATATTCTTCATACATTAATTCACTATTTATCTCTAAAATAATAAATACACCAATAATTGAATACACCAAGACCGCCAGGCCACATTTTAATCTGATGCTGGAGCTGGAAGGTGGCCATAGGAACTCCGCAATATAACGAAACAACCCCATCGAGTTTGGGCTCGTTAGAATCGACTCAATGAGTAGTTGATACAGAAAAGTACAGTCGGCAATAAAAGCTTGTACCTAAAATGAACTTTTTGACAGAAACTTGTTTCGTCGCTCACCGCCTGCGGCGGATACGCACCGCTCGGCCACGACTTTGGTCTTAAGCAATCTGCGACCAGCGTTTTATCTGTTCATTTCGCGTGATCCCAACTAACCGCACGCACTGTTTGCGCGTCTCGACCGCGCAATGAACAGATAAAACGCTTGTCGCAGGTCGCTTAAGACCAAAGTCGTGGCCAAGGCGTTAGGCTGCCTTACTGTCACGCTAATATTTAACAACTTAGAAAAGTGGAAAAACACCCGATATTTTCTCAAAAACGTCTGAACCCATTTTGTTGAAACGTAGCTAAGAACCATCTCGATAACGACACACACGCACGCAGCCACGTCAAACTGACCCCTCTCTTTGCGTCGGGTGTTAAGAATAGGTGCCGACAACCTAGTATCTATGATAGATCTAGAAGCATTCTAGAGTTAACTCCGATAACATTTAATCGAGTTCAATCTATGAACCCCGCCGCCGCCCGCTGGCGTCGAGAACGCGTCCTTAAGCCCCTGCTAGACGGTCGCCAACACGTCCCTCCGACCGGGCGACCTTGGTCCGCAGCACCGACCGTGTAGACAGTTGTTAGGAGCAAAATTTCATACTACAGCGGTCGGTGCCGACCAAGGTCGCTCGGTCGGAGGGGCGTGTTGGGGACCGCCTAGCAGGGGCTTTTGCGCTGAGGAGCGTACCACCGTGCGTTGTAAGGAAATCAGGGAAACATTGGTAAACTTTAGGTCCGTCTACCGCATATGAATTCCGCTCCGCCAAATGGCGAAGTGGCCTAAGTTAGTTTCATCCAGAAATGACCCCAATTCTATAGTCCTCTAGTTATGGTGACACCCAACCGCGTTAGGAACGAAAGATTACGCGTAGGTATACTATGCGGCGAACGCTTGCGATAGGAAAACCATAACTAGAATTTACTACCTTATTCTGTGGTCCTATGAATATGAGGAAGGAAGTGTGTGATTAGTTAGCGATAGAGAGACATGGAAGAAAAAAACATGCTGCGCTGACCCCAAGTAAATGGGATAAGGGCAAGCGAATGATGATTCTGTGATCCTGTGCACTCCAAGCTGATATTCGACGACGCTTCGTTTCCCTGGGTCAAGCTGCCTCGTGGGAAAGCTAGTCCTGTCTAGCTCGTCTAAATAGACAGACATTCAGATGTACAGTCGCCATCACATACATCGGAGCAAACAAGCACGTCACAAACATCGGAACACACCTCTATTTTCAAGGCATTAGGGTGCATGTGCCGATATTTTTAAACACCTATAGTGTACCTATGTATGTGATAGCGACTGTACCCAGTCTATGAGTTATAATTCCACGGATTATAGGTATAGTTAAGCTGATTTCAACTGAGCTCATGAATGGCCTTTGTTCTGAGCCTATGAATAGACATTGTTTGCGAGCGCGTGCCAAACTTTGCAAAAAAAATGTTAGCGCCAAGTTAAATGTTCATTGAATAATGAACTCTATCTTCTTTGACGATATATTCCAAATTAGCTACGACATAAAATACCACACGAAGCGCCTTATACCTGGCTCGCTGGGAGCGTGTTTTTTTTATCTTTTAGTTTAGTCCATTGAATAAGTCGTTAGAGTGCTTATTTTATGCGGCGCTAACCCTTTTCTTGCAAAAAATGGCATGCGTCCGACCGTATTGTTATTGAGTCTTGTATTGTTAGACTTGAATGCTATTGTTCTGAAGATAAGAAGATCAGTCCAGTTCAGAAAATCTCAACTATACAATATACTACATCTTTCTAAGCGTTCTAATTAGAAAGAGACGGATAGTATATCTCGCGTCGACACAGCTCGGGCGTCGTCTTGCGATAACCGTGCTGTCCAGATATAACCTTATACTCCAGGCAAAATACGGTTTTGAAAAACAATAATTTATAATAGAGTTTTTTTTCTTTATATCATTTTAAAACATTGATCTAAAATGCTTTATTCAAGAATCCAACAAACTTTCCATCCGGAAGTATTTATATAGATTTAAAAAAAGAATGAATTGTTTTTTTTTAATTAATTATCTTGAATATTATAGAGCAAATGTAAATGAACCAAAATAAAGATAAAACCATTTATTAATATTTTTTCTGACTTTTCAGAAGCTAGTTAAGTTATCATTTTTTTGATGTCTGAAATTTTGTTGAATTTTGTCACAAAGTAACTATTTAATTGATAATATATCCATTACATAAAAAAAAATCTGCTATTATAAATTATTTCCAAATTTGACATATTTTCCATACAAGCTGTCAGTCCATTGCCTGGACTACTTAGCAAAACCTCCCAGTTAATCAATGCGCGGCTTACGTCCACGATGACGCGTAAACAGTAAAGTTGCGCGGGCGACGTAATACGTTACGTTACGTTGGTATCGCACGCGACCGCGTTGCGTCAGTTTTACAGCCCATCGGACTGTTTAATGAAACGCTCAACACGACCCTTAAATGGCTCTTAGACAAATTGGCTGGCGAGTGGTTCCTGTTGTTTTTAAAATACTTTTAAAAAAGGTAGCGGTGGAATCGTTGTTCTTTTTGGCACACTTTTATTTACTCTTAACATCATGAATGCATAGGTAGACTGATGACTTGGTAAAGGTCGCGGGAGTCCACCGGATGGGGGTGGCGCAAAGCCCGGATACTTGGGCACTATTTGGGGGAGGCCTATGTCCAGCAGTGGACGTCTTTCGGCTGATATGATGTGAATCATGATGATAAATAGGTTTCTATGTCGTTTAATCATTGAACCTGAAAACCAGCGCCATACCATATCATGTATTATCCTTGGAATCATTACTCATAGAGTAGTTTAGACCAGCTGACGCTGAGTGGCAGCCATTTTGGTGTGCTGATGTTAAGAGTACATTTTAAATAGCCTAATTATGAAACTCTGCGATAATTATGAATTATTTGGAACTTTAAATAAAAAAAAAAAAAAAAAAAAAATAGATGTACTCACTATTTTACGCCAAATATCTTATAAATATTTCTTACAATATGTAAGTATCACGTTTTGGTTATTCTGTAAGTGGTATGTACAACTAATAAATAAACTTTATCTACGCACATATCATTAGTGCTCTAAAATGCGTTCAGAAACCGTCGGAAATGACCAGCATTATTACAACCAATTTTACTATGACAACTTTCTTGTCTGTGGTAGTATAAGTAAAATCTGTACTGTAATGTTATTACAGTACTTACAGATTTTTGTATCGTTATGAGTTTAAATTTGGAACAGCTGTCATTACTCAAGTGGGTCTCTATTCTAGTATCTCTATATTTATTAAAACAGTTATCGATACGAAACGTCAATTCATTATTTTTTAATTTTTTCCCTTTTTTTCACTTTTAATTTTTTACTTTGTTTAAGTTAAAACTTTATTTTTATTTTTTTTACTTACTTTTTTTTTCACTTTTTTTTACTTTTTAAGATATTTTACAGGTACTTAGCACTAGTAGCAATGCAGGTCATTTTTCTACGGCTTCTGAACCCATCTTAGAGTACTTATGATATGTGTTTAGATAAAGTACCTAATGTATGCAACTGTACATAATTAGGCCTTAAAACACTCGTGTGATCCTATTATGAAACTCGCTGACGCTCTTTTCATAAAATCACACTTCTATTTTAAGGCCTCTCATTATGTATCAGTAGCATAAACTACTAAAAAATGTTTCCTGGGATTAGGAGCCAAAGCGGACCCCGGGCGGGCGCCTATAGGGTCAACCAGGAAAACCATAAGAATATGATCCCTACGTTTCTTTCTAATTGCTAAGACATTAAAAAACTCCGACTTCTACTTGAGTCTGGACAAAATACACTGTGGAGTGGTCGCGTGTCGCGTCTCAGTGCATTGAACGATCTGTAAATCTGTAGTTCAAATATAGCAAGCTGAATTTGAACCACCTCGCTTGCAGTTAATAACTTACCAAGTCACATAATCTCAGTATTTTTGTTGATGTCGCGCACGCGAGTAGAACGCTTGTTAAAACAAGCCCTATTTGGAATTCTTAAACATTACAATTATATTCTGTCATTAATAACAACAACACCTGCTCACGCCTTCACCACATATCATCCATACCGCAGCCAAATTATAATTAACCACATACAACCAGCAAAATAATCCACAGAGAGATCTATATTCATAAGCCTTGTTCTCTTGAAAATAGAGTCGTGTTTAGCTAATGTTGTGCACGTTTACGAGGTTTTCTGCTGACTGTACCATTCTTAACGACATTCCCACTAAGTACACTTAGCCGAGCTTTTCGAATGCATTAGCTGTTTATATAGAACAAAGGGTTGCATAACATGCTGTACTGAAGATCCGTAATAGAGCAGCACAATCATATGTATCATAGCCAGTACGAGGTCATACAAATGGATAACAAAAAAAATTTACCTTTGTGTATACTCTATTAAATAAAGCAGTGGTTGTCAATCTGAGGTTGAAAATGCTGCTGATCGAAATAATCGCGTAACATAAACGAAAGAGCGCCCTTCGCCCCCTACAATATCAAAAAGCCTTCAAATTATTCACTGCAGGGTAAATAGACCTAGTACCTAGTAATTATTTGATCATTTTCAATGACTAAAATTTGACGGGTAACCTTTCAAATCGTGCCTCTTTACAGCCACTGGCAGTGCCAGTTCAAGCAATTTTATTGTTCAGGAAATATCCACTAAGAACAATGTTTTCTAATATTAGACAACAAGCTAGGTGTGACATGTATGAAACACAGCGTCGCACGTTGCTGGTGAATAATCATCCTGACGGTATATATCTATTGATCAATAGTCAATACTTGTGCTTCAGCAGTTCGCAGTCAATGTTCTGTTTAGAATAACTGCACTGGCTGTGGTTTAAGGCAATCCATTCAGCGACAGACTCGCTGTCTTAATGTATGTTTAGCTAATGGTGGTGATTTGGAGACGATATCCGGAGTGGCACGGGATTATCTTCGGAAGACTAATCGCACGCAAAATGTAATTAATGTTTAGTCACGTAATACATGTATTCTATATGTATACGGAATAATACATTCTCTAAACATGTGCCAAATTAAGACTTTCGTATTCGGACTATTCGGAGTAAGTAAATAAGAATAAGGGACTCAGGAGAACTCAGAACTCAAAAAGTAGACATAAATAAAACCAAATCAGCTGGGTCTATTATTTCAATGGGGGTCCCTCAGGGGTCAATTCTGGGACCATTTTTATTTGCCATCTGGCTTTGCAACCCAGAGGGGAAGATAGGTTACCTTTTTAGGATTGGACCCCGGCTTCGTCACATCACAACGTTTTTTTTTCACCGAAAAGCTAGTGTTATATACCGAATGACATTTCGTCCGTAAATTTTCAGGTAAAGAAAAATATATGAAAAAAGAATGGTGCCAAAAAAAAAACAATATAATTGTACACCTCGATACAAAATAAGTTTGTGTCAAAAATTTCATTTTTGGTGTAAGCTTTTATTGCCAACTGTACTTTTCTGCATACCATCATCAACTAGGTACTCATTGAGACGATTCTAACGAGCCCAAACTCGAAACCGGGAAGCCGGTTAACCGGTAAATTGACTAAATATGAGGCCGGTAAATTACCGGTAAATTAAAATTAAAACCGGTAATTTACCGAACCCAAATTATTAGTAAAATACTACATTTTAAAGATTGTTAATGCTTCCTCGTCATGATTATACCTCAATAACCATCCTTTTATCATGTAAAAATGTCAATTGAATAAACTTGTTAAAGTTATCTTACCTCATGTAGGATCAAATTAATGCAATCGTTTGTAAAAGCTTCTTAAAATATAAACACGTTCCCGGTTCCGTTCTGTAAAATATAGATGACTTCAAGCCTCCCGGAAAGGCTTTAGCACCGTAGACCACATCCACACTCCGTCAGGTTATACAAAAGACTGAGGAGTATAACCTACCCCTCTGCTTAGTGTTCGCGATACACGAGAAAGCCTACGATTTGATCGAAACCTGGGCTATACTAGTCTCTCCAGCGGTGCCAAGTTGACGACTGCTATATCGAAGTATACAAAATACAAATACAAAATATGCACTGGAGGATTTTTTCAAGACTCTGGACTGGAGAAGGCAGACATCAACGACGAGTACATCACTCACCTTCGGATTTCTAACGATTTAGTAGTCTTGTCCATGGAGGACTTTAGTACAATGCTCGATGACCTCAGTAAAGCCTCCAAGCGAGTCGGTCTAAAGATGAACATGGATAAGACGAAGATCATATTATATGCCCATGTAGTGCCAACTCCCATTACAATCGGACGCGTTACGCTCAGAGTTGTAGACGATTATAAATATACACCTATGACAGGCTGTTCAGTTCCACTCCTGTCGGCTCGGTTTGCCCAGTGTGTGGTGCCAGTGATGACATAATATATGGCACCTGAAATGTAGTCGCTCACTATGGGCGTCAATAGAAGGCTAAGAAGTCACCCAAAGGGCAATGAAGATGGCTATGCTGGGAAAACTCCCAAATAAACATTTGCGTGATCGCATTAGAAATGAGGTTATCCGCAGTAGAACTAAGGTAACAGATATAGCCCTCCGAATCGCTAAACCAATGCCGCAATTTGGAACCCCCATGAGCTCCCCACTCCTAGAAAAAGTTATAAAACCGTTTGTACGAACACTCTTAGCTCTTTTCTCTATCCAACTCATTTCAATCTAGGTATGGTTGGTTATATATACGTCTCTTGAAGCCCGTAGAAACATGTATTTAGTGAAATATGATTTTAGACTACTAAGTGGGCTTGTAGTTAGTTTCTGTAGAACTAGGAAAATTTCCTACCTACCTGCTAATCCCCAAGGAACGTTTTCAATTGCGTTTTTTGCCCTCTTACCACTGAGCAAGTTTCAAATATTAAAGATCTGATTATTACGGCATTTACGGCACATGATAACGCTTTAAACGATAAATAAACGTCAAAAAACGCTACTTATTAGCCAAATTGAATTTACCGGTAATTTACCGGTTAACCGGTTTTGGCTCCCTGAAGTCGGTAATTTACCGGTAATGAAATTCGCCCGGTAATTGCATTCCCTAGGTACAAGTACAGTCAAACAACGGGCGATCTTATCGCTAAAGAGCGAACTCTAGACAACCTTAGCATAAGAAAACAAATAACGTACAGTATACATAAATAAAAGCGATAGGACCGCCTGTTATTTACCTCTACTTTTAAGTTTATATGTCCTGTATTCATTTCATATATTAAGCTGTGGATTACCGAGTGGTAAACCTATTGCATAACCACCAAAACATATGGGCGTAACCTCCCCAAGGTCGTCGCGAGGTCGGCGCGGGCGCCGGTCAGCGGTGAAAGCGCGGCCTTCACCCGGTGCGCCACTTGATACCGTCCGATATCGCACGCACGTATGCCGACTTTTTTTTTAAATTTTTTTTAATTGTCGTTGGAATTGGAGTCTTCTACTTTGGACGGTAGAGTTGCTTTTTGAATACTTTGATGCCATTCGGCCAACTCAAATAAACTCAAGTACATGCCTGACATAATCGGGCCATCGCGAAACTATCTGATACTAGCTGTTGCCCGCGCCTTCGTTCGCGTAGAACTTTTTATCGTCTTAGAAAATGATTTCTCTCAATACAAACTTTGAACCCTCTTTTAGAGGATAAATTAAAAAAAAACGTTGATGTTCATTTTCTAGTTTGTGAACAAACAGTCTAAAACGAAAGTTTAAAATCTCATACTTTAAAAATGTCTTGAAATACACAAACTTTGAACCCCCTTTTAACACTCTTAGGGGATGGAATTGGAAAAACTCTGAAATTAGTTTTGTAGTCTTTTAACGTACAGAATAAGACCGAAGTAACAAATCTCTTACTCACACTAAAATTTTCTTGCTCTCCATTTAAAATTTGAACCCCCTTTTAAACCCCCTCAGGGGTTGAATTTTTCTAATCGCTGAAATAACTTTTTTCATATTGTTGTAAGTAATCTTACTACTAACTTTTAAGTCTCTAGCTCAAAAAAAGTGTTGCCCATACAAAGCTTGCCCCCTTTTTAATCCCCTTAGTGGGGGAATTTTCTAAAACTCTGAAAGTACTTTTTTTTGTTTTTTATTAAGTAATCTTTCTAATAGTTTTAAGTCTAGTTTAAAAAACAGTGTTTCCCACACAACACTGGCTCCCCTTGTTAACCCCCTTAGAGGTGGAGTTTTCTAAAACGCTGCAAGTCTAATAAGTAATTTTTTTGCAAAGTTTTAAGTCTCTAACTCATAAAAAGTGTTGCCCATGCAAAGCTTGCTCCCCTTTTTAACCCCTTTAGGGGTGGAATTTTCTAAAACGCTTTATGTCCTTTTTTTGTATTTTAATAAGTAATCGTTTTACAAACTTTCAAGCTTCTATCTCAAAAAAGAGTTTCCCTCATACAAACTTTGCAAACCTTTTTTAGCCCCTTAGGGGTAGAATTTTCCAAAACGCTGAAAGTACTTTATTTGTATTCTAATAAGTAATCTTTTTATTTTATGTGTATTCTAATAAGTAATCCTTTTATAAAAGTTTTAAGTCTCTAGCTTTTAAAAAAAATGGTTTCCCCATACAAACTTTGCACCCCTATCTTACCCCCTTAGGGGTGAAATTTTCCAAAACGCTGAAAGTATTTACTTTATATGTATTTTAATAACTAATCTTTCTACAAAGTTTAAAGTCTCTTGTTCAAAAACAAAAGGTTCTCCCATACAAACTTAAAAATTGCTAAATCGCAAAGTGAGATATAAAAAAAAAAAGTCCTAGACATTAAATAGATTCCATTATACTCCTCACACTAATATGCTCATATCTGCCAAACATAATTACACGTTTCCCTATAAACACCACCTTACCAATTTAATGACACACTACACCAGATAATTAAGTCCGATATACAAACAACCCACTTTGGCCAACGGCCTTCGCCTATTGCCACACATTGGCCAACTGGTTGACTTGTGTGTGACATAACAATGTTTATTAATAAGCCGCATCGCGGATGCAACGCGTCATTATCATTATACGGTGACGTAATGTCCAATTTCACTACGTCATATCACGTCGTCAAGGGTAGACGAAAATGAACTTAATTACGCCAATAGCATGGTTGGCTTTGGTTACTATAAATTATAATAGAGGTTGAAGAATATAGTCTTGGTTCCCGTAATGTCGCATTCATTCGGACTTCCCAGGGCTTATGACTCAAAAGGCTGTAGCGAAAGTTGGGTGGTCAGTTAATTAGGTAATAAAGTAAAGTACCTATGTAGATTGATGATATGTATACTAAATCTAAAGAAATCTAGTTAGAAACAGTACTAGCACTGATTGGACTAAGACATATACCTAAAGGTCCAAACTCTTCCTAATAGTCCAGTGTATCACCTTAAGTTCCTACATGCATCGTTATTCCGAACATCCTTTATTTAAGATTAATTAAATTTCTGACCATCATAAATCAGAATCTTCACTCTTCTCTTCTTCCGTCCCTGGTCCCAGTTCATTTGGGGTCGGGTCTCCTCACTTTTCTGCGCCAGGACAGTCTGTCCTGGGTTGTCGCTTCAGGCAATTGGGCTCTCTCGAGGTCTCTCTTTATCAAGGACCACCAGGTCAGTGGTGGACGGCCCCTACCGCGTTTGTGTTCAGGTAGGTTTAGGGCAATATTAACAACGTGGACCATCATATCAGAATAACAGTGAAAATTTGCCCATGGTCCAGCCAGATGAACCAGTTAGATAGACCACGGGAAAAGCCAGGACAGGCGAACTATGTCAGCTTATAGAAGTTATAAACTACATAACGAAATTTAATCTAAAAACGAACAGCATTTGAAAGCTCGGCGGCGACACCATGCCGCCAATTTTCAGAAAATACGGCGATATCAGTAGCTGTCATCAAAACTAGTCGAATTGAGCTTGTTTTTAATGGAAAGAGACGCGCCCCAAATCCGCCGTTTGTCCAAGGTGAATCGAATCGCGCCGCAAACAGTGGAATCCATTTGTCAAGCTGACGATTAATTCCAACGTTTATCTTTTCCGAATCTTACATAATAATTGTAATGGATGATCCAAATGGAATCTGAATGGATTTGTTGTTTGGGGAATAAGTTTATATAGAAAGAAAGACCTTAACCAATCAATATATCCTCGTCATATATAACGCCTACGTAACAATACCACTATTTGTAGGTAAATTCAATGAAAAATCAATTTTACGCTTACCGTTACCGATTACCGAGGCTCCAAATAGGCAAGTCGGGTGTACAATGGGTAAGCTGTGAAGACATACTCACGACACGACTTTAAACGATTTCACTGAGATGGTGTTCAATGGATCGGGGAAAAATGAAGTAACAAGAGAAACAATGTAAAAAGACTAATTACTTATCGCTTTACCTGATTGCCGAAAATGGGAGGAATATGGTTTTCGAGTGTCATCAACTCAGCATCATAATTTAAGAGCTTCGCTCTCATCGCTGGAGTAGAAGCCAGAACCCGACATCATACTCAATTATTTGGGGATATTAGTATCTACACAAGGTGGACTGATGACCTGGTAAAGGTCGCGGGAGTCCGCTGGTTGCGGGTGGCGCAGGACCGGTCACTTTGGAACTCTTTGGGGGAGGCCTGTGTCCAGCAGTGGACGTCTTTCGGTTGATATGATGATTAGTATCTACTCGTACGGTGAACGGTGGCTGCCCCATTTGCCATCCGTAGCACAGTACAATGACCAGATACTATGTCAGTAAGTATATCTATTTATTTGGCACAGTCATTGAACGAGCGAGCGAAGCGAACGAAGTTCTATGCTTCATCTCGGGCCAAAATTCGTTCGTATGTCCGGATGTCGCGCTGTCCGGTTGTTCTCCTCGGTCGCATTTTTCAGCCGTTGCTCTTGAAATTTTGTGATTAGGTTCGGTAATTATACAGAATTTTTTATCGATTCAGATTTTGGAATTTAAAAATAAAATATATTTTCGAAAAAAGACAGTCGCGAGTACTATACATCTCATGGAGCAAGCCTGGGAGCAGGTATAAAGGAGAGGGCAAATGCACAAAAGATCCCACTGGGTCAAAGTGCATCCGAAAGGGCCCTCACCTAACACAGAGCCACTAGTTTTGATTCTCAGTTGAGGGAGTAACGTAGTAATATTACTCGTACCTTATTAAACTTTTGCACAGAATTTGACCCATATTCCACCTTTTAAGTGGTGTATTGCTTAAATCCGAATAAACAATACTAAACACACATGAGCTAATGTTTGAATGGTTACAGAATTTGAATGGGCTCCATTTCAAAAGGCGAACATAGTTATAATAAGACGAGAATGGGCCAAGCAACGCCGAGTCACACTGTTTTGTAATATCTTAATTGTAGTGAATACTCGTAGTTTGCGGTTGTGCAAACTTTACGACACCTTATTCAGTAATTGAAAACAATGGTTAGGTTAGGTAGGTTTTAGGCTTTTTATATACTTAATGGCGAAGGCATGTTAATTGGACAGCGCAGTTACTTTTTGAAATGTTATGATCATGTTTATTTTCAAAGTACAAGACTATCATGGAACTCATAACATAATGCAACACAGATGTTATAAAATGTTACATAATATCAACCATTTTTCTTCAACATCATAGTGTTGCATAGCGTTATCCATGTTAAACTATGTTATAACCGCGCTATGTTAACACAGAAAAAAATATTTGTGTAGTAATAAACAAATAAATGTCCTTACTGGGATTCGAACCCTGGACCGCCCGCTTCGTAGGGAGGGGTTCACTTTCACTTTATACCAACTAGGCCAAAGTAGTCGTCTAACTTGTTTCTTCCTTGTATACTCTCGTAATGTGGATATAATGATATCCATAATACGGGTGTCCTACGAAAGGGTCCGGCCACAGCCAGAGGGCCTACCGCGAAAGGCATTCGAAGTTTTCCCTCTCTGTTAGACTTGCGAGTTCATAATTAAGTGCGACAGAGAGGGCAAACTTCGAATGCCGTTCGCGGTAGGCCCTCAGGCCCAAAGGTTTTAAAAGTGAACTTTGCTAAACTTCCAATAGCAAAATTTGACAAAGCGATCAAATCACAGATACCTAAACCACTAAATCTGCATCATGGCACAGAATAAGTAATAGTACTACGTACAGAAGGTTCTCTGTTAACAAATTCCCTGTTTAGGTACGCCAAACGTGCCTAAATGTGGCCATCCCGTTCTATCGCATGCAACGCGCTGCGACCCGTGCGAGCGTCCTGTACCAACACGTGGCAGCCACTGAATAGAGCCCTTCGAAGGGGCGACCGGCATGTACCTGTAGCGATAAACACAAATCGCGAGTGAGCCGCGCCTGATCATGGGCACAACACAAGTATTATACTCATCATCATGATCGCGTTACGTTCTACGTTCTGCTTGCATAATACAGTCTGTCTAATGACAAACAGACACCCTAGCCAATGGATGCCCGCGAATGCAAAGAGATCACAATCCCTCAACTGATTTCGGGACTCGTTGTGTCGAAAGCCAATGCAGATCCCTCGGGGGCTCTGGCGACCTTACTCATCACTAGGAACACAACACCACATACTTATAGAGCGCTACAGGCAAAGGTGTCACCACAAACATGAGAACCGCATCGCTTCAATTTGTAGGTATACAAGTATTCAATGAGCCATCAATATTGACAATGCGGAAGTACCCAATAAGTTAACATACTCCGCGTTAACGTAAACAATGCCACGCGCTACCATGACATAACACAGTTAATGTTTGAATTTTTTTGCTTCCACTTTGCCCCTCCAAAATGAGCCATAACCTTAAGCTGTAAGGTCTCATTTAGAATTTAAGAAGTACAAGTTAAGCCCTTTTTGCAAGTGGTTCTTAAAATAAAGCACACAGTTTTAACTAAATTACGGCAACGCTCTGATAACCCGCTGACTAAGGCGGTCAAATTGCCGGAGTAACCTCGAAATTGGGATTGTCTAGGACAAATATTTTCATGTTAAGTAACTTTTAGGAATGTAAAAATAAGTACTTAATCTAGAAATAATGAATTAGTACTTTGAATGAATAAAATTTCTAACATTCCTAACTTACGGTCTCAATACAAATATGATATTACTGTCCCAAAAGTAAGTACATCCATCTACATCAAAAGTACATTCATATCAGCCATGCGCATTTTTAACAATCCTTCTGTAGAAATAAAAAGCCTGGAAGGAAATAACTTCAAAAAGTGTTTAAAAAACTTTTTAATTGATAAGGTTTTCTACAACCTAAGTAAACGAATATCATAGTAATGTGTAATATTATAATGTAGTAATTTTTAGGGTTCCGTAGCCAAATGGCTAAAAACGGAACCCTTATAGATTCGTCATGTCTGTCTGTCTGTCTGTCTGTCCGTCCGTATGTCACAGCCACTTTTTTCCGAAACTATAAGAGTTATACTGTTGAAACTTGGTAAGTAGATGTATTATGTGAACTGCATTAAGATTTTCATATAAAAATCGAAAAAAAACATTAAGTTTTAGGGGTATACACAGAACTGCAATTCAAAAAAATTTTTTTCATTATACCCATACGTGTGGGGTGGGGTATCTATGGATATGTCTTCAAAAATGATATTAAGGTTTCTAATATAATTTTTTTCTAAACTGAATAGTTTACGCGAGAGACACTTCCAAAGTAGTAAAATGTGTGTCCCCCACTGTAACTTCTAAAATAAGAGAATGATAAAACTAAAAAAATATATGATGTATGACTTCCACCGAAAATTGGTTTGAACGAGATCTAGTAAGTAGTTTTTTTAATACGTCATAAATCGTAAACCGCAATTTATTTTACGGAACCCTTCATGTGCGAGTCCGACTCGCACTTGGCCGCTTTTTATAAATAAAATTGTAACTAGGTTAAGATTTATAAAATTGTATGCCCGAAAAGGGTAAAACTGTTGGAACCCATAACATCATGCTTCTACCTTTGTACACTATTCATCATTTAGGTTTTATACAATATTTTTTCTATTTCTATTTATTATCATTATCATATTAGCCGAAAGACACTGCTGGATATAGGCATTAGGCACCCAAAGAGAGCCACAATTACCGGTCTTGCGCCACTCGCATCCAGCGGACTCCCGCGACCTTTACCAGGTCATCAGTCCACCTTGTGGTGGGTCTTCTTGGCGGAACGGTTCTTGTGTGCAATATAAATAGAAATAATTTACTTTAAAAACAAAGTTTTGACCGACGAAAAATCAATCATCCCCTATTTTCCTACTCGGTTAAGGTTGGTTTTTTTTTCCAAATTTATATGGAACCAACTTCGGGGTATACCCTTTCCAATAAAAAAAGAATTATCAAAATCGAACTACTCTGTAGAAATATATGCGTGGTCATACATAAAAATATATATATATATATATACGCGTCGACTTGAGAACCACCTCCGTTTTTTTCGTCGGTTGAAAAATGGTGTATACTTCTACATAATAAATATTAGGGGACAGTCGCCCATAAATCAAACTCGCCCCATAATAAACCCAATAAGGCTCTTATGGGTACTAGACGATGATATATTTACTTTCAGACTAGCTGCCCTCATATTGTCCATTCAGAGAACGCAAGCGAAGCTGCGGGATAAAATATGTATAGTCTATGTCAATCGTGAAGGTTCATTCTATATACTGTTGAAAGAGTTTTGGAAATCAAATGGGTTCAAGTAGTTCCAAAGATTATCCCCTAATTACTTGCTTTGTAGGTGTTGTGTTTTGTAAGATTACCCCAAACAAAAAACACAACACCACACAATATGTACCTACAGACTACAGATCAAGTTATGGTGTTATCATGGCTGCAGTCCCCTGTAAGCCAGAAGCCCCGATGTACCACATCTCTACAAACTAATAGTATGTGTCCCAATGTATGTTTATGTACAAGTGAATACTTTATTGTACACAAGACATCGGTAAAAATACCTACAGAAAAAATTGGTTCATCATCATAATCGTCATATCAGCCGAAACACGTCCACTGCTGGACATAGAACTCCCCCAAAGAGTGCCACAATGGCCGGTCCTGCGCCACCCGCATCCAGCGGACTCCCGCGACCTTTACCAGGTCATCAGTCCACCTTGTGGGGGTCTACCCACGCCGCGCCTTCCGGTACGTGGTCGCCACTCGAGAACCTTTCCGCCCCAACGGCCATCGGTTCTACTTGCAATGTGCCCCGCCCACTGCCACTTAAGTTTAGCGATTCGGAGGGCTATATCGGTTAAGTAAAGTATCGGTAAAATTAGTTAAGTTGGTACAAAGGCGAACTTATCCCTGTAAGGGATCTCTTCCAGTCAACCTTTGAGCAATTGAGACGAGATCAGGAACTAAAAGACAGACAAACTAACATGTGTAAGTTTACATAAACGTATTTACCTCTATGCTAAAGCAAATGAATACTACAAGCTAGTACACAATAAAATAATAATATTATACAAATACTGTACATAAGTATACATACATCTAGTCATGTAGAGTCTGTGACTGTGATCCGCATATTACAAAATAATACCAACGCAGAATTCAATATACTTAACTTAATTTCGCACAGTGGAATAGTACTAATAGGCATAGTTATAATTGTTATAAATCAGTGTCCGATTACACTGAGTTTCATAAAAAACGGTAGCAAAACATAATTTCAACTAGCTGTTTGTATCCACTCTACGTAACATGTTATGACCAGTGTAACAGTAATAGGTAATACCGATAGGAAATCAGCTAGCTAATAGCATTCAGAACACTTTCACGATCTGGGGGTAATGTCTAGAATTAGATCATATCTTCCGCTCCACTAGGAAATGGACCATTCACTCATTGTACAATCGTGACCGATGAAATGGATACCGTAGACGGTGGTGGCTGATTGATTTAAGCAGCATTTTATTACTAGTTAAGGACTAAAAAAAATTAACACCTAGACGTCTGTATAGAATACATCCAGCAGGCAATTTAGAGACTTCAAACTCTGTGTTTGTGCGAAACGGTTGTGCGTGTCTGTGCTATAACTAACATCACAAAACCTTCTGAAGCATTGAAGCTTAATTTGATGCCTCATTTCCAATTTATATATGACTAGCTACGTAGCTACTCGCGCGGTTTCGTCTGCGTATTGCAAACAATGCAGGGAAAACCGCGGGATATAATATAGCCTACAACAATTCAGAAAGTCCATTCTACACGCAGGTGAAATAATTTTTGAAATCAGATTAGTGGTTCCGGAGATTAAATACCTACCCAAAACATACAAAATACAAAACTACAATCTCACCGACATTTTCTTTTTATTATATTATTTTTAGGTCAGGCAACGAATGCTCAAAAAAAGGTATAGAGGGAAATGCTTGGGACCCAATTTTTGACTTCGTAACTTTGCTTGGACTAGTTAGGAGATGAACATGTCAAAAATTCCCTGCCAATAGAACTTGAGCCATTGAAGGTCCCATTTTTCGGTTTTTTGCTTATATCTCGGAAACTATGCGTCCTAGCGCGCTATAAAACTTGTAGCCAATTCAATCAGTTTTCATTATGTATACTAGAGTAATCATGTCGCTCCCTCCAGCTCAAGGGCTACGGGCTGGGACTTTTGATAATGTTCATCTCCTAATTAGTCCAAACAAAGTTACGAAGTCAAAAATTGTGTTCCAAGCATTTCCCTCTATACCTTTTCGATGCCTGACCTATATAGATTGCACAAGGTACCTAATTGATTTTTAGAGGAGAAGAAAGAGCTGTGATGTAAGTTGAAAACATAAACTGAATAAGTTTCTTTAGCGAAAATAAATCTTTAACATTTATTAAAATTTAGGAATTTGATATATCTAGACAGACACAGACGCGACTGTATTAGATAAGTATACCTACTAACATGACCCACAAAATATACTGAATCTTAATAGAACGCAAATGTATGTCGTACGAGTATGTGTAGTTTTAGTAAAAATATCTGGCCCCCAAAGCTCCTAGAATGAGTCGGAATCAGCACACAATTATCCTCATGTTAAAATGGATTACGTAGTGTTGCTAAATGAATAGTAAACCATCAAACTATTGTAATAAAGTATAAATTACAAAATATAATTAAAATCATAAAAATATATGGATAAATAGATGTATTTTTTTTATTGTCCGAGAGTAAATTTAAATGTACCAATTGAATCATTACGCTTTTATAGAAACAAAATTGTATGACAACTATATGGACCTAAACGCAGTATTTCACGCTCGAGACAGAAATTTACTTGATATTCCATATAACGATTAATACCAATATTACACTGTGAAGTAGGGTTGCCAACCGTACTATATTATATAGTATTGTACTATATTTTGACTCTTTGTACTATATACTGTTGAAGAAATATATAGTACGCGAAAATACTATATTTTGGGGGACCTTAAGAAGTGCTTCAAATTGCCGAGGTTTTACTAAATAGCAGTGGTGGAGCGCCCATACAAGCCTATAGTTATATATTCTAAAAAACAATTTCATAACTTTTTTGTTTTGGTTTGCCCATAGAACATTTTCACGCGCCGCCACTGTAAATAGGTACATTGGCCAGCCAAGTACTATATTTTTTTTACAGTGTACTATATTTTTGTCGTTTTTTTCTGGAAAATACTATATTTCCCCCAAAATTAGTTGGCAACCCTACTGTGAAGTCATCATTCAACATCAATTAGTATGAAGCGTTTCGCCTGCCGCCAGCGAGGGTCCCTCTTTAACTCAAACTTGGGTATTTATGTTCTTTAATTGTAGTTGCTTGCAAATACAAACATTTATTCCTCTCCAAAAACTGGTTCGAATGGAATCGTAAAAAAAAATAGGGAACAAGCCTATTTTGCATCTTTATGAAACTTTTCCTTAATATTGTTTTTACCTCTGAATAACATATAAGATAAGCTATAATTTATACGCGTACAAAGTCGCGGACAGAAGCTCGGCGACGGTAAATAAAAAAACATAGAGCAGCATATAAAATAAACAACATATAATTTACCTTACGTTCCATCACAGACCAAGGCTCCAAAAACGACAAAATAAAATATTATTTTGTCGTTTTTGGAGCCTTGGTCTGTGATGGAATTACACTTGCTTTAAACTAAACCGAACTTATGCAAGATCACAAGCAGTTAAGGTGGTTCGATTGCCATACAAAGCGTTATTTGACATTCGCAGGCTAACGGCGTGATATTTTAAGAAACTTATGTACCAAACTTTCATCAATTGGCTTCCCATTTGCGCCAAATTCCCCCTTTCCTAGAATAAACTTGTATAAACTAGATTAATTTGAGAAAAATAGTTTTCCCAAAATATCACGTGACAAACCAATTTCTTAAATTAATCTAGTTTATGTAAGTTTATTCTAGGAAAGGGGGAATTTGGCGCAAATGGGAAGCCAATTTATGAAAGTTTGTTACATAAGTTTCTTAAAATATCACGCCGTTAGCCTACGAATGTCAAATAACGTTTTGTATGGCAATCGAACCCCCTTAACAAAGAAGCTTATTAAATAACTGTCAGGTGAATAAGTTGTCAATTTCCTTCGACAAAACCACTTACGTTAAAACGGCGTATGCTTTGTTCGCGGCTGAATGGTTTACTTACCTGCAAAAGACAAATTATAGTATTAGCTTGAGCAACAATACAAAATTGACATTGTAATAGTCCATTGAAGCCAGCGAAATGTTTTATTGATACAGTTACGACAGGTGACGATGTACAACAATTTATGATTAGTTCATACAAAACATTTATGTTGGCATCAATTTCAATCGACTAACTTATGTAATGCTGAAGATCTATCATAAGGGAAGAGATTTCAAACACAGGCTAACCAATAAGTTGCTCTAGATTTTAACAAAATAAAAATAAAAAAACAAGAAAAAATGTCATTGTTATTGACCTAAATTCATGTTGCGACAAACCCAGATTGGTTTTGTAAAACCAGCATAAAATAATACTTTAACATAGTCACACAAAGTTTCCCATGAAGACAACCTGATATCAATATCCTCTTAAACCTTTCTGAACGAAGTAACAGTTACGTTACGACATATCGTGAGGTATAATCTCATAAATCAATTTATAAATGTATATGGTATAATTAGTTTATGACCCCCGTGTCCACGAGGCCTGCACCCAGAGTGTAAACGATTACTGTGATACGCACATTAATACCCAGTTACCCAATACGTTCCAGGTTCGAGAAACAAGCAGCCCCAACAGCCAGCATCTCGATGAGGTCTAACATGGTTGTTCCCCGCCTACCAACCAGCTGCAAGCCAATGAGAAGGAGCAAGCCTCCAGACAAGTCCCGGACAAGAACACTAGTCGACAGACCAAAACTATAGCACATGTCACTTCATCACAAACTACTTGGATACTAGCCGCACACACTGGCCACAAGTAAAACTAAGAATTCTAAAATCAAACTAGTTCTAAGAGAACGTATGTATACCGATAAAAAGAGGAACAAAGAGCGTCCAAAAGTAATTCTAAAATCAAAATACTAGTAAGTTAGTGGCAACGGAAACTGGACAAAAAACAATTGAGGGGGTGAGAAAAGAATTCTAAAGTCTGAATACTTATAGGATACTGACAATTCATTCTCACGAAAAAGGATAATTGGGAGGTTAGAAGAGAATTCTAAAATAAAACCGCTTCGAAAATACTGGCCATTCACATTTGCAAAAAAGGAAACAATTGAACTACACTCAAAATGGGTGTCCAAGTGCTCTTAGCTTCCACGGCATTGAAGACGGTGAGCGTGACCGGTCTCTGGCTGATCCCACTGTTGCTGGGAGCGCTGACGTATCACAACTACAATTCCCATGACCCAGAATCGAGGGTCATAGACAAGGAGCCGAGGAGGGAGTACGACTTTATAGTCGTCGGAGGTGGTTCAGCGGGGGCGGTGGTCGCGAATAGGCTGTCTGAAGCCAAGCAATGGAACACAGTCTTGTTAGAATCTGGTAAGACTTTATTTTAAGTTTATTTTTTAGTATTTAACGAAATCTTCATCGCTCTTTCTCACTTCTTAAAATGCAATCGAATTATCAGAATGCATTGTTTCGCCGAATTTTCATTTCATCGCATCTTTGGTACTCAGAAACCGTTAACTTTTTAGGTACGGGTAAAGGTCATTCTGTAGAACCCATTAGGTTAGGTTTGTTGTGTAACAATCTTGAAAAGTTTACTGATTCTGTAAAAAATGGCTTTCGTTGAAATGAAAATTCTGCGAAACATACTCGTACATTCAATGGAACATTTGTCGGTAAAACAAGGTACAACAATATGTCCTCGTATATATAAGTTACGATCCAACAAACAAACTTCTGTGATTTGCTGTGTATTGTCAGATAACGACTAACTGATCAATATAACCTACTGTTTATCCGAATATTGCGCAAAAAATAACTGTTATGTATCTACAATTATTTCACGTAAACAGAGTTGCAAGAATATTTTTCTTAATGAGGTATGTAAATCTTCGCTTTTACTAAACCACTGACGCAAACGGGATATCGAACCCTGTAGGAATCTACCTCTCTCTCTGAATTGTGTTGTGTTAACTACAAATTTAAAATTTTCATTGAGCTTAGTCATAATATATTATAATTGGTTCAAGTTATTTACATTAAAAGTCAATGTAAACCGGAACAGCAATCAGTTACCCAATTGATAATTAAATTAAATCAAGGTAATTAACATTACGCTTTAAACAAATTTAAAAATACCTTAAAAGGCAACGTGCATAAGTGTTATTAGTATGATATAAGTATTCGTAAATAACCCTGAAATAGTGCGTGTTGTTAGGGGATTCCGTCGAACAAATACTTCACTTTCGGATACCAACGCCACATTTTAGTATGTTGTTAGGCATGTCCCCTGGATTCCAAAACTGCTGAGAGACAATCTCGGAGGATTGTTTACCGGTAGTTTTGGAAACCAGGGGACATGCCTAACAACAAACTAAAATATGGCGCCGGTATCCGAAAGTGAAGTATTTTCCACTAACAACATGCACTAAAGGCAGCCTTTGAGTTGATTTTATTGCCTATACGGAAGTACGGTCCGGTAGTATTTAAGCTTTTAATATACTTAACACTTGTTTAAAAGGAAGTGCTTTTAAACGTAATACTTCCACTGAAAACCAAAAAATTCAAAACTTGATCCTAAAGGCCATGCCAGGATAAGCTAAGTGAATCTGCCCCCAACGAGTTTTGGCTTGTAATTTTTTTTATTGATTAGTCTTTCTATTAGTATCGAGTATGCCAAATTTCAGCTCCCCAAACTTTATCGTTTCTTAAAAAAAAAAAAAATCTGATCTTATATTATATTACATATTTATTACGGGACAATCTAACACAAATCAACCTAGGCCCACGGTAAGCTCAGTAAGGCTTGTGTTGTGGGTACTAGGCAATGATATATATATATAATAGATACATACATATAGATACTTATATACATACATAATAAAGACAATTATATGATATTAATTTTAGGACATATTGCCATACAAAAACTTGAAAAAAAAAAGTTTATTTTTAAAACATTTCCATAAAGTATTATCACGTCAGCGACACATCCAGATTTTTCACCAAAGTAAGCCTCTTTATAAAGTTATAAATATCAATGCGATTAGTTTTAACGAGCGGGTATGCATAAAAATGTATAGTGATGTATTCATTAAAAAAAACACATTTTTCTACCACAAATAAAATAAAGTAGTTATATTCATTTGATAGCTTATTAAAGAGGCTTACTTTGGTGAAAAATCTGGAGGTGTAGCTGACGTGATAATACTCAAAAAAATTTTTTTAATAAATTATTATTTTTTCAAGTTTTTGTATGGCAATATGTCCTAAAATGAATATCATATAATTGTCTTTATTACATGCACAATATACGTGACTCACGTCAAAATCGGCCGGCTAGAAAAAAAAATATGGAAGAAAGATCAGATTTCGTATTTTTTTTTTTAAAGGATAAAGTTTGTGGAGCTGAAATTTGGCATACTCGATACTAATAGAATAACAAATCAATAAAAAAAATTACAGGCCAAAACTCGCTGGGGGCAGATTCACTTAGCTTCTCCTGGCATGACCTTTGTTAACAAAAGTGTCCACTTAGAAGCCAAAAATGTGCGTTAAGTGATCGTATGTATCATCATACGAACTAATTCGATGGAAATTACTGGCATAGGCGTTGTCAGTGTCACACAGCCTTAATTAGAGCATATGCGGTAGACCCGGATCAGTTTTGTCAGACACAGGATGTTCCATACGTAACTTAGTACAGATGTAGTGCATAATGGTTTCCCATCGTTTTTTCACTGAAACGTACGAACGTGTCTTGCTATTTCAGTCGGTCACGGTACAAAAAGTACCGAGGTTAACTGATGTAGCATGACAAATACGAACATTTCCGAGAAAATATGATGGTAAATGATTATTCACTACATTTACTATTATTTATTCTGTGCCAAAACTGTACAACTGCCTCAAATTTGAACAATGTCTTCCAGGTCCGGATGAGAACGAGATCACCGACGTGCCCTCGCTGGCGGGCTACCTCCAGCTCACCAAGCTGGACTGGCAGTACAAGACCGAGCCGACGGCGCACGCCTGCCTCGGCTTCAAGAAGCGCCGCTGCAGCTGGCCCAGGGGAAAGGTACACTTTACCATATCGAGGGAGTTTAGCTTCAAGGGTTTCTGCCTTCTGGCCAGGGCGCGACTGCACGGTATGTCCCCTTGTCCCCACCGACAGATTAGACCAATTGGGAATGGATGAAAATTTTAGAAGTGCCTGATTATTTTTTTGGTGATAGGAATAACCTTCCTTAGCACAAGAAAAAAGTTGCCGACTTTTCAGCTGCGTCAATTATTTTTGAAAAATATACAGTTTCCTCACTTGGATCAAGGAAAGTGTCTCTTCGCCGTCCTAAACCCAAAACGTAAGTGAGGAAACTGTTTATATGCTTCAAAAATAATTGACGCAGCTGAAAAGTATGCAACTTTTTTCTGGTGCTAGAAAGTTACCTATTCCTATGACAAAAAAAAATTAGGCACTTCTAAAATTTTCATCCATTCCCCATTGCGGCGCGTCAATCCAGTGTATGTATAATACTATTTATCTTCTCATGTTGTAGATATAAAATACGATTCAGTAGTACACTTACTTCATCTATTCATCTAAAATCTTTATCCATTTTGTTCCAGTAAAAGACATCAACGAAAACTAAGCCTTCTCGAACGAAAACTGCATCTTGTGTCGGCGCCCTCTCTCGGCGCTGTCATACACCACGGTTTCTTGTGAACGCTACGACCAACTACTTGCGCGGCTGTTGTAAACTCCTATTCGATTCTTACATGCTCGTTTGGAGGGGCGCCGGTAGATGGCGTAAAACGCAAGATTTTACAGTTTAGTTTTTTTTTATTTCAGGTACTTGGCGGATCCAGTGTACTCAACTACATGATCTACGTACGAGGCAATCGATACGACTTCGACCAGTGGGAGCAATCCGGCAACCCCGGCTGGGGCTACCGGGACGTCTTGAAATACTTCATCAAGTCCGAAGACAACAGAAACCCATACTTAGCAAAGAGCGCATACCATGGGCGGGGAGGGTACCTCACCGTCCAAGAGGCACCATGGAGGACTCCTTTAGTCGCTGCTTTCGTCGAAGCTGGAGTCGAAATCGGGTATGAGAACAGGGATATTAACGGAGAAATTCAGACTGGGTTCATGATCGCTCAAGGCACGATACGTCGAGGCTCGCGCTGCAGTACCGCCAAAGCGTTCCTGCGACCTGTGAGGACTCGAAGAAACTTGGATATCTCCTTAAACTCCCAAGCCACCAGGATTCTAATCCACCCTCTCACCATGAAGGCGTACGGAGTCGAGTACATCAAACACGGGATGAGAAGAGTTGTCTACGCGAGAAAAGAAGTGATACTATCCGCTGGAGCCATCAACAGTCCTCAACTCCTTATGCTTTCAGGGATTGGCCCCAAAGAACATTTAAAAGACGTCGGCGTTAAGGTCCTGAAGGATTTGCCAGTTGGCGAAAATCTGCAAGACCACGTCGGTGTAGGAGGATTAACATTTCTAGTCGACAAACCTGTTGCAATCGTCCAGAATCGCTTCCAAGCTTTCCCTGTCACTATGAACTACGTTGTCAATGAGAGAGGACCCATGACGACATTGGGAGGCTTGGAGGGAATCGCTTTCGTGAACACGAAGTACGCGAACAGTTCTGGACTGTGGCCTGACATTCAGTTTCACATGGCGCCCGCGTCTTTCTCGTCTGATAATGGACAGATAGTGCGAAAGATTCTAGGTCTTACGGATGAAATATACAATACAGTCTACAAGCCTATAGCGAATAAGGATGCTTGGACGATAATGCCTTTGCTGCTAAGGCCGAATACGCGAGGCTACGTGCGTTTGAGGAGTTCCAATCCTTTCCACTACCCGATAATGAACCCTCGATACCACGAGGATCCCTTAGACGTGGCCAGGCTTGTAGAGGGAATTAAAATAGCATTGCAAGTGGCAGAAGCGTCGCCTTTTAAGCAGTTTGGTAACAGGTTATACATGAAGCCGCTGCCGAGTTGTAAACACTTTAAATACATGTCTGACGAATATATTGAGTGTCAAGTCAGGCATATTTCTATGACGATATATCATCAGTCGGGGACAACTAAGATGGGGCCGTCTTGGGACCCTGAAGCGGTGGTAGATTCTAGATTAAGGGTGTACGGCGTAGAAGGTTTAAGGGTCATAGACGCAAGTGTAATGCCGACTATTGTGAGTGGCAACACTAACGCCGCCGTCATCATGATAGGAGAAAAAGGTGCAGATTTGATAAAGCAAGACTGGCTCAGTAAGAATCGATGACATTCATTTTATATGTAGGTTAAAATGTCAAGTTACCAATATAAATAATTAGTATACAAAATGCCAATTTTAGAGAATATTTAAAATAAAATAGACGAACATTGATAACTGTTTACATTTTCATTCAAGTAAAGTTACCTAAATTATATACTTATTTATGTTTGTCTACGTTTGCAAATTATGTAAATATGTTTCTTCTATTATAAAGATTCCTCATGGGCACTTCCTACTTCTAATTGTTATTCTTAATATTTAAATGAATAGTTTAAGCGTAGTTTAGCATAGCAAAGGAGAACTGACTAGTAAAATAGCAACTTCGCCAGATATTTAGTTTTGTAATAGTGCTTTGATAGTCAATTCAATTCAAAATTTGTTGACATTGTATTAATTTTATATTATATCTTTATTTTTTCTTTGTTTTTGACGATCGTGATAAATAATCTTATTTTTTTGACATGAAAGCAAATTTGTAATGTAATTTTTTATCATGAAATAAATAATCTAATCTAATCTAATATCAGCATCATCTTGTGAAATTGCTATTTGACGGTACGATTTCTTCTTTGACTCTGACACACTAATACATTATGTACTTCATATGTAAATTAAAAAAGGCTCTCTGGCACGTAGTTGTGTACTGTTGTTCATGTAATGTCTCTCCAAACAGGTCACAACTGCATACAACTCGGGTCTTTCTTAAGTTTCTTACCTTTACTTTCTAGTACTGGTAACGAACAAGTACTTGCAAACTTAAACATGTTACTTGTGAAACCAAAAAGTAATTATACTTGTATTTTAAGTGCGCTAATATTTTTAAGTTACTATATCCATCATCACAAACAGGTCACCTTCTCCACTGCTTTAAGGTTGTAGACAACCTTAACTTTTAATTTAAATTAATTAGATTAAACGTCAAGTATGGGCTAATCTTGGTGTAAACTCTTGGTTGAATTAATTGACAGTTAAGCCGAGCTATTCGTATGCCCAGTACGATTTGTGGTATTTACGATTCCATTGTCGTACGATTCCGTTTCAGTCGCGTAAGTTTTTACTCATCGTAACAAAGAAAGACGAAAAAGGTCCGTATTTTTTATGGCAGTACCTTTAATGATAATACAAGTACCGCAATTACCAAACAAATTCTGCCTTTATTTTCAAAAATATGGGATGCAAACAAAATCATGCGCTCATTGGAATGCAACTCTCAAAGGACGAATACCCACTTAACTGGTCAATGATACCGCTTTTGTGAGTCTTGGATGTTACATCGTTTGAACAGCCTTACTGAAGCAAAAACGAATACCCATTACCCACTTAACTGGTCAATGATACAGCTTTTGTGAGTCTTGGATGTTACATCGTTTGAACAGCCTTACTGAAGCAAAACCGAATACCCATTACCCACTTAACTGGTCAATGATACAGCTTTTGTGAGTCTTGGATGTTACATCGTTTGAACAGCCTTACTGAAGCAAAAATATTATAATTTATCATCCCTGTATTGTCATACAAAAGACAAAAAGCCGCAACATTATTATTTAAAAACTACAAACAAAAAAATGTGGTGCCCCATTATCATTATTTTACACATAAAAGACTCGAAAACAAAGAAACTTTAACGTCTGTCCTGGTAGACATAATCCATAACAACTTTTTGTAAATTTATATTTAGCCACACGGATAAAAAGGTGTTTTGGCACAAGAAGATCCTTTTATTCGACGCAAGCAAGAGTCTTGAAATAATAAATGTTTCATAAAAAACAAGTCAAGTCAAGTCGGTCAAGTAAAGACTCACATGAATATTATATTACACACTGTCACAAATTGACGATAAAGTTTATTCACCTTAACATGAACACCAAAATTAGGCGTAGTTTGATTTGTTTGATAAATTATAATGCTGTTAAGAATAGGAAAAACAATAGTCAACATTAATAGTAGTTTATGTAACTGTACATAATGAAGGGCAGTAATCACGAGTGTGGGTTTATGAAACGAGCGTTAGCGAGTTTCATAATAGGATCAAACGAGTGTTTTAATGCTTAATTATGTATAGTTACAATACATACACTACTTTATTTATCCACATCTTATATTTAAATACTCAATTATGTGTTCGGGTACCATTAGAATTACCGCCATTGCACCGCCATGGCCGACTAGATTTTAAATAATGACCAACTCCACCAGACCAGACCAGACTTCCATAATAACATCGATTATCTATGTTATTATGATTTTTCATACATTATGATTATAATTATTTTTTTTATTTATTTATCTCACAAAAACTTAAACGCTAGTTTTTCAAAATATGTTCCGCCAACAAACTGAGGACAGTTTGTTGGCGGATAATACCACTGACATTGGATATTTGTGCCAAGTTGACCCTGTCTACGAAGCCGGCCGTCTCAGGTTCGAATCCCAGTATGGGCATATATTTGTTTGATGAGCTTGAATATTTGTTCCTGAGTCTTAGATGTTTTCCATGTAATTATTTTTCATCAATATAAGTATGTATATTGTCGTCTAGTACAGTGTTTTTTAACCTTTTTCATCGCACGACCCCCCTATAGTAAGAATCCAAGCAGCCGCGACCCACAGGTTGAAAAACACTGGTCTAGTAGTTCTAGTCTACCCATAGACCATAATACAGTCGACTTCAAAGATATGTGGACTTTTGCACCTTATTTCATTGCAATATGGCGAAAAATGTATCCCTCTACACCTCGTTGACGCCCACTATACAATCTTTGCTTAATTTGGGACTATATCGATTTGTGTACGATTTTCGCCAATATTTATTTTTTATTTATACTGACTTGATTTAATTTTGCCTGGCCTATTACGGTTGTCATTCCAAGAAGATGAACTAAGAGTAAAATAGTGCCATAAGCTGCTATAGTTTATAGTTATAGTTGTAAGTAGTGCTTAAGCCTTAATGCCAAAATTTGTACTTGATATACAGCAAGAAGGCGATGCACGCTAGTAAAAGTAATCATCACATTACAGCATTAGTAGTAAAAGGAAAACAAGTCGTCCGCTTACGGCAGGTTGGACCAACTAACGATTACAGTAAATATGTCATTCCATAGAAATATGTCAAACTTTTCATACATTTCAAATTTTAACGAACACCGATTTACTTACGATTACGATAGAAACTTACGATTACAGACGGTTTGGTGCAACCCACCCTTAGGCCTAATGTACACTTGTAAGTTACTTACGTAAGTTCAGTACAAATACTGCTCACGTAAGTCGTCTGTAAGCAATATTTGTACTGAACTTACGTAAGTATCTTACAGGTGTAAAGGCCGCCTTAATGCAAAACCCAACTAATACATACATACATAGAGTACTCGTAGTAGAGAAACATATATGTCAACAAAAGTGCAATCTTTTCATTCGTGGGAATAAAAAACCATGATTGTCTAAACAAAACGATAATAATTTGATTCTTATTTGTAACAAGCAAATAAATGTAGTTAGCAAAATGTTTGGATGGAAAGCGATACCAAAACATCATCATGGCTCTGACTATACTTACTTACTTACTCCGTTGGCTCAGCGACCCAAAATGAGTCTTGGCTTCCGACTTGGAGAGTGCATTTTTCTCGGTTCTGCGCTAGCTCTTGCCAATTGCAGATTTGGAGCTCGCTCAGATCCGCCTGTACCATGTCGCTCCAGCGGTACCTTGGACGTCCGACCGGACGTCGACCTTCCGGACATGGCTCTGACTATACCTATCCAGAATCCCTACCCCCTTTCCATGGACCACCGAGGCGCGGGGCGGGAGGGATAGGTATACCGGATGCATGTAAGAGTCTAGTGGCCTGTCTGACCGGGGGGGTAATCATGTAACGTTCCGAAAACGCGCGTCGGTACGATTTAACTGTAAATTTTCCATATAAAAAGTGACATTTAGACCTACCCGACGTTCGTACAATGCGTTACGTGATCGACCTGCGGACACACAAAGAACTTTAAGAGGACATTAAACTGGTTGTCCCGTCGATACAAAAAAAAGTTAATTTGAGATCCGGCTCTCGACTGCTTCCCCCTCCAAAGTTACCAATCTAAACCCTTTTTCATATAGGACGTGTACAGAAATCGTCGTGAGTCACTCCACAAAAAACTTAGCATTAATCGCAGTAAGAAATATTCCACGCCTAATTGATCGCCCGGTTTTTCCTTTCTTGCCCGTGTGACGTCCTCATGTACGTCAAACAATTATTCGATAGTAATCAAAGTTACAAACATGTACCTACTTATTATTGTAATCAAAATCGTTTATCTGATTGGGAATGTAAATACTGTATTGTAATTGTTTTATGTGTACTATTGTTTATAAATATATGAGTGTTACCATTTTACTGATTTTTATTCTACATAGTTTTGACCACCATTCGCTAAATAATAAATGTCATAGCAAGACAATTTTTTTGCTAGAAAAAAGCGAAAAGCTTTAATTAGAACTACTTACTGACTAAAGTGTTTGGAAAACAAACTGACCTCTTGGGATAGAAGATCTTCTAGTGTGCAAGAGATAGCATTATCACATCAGTCGCCAGTTTAATATGACAATACTTAACCAAAGTAATTCGGTTTTGAATTATTACGGTTTTTATTGTTAGATAATAGCCACATAGTTAACAGGATTGAGGTCGCCTGACCATATTAATATAGTTTAAATCACAGTAACAATTAATCACTTTAATTATAACAGTTTTATCCAAGTTACAACTAATGATGCAATCATACAAATACTATTAGGGACACCGTATGCAAGGTGCATTGTTCTACATTACGTTATCATTTTAACAATTAACATTTAGATGGTAGATAGTGAATACTAGGAATAGAGTGAACAGAGACAGAAGTAAATATCACAAGAAGCACGTCTGGCTGTGCCCAGAGGAGTGCTAGTCCTTACACTTATGTATGGTAGTAAAAGTCAAAGTCAAGTAAACGCAGTTGAAAAGAGAGCTTTGCGAAGTATGTGTATGGTGACATTGAGAGGTTTAATAAGAAACAGTGTAATAAGTGCGGAGGAAAGCATATCCCAATATATTTATTATTTTATTTGCTATATAACAGAAATATAAAAATAAAGTTAAGTCAAAATAAAAGTGGTGTCCCCATACAAAAAACTTGTAATACGCGCTAAACAACCGGCCAACGCGACGGTGTGTCGTCGGCGGCGCGCGGCACTACATAATTATACACAGAACAGAAGTAAATCTCAATACCTGCCTAGTGTTCTTTACAAAAAGTAATGATATTCCACCAAAGACATAAATGTAAAAAAGGAGAGCCAAGTTCAATACAAAAATTATGCTTGGCTGTGGGCTTCGCCGCAAAAGAAAGGAGATCTAAATGAGTGCCAAGTTCTATGCAAAATCCAAATATGTATTTATAGGAACAAAATAACATTATGAACAAGTTTATTAGATACCTATAACAATTGCTGTTATTTAAAAATGTGAGATCTTAACGTAGGTTAGATTTGACTTGGCCAGTTTTTATCAGAATCAATATATATATATGTTGAATAACTTTATAAAATGACTTTTACTTTCAGGTAATTATTCTGGCTCGATTTAGATATGTTTATTTCACCGCTCGCTTTTCGCTCTTGTCAATATGACAATAAAGAATATATTGTCAATATTATAATAAAACACCGGCCAAGTGCGAGTCAGACTCGCGCACGAAGGGTTCCGTACCATTATCAATATTTTTTTTTTTTTTTTTTAGTATTTGTTGTTATCGGCAACAGAAATACATAATCTGTGAAAATTTCAACTCTCTAGCTATCACGGTTCTTGAGATACAGCCTGGTGACAGACAGACGGAGGGACGGACGGACAGCGAAGTCTTAGTAATAGGGTCCCGTTTTACTCTTTGAGTACGGAACCCTAAAAAGGAACGTGTTTTAGTTATCTTCACAGTCTGAAATAATTAACTTACTTACTTACTGAAATAATGTTAATCATCTTTATACACCCACTTATAAACAATATGTAAGACAGTGGTCAGTGCTGATACCGCACTGCATTTTGACACAAAATATGTTCAAGAAAATCGTTAACGACAGTGTCTAAAAATCAACTAATCATCCACATTATCCAAATGGGTGTAAGCACAAAATCCTAATCAAAACGAACTATATCTACGTCCGGCTAATTACTAACCTAATGACAGACACATAAGTGGCCATTGATTTTTGTGAATTTTCCAGATGTTTGATTCAGTATTGTGCACTACTGTTAATCGATCAGTCAAATTATTACCTTTGCCGTGACAGGAGCGCGCAGAGAGAAATGAAGAACCGCTGGACTATATACTTGAGGTAGGTACTTTTTATTACAAGTTTTATATTATCTTGACCTGGTCGTATGTATGTAAATATATAAGTTGTCCGTCAAAATTTGCAATCAATTTTTCAGTCAATTGCCGTTATCCGATTGAGCATAAATTTTGGGTGAGATATAGAGTTGGGTGAGGGTGGGTATAGTTTGGATGATAATTCAATATTATGGTACCATCGAGCTGATCTGATGATGGATACAGAAGGTGGCCATGGGAATTCAGTACTTAACCGACGTAACCCAAGCTTTGTCTCAATGAGTAGTTGATGATGGTATACAGAAAAGTACAGTCCGATAAAAGCTTGTACCAAAATTAAATTATTGACAGAAACTTATTTTAGAGTAGAAGAGTAGCTATGCCTAATGCGTTGAAACTTGCACGCTAATTTTTCGCGGCTTATTACCTTCGATGAAGTGTACCTATAGAGGGTAAATGTAATCGATAAGTGTAGCAGCCAGCCAAACTACTAATTAACACAAGCACATTGACACTTCATCATTAATACTAATAATCATATCTTGTTTATCTCGTTGTAAATGATAAGTACTTAATCATGGTATGTGATTAAGAAAACAACAATGAATGAATTCCAAGTCTTGTGGTACTAGGCTACTTAAACCAAACCTACTCTACGTATGTCATACCTACTATTAAAAAAATCGCCGGGGTACACTTAAAGATTACAACACGATAGAGCAACAACGAACTTTTCTTAAATCAGAGGACAAGTTCATATGTGATGTTAGTTAGTGAAATATATATCAAAAACTTATTCTATTCCAAGGTTAGTACGTAGATATTATCAATATTATCATGCACAGATCGTACAAGAAGGTTCTGATATGATGACATTGATGACCCTGTGAGAAATAGAAATCGTCATCCTACAGGTGTAGGGTGTTTATTATAGTATAAACACTCCCACATAGATTGGATTAGATTATTTATTTCATGCAAATTATCACATATCATTACAATACATGGTGGAAAGTTAAAACGGGGCAGTAAGGGCAGCTACTAGATCCCTTGCCGCCACGCAAAAATGGCAATATTAGGATTTAATTCCTAACTGTTTAAGGTGGTTCGATTGCCATACAAAGCATTATTTGACATTCGCAGGCTAACGGCGTGTTATTTTAAGAAACGTATGTAACAAACTTTCATCAATTGGCTTCCCATTTGCGCCAAATTTCCTCTTTCCTAGAATAAACTTGTATAAACTAGATTAATTTCAGAAAAATTGTTTTCCCAAAATATCACGTCCCAAACCAATTTCTCAAATTAATCTAGTTTATACAATCTTATTCTAGGAAAGGGAGAATTTGGCGCAAATGGGAAGACAATTTATGAAAGTTTGTTACATAAGTTTCTTAAAATATCACGCCGTTAGCCTGCGAATGTCAAATAACGTTTTGTATGGCAATCGAACCACCTTAAGTGATAACAATCTACATTCACAGATTTTTGAAAAAAAGTACAATCAGCGAGAAAATCATCAATATTGACGATTTTTTTTAATGCCATTCGATCCCATTCCTATTAAGGATCAAAATACTCTTTGGGACCGACTAAAATCCGTATTCAGAAATTTTGTTCGAAATTTAAAATTTACTAAGGTAAGGGTTTTACAACACCTCGTCCGCTCGTGAGTACCTATACTGTCCACATAGTAACGTTTATGAATACGGGTGTAAATACGTTAGTTTTTTTTTTAGCAAAGGAATGAATTCTCTCATTTCTAATCTAAATGAAGTTATCTCCGTCTCCATACAATTTGATGATCGTCTAACTAAAGGACTACTTGGGATTGCCATACTAACTGTATGGAAAAAGTTTTCTTTGATTTTTGGGCGTTCTAGTAGTCAAACCTTAGTCGGTCCCAAAGAGTTTTTTGATCCTAATGTGGGATCCAATGGCATTAAAAAAAATCGTCAAAATTGATGATTTTCTCGCTGACTGTACTTTTTTTCAAAAATCTGTTAATGTAGATTGTCATCACTTAAAAAGTTACGAATTAAATCCTAATGCCATTTTTGCGTGGCGGCAAGGGATCTAGTAGCTGCCCTTACTGCCCCGTTTTAACTTTCCACCCTGTATATGATATGTGATAATTTGTAATGTATTTTTTTATCATGAAATAAATAATCTAATCCAATCTATGTGGGAGTTTTAAGTGATGACAATCTAGTCATCACTTAAAAAGTTAGGAATGAAATCCTAATGCCAATTTTGCGTAGCGGCAATAAGGGATCTAGTAGCTGCCCTTACTGCCCCGTTTTAACTTTCCACCCTGTATATATTGTCATATCGACACGTTTGTGTTTGCCCGTATTCCGCTGTGTGCACAGTGCCGCGCAACGCTACGCTTCCCCATAGACGAGGCTTAAGGCGCTTCTTGACGCCTACTCTATTACAATCGCAATAAATTCGCATACAATAGTACAATACAGTATACTTCTTAGGTCGTACACAGCTTTAGATTTACAACATCTAGAATTCGACTATGTATATATACGATATACGAGTACATACTTTAAGCCCAAAAAGTGGCTTCAGGAGCTTTGATGAAATCTGCCTATATGATTTAAAGTAAGAATTAATTCCCATTTTGACATGCAAATGGGTTCCTACATGCCCCTTTCTGACAAATATCAAGAAATACCGCCCCGGTTTCACGAGCTCACTGACGTCTTTTGTTTCAGCATATCATGCCTCCTCTGCAGCGCGGTCGCCCAAGAGCCCTCATTCTTCGAGGCTATCTGGGGCCTCCTCCGAGACACCAGCAACCTGTACTACGGGGAACCCCCTGACGCCGAGGAACTTCATTCGGAATACGACTTCATCGTCATCGGGGCGGGCACAGCGGGATGCGTACTCAGCAATCGCCTCACGGAAGTCGAAAACTTCAAGGTATTATTTTTTGCCACTCGTACGTATATAAACATAATCATTACGATAACCTTTGTACGACGAGGAGTCACAACAAGGCTATACATTAATGTAATCCGTAGATACAGGTGGAAGTAAAAAAATTACAGATTTGACGTTATTAATGGTTTCGATTAAGGCGAAGTGAGCTCCAAAAACGGATTTTTAAAAAATCGTAGCTTTTGTTTGGATTATAATACGGCTGATCTAAATTTAATTAGCAATCTTGAGGCCTTTTTCGAGGGAAATCAGCTATTCGAATCACGAAAAAATCACGAACATAGGTCTAATATACACTTAAAAAAATCGTAACAAATTATGCACAACAGCTAAACATATTAAAATTGCTTCTAAAAATTGGCAATGTCATGTTTGAAAGAAATCAGCTATTATTTATTTATTTATTAAAACGCACAAAGAAGTAAAATTAAAAAACATGATATCCGCGCTTCCAAACACGCACTTCCATCTTGCTCACGCTTATGCTCAGTGAGAGGGACAGAAGACCACAAACCTACGTCCCCTTAAGCCAATGTTGAATGATCACAAAAATACATTTGCGCTCCTTAAAAAAGTGCGCAAAAGTGTTGTTGGGAACATTGGAATCATTTATGGTAGATACCTAACTGATAGACGCCTGTCGTCGCTTGTTTTTTTGAAAATTACTATGGGGCTTGTAGACAGGCCCAGGCCCAGGTTTTCCGGAAATGTGTGGCCGGCAACTATGGACGTCTTGCCCATCCATGCAAGAACAAGATACCCATAGTTGCCACACATTTCCGGAAAAGTATAACCCGTCTACAAGCCCCAAGATAAGTAAGTCAAATTGCCTGGGAAATAATAGCAATAAATAGGTGAACGCCAACGCAGAAACTTTTCTTTACAGGACTCCATAATGATACTCGTAAATGTAATCAACTTGAATACTGTTGTGCAGAATACAGAATAGGAATAATCACATCTTGATTTACAAAACAGAAACTATAATTTTGAATTCAGAGCACGTCCTACTCATATAAGCCACAGATCATAATTTCAAATAGCCATTTCTTGGTGTCCACCTTGTACCATATGCAAAGATCTTGATATGCGTCACCAGTGTCACCACTATCAAGGATCAAGGAAAATAGCTAAGGAAACCGGGCTTTCTACACCTTGGCTCAAGTATCAAGATACGTGACAGTGAACTACTAATTAGATCTCAAGGGTCAACCCATTTAGCGAATGTGAATCACAAGTTTTAAGAAACTATAAAGTTTTTCAATGACTGTGTCGACATTGACTCGCGTCGCGTCAAATCCTCTTTGGGGTTTCCACAAATTATTCAACTGGTAAACCACAATACAAAATCCTGAGTTGTTGTAAATTAATGATGATTTTCGAACCTATTAATGTAGATTCCGTTAGGACTAGGTAAAATAATTCTTATGTTTCATACAAACTTGTTATACAAACGGCCGTTGTCTAGAATCAGACATTTAAAGAAGTTGTTCAGCACAGTTTTAATGGCAGCTGTTTGTCATAGACAAATGAATTGGAGAATAAACCAAATTGACAATGTCAAGATCTGTTATTATTATTAAAAACATTTGAATAGGCCCGCCTGCACTGCTTGAGTGCCGGTTAGCCCAATCTAGAACAATTCATTCTATAATACAGTCAGTCCATATAAACTGACTGGGAAGCTGAACACTGAGTATAGATTAATATAGCTTAATTTAATTTACTAACATATCTTAATTTATTGTGTAACTGTGTACTAACAAAGTTTATGGATTTATATCTGAAATAAATGATTACAATTACAATAAAGTTATCTGTGAACTTACTTATTAGCTGTCTCAATGACCCAAAGAGGATATTTTGCCTCTGACACAAGAGAACGCCACTCTTCTCTATTTTGGAAGGACTTTTAAAGGGTCGGCAACGCGCTTGTGATTCTTCTGGAGTCACAAGTGTCCATAGGCTACGGTACCAGCTTAACATCAGACAGGCCGTAAGATTGTTTACCACCGTCGTTGTATAAAAAACTTGACCCCAATCGGTTGGCCCGTAGTAGTGTCTAGATCAGAGGTGGATTAAATGTCGAGAGCACCCTAGGCAAGCACCGCATCGGCGCCCCTCTAGCTGCTTTAAGCTGCGTACGGACTGCCCGTACCCTCTGCTCCGCGTAGTCGGTTACGCGTGTGTTTACGCGTACATCGGATCTGGACGGACCGCCACGACCCACTGCCGGCGGCTCGTGCACGAGCCGGTTCGCGAGGCACGCGTTCCCCTAGAGTGTACGCGTAGCTGCAAGTACGGACATGGTGTTCCAGGACACGCGTAACCGACTACGCGTGCCAATGTACACGCAGTCCGTACGCAGCTTAAAGCTTCTAACTAGGTCTTTCTCACTCCAGTGGTATCTGAGATAGCGAACCGGATGTTTTGCACCGGTCGACCCACATATCTACTATTTCAAAAAAAAAAGGAGGTTCTCAATTCGTCTACTTTTTTTATGTGTGTTTGTTACGCGATAACTCGGTAATTTATTAACCGATTTGTTTTTTTTTTTAGAAAAGTAATTTTTAATTCTGTACCTTCGACATGGTGCGAGTGCGGATTAATGCGAATTGTCCGTACCATCTGTTCGCAGTGCGATGAGCTAGGAAAAAAATGTCAGTAGTTCGTAGTGCGGACCAATAGGCAAAGAGCCCCTAATATTACCTTAATTTACAGTGCCTTCACTGGACGAACCCTACAGAAAACAAGAGCATTATGAGATGGATTCATTGCGTGACACGGCCGAGTTTTTCTCTTTCTCATCAGAATTTGAAATTTCCACAGGTGCTTCTAATTGAGGCTGGTGGCAGCGAACAACTGTTCATGGATATCCCGGTGATGGCTACCATGCTGCAGTTTACGGATGCCAACTGGGACTACCATACGCAGCCGCAGGTATTACGACAGGATAGATTAGGTCTTAGCAGCCCTAGAGCCCCTAGGAGGTGTATGAGGCGCCGTAAAATATAAAAGGGCACTCGCCCGAGGCACCTAGGTTAAGGCCGGCTCTATGTCGCTCTACTGCGGGTGCAAAAGTGTCCACTTACTCCTATATTTGACACCGACAGGGCCGACAGTGCCAACGCAACGGCAGTTTCAGGGCTCGTTTATATTGCGTTGACAGACGCGTTCGATAACCAATAAGAAACGAAAAAAAAATACCCTAAATGTACTTTTATAAATAAATACCGGCCCGTACTTAAAGCTATTAAAAAGTGAAGGTATTCCATTTTATATTTGTTTATGTACACCCGCCATGACTCTCACTCGGAAACGTACGACCGTCGGCGTCGCCGCGCGTATAGGCCTACGTGAGGACTCACCAACATTGCAAAGTTTTTATCTCAATGTTACAGTAACAGATAGTACACAAGATAGGAAGTATTGTATAACTATTACTAAACGTACGTGATCGCACGAAGGGCGGCGCTTACGTGATAGGAGACAGGTCATTCCGATTATCAATGACAATGACTTTTCCTCGACCTATTTGGGCCGTCAAAATAGGTTTGGATCGAGATATAATGAACCTAGAACCAATTACGGGATGTGAATTGATTGATAACCCGTTTACAAAATCTGTACCACTGTTACCATTAGATGAGCGTTTATCAAAAAAAGAAATGGCACTAATATTTATTATAAAATTTTCTAAGAGTTTTATGTTATTTGCACTAAGAATCACGAGCTCTGTCGATCTTAATAACACAATATAAGCGGCCAAGTGCGAGTCGGACTCGCACATGAAGGGTTCCGTAAAATAAATTGCGGTTTACGATTTATGACGTATTAAAAAAAAACTACTTACTAGATCTCGTTCAAACCAATTTTCGGTGGAAGTTTGCATGTACATCATATATTTTTTTTAGTTTTATCATTCTCTTATTTTAGAAGTTACAGGGGGGGGGGGGCACGCATTTTACCACTTTGGAAGTGTCTCTCGCGCAAACTATTCAGTTTAGAAAAAAATGATATTAGAAACTTTAATATCATTTTTGAAGACCTATCCATAGATACCCCAAACGTATGGGTTTGATGAAAAAAAAAATTTTGAGTTTCACTTCTGTGTATGGGGACCCCTAAAACATAATGTTTTTTTCAATTTTTGTGTGAAAATCTTAATGCGGTTCACAGAATACATCTACTTACCAAGTTTCAACAGTATAGCTCTTATAGTTTCGGTAAAAAGTGGATGTGACATACGGACGGACAGACAGACAGACATGACGAATCTTATAGATTCGTCATGTCTGAAATGGTAACACAATGGGACATTTTTTAGGGTTCCGTAGCCAAATGGCAAAAAACGGAACCCTTATAGATTCGTCATGTCTGTCTGTCTGTTTAAATTGGGCCAATACTCGTAAGATCAAAAGTGAATTTGGTGAAAATGTGACCAATTTTTTTCTTGCTCAAAATGAATCTAGCCCAAGTGGAATAGGTTCATATTTAAATTATACGTGCAAAGTGAATGTTGTCTAATTGAAATTAATACCAATACAAATCTACTATTTTGTACAAATTTCATACATGACGTATTTCCGATTGGGCATATTTTTGGAGTGTGGGTAATTCCACAAGGACGTATCTCTTTCGACCGTCTGTCAAGTACGTCTATTTTACTTTTAGGACGTAATAAAATTTTCCATGTCAAGGATTTTCAAAAGTAGCTATGTCGAAAAAATCATATGTTTTGACGATATGATTTTTTATTCAAATGTTGTGTTGCTATCACAGGAGTCACATGGCGACCCGCCTGTGTCGCTGCGACATAGATTACCCGTCTCATTCTAAGCGTTCTAAATTTCTAATATTAATTAATTAAATGTCAAGTTTATTACTTATACTTATTGGACATACTCTTATTTAATCTTAATATCATTTTAATTTTATTAATTATTGTACGTTTAATTTAATTGTTTGATTATTGTAATTGCTTTGTGTTTTATTGTGTTGTGATATGGGCAATGCCTGAAATAAAGAATAATAATAATAATAGGCTTTTGTGACCTAACATTTTTTAACGATGCCAGTTTTTGGAGAGAAACAATTGTTTGTATGGGAGCGCAACTACAATTGGGAGTGGATGAAAATTTTAGAAGTGGCTGATTTTTTTGGTGATAGGAATAACTTTCCTCAGCACTAGAAAAAATCTGCAGACTTTTCAGCTGTGTGAATAATTTTTGAAAAATATAAATAGTTCCTCACTTACGTTTTGGGTTTAGGACGGCAAATAACGACACTGCTTGATCCGTCTCATATTACACTGGCAATGATATTGACAGCTGCATGCAGCAGCTATATTTGTCATTGCCGGGGTCATTATTTAAAATATTTTTAGTAATATGAGACGGATTAAGGAAAATGTCTCATTCGCCGTCCTAAACCCAAAACGTAAGTGAGGAAACTGTTTATATTTTTCAAAAATAATTGACGCTGACAACATTTCAAACTATTCGAAATACTTAATTTGAAACCGTTTCGGTAATTATGTTACCCGAACGTAATAAAGTAGTTTACAGATTTCATTTTTCACCCGTCTTTTAGAAAATAGCGCAATTGCATAAATGTGGTTGAAGCAGTGTGTGACGTCAATACTACGACTGTCATATGAAAGGAGTGCAAGCTGCCATACAGAGCCGTAACGTTGACGTCACGACCTTCTGGAATTGGTTACTTTTCAATTTGATATTTCTGAATGAAAATTACAATTAAGGGAGAAATAAAAAAATACGTGCCGCTTAAAAAAACATTTTCTAGCGAAATAAATCATAAAATGGCCCACTTGAAAAATTAAATGTTGTCAATTCCTATCACCAAAAAAATAATCAGGCACTTCTAAAATTTTCATCCATTCCCCCCCTTTTTTTTTTTTTTTTTGAAGCCTATTTAGTGTCCCACTGCTGGGCAAAGGCCTCCCCTCCTGACTTCCACTCGTCCCGATTCCAAGAAATCTCCGGCCAATCGCTGCGAAACACGTCCAGGGGGCCGATTTTTGACATTCGAGCGCTCGAAAATTAAATAAAAGTGAATACGATTGTAGCGTCAAAATTGAAGGCACTTACTTTCTACCGATATAATTGAATACGAGTGGTCAATATCACTCGAATCTCAATTTTCTATCGATATTTTAAAATAGCATTTCATCATTTTTTACAGCTTTCGAGTGAAAGATTCGAGCGCTCGAAAGTCAAAAATCAGTCCCCAGGTCGTCCCGCCATCTCCTTCTCGGCCTGCCACGCCGTCGCCTCCCACCATGCGGCACCCACTCCGTAGCTAATTTAGCCCACCTCTGCGGGTGCATGCGGCAAACGTGGCCCGCCCATTCCCATTTCAGCTTGGCGGTCTTGACGCCAACGTCAGCAATGCAAGTTTTTGAGCGTAGCGTAGAGTTTCGGACCCGATCCATTCCCCATTATAGAACATAAATACTTACCCCAAAAAAATAGTCAAAGACGGACCTCGCTGGCGGCCGAAACGATTCATAATACTTAATATAATTTGTAATAACCCATAAGGCATAAGTAACTGTATGCAACTGTATGTAACATTGTGTTTAACCTAAACCTATTCACAAATTAGTAATTAATTAATTATTAACTCTGTACTATTTGTACTATTTTATAATCAGTTAATCATACAGACAAACTGTTCCGACAGTTTTGTGAGACCCAGTTAATATACCCATGTTTATATACTCTGTTTATTAAATAAAATTAAATAATAATAATACGTAATCGTCGTATGGAAAACCAAGTAAATTGCTATTTCGGTCGCGAAATAGCGCGTTTATGTGTAGTTGTCATACCATTTTGTTACTATAAAAGCGCAAGGATTCTATTAGTAGCTTTAAATTTACTCTAGGACAATAAAAAAATGCATATTTTTCTTAACTTTCAAGGTATCTTTTATGACTTTAATTATATTTTGTAATTTATACTTTATTACAATAATTTGATGGTTTACTATCCATTTAGAACACTACATTATCAATTTTAACATGAGGTCACTACCCTGTTAAAAAGAGACGGATAGTCTATCTCGCCGCGACACAGCTCGCGGGCCGTCCAGCACGGCTATCACAAGAGCTTTCTCGATTTTTCTCGCACTATACGTCTCTTTCTAAGTTTTCTAATAAGAGAGAGATGGATAGTGCGAGAAAAATCGAGAGAGCTAGCGCGCCGTCTTGTGATAGCTGAGCAGCATATCAAGCTAGTATTAGCGAGCGCAACTAAATTTTGAGAGTAACAGTCACTTTAAGTAGGGATTAGATTGTGTCAATGTCAATACAAATTGTAATTCAATTAACTTACTTACATAATTTTTGGTATTCCCATCACGACTTTGCACCACAAAATTGGGATACGCGCCACGATGATTTCATCATAAAATTAGAATGCACGTGCTGTCTGGGTGTGGTGTCCGAACCTAGGCACTGGAAGAGCCGACGAAATGTAAGCTGTAGACATCGCGAGTCTGTATTTTTTTTCATAGAGATTTTTGTTTCGAAAACAAAATCGACAAAAAAAATACAATTAAAGATCCTGCTCACTAAATTTCACGAGACAACCGATTCTCGACGACAGGGAACTTCGTTCGCTTCGCTCGCTCGTCCAAAAAATTAGCCTGGGTCCATCCTGAGGGGATCCTCAGGATGTTTTTTTTTTATATACAACGACGGTGGCAAACAAGCTTACGGCCTGCCTGATGTTAAGCAGGTACCGTCACCTATGGACACTTGTGACTCCAGAAGAATCACAAGCGCGTTGCCGACCCTTTATTCACTTGAGGATTCGCTGTGTTGGTAGATAGAGACATGCGGGTCCCTCACTCCCAACACAGCGCATCCTAGGAAGCTCTGGCGACCTTACTCACCACCAGGAACACAACACCACATGCTTCATATTGGAATCACTGGGTAGGGGTCGGGTTGCATAAAGTGTAATAGTCATATTATTGATAGGCATACGTGGATTCGTCATACTCATTATTATGCATAATTGTAAATAGTCATACATTTATGCGCATAAAGTTTTGAACCATAATGTTCAAGAACATAATGTGTATTAAGCTTAATTTTGTGGCGCATAAAATTTTATAAGCATACTTTTCAATGGTCATAATTGGTAGCTCATATAACTTTTTATCCATACTGTTGAAACGCATAAACTGCAATACGCATAAGCCTATGATTTTTAGGTCGTAAAAAGTTTTGATAACAACACGTGTTTCCGATCATTTATAAAAAAAAATAACTTCGAAGACGAACGCGGGAGCAAAGTTCCCGCGTTCATCTTCTAAAATCTAACCTATCCGCGATCCGAGTCGGTTTTGCCACTAAGTCCCTGTTCAGAAAGTTATGACATTAACAATTATTACTAAAATGAATTATGCCATTAACAATTATTACTAAAATTAATTATAAATATCAACATTATGACTAAATAAATGTATGCCATTCTACATTATGGTTAAACCAATTATGACTCCATATAATTATGACACGGAATAATTATGCCATAAAACTATTTATGCCACAAAAAAAATATGAGCATCAACTTTATGCGTAGTGTTATGATTATGACAATCAATATTATGTATGACAATAGTAGTTATGCAACCAGATGGCTACCCGGAATCACTATTACACACATACAGAAGGTGAAATAATATTTCGAAATCAAATGTGTACCTACTAGTACTGGAAATCACTTCCTACTGTAGTACTGGAAATTACTTCCTACTGTAGTACTGGAAATTACTTCCTAACACAAACATACAAAGCTAAAACGTTACGGAATTTTCCTTTTTAACCCCCGACGACGGAAGAAAAGGCGTGTTATAAGTCTGACGTGTCTGTGTGTATGCGTGTATGTCTGACTGTGTGTCTGTGTCTGTCTGTTGCATCGTAGCTCCTAAACGAATTAACCGATTTTAATGCAGATTTTTTTATCCGAAAGCTGACGTCATCGAAATGGTTCTTAGCTACGTTTCAACCAAATCGGTTCAGCCGTTTTTGAGATATTGAACTTAGAAATGAAAATGTCGGGGGTTTTTCAACTTTACTAAGTTGTAGTTATTACAATTTTAGTATAGAAGACAATGTGTGCAATAGTACATTATTGCCGTGGCCGGGAAGGAGGCAATTGCAGGCTGAGTATTTTGTTTAAACGGACGAGCTTGCGAGTCCGTTTAATTATAATACGAAGCCTGCAATTGCCATTCCGGCTGAGGCTAATATAGTGCTTTTCTCAAAAATGGGGGAATAAAAAAGACTAAATTTAAATCAAGCGTTATTATTAAATACAAATTGAGGATACTGCAAATTACATAAAATTAAACGTCATATTTTTTTTTAAACAGAATCGCAAGTGTATTTTTCCACCGAAAAACGCAATCTTTTTATGACACATACAAAAATGTCGCGTTTGCAACAGAAAAATACGACTTGATTTGGCTGAATACGACCTATGCCGTCTTTTATATTATGCCAGTTTCTACTTTTTAAAAAGTTTGGTACTCGACAAATAAAGGAATTCATATGTAACATTCCAGGCGGCCTGCAATGTTTTCTATTTTTTAATTTTGATCTGGCCTTAAACTTTACACTTTACCTTCCAATATTGTAGCGAGTTATGTTCACTTTGCGGGCCATTTTTGAGAAAAAATATTTTACCGTTAGAGCATTGCCAGATATTTACAATGTTGTGTTAGATAACATTTTGCAGTTTTATTGGGTTCCGTACCTCAAAAGGAAAAACTGAACTCACCCTGTAAATTGATCCTATAAATTAAAAATTAAAAAAGATTTATTGTCGCAAAAAAAACACAAAATCACAAAATCGAACACTGATGTAGATACTTATATAAAACAACACAATACAGAAAATTAATGAATGCGACAATAGGCTCGGGGCTCAGCGTTTGCTGCTAACCTGTCGGCTATACAGAGCGCTGTTTTTCAGCCCGCACCTACAACACGCACCTAAATCACTTTGTTGTCAGTCTGTCTATCTGTCTGTGTGAATGTCTGTCAAGACTCTTTATCTCGGGAAAGCCTGGAGGTATCGAGTTGTAATTTAAACCATATACTTAGGTCTACAGTCCCTTGAAGCTGTTAAAAAAACAAACTTCTAAGTTAACGTAAAAAAATTGATACGGCTGTTTATGTCGCAAAAAACGTATATTTCGACAGTCTCAAGGGAATCAAAATTTATAGGGTACTTTCCGTTGACTTAGAACCAGAGGCCGGCGGGGGTGAGCTGTTTTCAGTTTTTGCATAACATGGACATACCTTGTCATTCAATGGTAAATGCCAGTATCACCATACAACGTGGCAATGCGGCCAGCCTTCTGGGCACACTACCCATCGGCACTGATTTGGGAGATATTTTTTATTTATAGGTAATTTTTAGTTTTTTATTAATGTCAGTTTTAAAATTTTAATTGTTTTAACAAATAAACATAATGCCCTATGTGTAATTATTAACTAATGTAATGATTTTATTTAGGCTGCATTTCTGCTACGAGCTTTATGTCGCCATCAAAACAAATTAATTTTATTAGAATACTTTACTTACTTGGTTTAAATTACACAAATGGTCAATGTTTAATAGGACAAGTACCATTTAGTATAGATAAAAAAAGGTTAATACCTACTCGTTTTGTAATGCATTTTAATTATATGTTTAATTATTTCAATTTTGTCTTCGTTTAATATTTCTTTATGGCACCTTATCCATATTAATATCTACAAGACACAACTACATGACATTAATGACGTAAAAATAGCTCACCCCCACCGACCTCCGCTTAGAACTATGAAATCTGCCAAGTAATATCGTCTTATGCAATCAAGTAATAATACAGGAAAAAATCTGAAATTTGTAATTTTGTGCGGAACTCGCGGTGGGCGAGTCCGACTAATAGTACTACGTACAGAAGGTTAACTGTTAACAAATCCCCTGTTAAAAGTTGCAATGACAAGCGAATGACGTCAAGCTCGAACGCGTTCGTTCCGTAGCAGCGCGTCGTGGCATCCACTAAGGTGCACCAACTAAGTAGGGCGTATGTACTTGTAGCGGCGTTTTTTTTGGCAATTATGATTATCCATTATCCCAATGCAAATGCAATAAAATAATTGTTAATACAAATAATTAACTGGGTCGATTCCAAAGTCGGGGCCATGCAAGTGACAATGGAATTGTCGTTATTTTTAATGTAAATTGGCTATAACGTGTATAAATTAACACTACAGCAGAGATCAGTGAATACGCTAGTTGTTTCGTGGTCTGTTTATTTTCAGCAAGTGACAATACAAAGGAACGTAAACAAACGGTTTCTAAGTATATTTGAATCATGACAGGCATGTCGTAATAATGATTATACATATGGCCAGTAGACACATATGCGACCTCCAATACGCCCTCTTAATCTATTACGTACATGCGTGAACACTTTTGTACTTGTCGGTACTCGGTACATAAAATATAAGAAATCATAACACTTTTGTGTCTGACTGTACAAACTCGTACACTAATATGTTTAACACAAAACCTTTGTACTTTTGTATTAGACTGTACAAACCTGTACACACATATTGTTATCGACTAAACAAGAAATCGAATGTCCAGCTAAATTAAATATGCATAACGAAAAAGAATAATAAAATTAGTCTATTACTCTCCTACACAAAGCACTTAAAAAATATATAACACCTTATCAAAACATCTAACACTAATCCGCCCTCTTAAAAGAATAATTTGATAGCGATAAATCCTTCAAAAAATCTTTTAATTTCGGGCCATTAACACTCTTTGTTAAGATGTCCGCTATCATTTTATCGGTTGGCATGTACTTTATTTCAACTTTATTTGCCAGTACACACTCACGAATAAAATGATACTTTATATCTATATGCTTTGTCCTATTATGCATCATCTTATTAGCAGCTATTTTATGTGCCGACTGATTGTCATTAAAAATTATGACAGGTTTACCGTCCACAGCAGTCAAACTATTAAGTAAGCTTCGTAAGTAAAGTGCTTCCTTTGAAGCCTGACTCAGTCCTACGTATTCCGATTCTGTAGAGCTCAAGCTAACGGTTGCTTGCTTCTTGCTCTCCCAGGAAACTATATTTTTGCCCAATTTAAAAATTAAACCCGTGAATGATTTCCTATCAAGCGCCCCACCCCAATCTGCGTCGACATAGCCACGTAATTCTAAATCACCTGACTTCCGAAAAGTAAGACACAGATTTGACGTACCTTTCAAATACCTTAAGACCCGTTTCGCGCTCTTAAAGTGTATTTCACCGTAGCAGGAATTAAACTGGGAAAGTACACTTACCGCGTGAGATATGTCAGGTCGCGTATTACAGGCTAAATAATTTAGACAACCTACCAAACTTTGATACGGCAGCTGACAGTGAGAACTTGTCGACCTCTCTAATTTCATTCCCACTTCCATCGGGGTAGTAACCGGCTTAGCGTCTGTCATGTTAAAGTCATTCAAAATGTCCAGAATAAACTGCTCCTGATCGAGATGAATAACTCCTTTCTCTCGTCTCAGTCTCATGCCTAAAACATGCCTAGCCGCGCCTAAATCCTTCACCTTAAACTTGTCAAGCAAGTTTGTTTTTAATTTCTGCTTTTCAAGTTCACAGTTTCCAAATACAAAAATATCATCAACGTAAATGACTACAATTAACTTCTTACCATCTTTAAGCTGTTTTTGGTACAAACACGGTTCTATTTTTGATTGTATAAAACCTAAATTCAACATCTCTTTATCTAACTCTTTGAACCAAGCATTTGATGCTTGTTTCAAACCATACAGAGATCGCTGCAGCTTACATACCTTGGTTTCTTGACCTTTGGCGACTGCTCCTTTCGGTTGAAGCATATAAATGTCCTCTTTTATCTTCCCGTACAAAAACGCAGTCGTAACATCCCATTGGTCAATAAACCAATCGTATTCAGCAGCCAACGAGAACAACAATCGCAGAGTAGAACTTCTAACTACTGGAGAATAAGTCTCAGTATAATCTACACCACATACCTGTGTAAACCCTTTCGCTACAAGTCTAGCCTTATACTTCGTTACCTTGCCGTCGCTGTCTTTCTTGATTTTGAATACCCATTTGCACTGAATAGGTTTCTTATCAGCTGGAAGGTCGACTAAGGTCCAAGTCTGGTTCTCCTTTAATGACATGAGCTCTTCGTCTATCGCTTTTTGCCATAAATCACCATCGGGTCGCGCCAAAGCTTCTCCAATAGTCACAGGATCGCCGTCATTGTTACCTTCCGTGGCATACATAACGTTACAACCGTACCGATCAACTGCTCTGCGTTCTCTTTGAGGATACCGTCTTTCTTCTAGGTCTGGTATGATCACATCTTCTGTGAACATCTCATTCGGTACTGGCTGTTGAATATCAGGTTCAGGATTGCTTACGATGTTCTCGTCGTCAACAGCATCGCGGCACACATCGTGACTCTCCAATGTTTCAGGTTGTGGTTCGCTGGACTGGTCACAGTCTGTGTTAAGGTTGATCATAACCTCTGACCGCTTCTCGTTTTCTTTGTGTAGAAAAGAATGTTCTAAAAATATCACATCTCTTGCAGTGATAACTTCATGTGTCTTCGGATTCATCAAACGATAGCCCTTTTGATTGTCTGGGTATCCGATGAATATCATTGGTTCTGTCTTCATATCTAATTTCCGACGCTTTGCTTTGGGTATAAGTCGATATCCCAAACAACCGAAGATTCGTAGATGCCTGACATCTACCTTCTTGCCTGTCCAAACCTCTTCAGGTACTGCCCCTTTCACAGCTTTTGTTGGGCTTCTATTTTTCAAATACACCACGGTATTTACAGCTTCTGCCCAATATTGTTTGGGGAGCTTCGCCTCCGACAATAAGGTCCGAGCTTTCTCGATAATCGTCCTATGAGATCTCTCTGCGACAGAGTTCTGTTCCGGTGTGTAAGCTACCGTCGTCTGATGTTTTATTCCTGCGGACTTCAAAAAATCTTTGAATTTTCCATTACAGTACTCTCCTCCTCCGTCACTTCTCAAAACTCGTATAGATTTACTCGTCTCGTTCTCGACTTCCGCCTTATATTCACGAAACTTATCGAACGTCTCATGCTTATGTTTCAAAAAGTAAACATGCGTTTTTCGAGTAAAATCATCAATGAAAAGGAGAACAAACCTCGCACCTCCGAACGAAGGTTCCTCAACTGGTCCGCAAATATCGCTGTGTACGATTTGTAGGATCTCGTTCGCTCTCGTACCTTTGTTCTTAAAAGGACTCTTGCATGTCTTTCCTTCAATACACGGAATGCACGGTTCGCACAAATCGGAACTCTTAAATTCCATACCGGTTACTATTTTCTGCATTTCGGCCATATAATTTCGGCTTAAATGGCCTAAACGTTTATGCCAAATGTTCGTAATGTTTACATTTTGCCCATTTTGATTTGACAGTGTCACATTTACGACGTTGTTTTTCTTTTCTGTCAACTCGTAAATTCCGTCAACTTCTTGACAGCTTGCAATAATTCTGTTCTTGTTTTGAATCGTGCAACCTTCTTTGTCAAAATTAATCGAACAATTCTTCTTGGTTAAGTCGCTAACCGATATTAAATTCATCGAAAGGTCGGGAACATGTAAAACATTTTCCAAAATCAATTTTTCGTTTTCGCCGACTTGAGGTTCAGCGTTCCCTCGACCTTTGACCAATAACTTCTCGCCATTCGCAACAGAGATTTTCATGCTGCCTTTTTCAGGTCTATAGGACACCAACTTGCTCCGGTCATGAGTCATGGAATTAGAGCACCCGCTGTCAAGATACCATTTGTCGTTGTTGATCGCCTCCTTGGTGTTCAGGCAGACATTCGCGGTCTTGACTCGCTCTTTACATTCAGATGCCTTATGTCCTGGCTTATGGCACTTGAAACACTTATATACGAACTTCTGCTTACGATCGTTCGTTTTGCTTGTAGATCTGGCATCGTTCTGTCCTTTACGTGTCACCAAAGCTTGCTCGTAGTCTGTGTCCATCTTGCTCTGTCTACTTCCTTCTTGCAACAACTTCATCTTAATTTGCTCTAATGTGATTTCTTGGCCACTGTTATCTACAGCCATTATGAGAGGGCTGTACTCAGGAGTCAATCCACCAAGCAAAATCGATATAAGCCAATCCTCAGGGATTCCAGCGTCAATATCATGTAATTGTTGAGCAAAGAATGTGACTTTCGATATATAGCTCTCCATAGAATTGAAATTCTCTAACTTACAGTTGAAAAGCTCTCGCTGGATGTGAATGCGTCTTCCCCAGCCTTTGTCTTCGTAGGCTCTCTGTAGACTGTTCCAGGCTTCCTTCGCAGTTTTCGCATTGTAGACGTGAGTAAAACACTCTGGCTCCAGCAACAAGCATATGGTTGTTCGTGCCTGCCTGTCTACATCAGCATTAACGACGTCTTTTGAAATTACCTCCCACCAGTTTTTATTCTCCAGGTAATTCCGCACCAGGAACTTCCAGTTTGGGTAGTCTGACGATCCCCTCAGCTTCTTTATACCACTTATGCCGCCTCCTTCCGACATAATTCCGCAAGATAAAAATCAGAACCACTCAATTTATTAATAAATTAAACTAGCACTATCAGTGCGTGAGGCACATGACCTAATGTAAATTGGCTATAACGTGTATAAATTAACACTACAGCAGAGATCAGTGAATACGCTAGTTGTTTCGTGGTCTGTTTATTTTCAGCAAGTGACAATACAAAGGAACGTAAACAAACGGTTTCTAAGTATATTTGAATCATGACAGGCATGTCGTAATAATGATTATACATATGGCCAGTAGACACATATGCGACCTCCAATAATTTTCTTAGCTCCTTTTACATGTTTCCCCCAAAAAATCAGATCAGGGCCGTATTCCATTCGTGTTAAATGACAGAAGGGGACATCTCCAGGATATCGCTTTTGTATCATGTCTCGGTCATTGTGAATTTTAACGCCCGACGCAAACGAAGAGTTTTACACGTTTAACATGTGTATCTGTGTGACTATCTGTGGCGTCGTAGCTCCAAAACGGATGCACCGATTTGAGTGCGGTTAATTTTACGCTGTACAGTGTATGAAATACTAGCTGTCGCACGCAGCTCCACCCGCGTATTACACAGAATCTAGGCAGAGCCACGGGATAAAATCTAACCTACATCTTATCTTATCTTATCTTATCTAGGTGAGGGCCCTCTCCTTTATACCTGCTCCCAGGCTAACCTATATATTTACATCCCTAAGGGCCTGGCCAGATGCCTGCAGTGCGGCGCCGCGACGCATAATTTTGCGGCACGCGCACCGCAGAAACCCGTGTTTAGTACCGAGAAACCCGGGTTTAGTACCGAGAAACCCGGGTTTAGTACCGAGAAACCCGTGTTTAGTACCGAGAAACCCGGGTTTAGTACCGAGAAACCCGGGTTTCGCGGCGCAGGCATGTGGCCAGGCCCTAAGGTCCATGCTGCATACTGGTGAACGAATCGATAACATCGGACGAGTAATTTCGGAGATTACCCCCTACATACAAATTTACATTGTGCAGACTTTTTTACAAGCTTTTATTTAAGGGGCTCACAGCTCCCAATGACCTTCGATCTGTTACCGTCCGTTTTTTCGTGTTCTTTTTGGCTTACCGTATTAACAACAACGAGGTTAATCGAAATAGTATCCCATATTTACTTTAAAACTCATCGTTTTTGAGATACATGGCACTAAACTTTAGCAGTTTTAGGCCAAAAAACCAGTTTTTTGGACGTAACTTTTGTAAAAATGAGTTAAAATAAAAAAAAACTCTCTTGGGTTGTTAGAAACGTCAAAAAGGAACAGTTACATGTAAATTTCATATATAAAATTGCATAAACAACATACTAATATCGAAAACAGAGCTTTTTTGGACCATGTTTGAATAAATCATAGAAAAATAAATATACATTTTTTTCCAAAAAAAACTCTCTTGCAAAAGTAGATAAAGTATTGAAGAACCGATTAACTTTTGTGGCATACATATATATATTGTAATGACGGAGGAATATCAACTCAAAACTCATCAAAACTAGTCAAAAAGCGCGTGGAGCCCCTTAACTTGCAACTGTAACTATGTTTGTTCGGGTCAAATCTTGCAACCCAATTTTGAAGCAGAGATCTTCAACCGATCGAGCTGAAAATTTTGGGTTTAGGTATAGTTTGGATGACGATTCGATATTATAGTACCATCGAGCTGATCTGAGGATGGAGACAGAAGGTGGCCATGGGAATTCAGTACTTAACAGACGTAACCCCGTTGAGTTTGGGTTCGTTAGAATCGTCTTAACGAGTAGTTGATGACGGTATACAGAAAAGTATAGTTAGCAATAAAGGCTTAGGTTAATTTTTTTTCCTAACTTTCGGTCCATAAACTTAGTGATTTCAATAGTAAAAGTTGTTATCGCTGGGGGCAATAACACGCGACGTGAGCTGAATGAGATGGAGAATGGGAGTGAGAAATGGGAACTGGCTTACTTGAATATGTAGGTAAGGTTGTTCTGTGTACTGGGCCGCGACGACTTAAGCGGCTTGCCGTGCTGATATGATGGATGGGCTGAGTAGGAGTCTTCTTCTGGTTTCGAGCCGACCTTGAGCTGATGAAAGTCTTCACGCACACTGAGGGTTATAATTCACTCGCGCGCCTAGTTTTGAGCTGATGAGCCACGTAACGTCACAGTCACTACAATAAGGGTACCGGCCGGTATAATCACGACACTTTCGTAGGTTCAGGTGAGCACGGAACGCTGGGATTGAGATACACGTCAGTGCGCGACGGCGGTCAAATGGCTACTCTCGCGGCGCGTCGCTTGCGTCGGCACGTCAACGAGTGAATCGATGAATGATTGAACGAGTTACCTATATCGTCGCGCCGATGGCGCGAACATCCTGGGGGGCCCGTAGTAGAGCCTCTTCCTGAGCTGAATCCAATGGAAACCTGGCTATCTTTAGCACAGGTCTGCGCAGATGTCCACTGGCGGTGTCCAGATCCACAACTCGGATCACTCCATCCTTGCCAGGTATTGTGCGGGTAATTCGACCCAGTCTCCATTGCAGCGGTGGCAAGTTATCTTCCTTGATGAGCACGAGTTCGCCAACTTGAGGAGGCGATGAAGGGGAAAGCCATTTTGAGCGGGTTTGGAGAGTATGGAGGTAAGATCTAGTCCACAGAGTCCAAAAGCGTTGAGAGAGAGCTTGTATGAGCTGAAAGCGTTTAAGAGCAGATAACGGCCTGTCATCAAAGGACGGCTCGGGCAGAGTAGTGAGTGGACGGCCTATGATAAAATGTCCAGCGGTTAAGGGTTCAATGTCCGTAGGGTCGGATGAAAGTGGGCAGAGAGGTCTAGAGTTGAGTACAGCCTCGATTCGTGTCAGGAGTGTGGAGAATTCCTCAAAAGTAAGGTGCTGTTCACCAACTACACGATAGAACAACTGTTTCGTAGATTTGACGTTAATTTCATGTAAGGCACCGAACCAAGGCCCCTTGGGGGGGTTCAGCAACCAGGTTACCTGCTGGTTGGCGAGCTGGTGTGTGATTGCATCATTATTTTCAGCGAGGAAGTTTTGAACTTCTTTGAGATGATTTCTAGCGCCTACATAATTCGTGCCGCAATCCGATCTAATTAGAACTGGTGTACCGCGACGCGAGACAAATCTTTGCAACGCTGCAAGAAAGGCTTCCGTGGTAAGAGCGGAGACTGCCTCCAAATGAACTGCCTTCGTTGAAAGGCACACAAATATACAAAAGTACGCCTTTAACAGTTTAGCGTTCCGTAACGTGCTAGACTTAACGAGAAATGGGCCGGCAAAGTCAGTCGTGACTTGGCTAAATACAGGTTGTGGGTTAACCCTATCTGCTGGAAGGTCAGCCATAAACGGGGCTGCTGGTTGAGCGCGAGTTCGGAAACATCTAATACATTTGAACACACGGTGTCGGATCGCACGGCGAGCGGATAGTATCCAGTATTGCTGGCGGAGCATTGCGTGTAGAGTGTCAGCGCCAGGATGGCAGTGCACTCTGTGGTAATGGTCAATGATGAGGTCAACGAGCGGGCTTGAGCTGGGAAGAATGAGTGGGTGTTGAGCGTTGTACCTAAGTGACGCATGAGAGAGACGACCACCGACTCTCAAGAGCCCATCTTTCAAGAATGGGGAGAGACGCTGGAGTCGATTGCTGCAGAGTTTATTAGTGTGGAGACGATGAATGTCTTCTGCAAACTCATTCCGCTGAACAGAGCGGACCCAGAATAACAGAGCTTCTCTCCGTTCACAGGCTGTCAACGGTCCAGAGCGACGTACATCTGGGCCGTGCTTACAATTATAAATGAAGCGCTTGATACAAGCCGTCACTCCGACGAGCTTGTCAAAAGAGCTGAAGCGGGTAAGCAGATCATGATCCAGATCAGGAACTGCTATATGAGCTGGCACACTTTTTGGCTTAAGGCCTGGTAAAGCGTGATGACCCAGAGCGGCTGGCATCTGGGGCCAGGTATGAGGAGGCTCTTTGAGCCAGCTGGGAGACCACCAGAGGTCATGGGTTGATAGAGATTGGGCTGACATACCCCTGCTTGCACAGTCTGCAGGGTTGAGGTTCGTAGGGACATGCCTCCACCTAGGGCTGATCGGGCTAGACGTTATTTTAGCCACTCGGTTGGCTTCAAATGTCTGGAGTCGGTGAGGGGGCGTGTTGAGCCATGCTAACACTATTGTGCTATCTGACCAACAGGTATGTTGTTCTATAGCAATGTGAGCTGACAATTTAGCTGACAGTCGTGTCATGAGCTGTGATAAAAGAGCTGCAGCTGAGAGTTCCATTTTGGGAATTGAGAGGCGATTCTTGATAGGAGCGACCTTCGACTTGGCAATGACCAGATGCACATTGACAAGTCCATTGGCATCGAGCTCGTGCAGATAAGTGACAGCACCATAACCGGCTTCTGAGGCGTCCGCGAACCCGTGAAGTGAGTAAGTGGACGTGGGCTTGTATTTGCAGATGTGCCGAGGTAAGCGGAGATTTGAGAGTTGAGGAAGGTCTTGTGAGATGTGCTGCCATTCTGTGTGAACTTCATCGGGGGTGGGCTCGTCCCATCCCAGTTTCAGAAGCCATAACTTCTGTAAAAGTAGCTTTGCGCGGAGTATGACGGGTGTAACCCAACCATTGGGGTCGTACAGCGAAGCTACTGTGCTGAGGATTGAGCGTTTTGTGACTTGGGTCAGTGAGGGGAGAGAGATGCGATAAGTGAACTCATCCGATTGAGGAATCCATTGTATACCTAATACTTTAATGGAATTCGATTCTGGGCTGATGTCGAAGTCTTTAGGCATGTCACATTGGTCATCTGGGAACCGATTAAGGAGCTGAGAAGAGTTGGAGGTCCATTTACTGAGCTGAAAACTACCTAGGGCCAGTAAGTTAATCAACTCTGTTTGGAGCGCTTGAGCAGACTCCACAGAGTCATGACCACAGAGTATATCATCGACGAAAACTGAATTGCGTAGGACCTGAGCAGCGTGCGGGTAGTGATGACCTTCGTCATCCGCCAATTGGAGCAGAGTACGGAGGGCGTGGTACGGGCTTGAGCGTAATCCATAGGAGACGGTATTTAGTGCGTAAGTGAGCAGGGGCTGGTCCGGTGAAGACCGCCAGAGAATGAGCTGATACTGTCGTTGGTCTGGGTGGATGAGTATGTTTCTGAACATCATTCTGATGTCAGTACTGAAAACTATGGGGTGTATCCTGAAAGACATGATAATGTCAACTATATCTTGCTGGAGAGCTGGACCTGTGTGCAGGCAATCATTAAGACTGACGCCATTTGAGCTTTTACTGGACCCATCAAAGACAGTGCGTAACTTGTCGGATCCCGATTTGAAGATGCCGTGATGAGGAATGTAGAAATGAGGCTTGTTCGCGAAGGTACTTGGGTGGCATGGTGACATGTGTCCTAGGTTGAGATAGTCGCTCATAAATTCAACATATTTAGAGCGTAGGGGCGGATTTGCTTGTAGTTTCCTTTCCAGTGTAAGAAACCTGCGTAGTGCAATGGCATGAGTGTTGCCTAAGGCCGGCGCATTTGGTAGAAACGGCAGTGTTACCATATAGCGGCCTGATGGATCTCGGGTGGTTGTAGTACGGAAAATTTCCTCGCACTGCTCTTGTAATGGGCTGGTCTGTACATGAGGTTGTGGTTCTTCTGTCTCCCAGAACCTCTCAAGGTTCTTGTAAATGTCATGTGTGGGTACGTCAGATTCTGGCTGAGAGCTGGTAATATGAGCTGAGTTGGCCTGGTTTGCAGGTGTTGCATATAAGTCCTCAATGGGTCCTATCAATGCGAAGTCGAAAATCGTGCCGAAGGCTATGGGCTTCCCTCGGCCTAAGGAGACCTTAGTCCCGTCCAGAACTTGGCCGAGAACATCAGAACCTAACAAGAGATCGATTGGAGCGGGTGTGTTATATCCTTGATCTGCTAAGGGAATATTTGGCTGGCCTCTCACTTGTGCTATGTGTGGGACCTTTTGTAACGGTAGATAACCGGTAACGTGTTTTAAAATATGCGCAGTAGCCGTAATCGTGGGTGTGTCATGATGTGTAGGTCGACAGATTATTGTGATTGATGCCTTTGATTCCTGTGTGTGGTGGTTGCCCACTCCTGTGATTTTGAGTGATGTTGAGTTTTGTGGTAACTTTAAATTACGAGCCATGCGCTGAGTGATAAGTGTGAGCATACTACCGCAATCTAGCAGGGCTCGTGCTGTGTGAAACTGGCCATTTACGTCTGCTATTTTTAGCGTGACGGTAGGCAATAATATGGGCTGATTGATTGCGTGCTCATCCTGTCGTGGGTAATCACAAGAGGAATGATTCGCTGTTGGTGGAGCTGATCGCGGTGAGCGAGCTTGAGATGTCTGGGTATGGGCTGAGTGTGTGTGGTCTGCGTGTGAGTGTGTGTGTTCTGGGTGTGAGTGTGTGTGCTGATTGTCTTCCTCTTCACAGTGTTCAGTTATTGTAGGTAGTCACGATTGACCACCTGCTCGGGACGTACTGGGCGAGCGAGGGTGGTCCTGAGACGTGGGTTTCGCCTGTGAGGCGTGTGCCGAGAACGGTTGGTACTCATTAGCTGGACGCGTCCTGGGCTGTTCTCTCAGATGTGGAGGTAGGAGATGAGCGGACGAATGAGTTGGAGAAGAAGCACCGGGGCGGTGAAGAGATGTGTGGTGTCTGTCATTCCCACACTCTTTGCAAGCCTTCGTGGACTTGCACTCATTCTCATAATGGGGGCCTAGGCAGCGTCGGCAGCGGTTGCGGGCCTGAACAAAGTCCCAACGGCCTTGTATTGGTTGGTCGTTGTACCGTGGGCAGGCGATGAGCTTGTGCCCTCTTTCTCCGCAGTATGGGCAGGGCATGGTGTTGGTGGTGTTTGCGTCTTGAGGTGACGGTTGAGCTGAGTAAGTCGGCCTGTGCTGAGCTGAATAGTCTGACCGGCTCCTAACCGGGGTCATGGGACGTGATTCATGATACGCAGGCTGTCGGGGCGGGCCTCGAGGAAAGTTTACGGGAGACTGCCTGCGGTACTGAGCTGGTTGTGGCGAATGCTGAGTGAGTTGGGAGGTGCTGGGCTTGGGTGAGCTGGACCATTCGGTCTCTACACAACGCGCGTGCTCTTCCAAGAAGGTGATCAGGTTCTTGAGGGTGGGCAGAGACTGGCGTGATCCGTACTTTCGTTCAAAAAGTGTCCGAAGTTCACCTTTAAGTTTTCGCACTACTATAGACACAAAAACATAGTCACTTTCTTGCATGGGCAGATCGAGGTTATTGAGGGCGCATTGCGCGGAAATGAGCGGAGTTAAAAAGAGCGTGCGTATATCGGAGCGCACGTGAATGTTGGGCAGTTCAATGATGATATCTACAAACCGGTCGATCAAGACCCGACGATTTTCATAGCGCCGAGTTAGGATATTCATCGCTACGGCGAAATTGTCGTTGGTGAGCTGGAGGTGGGATACCATACTGCGTGCCTCGCCTGTCAGGCACGAGAGCAGGTAGTGGAGCTTTACGGCATCCGAAATGATGGTCATGTCGTCCGTTAAGCTCCTGAAGATGGTAATGAAGGACGGCCAGTCTTCAACCTTTGAGCTGAACTTTGGGAGCGTGATTTTGGGTAGCACAGTTGTAGGCGTGGCAGACGTGGAGGGGTGAGAAGTCTCTGGGAGGGCCGCAGTCACGCTCAATTTGTCGAACGCGACTAGGATGTAATTGTAGTCCGTTACCGCGGTGTCATAATGTTTTGTGTAGACGGCTTCGGTCTCGTCAGTGAGTTCCTCGTCGTCTAGTATTTCATAATAGACGTCCTCTAGCTTGGATTTATAGAGGTCTACTTTTGTGTACCGAGCCGTGAAATCCGACAATGTATATTTTTTCGTATCCTTTGCTAGTGCTGCCTCCGCAATCTCCTTGAGCAGAGTAATTGCCTTTGTTGCCTCTCGGAAGATGGCTGCTTGCGATTTGGACGGCATGGTGTTGTTTATGTGTACTTAAATGAGTTGAGAGACAAAAAAAATAAAAAAAAAAAAAAATAATAATAATTTAAAAAATATGACACCCTGTATGATGACTTGTGATGAGCTGACTAACAATTGACTGTTACACCAATGTGAATTTGTCAACAAAAGATAAAAAACCAAAAAAAATTGTTGCACAAAAAAAAAAATTTCTCCCTGGACACCCTGTGTTTCACGATGTAAGTTACCTAATGAGTAGGTACTAATTTGAGTGAGGGAAATAAGAAACTATATTAACCACTAACCAATGTGGAGTGTTACCAAGTTGTGGCTTGTCTCTAATAGGTACTTGTCATCGGGCAGATATTATACGGTTATTGAATTTTGAGCCTTATCCTCTGAGCAGTAAGGTTGCTTTTTAATGTATTATTTTAGATCTGCGAGCTGTTCAATTGTTTACAAAAATTAAACGTTTATTTATGCCTAGTTATATGTATCTGTTACATGTATGAGCTGGAGAATGAATTTAGTACCTATGAGGTATTCGTAATTATGACGGCGCTTTAAAAATTTTGCTTTAGAATAATGATGCAATCAAACGTGTCTTTTTGAAATGAGCGGTTTCGTAAGTTATATCTATAGGTTATTCTACACACTGTCTGATTACGTTTCGAGAATGTTTGCTTTTAGAAAATAGCTTATAAAGGGCTGAAGACCGCTGTAAGTGATCGGTAACTCAGGGTAGCTACCTACAGAACGGACGGAATGTTCTCGAATGTGCAGAATTTCGTAGGCAAATAAATGAGATGTGGTACTTTTTGGTAATGTACCTTTGTTTGAAATGGGCTGAGTTTACATGTAATGTTATATATTACGTTATGAGTTGAATAATTTGGGCGAAAGAATTAATTTTTTTTTTTTTGAAATGTGGGTGGATTTTTTTACCTAACTGGGTGTGCTTTTTCGAGCAAAAGAAAGACTGCTTATCCAAAGGGCTGGTGTGGGTGGGGTTTTTCGAAGGACCAAAGAATACCGGTTCGAAGGAACAAAGAATGTTATCGCTGGGGGCAATAACACGCGACGTGAGCTGAATGAGATGGAGAATGGGAGTGAGAAATGGGAACTGGCTTACTTGAATATGTAGGTAAGGTTGTTCTGTGTACTGGGCCGCGACGACTTAAGCGGCTTGCCGTGCTGATATGATGGATGGGCTGAGTAGGAGTCTTCTTCTGGTTTCGAGCCGACCTTGAGCTGATGAAAGTCTTCACGCACACTGAGGGTTATAATTCACTCGCGCGCCTAGTTTTGAGCTGATGAGCCACGTAACGTCACAGTCACTACAATAAGGGTACCGGCCGGTATAATCACGACACTTTCGTAGGTTCAGGTGAGCACGGAACGCTGGGATTGAGATACACGTCAGTGCGCGACGGCGGTCAAATGGCTACTCTCGCGGCGCGTCGCTTGCGTCGGCACGTCAACGAGTGAATCGATGAATGATTGAACGAGTTACCTATATCGTCGCGCCGATGGCGCGAACAAAAGTTTTTAAAATAACATATAAAAGCCGTATACAAATTATTAGCCTGATATTGAATTGTTTCCAAAAAAACCGTATCTTGCTCAGGCTATCACGGAGTGTGCAAAATCGCATTTTATTTACTGTTTTCACGCAGCGAAATATGCTTGTTCGAGCTGCTGAGGTGAAAATTAAATTTTTGAAAAAAAACTTATTCTTGTTAGTATAGACATAGATGAACTGAGTCCTACTTAATAGCCATAATAATTGTATGGGCGTACGTATATTGCAACATATTTTTATGCGGTTAGTTTTACACGAGTCGCCCCAACTAGCTCTTTCTAAGAAACATAAATGATACATAAGATGTTCAATATAATTGAGCAGATAACCAGAGTAGGGTTTGATACCACATAATGACTTTGTTTACATTGGGTCGACGTTGAAATTATGTGAGCACTAAGACTGCGTTTCCACTGAGGTGGAGCGGAGACATGCACACGTGCAGAATTGTGGAAACGCACACTAAGGTGCCGCACTGGTCGGGCGATTGGCGACGCGACTGCGATTTCAGTACAACTTGGGGGACTTGATGTATGTAGATTGCCGTCGCTACACCAGTGCGGCCCCGGCGTAAAAAAAGCATCTAGTCGAGTAGTAGAAAGAGTGGACAGTAGGCTATCTCCGGCCCAATCCGCAATATAATTGCCTACCGTACTTGCCTGTCTCAGGGTTTTCACTTTTAGCTAAATTTTAATTCAGTGCCTAGAAATTGGTAAGGGCCGGGAAGTTGTATGTTTTACTTGTGTTGTCTGGGTTCAGGGTTTTTGAGGTCGGTTTTACCTAAACGATGATGAAACCTGTCACGATGAAAGAAACAGCGACAGGCGATACCTATGTGGTTGCGGGGCCAGCAGACGGGCGGCGCGGGGCGATGATGAGCACGAGTACCTACGGTAGTTTACTGATAGAACTGTCAACCAATTGATTAGTTTTTAATCCGCTTTAGCCCGGCCCTTGCCAAAGATATCACATCTCTGTATAACTAATTCAGTGATTCAATAAAGTTCAACAATGGTCTTCCTAACAAATACAGAAATATATTCTGAACAGAGACAATTCTGGAATCGATGAATTATTTAGACACTCAAAACACGCAGCAATAAGTTCTCCTGCGATTATCACACATTTTTCATTCATTTAGCGATGCCGTGACGCGCGAACCTTGTGCGGTGTTAGCCCCGACTGGCGCACTGAGAAACGGCCGAGATTTTGTTTGCGTGTGCGTGCGGCGACGCATAGATACTATGGCGCACACATACATACAAGCCGCGCGCGGTGCGTTTGTATGAAGATACGTACTTTCCACTATTTCTACTATGACTAGGGCATGATGGCAGACGGCGGCCGACGCGGGTAACGCCATAGTCGACTGACAAAAAGTAGCGAATCCTCAAATCAATAAAAGATCGGCAAAGTGCACGTGACTTGTATGCCATTGCCAGAATCGTTTGATTTTCTAGCTCGTACCTTCGAAAATAACTTTACTCTACTTGTCGTAGCATAAAATTAAAAGAAACTATATTCCTGTCTCCGCCCGCTTAGGGTCGCCATCGCCCGTCACAGCGTGGATAGCTATTATACATAGATAATATGTGTGCCCCTACGTCGCAAATTGAACATATTCTTACCTATAACATATACTCGGCTTGTTTATTGCCTCGATTAAAAGTAATTTGTAATGCAAAGCACAGCGGCCGGCACGAGGCCAATTCAGTCCATTATCCCATTATAAAGACATTGTTTTTTAAAAAGGCAACAATGTTACTCAAAGTGCGCTTGTTAGATTTTTCTACGAAGTTTCCAATAGGTGCAATAAAATTTTCAAAACTGCGTTTTTTAAGTTAGAAATGAGGATATCACGTAGGTATTATTTGTGGCATATTGTATTTTTAAAAAATCTGCCATATCGTGACTGGAGGAGCCCAAACTTGGTATGATTCGAAAATTGATTTCGAGTTAATAAAAAAAATGGCTGAAATGTAATGAAGTGGTATATTTTTAGAATCGCCTCAAAATTTCCTTTCATTAGATACCACACACGATAGGTTTCTAGAAAAAAAAAATATTTTCCATACAAAAAATAAAATGCCTTGGCACTCCCATGAGACATCCCCTCCCGAGGGAATTTTTTTTTAGGAACTGTGGGACAAAAAATTTGTTTTGACCTCTAGTATGCGTGTGCCAAATGGCTAAACTGTAGATCGATTTGCGGTTTTTCTTTGAAATTGGGCTTGTACGGCTACCACGACTTTGGCAAAAATCAAGCCCAGAATAAAGTATTAGGTACTTACTGGTCTGTCAACTTCGAAAGCAGGCAGCAGCGATCGAAAGCAGGTCTAGACGTCGTTAACAGCGCCACAATAGTGTCATTATCGTTACTGGCACATTTCCCGTCTTTTGTTTTCTTTTTAAGGATTCCCAAGTGCTCAAACCGGACTGTGACGATGAAAATACCAACGTAATTGAAATGAAAAGAGACAGGCAACAACCGTTGCCGGCAAGGTCGTAAAGCCATTGTTTAAGACATCAACAAAATGCATTTTCTGAAATATAAATGCATAGACACAACTTATAAAATAATTGATTGGGCCGTAAATTAGACGTCCGTAATGGATTTTCAAATATTGATGGCAATGTTCGCGCGCTGCTCCGCGGGGCGATTCTAGTTTCACACTTAATTTTTTTCCTTTAACGATACATACTTATGTACATACATATCTTGACAGAGACGGGCAAATAGTATACACTCGTCAATCAGCCCCTAACTTCCTGACCTCTGTAGTGATACAGTACCAATTATTCTATTCGATGTCAGCATAAAATAACTGGAAGAGAGACAAATGCTTTATGTCGGACAATAAGCATAATCATACCATTGCAGAACAACTTAGCTCGCAAGCATGCGAACATGCGCCATATTGGGCTTTCAGTTCCACCTAGTTTTCCTCCCATCCTGGTCCATTTCTAGTGGCCGTAGCGGGCCGGTGAAAGCGTCGTTCGTTGGTCAGCTCACAGGTGACTGACAAACACCATCTTTCTAGAGAATGTGCGCGAGCATACTTCCTGCAGATCAGCACTTCTCCGACGAGGTTTATTTATGGTTTTAATATTAATGGCATGTCATTCCCAGAGGGCCGGCTGCCTGGGTATGCGCGAGGGCAGGTGCGCGTGGCCCCGCGGGCGTGTGGTCGGCGGTTCCTCAGTACTGCACTCCATGATGCACACGAGAGGCAATAGGAGGGATTACGACCGATGGGCGGCCAATGGCAATCCAGGTAACACCAATTGTTGCACCCTTTTATTGAGAACTAAAAAACCTGTAAACGCCAAATTATCATGTGAAGATATACTCTATCAACAACCGAGCTCTAATAAATACAAACATAGACCCGCTAATAAGTTTCTGTCAAAAAATTAATTTTTGGTACTAGCTTTTTTGCGAACTCTACTTTTCTGTATTGTGGAGATTCTAACGAGCCCAAACTCATCGGGGTTAGGTCGGTTGAGGAGGTACTTATTTAATTTCCACGGCCACTTTCTCCCTCCATCTTCAGATCAGCTCAATGGTACCATCATATTAAATTGTCATCAAAACTATTTATACTTAAACCCAAAATTTCAGCTCAATCGGTTGAGGTTAAATTGTTCAAAATTCAGTTCCAAGATTTGTCCCACACTAACAAACTAACAAACGAACAGGTAAAGTTAAATAAAAGCTTGTAAAACATAACCCTTTCTTTCGGCTCTGACGTCGTTGGGCAAAAAAGAGGGAGGAGATCTTTAGTTAGTCATGTTTTCAGCAATTTTTCTTCATGTGGTCCCAAATGAGTGATTCCACACAAATATGATTATCAAAAATCCACGAGGAATCGATTGTACCTACTGTTCATATGTCTTCTTCCTGTATTTAATTAAAATAATCTGTCTGCTCTACAGGATGGGACTACGCATCAGTGCTCAAATACTTCAAGAAATCCGAAAACATACAAGTGCCAGAACTTAGAAGAGATAAAGTATATCATTCCACGCACGGAGAGATGACTCTGCAGTACCCCAGCTGGCGAACGCGTCTCTCGGACGCTTTCCTCCGAGCGGGCGTACAGACTGGCGGGAGAGTCGTCGACTATAACGGAGAAAAACAAATTGGATACTCCATCATACAATTTACGATGAACAACGGAACCCGCATGAGCGCGAGCCGCGCTTTCCTCCACCCTATCAAATACAGGCAAAACTTCCACGTCACGAAGAACGCAATGGTGACCCGAATCCTTATCGACCCGTCGACCAAGCAAGCGTACGGTGTCGAATTCCGGAAGGACGGTCGCCGCTATATCGTTAAGGCAACGCGTGAAGTCATCCTTTCTGCTGGTGCCATTAATTCCCCTCAAATATTAATGATCAGCGGAATAGGTCCAAGAGATCATTTAACGGAGAAGAATATAACAACAATCGTCGATTTACCCGTCGGATATAACCTACAAGACCACTGGGCTTTAGGCGGCCTGACGTTTTTAATCAACACAACAGATTCTATAAGATATGAACGCGTGGCTACATTCAGTAACATTCTAGAATACTTCAGCCATCATACTGGGCCTTTGTCAGCGCCGAGCGGTACCGAAGCTATCGCCTTCATAGACACTAATAACCCGAACGATCCTGATGGACACCCTGACTTGGAACTGCTCTTTGTAGCAGGTTCGCTAGTTAGCCAACCTGTGTACAAAGAAGCATTTGCTATTGATGATGGCATCTACGACAAAGTTTACGGACCTATTCAAGATCGTGATACCTGGATGGTGTTCCCCATGCTTCTCCTCCCAGAGTCGAGAGGCAGGATAATGTTGAAGAACAAGAACCCATATACCAAGCCACTTATCTACGCAAACTACTTCACTGACGGAGGACATGACCAGAAAGTGATATTACATGGGATAAGGAAGATAATTGAACTGTCGCAAACGAAAGCTTTCCAGAAATTCGGGAGCCGGTTGCACGATATTCCTCTGCCTAACTGTGCGCATCATAAGTTCAACTCGGATGCGTACTGGTACTGCGCAATGAAGACTATAACAAGTACGATTTATCATCACTGCTGTACTGCTAAGATGGGACCGAGTGAGGACCCTGGAGCCGTGGTGGACTCGAGACTAAATGTTTATGGCGTAAAAGGGCTAAGGGTAGTGGACGCGAGCGTAATGCCGCGTGTTCCCGCGGGGCACACAAACGCGCCCACTTTAATGGTCGCTGAAAAAGCGGCTGACATGATCAAGGAGGACTGGGGCGTACGTGTCAGATGAATTTAATAGACTACTGTCTAATTTCTACACCAGAATCCCAGTCTAGCGGAAATTAATTGACTTTTTTGAGCGATCTATCGGTCGTAGAATTTTGTTTTTGTCTATTTATTTATTTGGAAATACATTAAGTTTTTCAATTAAATACTTATGATAAGGGTGGGTATACCAAATATTCTATCGTGCCAATGGTAGAAAGATTGAGAGAAAAAAAAGGATATGTAAGCCAAAGTAAACCTACTATCTACAGGGTGGAAAACTTGGTTGTTGCGTTCTGTCTCAGCCAACATAATTTAATTTACGTACATATTTAGTTTTTCGTATGGTCAATATTTTGTATTTATTTAAATTAAATTGTAATCTCCTTTAAATTATCTGCATAATATGTGGTATGACTATGTGACATCGATTGCTGAATGAAAGGTAGGTACTAAAAGAGATGTTGAAGACTGTTTTAGATTTGTAAATTGAAGTGGGTATGTAAATAAATAAATAGTAAATATGAACCGAACGGAATTATCTTTCATTATAAGTATATGTACCTCGTAATAGAAAATGAAGTTATCTCCCTGTTTTTAAATAATATTTATTGATTATGATCTAACTATAGTCATACATCTTCTGCGAAAACCAAAATATCCTGGCCAGTTGACAATAAAATTGTCACCAGACAATGAAAATTCTTCGTAAATTTTAGTGTCGATAAGTAACCGTAGTCCCTACCTAGCGATAATCTTTACTTATGGACCCAGTAATGTACCTCTACGACGAATTGTCACTTTCAGATGACATTTGCCAAGTTGGTAAAATAGGGTCCTGTAAATAAAGTACGAATGCGCACATTACGCCGCCACTTAACGTGGTTAGACACTACATAGTATTTTACTAACAAACTGTGGATCTTGTTGTCTGAATAAAGAAATTAAATAATAATAATAATAGTAGCGAGTGCGAGCGGGTGAATATTCAACGTTTTTATCGCGTTTTTTTCGTCATTGTCGTCGAGTCGACAGCAAATACTATTAAAAGAGACGAATATAAGACTCAAGTTTTGAAGAAAACGTAAGCCAATGGTACTGAAACTTTTTGATTGACATTTTGGCGATATGTTTTAAGCACCTCTGCAGAAATAATCGTGAGCCGACAATGACGTTAGATTAGAACCGAGCGGTTCAGCGTTTGAACGTTCAAACGCTAGAAGATTCGCCCGAGCTACTCTCGCAGCTTGTGGCACGGACGCGGCCACTAAACGCTGCTCGGCGTGCGCCGATGCCATACAAAATGTATGAAAGAACTCATCCCTATGAGCGGCGGCTCAAAATATCCGACCGATAGGTATGTCATTCTAAGACCAATCTACAGTAGGGAATGAAATCTCGATTTCGCGAGATCGAGATCTTGCGAGACCTCTTCCATATTCTACAAGACTGAGTTTCGTACAATTTTCGTACGAGATCTCGCGAGACTGAACTTTGCATATAAAACACTACATGGCAAAAGTTTCATCTGACTGACAAATTAAAACTTCCTTTTACTCCATTAAAATTGTATTACTTTAAATTATATTATAACCTGACGGATAAATAAATAATAATCTAAAAAAAAAATTCAAAATGGTTTTCTTTGAAATAACATGGCTACTAAACTACTAACGCAGGATTTGTCTGATTAATTATAACTTTTATCAAAATCAGAAATCCCCCATAGGCACATAGACCTCGTCTAGGTGTTGCCTAAAAATGGTTATTATTTATATGTAAAACTTAACTTAACTTTATGTCTTAATCAATAAATAAAATAAATAAAAAAACCTGTATCATCATCATACGTCCCACTGCTGGTTACCAGTGGTCTCTTGTAAAAACCGGGAACGGGCAGTACTGTGGTCACACTAGTCAACTCTGTGTATATAAAATAAATAAAAAGCCTTTTATTTCCCGTTAAATTTTACAGAATTCTATAAATTTTGTTAATAAAGTATTTCTAGTTTTCTTACTTATATAACTATGTTAGTTTTAAAATTTGATGTATTACTTAAAATTAAACAATTGTGCATAACAGGAACCCCTCTTAGGTGAAGGCCTCTTCCAAAGCTTGCCATTTTACTCTGTCTAGAGCAGCGTCTTGCCAATTTGGTCCTGCGATTTTTATGATGTCATCATCCCAACGAGAATATGGTCTCTGTGTATAAGCTGAATTAAAAATATACATATTAAATGGCACCAGATCTTCGTTATCAAACCGCAACGCAGCTTATGGGTCGTTGATCGCTTGTTTGGCAGACATAGTTTCATAGACAGTAGAAAAACCAGATTTTTAATTAGTTGTAGTTTATTTAATCGTATGGCATACATTATTTGGCCTTTGAGTTTGTAACTTTTTTATTGCATCTCATTAAGTAATAACCGCATCGCTAAAGTGGCAGTGGGCGGGGCACATTGAACGCAGAACCGATGGCCGTTAGGACGGAAAGGTTCTTGAGTGGCCACCACGTACCGGAAGGGATGACCTGGATGCGGGAGGACCGGTCACTTTGGCGCTCTTTGGGGGAGGCATACGTCCAGCAGTGGACGTCTTACGGCTGATATGATGAAGTATTAATTATCCCATACAAAATATTCCCAGCAAAAAGTTGTGAGATATCACGTGTGCTAAATAAAATTCTGCAACTTGGAAATCGGAAAAATATCCCGAATGGCTTCGAGAAAAGTATTACCTTTGCTTTTTTTTACTCTTTTGCTCGATTTGCTGCCGTGCCCATAGATAATGTGATTCTAACAGGAATGAGTTTAGAGGGCAGAGATTCAGCGGATTTCACAAAAAGAGTTGAATAGGGTAAGTATGTGAGGACAGTGAGGTGCTATGTGATTCTCAATCTGGGCCTAGGTAACAATACTAGTGGTTGGATTTTTATCTTGTCTAACAGAAAAAATGTGGCTTAACTATTTCAATTGAAATGAAAAATATATATGTACAAATAGCGAAACAAATGTCTATTCACCTATTAGAGCCTGAGACGACCGGTCTAGCTACACTTTCTTATTAATAGGACGGTCAGGACATCTTTTTTTATCTTATTGTCCTGAACGTCATTGAATATGTATTAATTTTATTATATTGTCGTAGCTATACTTTTTTCAAATGGTTCCAAAAGAAAGCGTAATTCCAAGCGTAGTCCATCAAGAAAGTCTATATACCGGTGAAAAGATTTTTTAAAGGCCTGCGCAAACCGGCGGAGCGCAGCGCAGATCACTTTATCATTGTATATTCTTTTCCATTTTAATTACCTACTTGGCGCAACTCGGCGGACGACGGGGGTGAACACGAATTTTGATACCGCAATGCCGCGGTATCCCACGACGTCCCACGGCATGCCATGGTCGGTGATTCGTAGGCCCGGTGCACTTCGGCGCATACTGGGGGACGCCGCCGCAGTATCGTCGGCGCTATTCAACGCCGCGGGGAGAGGATACCGCCGCGGCACCCCCCGGTATGCGCAGAAGTACTCCCAGGTGCGCCGGCCGCCGGCGCTGCGCTGGTGGGCGCACGCGGTATCGCGGGGGATTTTCCCTCGTCGGTGTACGGTGCGCGCAGTAAATCCTGCCAGGTGATCTGCGCTGCGCTCCGCCGGTTTGCGCAGGCCTTAAATCAGATGAGAAGTTGCAGTGCTAACCCCCTACTACAAACTTAGAAAGCTACACTAACAAACTTCACCTCTTGTATTATTTACTATTAGAAGTCCATGAAGTTATTTGTCAGCTAACGAGTAGAGCCAACGTGATGTGAGAAATGTGGGCGATACAACCAATTCTTATTGGTATGAAAAAATTAATTACTGCATTTTTCAAAAGTCTTAGCTCTTGTTTGGATTATAATACGCCTGCCCTAAATTTAATTAGCAATCTTGAGGCGTTCTCTAGGGAAAACTATTCGAATCCTGAGTTTTTGACTTTCGCTCTATAGAAAAAAATCACGAACATAGAGGTCTAAAATACACTTAAAAAATTCGTAACAAATTATGCACAACAGCTAAACATATTAAAATTTGTTCTAAAAATCGGCAATATCATGTTTGAGGGAACTTAGCTATTACTTTTTTATTTATTTTACGCACAAAAAATTAACTTAAAAAAACATGATATCCGCGATTCTGAACACGCACTTCTATCTCGCTCATGCTTAATATGCTCAGTTAGAGGGAGAAAAGACCACGAGCCTACCTCGCCTTAATTACTTTTGTATGAAATGTTATGTCTTCAAATTCCTATGATACTATCGTTAAAGTCCCTTCTTTCAAATAGAAAAATAATAATCGAAACCAATAAGCATGATAAAAAAACGCTGATAAACAAACATACTAGGTAGTTGCAAGTTATTAGTACCAAAATGCAGATGGCACTGTACAACGGTAGTGCTCTATACTATGAGCTGTTAAGATTGTTCAAGAATGAATGGGGTCGTCACGTGACGGGTATGGTGTAAGTATGAACGTTTGCACGGAACCCTCGGTGCGCGAGTCCGACTCGCACTTGACCGCTTATTTTGTGTGGTATTCGTCATCTGCCCGTTTCATTCGTCCCTTTTCTCTGACTTTTGCTTTAGTCCTACGCGCGAACAGCCTTGGTATTTATAGATAGCTGACGTACTTTACAATAAAAACAAAATTCCGGACAGACGGATCTTCTGTACGAATTCCTGAATTATGTAGGTACACTGATGACGGCCAAACAACTTTCCAACTGGCTCGCTACCCAAACAATTGATACTCTAATGTTTAAAGACCTACGATCCTACGATAAAATAATATTAAATGTTTTCATACTGACAATGAACTCGACAAATTATAAATGTACTAATAATCAAATCGTACAGTGCGTCAATAAAGTCTTGAAATGAAATGAAGGCGGCACTTTCTTTGTAACTGTCACATTTTTGGCGTAAAATGCTTTAACATGGCAACAATTTGGTATGGAATATTTTTAGTTGCATTTTATTTATTATATTATATTATATATTTATATTTATATTTCTAGTCTTAATTGACGCACTGTATTGACAAACGTGCTGTGCTATTTAAGACATACCTATTATAAATCTGATAATATTATGTAAGTACCTAATGTTATTTAAGAACAATCTAGACTGTAAAAAAATTGACATGTAAAACTATGTTTTATTCAGGAATAAATGAAATGAAATGAAATGCAGCCAAGAACAAGCGCGAATCGGCCATTAATGTTCCGTGGCAAGATTTATTCTCGAAAAAGGTTTAAAAATTGTTAATGCTTTCAAATCCCAATCATGACATCATGAATCATGATCATCATTAGTTTACAGTACTATTAGAAATGTAACATATAAATAAATTGTAGGCTTCCGAGATAAATTTAGTGCTTACGCTAAGATATTGGCAGTCTGGCAGTATAGAACCAAAATAAATGTCATATTTTACACCCCTAATTAATTACAATGGTATTGAAATGAAACAACTATTTATAATAAAAACTGTGTACAAAAAACAAAATTTTGCATGAAATCAAACATGTGTACTGCGAAATGCAAAATAGTACATTACTTACCTAGGGCGGTTAAACAAAGAATGTCTCAGATCGCAGGTATTTGACGCCCGAGCCGAAGGCAAGGGCGATAAATATGCGCTCTAAGGCTTTCTTTATTACCGCCCGTGGTAAGTACAACATTTTACGTCTCTATGTGGCCAGGAAGTGGGGATTTCCGCAAGCATAGCGTGCGGTAATTCCTACTTTATGGCCTGGTATGACAAATATTTTTGTCCAGCTAGCTTGTTCTACGCGGATCACTGAGTCGATGTCAATGACATTTTCACATTTTTTCATCACACTTGCTCGTAAAGGGTGTATTATAGGCAGGTGTACCTATAGAGCAGCTATAGCCGATTTACCTCCCGCGGGAGTTATGGATTTTTATAACTCCCTAGGGAGTTATGCGCTTGTGTGTGATCTGATTGGTTAAAGCAAATCCAGGTGGCCGCGCGCTACAAGAATTCTGCTCTGTGATTGGTTGAATAAAAATCTAGCAGGGCATGCGCTGCAAAAATACTGCTCTGTGAATGGTCGAAATATTGAAGCTGCGCGCTCCACTCGCACTGATCTGGAAGTGAAGTTGTCAATTTCGTCAAATTTTGATTTGGTGCGCTTGTATGAAACCTAGATTTTCTGTCTTTTGTAGTTATTTATTTCCTCGCAAATGTGATGAAAAACATTGTGTGTAACACGGGCGTAAGAATATTGCGCTTACGCCCCTCGTTAAACAATGTACTATTGCACAATTTTGAAAAAAATGACGCCGTCTGTTCAAGCTTCTGTACTTTTTTTGTTGTACAGTCACCTGCGTCGAGTCCAATTTGCCCAAACACGACGGGTTTTCCTTTTGCAGTTTAGGAGTTGCCATAGCCATAGTCTCCATCATCATATATTATGTCAATATATATCAATCCGTTTGAACCATAGTCCGTAAAAATTATTCTTGTTCTCATAAAAACATAACCCTTCTTTTGAGGCAGCCGGGGCAAAAGCTTGTAAATACGAATTATTTTTGAAAATCACACTTAGGCATTGACGTCAGAAGATAAAAGGAACATCGTGATTCCGTATCTTCCAAGAACATCGGATGTGACGTGACGTCCGCACGGGCGGCGCGGCGCAAAAAATATTTAATTTATGATAAAGCGTGATCGCATCAGAAATGACGCTATCCGCAGCAGAACCAAAGGTAATATAGCCCTCCTAATCGCTAAACTTAAGTGGCAGTGGGCGGGGCACATTGTACGTAGAACTGATGGCCGTTGGGGCGGAAAGGTTATCGAGTGGCGACCGCGTACCGGAAGGCGCGGCGTTGGTAGGCCTCCCACAAGGTGGACTGATATTTCAGGTGAAAGTGACAATATGTAATTTGAACAAAGTTTCATCAAAACTAATCTAATTTGACCTGGTAAAGGGCGCGGGAGTCTGCTGGATGCGGGTGGCGCAAGACCGGTCACTTTGGAACTCTTTGGGGGAGGCCTATGTCCAGCAGTGGACGTCTTTCGGCTGATATGATGACGATAAATCTTATATCTTATACATCTTATGTATATCGCCATCACATACATAAGGCTTGTTCACGAAATAAAGTAGCCAGCATAAGAAAATGTAAATAAATCTTGTTTTCCTCACAGCACTTCAAACAAAAAACAGTCAATTATATCACTAAACATTGTAAAAAGAATGTACAATGCAATTTTTTGTAAAAACCCTAAGAGTTGGCAAACTGTCTGACTTTCTTTCGAATGCCTGCCATCAGCGTATTTATTTATTTTTTTGTGAACTGACGAGAGGCTGCGTTCCATATTTTTTTGAAATCAGCTTCATTGTCGGCCACTGCCCCCTTCTTGAGCAGGTATCGTTTGATATTTGCCCAATACCTTTCAATCGGGCGAAGTTCTGGGCAATTTGGTGGGTTAATGTTTTTCGCGACATAACTACTATTCTTGTTATCAAGCAAATCTAAGGTGGCTTGAGCGTAATGAGCAAAAGCTAAATCAGGCCAAAATATTGGACCCCCCGACGTGCTGTCACCTTGTTGTGGTGGGGCGGCTTGCGTGTTCTTAGGATCCCCGAGGCTATACCGGACAGGGCCACCCATACCGGGAAGGCGAGGGGGGAGGGAACAGACAAAGAACAGCACACGAGGAGTCGCTCTAGTTCCTCTGTTACAGCAGAGGGTACTCCAGAGATGACCAAGGAGAGAGGGACCCCATATAGGGGATGAAGAGGAAGGAGGGTAGTTCTGCCCGAACTACCAATAGGGGAGGCTACGCCAGCTCCCCTTGAATCCCGGAACCCGCAGCACTCTCCCAACGACCCCCATCAGTGGCGATATAGGGTACGGGAGGTGCCAGCATTTTGCGCGCGGACCGGAGGGCTTGCCTTAATTGGCCGGCCCGCGGGAAAGAAAACCCTATAAAACCCGACAGTGAAGTCGTAAAAACCTCTGGATACCGGGCGACCTCCAGAGTATGTAGTCACACCCGCGGGATGGGCGTCACCCGGGGGCGTAGCATAAATCGGCCCTAATCGTGGGAACAAAAATGGCAAACAATTTAAAAAATACGAATAAAACCTCTGACGATACTTCTAACGATACAGGCGACGAAACGGAGATTATTAATTTGGCGGCGGAAGTCGGCACCCCGATGGTGCTCATCGAAGCCATTGACCCTAGCGTGAAGAATTTACAACCGATAAATATTTTGCCCAGCTATCGGATATCGAATTGAGGAAAAGGGGACACATAGACGAGCCGGATGACCCGAAGCCTGACAATGAGCCCAAGGTCACTACGGCTCGCAGAGGGAGGGCCGTAGCTCAGACATGTGGAAGGCTCAAGGGGAAAAAGTCGGAGACAGAAGTGAACAACTTACCTGTTATCCATGAGGGCAGAGAAAGGAGCCCGGTAGGTGAGGGGCGTTCTTCGCCAACTCTGGCGCCAGGTGACCGCGTAATAGAGGGCATCCGCAAGGAGGCCTACGCAATCATTGATGAGGCTCGGAAGTCGGGGAACCTCAGTGGGAGGGTACATGGCCGCATCAACCGAGCATGCCGGGAGATCCTGCTCAGCGCGGAAAACCTCCAGTCACGAGATGAAAAGGACGAAATCCGGGTCCTTAAGGCCGACAATAAAAGGATGAGGGTACAGCTGGCCCAACTAATGGAGGAGACCAAGGCCCTCAGAACTGCGTTTTCGGAGAGAGCCAACCGACCCCCCGTGGCCAAACCCGCCGAAAATCCAGCCTCGGCCATGCCGGATCTCCTAGCGGAGCTCAAGGAGACCCTAAAAAGAGACCTCCTTTTGTCGCTGGGGGAAATGATTAACGTGAGAATCGGGGAGGTCAAGAGTCTCCTTCCACCTGCCCCAATCCTGCGTCCATCTTTGGCTGGGGACCGTAACAGGGGAGAGACTGCAAGGGAAGAAGAGAGGCAACAGGATCCTTCTCCTGTGCAGCCAGCGTCATCAGCAGGAGTGCCGGCATCAAAAGAGGCCGCTACAGGAGCTACATTAATGCCCTCTGCTAACGCTGGCGCGTCCACAGCGGGTAAGAGCCAGAAGAAGGGGAAGAAAAAAAAGAAGGGGAAAGCACCGAAACAAACGGGGTTGGAACCGCCACCAGCACCCCAGCTACCGGCACAACCACAGACAGGCTCGGAGTGGAGGGATGTGGTAGGTAGGAAGGCCAGCAGGAAAGCCAGCAAAGCAGCAGAGGCAGCAGCACGACCTGCAGCCAAGGCCTCTATGCCAAAACAGCGCAAACTGGTCGTCCCCAAAACAGCCGCCATCGTGGTGGCCCTCAAGCCGGAGTCGGAGGCCACTTACGCCTCCATTATGACAACGGCGCCGGCTAGCGGAGGTGGGGCTGGACCATGTCCGCGTCCGGAAGGCGGCTGATGGGGCCCGGATAATTGAAGTACCCGGAGCGGACAATGGTAGAGCTGCTGACTTCCTGAGAGAGAAGCTTGAGGGCCTCATTGGAGATGATGCGAGGGTGTATCGTCCCGTCAAGATGGCGGACTTGCTGGTAACTGGCCTCATGGAGTCGGCAACTCCCGAGGCGGTGGTGGCAGCGGTGGCTGCAAAAGGTGGCTGTAAGGAGGAAGAGGTTAAGGTCGGCGCCATTCGGCAGGCCTCTAGCGGGGCGGGATCAGCCTTTGCCAAGTGTCCGATTGCGGCAGCGGCCAAAGTGTTAGAGGGTGGAAGGTTGCTGGTAGGTTGGGCGAGTGCTTTAGTTAAGGCACTTGACCCAGCTCCACTACGGTGCTATAGATGCATGGGGACGGGGCACACTCGGGCGACATGCCCTTCGCCGGTGGAGAAGGGGAATCTCTGCTTCCGTTGCAGCAAGCCGGACCATAAGGCGGCGGAATGCACGGAGACGCCATTCTGCGCGGTGTGCCACCACTCCAAGGTCACAGCGGGACACATGATGGGAGGTAAAGCGTGCGCACCTCCGCGTGTACGAGGCAGGGATCTCGCTGCAAGAACTCCGGGGACCTCCAACAGCGGTGCGGTGTCAACTGAGGGGCAAAACATGGAGCACTGATGCCAGTACGACCTGCATTTCAACATAATCTCGAGGTCCTTCAATGCAATGCTAACCACTGCGCCCGGGCACAGGATCTTATGGTCCAACACATGGCGGAGTGGGGCATCGGTGCTGCCGTGGTGGCCGAGCCTTACTTCGTCTCCCCCCAACCTAATTGGGTAGGGGACACCAATGGCTTAGTGGCGGTGGTTGTCCCTCCGATCGGCAACCACCCATCAATCACCAAAATTAGGAGTGGTCTGGGCTACGCAGCGGTTGATTGGGGGGGAGTGGTGCTTGTAGGTGTCTACTTCTCCCCCAACCGGCCGCTGTTCGCATTTGAACAGTTCCTTGAAGAGCTGGGGAGGGTTGTGGGTGGAGCTGCGCCGTCACCGGTTCTGCTCATTGGGGACCTAAACGCAAAGAGCACGGCGTGGGGTTCCCCCAGGACGGACCCAAGGGGGGAAGTTCTGTGGGACTGGGCAACGGGCCTGGGGCTCGAGGTCCTAAACCGGGGCACGGCCAATACCTGCGTGCGTCGGCAGGGGGGGTCCATCGTGGATGTTACGTTCGCGACCCCGGCCATTGCGGCGCGTATCTTGGACTGGCGTGTCCTGGAAGATGTGGAGACCCTCTCTGATCATTTATATATCAGATTCAGGGTCTCCGAAGAGAGGCGGGCCCAGCCGTCTATTCCCACCGTGCAAAGAGGAAGGGAACGATTCCCGAGATGGAGTTTAGGCACCCTGGACCGAGATGCAGCTGAAGAGGCTGCAATGATTGATGCAAGGTGGGGGCGAACACCGGACCGGTCGCAGTGTGTGGAGGAAAGGGCTCTGCAGTTTCGTGGGTCGCTGGCGGCGGTGTGCGATGCGGGCATGAGAAGGGCGGGAAAGCCGTCAGCGAAGAAACGGGTGTACTGGTGGTCGGAGGAGGTTGCGGCTCTACGTCTCGTCTGCAATGGGGCGCGGCGAGAGTACACTCGATGCCGGCGACGGAGACACACTCCTGAGGAGGAGGAGCTCCGGCACAGGGCCTTAAAAGAGGCGAAAGAGGACCTGTGTCTGGCTATTGCAAAGGCCAAGGACGCCGCGCACGAAGCGTTCTTGGCCACGTTGGACAGGGATCCATGGGGGCGGCCTTACAGAGTCGTGCGCAACAAAATGCGTAATGGCCCTACCATAGATTCCCTGGAACCAGAGCTCCTCACACGAGTGGTGGAGGGTCTTTTCCCGCCCGCCCTCGACTTCGCCCCGCCGATGATGCGGGAGCAACGGATGGAGGATCCGGAGCCGGTGGCAGTGACGCCAATTACGGAGGGGGAGCTGACGTGGGCGGTGCACCGGCTGAGGGCCCAGGGCCGGACGGTGTGCCGGGAAAGATCCTGCCGATCGCGATGGGCCACCTTGGGAGTCGCCTAAAGGACTTGTTCGATGATTGTCTGGAGACGGGGCGGTTCCCGGGGTGTTGGAAGGAGGGCAAGTTATGCCTCTTGCGGAAGGAAGGTCGGCCGGCGGACTCTCCCTCCGGGTGGAGGCCCATTGTTTTGCTGGACGAAACCGGAAAGATGTTAGAGCGGATCGTCGCTTCCCGGATCGTCCGACATTTAGACACTACGGGTCCTAATGTATCCGACCGCCAGTTCGGCTTTCGGATTGGGCGGTCTTGCATAGACGCATTAGGTGCCCTCCGAGGGTTTTGTGTAGAAGCGGCGGAGAGACGGGAGGGGGTGGTGGCGGTGACATTAGACATCGCCAACGCGTTTGGATCCCTCCCGTATTCGGTAATTGGGGAGGCGCTCCAATATCATGATGTGCCTCCCTACTTGAGGCGTATAATAGAGCACTACCTCTCGCAGCGGGTAGTGCTCTTCGAGGAAAGAGGAGGGCAAAGGAGGTCGAGGCCCATGGCCTGTGGCGTGCCCCAGGGGTCTGTGCTAGGCCCCTTACTATGGAACCTGGGGTACGATTGGGCCATTAGAGGTGTCCTCCTCCCCCGGATGGCCGTCATCTGCTACGCGGATGACACGATGGTGGCGGTCCGGGATGCGGATATGTGGGAGGCTCTGCGACGGGCAGAGGTTGCCGCGGAGCATATGGTGACCCGCATCCGGTTGCTGGGCCTGAGGGTGTCCCTCCCGAAAACAGAGGGAATAATCTTCGGGGGGAGGGGATGGCGGCCGCCTGCGGGCGCCACAATTAGAGTGAGCGGGGAGACGGTCCAGGTTAAGCCTCATATAAAATACCTGGGGCTCATTCTGGACCGCAAGTGGAATTTCGGGGAGCATTTCCGCCAGCTTGCTCCCCGAATAGTGGCAACGGCGTCAGCTTTGGGTCGGCTGCTGCCCAATGTAGGGGGACCCTCCGTTGCGTGCCGTCGCCTGTATGCCGGGGTCGCCCGGAGCATGGCCCTTTACGGGGCCCCGATTTGGGTTGACCGGCTAAATGCGGCAAATAAGGCCCTGCTTAGGAGGCCACAAAGGGTGGTGGCCAACCGTATATGCAGGGCCTACGTAACGGTGGCGTGTGCAGCAGCGTGCGCCTTAGCAGGCACTCCTCCGTGGGAGCTGGACGCGGAGATGCTAGCTGAGGCACACAGCGACCGGCTAAGGTGGAGGGCTTCGGGAGAATCTCCCGCTCCTGAAGAGGTGAGGGCCGCTCGCAGGCAAACGGAGCGGCGATTGAGGGACAGGTGGAAGAGAGACCTAGAGGAGTCGCGATATGGACTTCGCACCATAGAAGCGCTCCTCGGGTCGTTTGACGCCTGGCTAGAGAGGGCCCATGGTAAGGTGGGGTTCCGAATGACACAGGTGATGACCGGACATGGCTGTTTCGGTCATTACCTGCACAGAATTGGAAGAGAGGGAAGCCCTGCCTGCCATGAGTGCGGCGCAGAGGATGACTCGGCCCAGCACACTCTGGAGTGGTGCAGCAGGTGGGCCGAGGAGCGCCGCACTATGGTAACAGCCCTTAAGGTGGATGATCTCTCGCTGCACAGTGTCGTGGCGGCCATGCTGGGCAGCGAGAGATCGTGGGAAGCGGTGGCCTCCTTTTGCGAAACAGTCATCTCGCAGAAGGAGGCCGCGGAGAGGGGGCGCGAAGACAGTGCGGACGCGCTCCCGCTCCGGCGCAGACGGCAGGGTAGAAGACGCGCGCGGTTTGCGGCCGCTGGTCACGTCCTCCCCCAGTAGAGCCAGTGGGTAGGGGACCCACACTGCACGGCTCTACATTGTGGAGTGGGAGGGTCAAGCGTCCTGGCCCTCCCCTTTCTTTTGCGCGGGTGTCCTGGTTAGCCAGGGCCGCCGGGGGGCGTCGTGGTGAAATGTTCGCGATCCCATGGCGCCCCCTTAACGGGAATGCGGGTGACGCCGGTGTGTTTTTAGTGGGTATGTTCCTCCAGTCACCATCAGTCGGATGGCGGCGGGAGGAGAGAGTCCCACATAACCCCCAAATAACCTTCCCCTGGGCCGGGGGTATGCGTAAAGCATTTTCACACCGTCAAAAAAAAAAAAAAAAAAAAAAGGCCAAAATATTGGAGGACGTGTATGTTTCCGATATAAGGGCAGAATTCGCTTTTTAATACACTCCTGTGGGTAGACATCTACGTTTATTGTACCGATAGTGAAAAAGCTCATACTTTTAAGCCCGCATGAGCAAATAGCTTGCCATACAAGGATTTTTCAAAAGCCACGCTCTTATGTTCTTCTGGAACGTCCTCGCCAGCTGCACACGAGTAAAACTGGGGCCCCGGTAACGTTTTCATGTCTTTTTTTACATATGTTTCGTCATCCATTAAAATGCATCGATCGTTATTTTGAATTAAAAACTTGTCCAAATCTTTAGCTCGAGATTTCGCTCTTTCAAGCTGGGCAGCAGTCCTTTTCGGCATTTTCTGTTTCTTCCTGGTCTGTAAATTATTTCTCTTTTTGGCGTTTTGTACGTTCCCGACCGAAGTTTTTAACTTTTTTGGCAACAACTCCACGCCAAAGTCGATATATCGGTACCTTTAAATAGCGGTTACGGTACCGGAAAAATAAAGGTACCTTTATATTTCGGTAGCGAAATATAAAGGTTCCGCTACCGAAACCGCTATTTGACAACCGATATGACATCATACCGTTAAAATAGAATACCGGTATTTTTCGGTTATGCAGTCCCTGAAAATTTGGTTATAAGTATAGTTTGGATTCCAAACTATACTTATAACCAAAATTTCAGCTCAATCGGTTGAGGTTAATTTGTTCAAAACTCAGTTCAAGACATGTCCTACACTTAGCACTAACAAACGAACAGGTCAAGTTAAATTAAAGCTAGTAATTAAAAAAAAAGTAACAATCAAAATTATATACCTATAAAAAAAGGACTGTGTCTCGCCTACACATAAACACTCTTAACTATAAGCATACTTTTGGGTGACATTAACGTCAGCTAGACGGTCGCCAATCGCCAACACGCCCCTCCGACCGAGCGACCGCTGTAGTATGAAATTTTGCTGCAAACAACTGTCTACACGGTCGGCGCGGACCAAGGTCGGTCGGTCGGACGGGCGGCGTGTTGGCGACCCTCTAGCAGAGGCTTCATGATCCACAGCCATTTATTTAGCTGATTTATTCAAATTACCTAACGGCGTAAATGTTCAGTTTTTTCTTATTTACATACGGAACCCAGAAGTCGGTATTTACCGTGACGTTGCTATTCCTTTGGTCGACCTCTACCCCTTGATCCTTCGATCTTACCTTCTATAATATTTGTTGTGAATGTCTGTCTGAATATGTAATAATATTTTTTTTTTTTTTCTAAACAAATTCTCGTGTCTTATCAAGTGACCTATCATTTTGTCTCGTCTATTTTCAATTGTGTTCAGCAGGTTTCTTAAGGATAAGCTTTGTACAGCAACTAAAAGTAAAAGCAAATGTCTTGTCTTACCGGGACCCAAAGAAATTAGCCGAGGACCGCGAGAACTGGCGCATACTCCACCGACAAGAGCCAAGCTCTTAAATGTTGATGATGATGATGCTATCCCTTCAGCATCACAACAATTGCAAAAATATATTTTGCATCAAGCACTAATGAATCTTCAAAGTCAAATTACGGTAGGTATAAGGCTGGCCTCACACAACCGGAATCAGTCAATGAATTTAGTATCTGGAATTCTGGACCACTTAAGAGCAAAAAAAGCGGCCAAGTGCGAGTCGGACTCGCACATGAAGGGTTCCGTGAAATAAATTGCGGTTTACAATTTATGACGTATTAAAAAAAAAACTACTTATTAGATCTCGTTCAAACCAATTTTCGGTGGAAGTTTACATGGTAATGTACATCATATATTTTTTTTAGTTTTATCATTCTCTTATTTTAGAAGTTACAGGGGGGGGGACACACATTTTACCACTTTGGAAGTGTCTCTCGCGCAAACTATTCAGTTTAGAAAAAAATTATGTTAGAAACCTCAATATTATTTTTGAAGACCTATCCATAGACACGTATGGGTTTGATAAAAAAAAAATTTTTGAGTTTCAGTTCCGAGTATGGGGACCCCTAAAACTTAATGTTTTTTTTCGATTTTTGTGTGAAAATCTTAATGCGGTTCACAGAACACATCTACTTACCAAGTTTCAACAGTATAGCTCTTATAGTTTCGGAAAAAAGTGGCTGTGACATACGGACGGACAGACAGACAGACAGACGGACGGACATGACGAATCTATAAGGGTTCCGTTTTTTGCCATTTGGCTACGGAACCCTAAAAAGGTACATCCTTTGGTAGAAATCCTGCACAAAGTGTACTGTTTTATTTGACCTACCGTAAAACTACACAACTATAGTCCAGGTCACCCAACTATGGTCCAAATCAATTCTCATATTAATTGCTCAGGTGCGACTATTTTCATGGATTAACTTAAAGACAGGCAATATATAATAACACAAATTTAAATAAAAACGTATAAAATAACTAATACGAAATCGGTATTGATAAAAACGAATGAGTTTACTTTTGGACCATAGTTGTGTAGTTTTACGGTACCATTGTAATTAATAGGGGTGTTGACACCAAATAAAATAACCAATAGTTAAATTTCTCTAAAAACGATTAAAAATATTGTCAAATGGAAAAAAAAGTAAAGCAGGGGATAAAATAATTACAAAGTTATAAGTGGCCAAAGTTTTAAGAGGGGGTAGGTATATTCTGTCCCTTTTCCGCAAAACGCACCTTCATATGAAACGATTGACATTTAATATGACGCTCGTGGATCGTGACGTCACGATCCCCTAGCATTTTCTCTCTCTAACAAGCAATATGTAAACGTTTGTAACTTCGTAATTTTTTAAGATATCTGAATGGGATTTTCATCACTAGGCATGTTTTTTTGCTTTCTTTCTTATAATAAATTTGGAGTCTACACCCCCTATTGTTTAGGGTGTTATTTATCTATTTAAGTTTTTATTAACCCCCGACGGAAAAAGAGGGGTGTTATAAGTTTGACGTGTCTGTGTGTCTGTATGTCTGTGTGTGTGTGTGTGTCTGTCTGTGGCATCGTAGCACCTAAACCGATTTGAATGCGGTTTTTTCTATCCGAAAGCTGACGTGATCGAGATGGTTCTTAACTACGTTTCAACAAAATCGGTTCAGCCGTTTTTGAGATATTGAACTTAGAAATTAATATGTCGGGGGTTTTTCAACTTTTCTAAGTTGTGATTATGACGCTATTGATTTTCTTTAATGAAATGTTAAAATTTTAATTAATAAATAAATACATTTCCACTTGAGTGATTCCGATCATGATTCAGCGGCTGAATTCCGTTCAGTGTGAGGCCAGCCTAATAATTAGTCGTGTCATTGTTAAAGTATCAGTTAAGTCTGAAAGGTCACGGGCATGGCTACGGTGTGGTATCGCGATAAACCGAGTGCTGCTTACTTCTGAGAGGGACAGTGGCGTGGGTAGACGGGCCGTCAAGGCACCATAGTGATAGTGTTGTGAATAAGGATTCTCTTTAAGGATTATAAATGTAAGTGGTTTTATTAAAGAGTACTATAATCTTTTTTTTTCACGCAGCTTTCGCATAAACAAAAATATAAGGATTACACAAAGAGTACCAACAGACATGAAGCTAAAGACCTGGAGGTTCATTTATATATGAAAACTATGTTCACATAATAATGTATAATGTGTTCATCTAAGACAATAAGAAATTTTTAAAATGTATTTGACATGCATGATATTGACCTGTAACATATGACATTTTATCAATAAAGTTCTGAATCTGAATCTGAATAACATCCTAAATTATAAACGCGAATTGAGTGAGGATTTTGGTGACACTGAGATTCAAATTTAGGTTTTATTTTTTAAGTGTGCGATTAGAAGAAGTGCATAATCACCGGCCAATTTAGCGGAAGATAAAAAATATGTACGAAACTTTTTTATTTGAGATTACTGGCTGGTTATACTAGCTATATATTTTAGAACGAATAATTTTTTTGATATTTTTTTTATGTTCCCCTAAATTTGCCGGTGAGTGTAGATAGGGCTGGGCTATTCGCGATCTATTTTGAGCTTTAGTGCTGATGGTACTCGTCAGATATATGACTCCCACTAACCACTCATCATCATCATCATCATCATGATGAGTGACGGGTATCTGACGGGTACCATATGGCTCAACTAACCACTATAAATACATATTTTTATTCCCAGTTTGGGAAATTGAATCTGAATATTGAATTTTGGTAATAGGTTTTTCAGATTAGTGTTTGTTTATTCGCGAATCCAAGGATAATCCATTTTGATAGGGTGGAAGACACTATATTATTTTTGTTTACACATTATGACTGACCATTTTACGTGAGTAGTGATAAATTAATAGAAACATGTTTTAATTGTTCCTTGAGCACTTTGAGCAGGAAATCCCAAGACTCCAAAATAACTATGAAAAACACGATATCCGTCGCCCACGTTCTAATTCTAAATAAATATTCACACTTATACGAGTATAATAATTTGGTCTTAGCGGAATTTGATATGCAATTTAGAGGGTTATATACTTATATATTATATAATACCGGCTTTTATTCGAAAATGTATACAAACGAATAATTTGTCAGATGTTTATCACACAAAAACCTTTTCACAAAACAATTAGGACCACATATAAATAAACACGCATACCCTGTTAAGAACGGGTTTCGTTAGCTACCATCGGCCAAAGCCAGAGTCGACCAGATTCAAAACAGAATCGCTAGTAAATATGATCATCCTTTTTATCGTGAAAATAATTTTAGCTAAATTGTAATTTGTCTTTTCCCAAACATAAATGTCATAGTGACAGAATAATTTGGGCAGCATTTTAGCTAAAATGGTTTTGATGAACATTTATTAATAATAATGACAATTAATATAATAATAAGTGAGACGATGCGTGCCACAGATTACTAATAGCCCAAACTGTGGTTATTTCAGAGTGTTATGATAATCGATAACATCGTAAACGAATCTACATCTCTCATCGTTGCTAATTAATCATTATTATTATACCTATCACTATACTCTGGCGACTCAAACGTCTACATACATTAAATATGCCCTAGCACTAGTCTGTGACTCGAAAGTCTATTTTATTTCAAAAACCAAAGACCAAAACCTCTCTATAATTATGGAACCTACTCACAAAATTTCACGAGAATCGGTTAAGTAATGCGAACTGTAGATGAGAACAGCTGGACAGCATACGAAAGAATATTGGCCCAAGGTGAAGCAGAGAACTTCGTTCGTTTCGCTCGCTCGCTAGGCCCGTATTACAATACATTAAAAGGTCGTTCCAAAACCGTCGGTAATCGTAAGTTCCGTTGGTTAAAATCTGATTGGGAATCTGAATGATAATGATGATTGATATGAGTTTGATAGTTTCCTGTAAAGTGGGCTTGATGAAACTGTGTTAATTTTGAAAAAAAATTAACAGAAATAATTAAAAGATGTGAGGTCTGAAAATTTCGCATATTTATTACTTGCGTCGGCAACTCGGCACACGGCGTAAACGTCTTTTACAAATTGTTTTCAATGTCGATAAACTGAAAAAAAATCTATATAATTATTGAACTGCTCACAAAATTTCATGAGAATCGGTTGAGAAATGCGACCTGAAGAGGAAAACAGCCGGACGGACAGAAGAAGGAAATTTGGCCCGAGATTAAGCCTTAAGGCGACGTAGGTTCGTGGTCTTCTCTCCCTCTCACTGAGCATATACGCGTGAGCGAGATGGAAGTGCGTGTTTGGAAGCGCGGATATCATATTTTTTAGTTTTATTTCTTTGTGCGTTTTAATAAATGAAAAAGTAATAGCTGATTTCCCTCAAACATGACATTGCCAATTTTTAGAACCAATTTTAATATGTTAAGCTGTTGTGCATAATTTGTTACGATTTTTTAAAGTGTATTTTAGACCTACAGTACCGGCTAATATCACCTTTGCGTTTTATTGTATGAACGTGTATAGAGTAATGTATATGTTCGTGATTTTTTTCTATCGAGCAAAAGTCAAAAACTCAGGATTCGAGTAGATGATTTCCCTCGAGAAAGGCCTCAAGATTGCTAATTAAATTTAGGGCAGCCGTATTGTTATCAAAACAAGAGCTACGACTTTTTAAAAATCCGTTTTCTGAGCTCACGTCGCTTTAAAGTTTAAACGAAGAACTTCGGTCCCGGCGGTCGCTCGTTCAATTATTTATTCCGAGATATGGCTATTCATGTTTTTTGCAAATTATATTCTTACTTATGATGATAAAAAATTTAATTAACTACAAAAACAGCAATCTACTTGTTTTTACACGAGTAATATTATTTCATATTATACTCGGTACGAGTATACGTCACTCTACAGCTATACGACGTCGCACATACAATTGGGTTTTTTTTTGGTGATAGGACAGCCAGGGACAGATATTAAAAAAAAAAGTTATATGACATGGATCAAGGAACGTGTCTCATTCGCCGTCCTATATAAACCCAAAACGTAAGTGAGGAAACCGTTTATATTTTTTCAACACATTTGCTCGTAACGTGCCTCTTATTGTGCCGCTTTTGGGCTCATAATCCTGGGTATTAAACACGCGTGTTTAATAACATTAGGACACTCGTGTAGTTATATTTATATCCCGATTAAGACACGTTGGCACCATGCAGCAAGGTGTGTGTATGGACTCGGCGCATTCTTAAATTGACCGGGTTATACAGGTTTGTTTTTAATTATCGGCAAATGGATTCTTACTCGACTAAACAAATTAAATCCTTCTTTGTGGATTAATTGATTATTTCGCGTTGGATATGATATAGAAACGTTTCATTTAGTAAAACTATTTACTTTTGATAACATTTTACATGAATTTATATTGTATAAGAAAATATTTATTTTATTTTGTATTGGCTGTTTAGAGATTTCATCTTAGACTCGCTGCGGGCGCACTACGCGAACTTGACGAAAAAAAATAGTTGCGCGCCATTATAGGTAATTTCACAAATGTTTGTAAACATTGATGATGCGTGTTTGGTTGTTGTTAAAAATGTTGACTCGTAGTAATTAGAAAGTGATAAATAGAATTGACGCCACTGTACATTCTTGGAGATGTACAAATATGTGAGTAAAAACCTGTTGTCATCAATAACTAAAGGAAACAACCTAGAAGCCTGTAACATGTTAATTTTATGAAAAGGATTTTTTCCTCGCAAATGTGTTGAAAAACGTCGTATGACACGCGTGAGCTTTGATCACCTGCGGTTCGCGTGACAATTCCGCCTCTGATGTAGGTAATGATCAACATACCTCACTTGTATCATAATGTACTATTCAAAAATAATTGACGCAGCTGAAAAGTCTGCACCTTTTTACTGGTGCCAAGGAAGGCTATGCCTATCACGTGGAGGTACATATAAACAAACAACAAGTACACGTACAGTCAGCAACATAATCATTTTCGACCTCATGTTTAAGCAATAAGGTCCTAGAATCACCTAGAATGTAGTTACACATTATACATGACATGACGCTGACTGTATACAAGAAAGAAAAACGTTATCTTTATTATACCTCCCCATCCTTATTCAGATGAATCTAAATGTAGCATATAATCTCAGAATCCAACAAACTGTGTAAGTAACAGAGCGTGCCAAAAAATATACATATTTTTAACCGACTTCAAGAAAAAGGAGGAGGTTCTCAATTCGGTTGTATTTTTTTTTAATGTGTGTTACCTCAGAACTCCGTCATTTATGAACCGATTCGTACCATTCTTTTTTTAATTGAAAGTATATGATTCCAGGTTGGTCCCATTGTTTTCAAAACTCCAGTTAAATGATGGGAACCATGAGGAATTGAGGTAACTCCTCAAATATATAAGGCAAGCGTGTAGTAATTTCGGTGATTTCTATTATAACCCGTGTATTTACATCCGGAAATCATAAATTTGGTGAAGTGGAAGTGATGATGAAGACCACAGATGGCTTGTGGAACTTGTCAATGATGTACTTCAAACTATAAAAGTACGTCACCGATTCTGATATCATTCCGTTGAAATAGCAAACAAAAAAGTGCCAACGGTGATTCTGAGATCCTTGAGGAATTGACGGAGGTCCTCAAATATTATCGGCCCACATACAGCGATTTGGTATTTTTCTCTAATAATCAACGTATTTGCTCTCGGAAATCAGTTCATGTGGTAAATTGGAAAATAATTGTGGAAATGTTCATGTGGCTTGGAGGAGTACTGAATTGAAGTCGGTTAAAACTTTGTTTTTAAAGTAGATTATCGAAGGACATTCTGTAGCACCCGGATGATTAGAGCTACATAAATTATGATAATTTACTTTCAAAACAAAGTTTTAACCGACTTCAATTCAGTACTCCGCCAAGCCACATGAACATTTCCACATTTTTTTTCCAATTTACCACATGAACGGATTTCCGAGACCAAATGCGTTGATTTTTAGACCAATAAACCAAATCGCTGTATGTGGGCCGATAATATTTGAGGACTTCCGTCAATTCCTCAAGGATCTCAAAATTACCTTTGGCACTTCATTGTTTGCTATTTCAACGGAATCATATCAGAATCTGTGACGTACTTATATAGTTTGAAGTACATCATTGAGAAGTTCCACAAGCCATCTGTGGTCTTCATCATCACTTCCACTTCACCAAATTTATGATTTCCGGGTGTAAATACACGAGTTATAATAGAAAATATCGAAATTACGACACGCGTACCTAATATATTTGAGGAGTTCCCTCAATTCCTCATGGTTCCCATCATCCAACTGGGACTTTGGAAACAATGGGACCAATCTGGAAGCATATACTTTCAATTAAACAAAGAATTGTACGAATCGGTTCACAAAATAACGGAGTTCTGAGGTAACAAACATTAAAAAAATACATCCTAATTGAGAACCTCCTCCTTTTTTTTTGAAGTCGGTTAAAAACGGTTCACTCACGTATTTAAAGTCGAAAATCGCTCGACATGTTTCGAACCGATTACGAGTAAGACACGCGTTGCCGGTGCGTTTAGCATGTGCTTTTTAACCGACTTCAAAAAAGGTTCTCAATTCGTTTGTACTTTTCTTTTTGTGTGTATGTTACGCGATAACTCATTAATTTATGAACCTATTAGAAATTTTTTTTCATTGTTTGAAAGCATATACTTCCAGATTGGTCCCTTTGTCACCAAATTCTAGTTCTGATGATGGTATCCTGGAGAAATCGAGGGAACTCTTCAAATGTTATAGGCAAACTTGAAGCAATTTAGCTACTGATTTGAAGTCGGTTAAAGGTTTGTTTTTAACGTAAATTATCATGAGTCAGCATTATGCTGAGGCGAGACCATTTCGTGACAAACTGCTAAGTATATTAATATTATAGTTAATACAGTATTTTAAGTTTCCTGTCACGTATAAATTATTTCATTTCATTACATTTTAATATACCTATGTAAATCTCACGGGAGTTTTCGAAATATATAAAACCATCAATTGTGTCGATCAAAACACATAGCTAACAACCATCACGGGAGACAAGACTTTCGATAAATAAAAACCGGACAAGTGCGAGTCGGACTCGCCCACCGACGGTTCCGTACAAAATTACAAATAGTTTTCAGATTTTTCCCTGTACTTGTAGAATAAGACATTATCATTTGCCAAATTTCATAGTTCTAGGTCAACGGGAACTACCCTATAAATTTTGATTCCCTGGAGAGTGTCGAAATATACGTTTTTTGCGGAAATAAAAGGCCGTATCTTTTTTTTACGTTAACTTAGTACTTAGCCTTACTCCTTACTCTCCTTACTTACCTTACTCTACTTACCTTACTCCTGGGCCCCAAGATACAGGCTTTGCCTAGTTTGGGGTCCACCAGATACTGTTTTTGGTCGAAAAATTTATTTCTTATCAAATAAACGAATTTATTTATTATTATTATTATAGTTTGGTTTTTTCACAGCTTCAAGTGACTATAGACCTGAGTAATATGGTTTTAATTTCAACTCGATACCTCCACTCGTTCCCGATATAAAGGGTCTTGACAGACAGACGGCCAACAAAGTGATCCTATAAGGGTTCCGTTTTTTTCCTTTTGAAGTACGGAACCCTAAAAACCGCACTCAAATGAATCCGTTTGGGAGCTACGATTTATTATCCATTGCAAATGTATCTTATCAACCTACAAATATCTAATGCATAAGCGGACAATCCACATAGCTCTTGAATTTCAATAACTGTAAATGACATCACACCTACCCCCGCATTTCATCCTACTTACCTTGGACAGACCTCAATCACGTAACCTTTCGAACGTCGTAGTCGCGTCAGGTAGATCTAAACGTCACTTTTTGTATGGAAAAATGACAGTTGGATCTACCTAACGCACGTTCAAAACGTTGCGTGATTACCTCTCGGCTTTATGCACCCGCCGCGGCCGCGCGTTAGTACAATGCAACTGTCATTTTTCCATATAAAAATTGACATTTAGATCTACCTAACCAACATACAATGCGTTACGTGATCGACCTGGATTTATAAACACTTAAGCTCTGAATTAATTAATTGAGCAGCGACCTCTCCTTCTTATTCATTAGGTTTTGTTACGTAAAGTAATATTTTATTATCTGTATTTCTCTCTGGATGCGCTGAAAACCAGCGCCTTTAGCTTGTATTGTTGCTGGCATATGCTGAGTGGCATCCATTTTAGTGCATTTCCGTTGTAAAAAACACATGTGTAATTTCTTGGTCACACCAAATTAACCCTAAACAATAACCTATCTCAACTTATGGTTACCCTATCCGATATGCTTACCATAAGCAAGTTGTCAAAAAAACTGTTTGCTACTTGTGATAGTGCACTCTGGCGGCAGAACATTGCAGTAATGTTCCCTATTATTGGGACAGTTTTAGCTTATTTCAAGGCAATAGTGGAGACACTGGAGACATTATAATATAATAATAATAATAATAAATTCTTTATTGGCAAAACAAGGAGTTACATTCATAGCCTATATCCTGTGGACCCCAAACTAGGCAATGCCTGTATCTTGGGATCCCTGGAGTGCAGATGACAGAAAAGGAGATTAACAATAGACGAATTTAACGGTAGAACACGAGCTATTAATACATTAACAAATGAAGATAACAAACTTCTCGACTCGACACAGCGCTCGCTTAGGAGGCGTTGCTAGGCTATTGTTCACCAATCTTTTGTAAATGTACCTACATTTAACAAGTTTGTTACCATTTAAATATATATGTTTTTATGGGTACTAATAGTTAAGGACAGTGAATCCTGATCCACCGTTATACAGTTCACACTAGTACGGGGATCAGTTAAAGCTTACTTGGCTCATATTTAGTTACCTTCTTGTATTAATATTAAAATGTAAGCATAACTATGTACACGTATTACTTTAATAAACGTTGTTTGTTTGTTTGTTTGTTAAATCTAGTGAAATAAAAAATTACAAGCAGATAAAAAGTGTGTGTGTGTGTGCAACTAGTGTTCAATGTATGCGCGTGGGTGTACATATGTGTTAAATCTACTTTCTCAAGAATTCTTCAGTGAACTCATAGTTCCAACCAAAAAATTCAGTGATTATAGATCTTTTAACCAATCGGGAGTTAATGGTATGGAGGTGATGTAACTTACAAGCGTCTTGCAAAGGCTTTGTTAGTAGGAGGTAGCGGTAACCTAAAAGGACGTGGTCGTTGGTTAGTCGTCGGTCGGATTGAATAGCTGATAATAATATACCCTACGCGTCTGCTAGCTCCGTACCACAAGCACAACCCACCAATAATAAAAAAAAAAACAAACATTACGTCAAATAAGAGTCATGACCTCTTAAAATTATATTCAAAAATACATTTGACAAGGGAGTCAAGGAAGGCCAATTGTATCCTTTACCTGTAAGTATGTATTTAATATTGTGTGTTTACGAACTAAGTTGAGGTAGGTAGGTACGTTTTACATACTTACTCGTACGATACGTTTATTTTTAATGTTGTTACCAAGTGTCTGGAACATGCAGTTTTCATACTTCAGCGCATTTTGGAACGGAACGGCTTTTTATTTTATTTCAATCTTGAACCTTCTGTATGGTTTGACTTTTGACTCAACTCCTCAAATGTTTCTATAGAACGGAGACAATTAAGGCTTCCGTAAAACATCCCACTTGGACGAATTGATGCCACCGGCATCCTTATTCTGACGAGTAAGTAAAATCTATCAAAAATATATTATAAGGAAAAGATATAACCTCATCATACCTCCGACATTAAATATTATTAATTGCAATTATTTTTTTCATGTTTTCTACAAAAATAAACCGTGTTTTCATCGAAAATGAGTTCCTCGTGTCTGTTTTAGTCGATAACTTTATAGCGGGTACAATATTATCTGGCGTGATTCCACTAGAGACAAACACGTGCGGCCGGCGGTGCTTCAAACGATCTTGATACTTTTCCTGTTACCTTTCCGTTTAGCAAAATTAACACAGCTCAGTTGAAAGATAGAAAGATAGAAACATTTATTCGAGAAAAACAAGACACAGCGTTTGTCACGAAACGGTTCAGTTGTTGTTTAAACTTCGAATTGGTCAGTGCATTTTCGATACGTATCGTCCTTGGGTGAAATCACCTACTACACTTATATCATTTCCAGCAAAGGCAACAGTAAAACAGCTATTGGAATTTGTAAAACAAAACGACCATTTGAGAGATATGGTCATACTATAGTGTTATAACTAAAATACGTGACATTATTAATACTTCCGATCCGATTCTGTGGAAGAATTCTTGCAACCACTGTAAGAAAATTGAAGAAGGATTTTAAAAAACACCATGTTCCAACTTTAGAATAAATATTGGAAGTGACGCTGACACTGAAAGTACCGAAGATAATTCAGAAACAGAATAAATAAATAAAATTACATACCTGAACGTAGCTGTTTTTAAATTATTATATTAATAATATTTAAAAGTATCAAGACTGGTTGGTCTGCACCAAAACAGGTAAAGCCGAACCAGCTCCTTTAAAATGTTTATGGTTTCTAGGAGTATTTGGTTTATTGCGTGTATTGTTTGCGTTCAAGTGAAATCACGCCAGATAATATTGAACCCACTATACCCTGCAAGCCCTAACTATAATAGTTTATGAAGGAGGTCGCATCGCAGGCGTCGCCTACTTTTTCCACATTCACCCCCGTTTTCCCACGCTCGTGGGGTGAATCCGACTTGTTTCAGCATGTAAAAATACACATTATAGATTACTCTCACGACTGTATAAATTCGATATTTTTAATCCAAAACGTGAAATTTTGGCGCTAAAATATCTAGTTTAAGAGATTTTGTAAAAAAACAACTTTTTCCGCCCCTCACAATTTTTTTTGTGTAAGACTTACCTATACATAAATGTAAATCAAACATGTAATGAATTTAATCATCTCTTAACGTGCGAAAGATTTTTTTGTCATAGAAGCAAAAAATAAAGCGAATTTGCAAAAGCGATCGAACTTAGACATTGCAGCGTCCAAGAAGCAAAAAAGAAAATACAAACGCTCTTATTGTCTTGGAACTATGAACAGTCAGAAGTCATACTTCAGGTAGTGTCATAATCATAACGCTTACTGTCAAGCACATGAACACACACTCACTCACACGCACACAGACACACACAAGCACATGCACAATAGTCTAGTATTCTTTTTATTACATTCTTGTTTGTGTACTAATTTGTAAAATTCCATACCTTGTCTTGCTCTATCTTTAAGCCGCGTAATTGTTAATCTGCACTGTTTGGTTTCCACGGGACAGGCCCAGCCTAGTGTGGAACCTTAGCCACTATGTTTTTTTGAAATTCTCTCTCGTTAATAAATATATTTTCATTTTCTTTTTTCATTTTCATATTTCAAAAATACCAAAAAATGGCCCCTTCCAATGAGGATGGTTGCTAACACACACATGGCCCAAGGTCGGAAACATTTTTTTTCATGACCTCATACCCGACAAATATAAATCAAAACATTTTCCTCTCCACCTTTTGCAAGGCAAATCCCCCATTATCTGGATTACAAACGATAATAACTGTATTTTAACTAAAAACAGTTTGACGAATAGGAGCAATTTGTAGGTACGTACAGTAGCCGGCGATAAATATTGCACATCGGTCTTTGGAAAGAGACAATAGTGTGACAATGAGTGTGACGGTGACAACGCTCTACAAAGCCGAAATACCCGATGTGCAATCTTTATCGCCGGGTACTGTAATTAGCTAATTACAGAATAGGTATATGAACAAAATGAATTAAAGAAGTACATACGCCTCAAGGATCTCATCAGAACTTGCATTCGTGTAAAACGCTAGCTGACTTAATAACACAATGTAAAAAAATCGGTCAAGTGCAATTTTCATATAACACGTGAAAACGAGGCACATAAAATCAGGTATGTCTTCCCTAATTCCCAAAGGCGAAGACGCAGAACACATTATATTGCATCATTTTATACAGAGAGCAAATACAACGCATCGCATGTTGTATTACAAAAACTTCGTTGCAGCGGCCAAGGATGTTTTTTTAATAATCGTTTAGAGGATCTTTTAATACGCATAGCTATATAGAAATACAATTAAACTCATTAAACAATATCGGAGCCGAGATATTTAAGTTTTAATTAGGTATTGTGTCTAACTTTTCAGTATGACCTGTGGAAATATCTATACATATAATAAAGCTGAAGAGGGTCGAAAGTCTGTACATGGAAGATATTCGAAAAAAAATTGGCTAGGGATACTTAAAATCGATAACAGAACACGTTCCAACAGTTTTTAGAATTTTTGTCTGTTTGTCTGTTTATTTGTTTATCTGTTTGTCTGTTTATCTGTTTATCTGTTTGTCTGTTTATGTGACCGCGCATCACGTGAAAACGGCTGAACCGATTAAGATGAAATTTAGTATAGAGATAGTTTGAGTCCTAGGGAAGGACTTAGGGTAGTTTTTATCTTGAAAATCAACCCCTAAATAGATGAAATGGGGGGTGGAAATTTGTATGGAGCTACTTAAACCGCTGCACCGATTTGGATGAAATTTGGTATATAATTAGTTTGAGTCCCGGGGAAGGTCAAAGGATAGTTTTTATCCCGAAAATCTTCCCTTTAGGGAGTAAAATTGAGGGGTGAAAATTTGGATGTAATCCATTTTGATAAAATTTGGTTCAGAGGTAGTTTAAGTTCTGGGGAAGGACATTGGATAGTTTTTATTCTGGAAATCTTCTCCTAAGGGGGTGAAATGGGGGGTGAAATTTTGGATAGAACCGATTTAGATGAAATTTGGTATAGAGATAGTTAAGAGTCCTGGGGAAGGACTTAACATAATTTTTAGTCCAGAAATCATTTCCTAAGGGGGTGAAATGGGGATAAAAATGTGGATAAATCCCATTTAGTAAAAATTTGGTATAGAGATAGAAGGAAACCCAGGGAAGGACAATGCATAGTTTTCATCCTGAAAAATTATCTCATGAGGGGGTGAAATGAGGGGTGAAAATTTGGATAGAACCGATTTAGATGAAATTTGTGAGATGATGAGTCCTGGGGAAGGACTTAATATAATTTTTAGTCCAGAAATCATCTCCTAAGGGGGTGAAATGGTGGAAATTTACGGTATAGCGAGTTGAAGTCTTGGGGAAGGACATAGGATAGTTTACTCTCGAAAATAATTCCCTAAGGGGGTGTAATTGGGGATGAAAATTTGTTTGTGACCCATTTTAATGAAATTTGGTTGTACGGTAGTTTGAGTCCCGGAGTATGACAACGGATAGTTTTATTCCCGAAAATCATCCCCTCAGGGATGAAATAGGGGGTGAAAATTTGGATAAAACCCATTTAGATGAAATTTGGTAAAGAGATAGAAGGAGTCCTAGGGAAGGACAATGCATAGTTTTAATCCCGAAAAATCATTTCCTGAGTTAGTGAAATGAGGGTTGAAGATTTTGATAGAACCCATTTAGATGAAATTTGGTATAGAGAGAGGTCTCAGTCCAAGGAAAGAACATAAAATAATTTTTATTCCGGAACACATGAAAGGAGGAAATAAGGGGAACACATAAGGGGCGGGGGTGAGAAATGGTGGATGAAAATTTGGATTGAACCCATTTACGGTATAGCGATAGTTAAGGAATGACATAGGATAGTTTTATCCCGAAAATCATCCCCTAAGGGGGTGTAATTGGGGGTGGAAATTTGTTTGTGACACATTTTGATAAAATTTGGTTGAAAGATAGTTTGAGTCCTGGAAAAGGACATATGATAGTTTCTATTCCGTAACATCCCCTAAGGGGGTGAAATGGGGGTGAAAATTTGGATGTAGCCTATTAAGATGAAATTTGGTATAGAGATAGTTTGAGTCCTGGAGCATTCTCCAAAGCGGTGAAATAGGGGGTGAAATATTGGATGGAACCCATTTACGGTATAGCGGTAGTTGGGAGTCCTGGGGAATAGGAATTATAGGTAAATATATGTATGTGACGTTCTAAGGGTAAAGGTACCTTATGGCGGTAGTTTCGAAGATGATTTCTAAAACGGGGTAAAAAAGACGTTTTATTATGGCTATTTTGAAAACTATTAGATGTAACATTTTGTTGACGTATCTTTATTTTTAATAAAAAATATTTAAATTACAAGTCAATTAATTTAGTCCTACGGTTAAGTAGAAAAGGTCCTTACGGCCGTGTGATATGAAAATATGCAAAATAATACTGAAAAAAGCCTACATGCACTATTATGGTGAGGCGGGTCATAGAAACCAAGTTTGCGGCGGAGTCTATTTTGTAAAAAAAGGAGTTCGGAGTAAGCTAATCTATAAAATCATACTGATATTACAAATGCGAAAGTAACTCTGTCTGTCTGTTACCTTTTCATGCTTAAACCGCTGAACCCATTGAGATGAAATTTGGTGTAGCGATACTTTGAATTCCGAGGCCTTCCCAAAGAATCCTTTCTAAAGATAGTTTTTATCTGGAAATTCATCACCTAAGGGGGTGAAAAGGGGGGAGAAAGTTACAATATAAATGAGTTCCGCACGGACGAAGTCGCGGGCAAAAGCATAGCGCATAAACCTCTGTGGCGGTTTGGAATTATCAGTATCTATGACAAGTGACAGTTGACAGGTCAAAGGTTTTGCCGCTATGTAAAAAGTGCAAGTAATCTCTAAGGAAAAATATTACTATTTAGTTACATAAGATAGAATAAAAAGAATAAGTGGAATAATAGCTTGTGTTGTTTCTCTTTTCAGGTAAGATATTTTTGTAATTATGTTCCATAAGAAAAGTCAAGTGTGCTAAACCTAGATATTATTCTCTTTTCAGAGCAACTCAGTATACAGTTTTATTTTACCACTTCGAAATCCTACCATGAGTGTATAAATACTCACATTATACATATAAATAAATAAATAAATATTTACGGACTATCTACACAAATCGACCTAGTCCCAAACTAAGCAAAGCTTGTATGTACTATGAGTATTAGACGAAGATAAACATACTTACATAGATAAATATATACTTAAATACATAGAAAACAACCATGACTCAGGAACAAATATTAGTGCTCATCACACAAATAAATGCCCTTACCGGGATTTGAACCCAGGACCTCTTGCTTCGTAGGCAGGGTCACTACCAACTAGGCTAAAGCGGTCGTCGTATATTGCAAATATCTCGGCTTCGATTCATTTTAGAATATTACATTTAATATATATATTTTTTTAATAAATCTATCATAATCTACCGCTAGTAGGAGTGGCCGCTCACCTAAAAAATACAACACTTACCCAAACACCTTTGATCATCTAACTTTAGGAATCAAAAATATTTATTAAAATAATTTGATTCGTGACTAAGAACATCATATTAAATTACAAGATTTTTTTATAGAAATTGTAGGTTTAAAGATAGAGTTGTATGTTTGGGGTCAGAAACTTGTTTGCCACCGACCTGGTATAAAAAAAAATATATATACGAGTACCACTGTTAGGTTGCTAGTCCAACGCCCACAACATACTTCAACATGGTCCCCATAGGTCTGCGTAGTGACGTCAAATAATATAAATAAAACGAGAATTGTAAACACGACATGTAGAGAACGGCCTTACATCTGGACATTTGAAGAAAGAAATTCAAATTCAAAATTCAAATTCAAAATCATTTATTTGTAAACATAGGTATATGGATGGTCAAAGAACTTAAAATTATGTACCACTATGTTTTGCCATATGGCATACAAATACTTATGAGAAGATGGAGCAGCATGCATCTAATTTAGAGTAAGTATTATATTATTATAGTTCACAATCCGTAAAATATTCATTCAGTGAATAATAGGCTTTTTTTACTAAAAAGGTAAACAGGCTTTTTTTGAATTCTATCAAATTATCTACTTTGCATAGATTTTTTGGCAATTTGTTATAGATTTTCGGTGCCATTCCGAAAACACTTTTAGCAAGAAGACCCGTTTTTATTGATTCCGTAAATATTTTATGACATTGGCGAGTACTGTTAAAAACAGAAAACTGATGCATATTGTTTTTAACGTAAACTGCGGTCTCGAATATGTAGAGGCACGGTAGTGGAAGTATGCTAAGTCTGATAAAATGCGGTTTACAAGATTCCGTTGATGGTATTTGAAAGAAAAAACATTTATTCACAGCACAAAAGTTACAGAAAAAAGACCCTCGCAAAGACAATAATGTCCCGGGAGCGTATAAAAACCGGCCAAGTGCGAGTCGGACTCGCGCACGAAGGGTTCCGTAATTAGTGTAATTACCATTATCTATAAACGGCAATAATATCACGTTTGTTGTATGGAAAAAAAACTAATATAATAATGTACAAAAAAGCCAGAAATTACTGCTCTTTCTCTCCATAGTAGGATGAAAACCGTTTTCTTTAATTTCTGGCTTTTTTGTACATTACCGAAAGTTGACCCCAAGGAAACTATTGATACTGGATAGAAATGGAATCGATTGACATAAAAAATACATGTAAAAAAAACTTTTTTCTTTTTTATACAAATTGTATGGGAGAGTTTTTCTCGATTTATGGCTTTTCTAGCCGAAAATTTAGTTTTGGTCCCATATAAGCTTTTGATCCTGGACAAGAATGGGATCGATTGGCGTCAAAAAAAAATTGGTCAAAACTGACCATTTCCTCGCAACCTGTATGTTTTTTCCAAAATCTGTAAACGCCAATCTTCATTAATTTGAAATCGAAGGAAAATCTCCTAAGACCATTTTCGCCTAGAAGCACGGGATCTGGTAGCTGCCCTCACTGACCCAAAATCTATTTCCAACCTGTATAAGTGACTGAGTATGTCAGTGACAAAACTAACGAACTTTGACGGACAATAGTTCTTAAACTAAAAGTTCAAATTGAATGTTATCAATATATGTAAGCCATATTATGCCCTACATGTTACTGAAAATTCAGGGTTCTAGCTTTAGCCAGCACAAAATTACAGGATGTTGAAAATGGCCTGAATGGCTTCCAGAAAAGGATGGTACGGCCGTGTTCGCGTGCCGCTCTTTGTTTTGCTCGACTTGGCGGAGGCACTGCCGTGCCCCGAGATAAAAAAATATTTGCATTTTATTCTGTTTTTTAGTATTTGTTGTTATAGCGGCAACAGAAATACATCATCTGTGAAAATTTCAACTGTCTAACTATCACGGTTCATGAGATACAGCCTGGTGACAGACAGACAGACAGACGGAGTCTTAGTAATAGGGTCCCGTTTTACTCTTTGAGTACGGAACCCTAAAAACTCTTTATCGTAACTACAATGTACATGATAAGATTGATAAGTTGTAGCTCTGGTTCTACTCTCAAACTAGGTTTCCCTGTGTCTCGAGAATACATAGAAAACGTCAAAACACAGAAAAAAATACTCAAGCTCATCACGCAAATACTTGTATCCCATAAAAAAACATTCCATGTAAAAAATAGGCCAAGTCACGAAACTCTTTCACAGTAAAGAGTGGTGAGATATTTCGTAGAGCCAAGTCAGGCATTCTTATTAATCTTTATTTGCTTGCTAAATAAAATTCTGCAACTTGGGAATCACACAACTTTACTGCATTTACTAATTTTTGCATAGGTACCTAAAACTATGCAAGTGTGATTGCCAAGTCACAAAATTTTGTTTTACAAGCAAATAAAGAATAATAAGAATGCCTGACTTGGCTCTACGAAATATCTCACCACTTTTAACTGTGAAAGAGTTTCGAGACTTGGCCTATTTTTTACATGGAATGTTTTTTATGGGATCTCATTTCTTTTTGTAGACTTTGTATGGGAATGTTATTTTACCAACCGCAAGTAACGTTTGCATAGTTTTGCAGGAAGGAACTACAAAAGTAACTTTGTAATCGCATGTATTTGTATAGGATTACAAACTTACTTATGCAGTTTGTATATCTCTGAAACGTGACTGAAATTGCAATATTTTTAGGTGTTTTATGAATTACTAGGCAAAAACTAATTACGTTTGAAATTTGGAGTTTGTGGGTCTGCTAGAAGTACCTTAGAATTAGCGTGATCATTATCAGTATATAAGTGAGTCAGTGACAAAACTAACGAACTTTGACGGACTTTGGTTCTTAAACTAAAAGTTCAAATTGAATGTTCTTATCATATGTTAGCCATATTATGCCCTACATGTTCCTGAAAATTCAGGGTTCTAGCTTTAGCCAGCACATAATTACAGGATGTTGAAAATGGCCTGAATGGCTTCGAGAAAAGGATGGTACGGCCGTGCCTCTTTGTTTTGCTCGACTTGGCGGGGGAACTGCCGTGCCCCCAGATAGATATTCAAAAATATTTGCACGTATAAAGTGATCAGAAATATGTGAACACGACTTTATTGGTATTTAAAGTTTGCTCAGAATATTTTGGAAACTTTATAAGCATATATTAAATTATGAACTCGACTGAACTAAACGGGATATTAAAACGTGAGTTAGAATACCCGAACACTTGCCAGGAGCGATTCTTGGCAGATAATGTGTTAAGTTAACCCATTCAGCGCCAATGACGACACATATGCGTCAGAGCGCTACGATCGCTTTTCGCTACATACGGAGTTTAAGCTGCTACGGACTACGGCGTAGCGCTACGAGCGTAGCGTGGCCGTGCAACGTTACGCCCGCTACGCCGGCGCCGTAGCTCGTAGCAGCGGTTTCGCCGCGATGTAGCGAAAGTAGTCCGTAGACCCGTAACGCATCTATTACGTCATTTTAATTTATCAAAATTGGACGAAGCTTGGTAAATAGGAAAGAGTTGCAAATAATTGCTTTTACAAAAAAAGATCGAATTATTATCTCAAACTCGGAACAAAAAAGTTATGAAAGAGTTTAGAGTATACATATAAGCATATAACTATAGGCTTGCCTAAGAAGAAATTTTAAGCAAGCCGGTGGGAGTCGGTATGTATGGGCGCTCCGCCACTGGTACGGTCAAAGAATTTAATTTCCTACCCACTTTGGACTTTGTCAAAGTGACGTAATCAATCAAAACGTAAGAGACTTCTTATGATTTTATTTACAGTGTCACTTTGAAATAGTCCTAAATGGGTAGGAAATTAAATTCTTTGACTGTACTTAGTGTGTTTTTTCGATAGCATCACTTTTGCTGGCGTCATTATAACGATATGTAAAATATATTTACCTACAATAAAAATAGAATATGTTATTTGTATGGGTACAGAGTGCTCGTCACAAGGCGGGTCGCATCAAGAATACTCAAGAACGGTGTCTCTGCAGCATACTAATGTGATGAGACTGATGAGGTAAAATAACAAATAGAAAATCGTTTAATTGACAATAGGTAACATTGTACATGTGTAGTTCTGTAGCTCTAGAACAAGTTTTATTGATATATACATTTTCGAACGCGTTTGCGTTTAGCAAAATTTTATACCGGTTATTTTAGTTCCTTATAGTTACCAACAGAGGCGCTGTTCATGTTGCCATACAAATTGAAACTAAACGCAAACGCGTTCAAAGACGTAACAATTATGTATCGATAAAACTTATACTAGAGCAAAGATAATCCCATAAAAAACCTTACATGTAAAAAATAGGCCAAGTCTCGAAACTCTTCCACAGTAAAAAGTGGTGAGATATTTCGTAGAGCCAAGTCAGGCATTCTTATTAATCTTTATTTGCTTGCTAAATAAAATTCTGCAACTTGGGAATCACACAACTTTACTGCATTTACTAATTATTGCATAGGTACCTAAAACTATGTAAGTGTAGTTTGCTATTTAAATGTTAACGGTTTTTTTGAAGCATTTAAGAGTTTTGCCATTAGATGCGTTTAAATGTTAATAATAATTTAAAAAAAGATTTTCGAAAAGAAATGTTTTTTTTTGAGAAACAAACAGTCTTTAAAAACATACAAGTAACTTAGCTATGGCTATGTAAGTAATGCTAAAATAGACTATAGTTTCATTTTTTTTTATTGAGTTACAAGGTGGTTCTGTAGGTAAAAGGAGCCAAGGCCCGGCCGTCCACCAGCTCGATGGCTGGACGATATTATGAAGATCAAGGGTCACTTCTGGATTAATACTAGCTCAGGATCGGGAGGACTTATGTACTTAAGCACTAATTGATTTTATGATAATACTGATCAGGCTTTTTTCAACAGTACAAAACGACGAAGTAAATATAAAAAAGTGACGTTGTGCAAAGCATAATAAAACAATAGTAAATGGCAAAAAACAGACTATAGTTATAGTAAGTAAATTTCAAATAATGTATAGCTAACCATTTAATTGACATTATGACTCGTGTCTTAAAAACAACTTAGGTTTACCTACAAGAACTGACTTAACAAGCTTTACAAGTCATGTAAAATACATTTCATAAATACAAATCCTGTTAAAATTAAAAACATGTAACTTAACTTACTTTAACAATAATGTTATGTTGTTATAACCTGAACATTGAAATTGTACCTTCACCTCAGTTAGGAGGATTTTAGGATCCCGTTGGTCCTTGGCTGTATAGCCAACTCATTTCCATTCCGGGGCAACGTCCTCACCAAATCACGGCGAATTTTTACCTTGCATTCGCAGCCCTTACTAGCGACCTCTGTATATTTCCTTGAACAACTCACTGCCCCAAGGATAGTTAGTGTAAAAACCTACTGTTGAGAAGGATATTGCAGAATTACATGGGTACCAAGCCAACACACATTCGGCTCTCCAATATATTGCGTCATACCTGAAACAATATAGAAAAGTTTAGTAAGTATTTAGGTATAATATATATACATAAACTGACGCCTGTATTCACAAAAGGGCTAGGCAGAGTTTAATATTGGTTAAACATTTTAGCAATTAGGTTTAAAGAGGGAGAAAATATGATATTGCAATGATAGGTTACTCTACGTATCGTGGCGAATCTTTTTCCCTAAAGACTGCTGTGATCTCCGTACAATATACAACTTTAAAATGTAAAACAGCTGCCATAGGTAGGCATCAAGATTCGCCTCGATAAATATAGACCATTAGTCCACCATGCTTCATACTGGTACCCATAGTCGACCCTTCTGACACCCACAAGAAGCAAGTGGGTGGTACCTATACAGTGTGTTACCGGCACGCGGGCATTTATTAAAACTGCTAATAATATGTTCCATTAGCAATTGTTTACGTGTATTATTAGCAAATCATAATTATGTAAATTAACTGCACAATTAAATTTCCAAAATCCGAACCTTCAATGTACTACGTGCATGACGGCGCACTAAACAAAGTATGAAGAGCTGTCACTTACACTTACTTGTTAATTTACTTTGCTGTACATTACTGGCAATTTAAATTTGGTTAGAATCACTTAGAAAGATAATAAAGTCTGAATTTTAGGTTATTAATTAATTTAAAGACATGGTTAAGTTAAAGAACTACGTTACTTTACTCTACTTTAAAAAAAAACCCACATGCCGGTAACACACTGTATACAGTGAACGTCAAAGAGATGTTTACCTTGTTGCACCTTATTCCATTGTAATAAGGCGGAAAATGTAAACATCGCTTCGATGTCGATGGTACTATTTTAACCCGACACCGCACGGGAAGTATTTTTTTTTTCAGACATTCGTAATAGGTAGACCGGTGTGCCACGAGTTCATAAAATTTAAATCTATAAAATACACACATACATATTTAAGGTTTGCCGCCAGTAAAGTGTTGATGCAACCTTTCCTAAGTCTACAATATTCCTTCAGTTTCAAGGAGTCTTCCTTATTAACATACTAGCTGACCCCGCGAACTTCGTTCCGCCGTACAAAATGCAAAAAAAAACATATTTTTTTTGATTTTTTTATAGTTATTCTGCTATTCAGGGCGAAGACAAATCCAACAAATCAAAAATCTTGAAAATCCGTTCAGCCGTTCTCGAGTTATAAGCAAAGGAACTAACACAACTTTCTTTTATTAATATTCTATTCTTTTACAAAGACGGACCTTTTGCATACTACGGTTTACAAAACAATTTACTTACTGCATTCCATAATCAAGCTGCATGAACTTCATGTTATTTAAACATGTGCATAACATTTAGCGATCGCTTCTCTTAAGGCCTCCACACACCAGTCGCGGGCGCGGGTCGGGCGCGACCGGTGTGTGGAGGCCTTTAACGTTAACGCCCTGCGCTTCAACGACGATAAACAATAAGTCTATAAAATACCTTACTCATTTATTACTTAGTAAGGAAGTGTTCCTTATTGAGGTGACGTTGAAAATAAATGCGTGTTCGGCTCGTGTGTAGTCGCATCAGCTGACGCGATTTGCACGGAGCGGGTGGACGCCTATTGAATAATACCCTGGTTGAGTGGACATAAATTGTTGCAAATTAGCTCTAGTATAACCCCTTTCAAGGAATAGGTCGAATTACCAGTCACCCTGTATAACCATGGGAAGCCAAATTCCAAAATGCGTTTTTGACGCATTGTCCGATCAGTCTGTGCGAGCGCGATACATTAAAATATTAATATTTGCGGACAATCTTACACAAATCAACCTAGTCCCAAACTAAGCAAAGCTTGGACTATGGGTACTAGACGAAGATAAACATACTTATATAGATAAATAAATACTTAAATACATAGAAAACATCCATGACTCAGGAACAAATATTCGTGTTCATCACACAAATAAATGCCCTTACCGGGATTCGAACCCAGGACCTCTTGCTTCGTAGGCAGGGTCATTACCAACTAGGCTAAAGCGGTCGTCACATTGATAATCGACTATCCATCTTTTTCTAAGTGTTCTAATTAGAAAAAGACGGATAGTGTATCTCTCCGCCAGACAGATCGCGCGGCGTCTTGTGATAACCGTGCAAATACGAATATTTGATACTATTTAAATCGATCTTTTGTAGTCATCGATCGCTTGCGTCACAATGGTAACTTTCATTTCTTTCGTTTTCCTGTAATTTTAAGTCTGATTTTATCGGGGTATTTGACCTCTGGTGACATTCACTGGATCGTCGAGTGGATTTCAAGGACAATTGACGGTAGACCATGCCTGCATGACGACGACCACTTTGGCCGAGTTGGGAGGGATACTGACCCTGCCTATACGAAGCCAGTGGTCCCGGGTTCGAATCCCGGTAAGGACATTTATTTGTGTGATTCGAGTCTCAGATATTTTTTATCCCATTCCATCACAAAACATAAAATCCACTGATAAATAAAAATGTCCTTTACTTACGAACACAAATGCCCAGGTGGCAGAACCATTTGTGGGACTCGCAGGGAGCCATAATATCGGCCTTTAAAGCCTACACCAAAACCAAACACCAACAGGAGTGGAGGAATGAGGCTGGCTTAAGGCACTCTAAGCTCTTCATAGAAGGAGTGGACTCGGGCTGGACCAGAAAACTCTGGAAATCCAGTAGGAAGCAACTCAGAATTATATCTGGGGTGTTCACAGGTCACTTCGGGGTCAAGGATCTCTTGGCCAAGATGGGACTATATCGGATAGTTTAGACTGTAGAATGTGTGGCGAGGAGGATGAGACTATGGAACACTTATTGTGTGAATGTCATGCCCTTGCCAGACAAAGAATTAATTACTTTGGTGGCTCCCGGTGAACTGCATCATCCGCTTTGTGGAAATGATGGAGCAAGCCTCGGAGCAGGCATAAAGGAGAGGGCAAATACACAAAAAATCCCACTGGGTCGAAGTGCATCCGAAAGTGGCTTTATGTGTAACACAGTAACTATGTAAAAAAAGATTGTATTAAATAAATAAAAAAGGGCCCTCACATAAGGGCGGCGAGGAACACACGGACACGGAGCGGGGCGGCGCACTGTGGGTTGAGAATCGGCTCTTCATAGAAATAGACAATTTATAATTTACTTTAAAAACAAAGTTTTAACCGACGAAAAATCAATCATCCCCTATTTTCCTACTCTTAAGGTTGGTTTCTTTTTTCCAAATTTATATGGGACCAACTTCGGGGTATACCCTTTCCAATAAAAAAGAAATATCAAAATCGAACTACTCTGTAAAAAGTTATGCGTACATACATAAAAAAAATATATATATATATGCGTCGACTTGAGAACCTTCTCCGTTTTTTTCGTCGGTTGAAAATTGAAGGATACTTTTTTTTCAGGAAATGGAAATAGAAATCATTAGCATACTACAACATGATTTTGAGATAATTTGGCCCGCTAAATAAAGCATTATAATTTTTTCAAAAAAAAATTGTATGGAGTGTATGTGAAAAATCGGATTTTCTCTGAAAGTAAAACGAAAACCGTAATATCCTCACGGACGATTTTAGTACTAATTATTTATGATTTTTTTAAGTTCAATTTTTTTTAAGAATGGTTGATCTTTTTTTTTTAATTAATGTTTTTAAGTAGTTTTTAAAATATTTTTTTGTTTGATTTACTCATCGTTTTGACTATAGAAAAATATTTTGAGTCTGTTCGGAGTAAATACTAACGAGTACCTAATGTTTTTTTTTAGAAAAAAATGTATCTAGACGGCTCTATACATTTTTTTCCAAAAAAAACATTACTCGTATTATGTATGTATAATTAATAGTACATTACTTACCTAGGGCGGTTAAACAAAGAATGTCTCAGATCGCAGGTATTTGACGCCCGAGCCGAAGGCAAGGGCGATAAATATGCGCTCTGAGGCTTTCTTTATTACCGCCCGTGGTGAGTACAAAATGTTACGTCTCTGTCTGGCCAGGAAGTGGGGTTTTCCGCACGCATAGCGTGCGGTAATTCCTACTTTATGGCCAGGTATGACGTAAAACTTATTTTTCTCCTAAATAGACGAACGTAATACCATAACGTACGACGATAATTTATTTAAGTAAGTATTATCTATGTATATTAGTATGTATATCGTCATCTAGTTAGTACCCATGGTGCAAGCTTTGCTTAGTTTGGGACTAGGTCGATTTGTGTATGATGATTGTCACCCTATATTTATTTATTGATTCTGTCTATCACACGAACCAACGGAGATAGTTCCAGCGTATGTACAGTCGCCATCACATACATCGGAGCAAACAAGCACGTCACAAACATCGGAACACACCTTTATTGTCAAGGCATTAGGGTGCATGTGCCGATATTTTTGAACACCTATAGTGTACCTATGTACCTATGTGATGGCGACTGTATAAAACATATCTACGTTCTCTATGAAAAGTCTCCTTCAGTATTATCGATTTTCTTATTAGTTATTCGTCTCGTTATTGTCATCATTTTACCTGACCTTCACGAACTAACTATTGATTAAATCAAACATTTGAAAGAAAGAGAAAAAACATATATTCACAACACAAAAATCAAAGGAAAGTTTATAAAAACACCAAAATATCAAAGTTCATGATATTTTGGTGCGTATATCTTCCGCATTTGGCTGCGTATATTATTATATTTCCCGTACAAAAAATGTCATTTAGATCTACCCGACGTATTTCCGGAACGTTACGCCACCAACCAGCAGGTACGAATACAGTAGGTAGCTTTTTAGGGTTCCGTAGCCAAATGGCAAAAAACGGAACCCTTATAGATTCGTCATGTCCGTCCGTCTGTCTGTCTGTCTGTCCGTCCGTTTGTCACAGCCACTTTTTTCCGAAACTATAAGAGCTATTATACTGTTGAAACTTGGTAAGTAGATGTATTATGTGAACCGCATTAAGATTTTCACACAAAAATCGAAAAAAAACATTAAGTTTTAGGGGTTCCCATACTCAGAAATGAAACTCAAAAAATTTTTTTTCATCAAACCCATACGTGTGGATCTATGGATAGGTCTTCAAAAATGATATTGAGGTTTCTAACATCATTTTTTTCTAAACTGAATAGTTTGCGCGAGAGACACTTCCAAAGTGGTAAAATGTGTGTCCCCCCCCCCTGTAACTTCTAAAATAAGAGAATGATAAAACTAAAAAAATATATGATGTACATTACCATGTAAACTTCCACCGAAAATTGGTTTGAACGAGATCTAATAAGTAGTTTTTTTTTAATACGTATAAATCGTAAACCGCAATTTATTTCACGGAACCCTTCATGTGCGAGTCCGACTCGCACTGGGCCGCTTTTTTTTGTTGACGCAGAGGGAATGCATTTACGCATCCCCCCAGACCCGGGGAAGGCCCAGTGGGTATGTGGGACTCGCCCTTATGAGGAAATACCCACTAACCCACTCTGCGGCGTCAACACTCACTGCCCTTAAGGAGGGGGCATCATGGGATCGCTAGCATACTACCACCCCCCCCCCCCCCCCTCAAATACGCAATAGGTACGGTCAGCCTCACGAGGGCCTTAACACCATTGTACTGTGTCGCATTAAACGTCATGTTAAACTGCCATATGAAGTTGTCAAACGAGTGAAAACGACAAGGTACTTAGGTGTTCAGCTACCTATGAGGCCGACTGTACCGTACCGTACTGCATGCGTACCGTACCGTCCCGCTTCTGTGTATTAAAATACTACTGCGCATAATGATACTGACAGTATAGTAAGGAGTCGGTGCGTCATTACATTAGCAAGTTAGCAAAGTACACAATACCAATAAAATAAAATAAAAATTGAACTGTTTATTTCAATAAAAAATTACTTAAGGGTTATTACAATCTTAACTACTAATCTTAAAGGGTCTAGCAGGATAAGCTAACAAGAGTGGCCCCCGCAAGGGATTTGGTTGTAATTTGAGGTGCAGTAGTGGCAGGACCTAAGAACACTGTATGCGTAATATCAGCCTTCGATCTTCTTTTGTTTCAGACTTATTCACGAAAATGTCAAAAAACCAAGGCAATTTTAAACTGTTATTTTAGCTAAACCAAGCAAGCGAGAGTAACCAAATAAATTCAGAATTAAGGAGCATTAAATGGGGTTTATAATGCATATTTTTACAGACATTCATTTCCTTTAACTTGGATGAAAAAAAAAATTGTTAATTTTTTCGCTTCTTTTTTTTGCCACTTCTCGCAGAGACACAACAATCAAAAAAATTACTTAATAAGCCACAATTGTCAACTACGTAAACGTTAAAAAACATTTTGAAAAATCATGGTGCGTCATGTCAAAAAAAAAACATTTACGAACGTATGTTTACTATATCTGGGACATTGACTGCAGCGGTCTGAGAACGGCCAAGTATAGTACAGTCAAGGAACTTAATTCCCTACCCATTTCTTTAAAATGTCGTTAGACATTCGCAATGCAACAAGGTCGAAATTTCTATTTTTAATAGTATTGAAATGTCAATACGTATTATTTGTCACATCGCATTACAGATAACCTTTTTGCGAAAAGTTCACATTAGCTTTTTTTCTACATTTGTCATGTGTCAGTCAATCGAGACAATTGTAAAATAAATTTCACGTTATTCATTTGAAAAATAAAATGCTTTCCGCTAACCGCAAACTATTAAGAGCTCAAATAGTGGAGTTACACCAGGAAAGAATAGGGATTCATGAGATAACACGTTCAAAAGTTCAGTTCACCACAGTTCACCATGTCAACGTAGTTAATCTGTTGCCTAGTTACTAACAAAACACAATACATGCGATATGTCAAAGTAACGCCGCCGTACTCTAGCTAGAGCTCTTATGGTGACGGTTTGCTATACGATATTGAACCTTAGGTGGGTTGGAAATTAAATTCCTTGACTGTACAATGTGTGAGTGTTTTATAAATTTTTTTGCTTTTATTGTATTTTTTTGCCTGTCCAATAAAGAATTATGATTATTTAATGGTAGTTATATGGTCTTTAGGTGTTTTCATAACCTAAACGAAATTACTATCCACTAAAGATCAAACTCAATCGTGTTTTTATTTGCGAGGTTGTTTAGGGTTAAAGTCCCCAAATACCAGTTTAGTCGTATTATATTAATACACGCAATATATTAGCCATATAAACCGGTCTTAACCGGATTCTTTATCCGCAGGAGATGGATTGAATGGATAAAGATGGCTTATAAAAAATCTCTCGTACAGAAATTAATTCAATCGTTGGGTTGGGTCCCAAAGACATGCCCCGCGCCTCTTTACACCGGGCTTTATAGATTTTGAAATACGGCATAAAAATAAGTCAGAACCAAGGTAACCGATATAGCCCTCCGAATCGCTAAATTTAAGTGGCAGTGGGCAGGGCACATTGCACGTAGAACCGATGGCCATTGGGGCGGAAAGGTTCTCGAGTGGCGACCACGTACCGGAAGGCGAGGCGTGGGTAGCCCCCCCCCCACAAGGTGGACTGATGACCTGGTAAAGGTCGCGGGAGTCCGCTGAATGCGGGTGGCGTAGGACCGGTCATTTTGGCACTCTTTGGGGGAGGCCTATGTCCAGCAGTGGACGTCTTTCGGCTAATATGATGATGATGATAAAAATTAATCATTTGCTAAATGTATAATTACGGATTGTTTAGCTTATTTATACGGCCATACCGTTCCAGTGATATAAATACAGTAATCGCGTGGAATCTTTCCTCGTCTCCACAGATTACTGGTTTATTAAACGGATCGCGTGATTCAATTTGCATGACTGCGTGCAAGGGCAAGCCTGACCGGCTGTTATTCACGACGTTATGTACCACACCTCGGACGAACTAGTGTACCTAAGCCAAACTTCCGATTAAGCGTTGTTATTGATGGGGGTCGGAGTTAATGCGGCATGGCAGAAATGGCGATCGCTAACCGGAGTTCTGTGTGACCCACGTATGCCCGTGCGGACAAAGGGTCTATAAGACAGCAGTAAGACCTGCACTGATATATGGAGCCGAATGCTGGCCGGTAAATAAGACACACCTGCAAAAACTCCATACAAATGCAATGAAGACGCTGCGGTGGTCGGGAGGGGTGACGCGATTGGAAAAAGTCCAGAATACGTACATACGTGGCAGTTTCAAAGTGGCCCCCATATCTGAAAAACTCGTTGAAAGCCAACTTCGATGGTATGGTCATGTAATGCGGAGAGACGAGGAACATGTTGTACAAAAAGCGTTGCGCCTACCAGAACGTAAAAAAGGTTGGGACGTCCACCTGCTAACCTGGTGGACCAGCATGTCGAAACTACTGAAAGTGTAAAATTTACCCAACCCGACAACCCAGGACAGATTGTCTTCGCGCCGACTAACTAGGAGGGCCGACCCCACCTAAAGTGGGAATGCGCTAAGAATAAGAAGAAGATTGATGGGGGTCGGTAATGCGGATAGATATGTAGGGACATATATAACCTTGGCAAATAAAAATAAGTTTTATGACCATTTCTTTGTTTCAATTCAAAATCTAAACACAAATAGTTGCTTGTCCATATATTATTTTACATGGATTTACGTCAATTTGTTCCCCAACTTAGTGACAAACCACATAAACAACAATGCTTCATTGGTCAAAACATGTGGTGCTGCGGAAACTGAGGTTACGTCTTTCGTTTTCTCTGTTTCTCGCAACTCTAGACGGGTTAGAGGAAGAGGATGTCTAGTTTAGAGACAGCTTCGTCCGTGGAAGTAAAAGACAAACGCTGGAAGGATAACGATTAAGTAAAATTTTCACATGGAAATTTCCTAACAAAATATTTATTAGTAAATCTGATCTGGGTCAAGCCATGAGACATCTGGGGCACATCCTCTCGAGTGACTTAATGGATGATTCAGTTGGTGATTCAGGATAATAAAGAAATTGAATTGAATTGAATAAGGTAATACCCACTAAGCCACTCTGCGGGGTCGACCCTCACTGCCGTTTGATATATATAACGATGACGCGCAAACGTGAAAACGCTAAAGCCTCTGCTAGATGGTCGCCAACACGCCCCTCCGACCGAGCGACCTTGATCCGCACCGACCGTGTAGAAAGTTGTTTGCAGTAAAATTTCATACTACAGCGGTCGGTGCCGACCAAGGTCGCTCGGTCGGAGGGGCGTGATGGCGACCGTCTAGCACAGGCTTAAATAGAAGAAGGACGCGAAAGGACACGTGCTCTGCTCTGCGGTAGAGCGAAATGCCATAATACCCTGAGAAAATTACGGTTCTTTTGGAAATAATTCAATATCCGGCTAATTATTTGTATACGGCTATTATGTGTTATTTTAAAAAACTTTTACTATCGAAGTCAATAATTCTATGGACCGGAAGTTTGGAAAAAAAATTAACCCGCAAGCAAAAATGCTATCAGTATTTTTATAATGAAAACATGTTTGAGTACACAAATTTGGAGACTTACTACCTGAATCCAAAAATATATGCATCAGGAAATAACAGCATTTTAATTAAATATTTACGACCTTGAGATAATATTGAATTTCATCTGGCCTATAGAAAGGTTTATTCATTAACAAAAATAAGTGGATTATGCGGGAATCCCAAAGAACGTATATAGACGTAGTCAATCATAAAGTAAAGAAAGTTTATATCATTTTCGCCTGATTTTTACGGAATTTATAAAGATTACTTTTCATTATTTTTTACCGCTGCGGTATTAAATTTAGGTGGACTATTAATGAATATTTAGTCAAATTACCCAACCTATTTTATGGTGTAAAAATATGGCTGATATCTATATATTGTTGTGTTTTCATACAGAGAAACCGTAAAGTTCTCAGGGTATAATTTGAGTTTACTAGTTGAAAAACATCGGGTTTTTCGACAGTTTACCGTCTGTACGCAAGTACTATTGTTTATTCCGTGAGTATGGTTAACATTTACGATGTACGTCACACGGCCAAGCACAAAAAACAATCAACTAAAAATTATAAATCGACCACCCGGACATGATGTGCGCTGTCATATTTTTTTAAACATGACACCCATAAGTAATTGTGTACGGGAGACACGCAGTACAATCTATTCATAATTTATAAGTTGTAATGAAAATTCAACGATCATCTGTAATTTTTTTGTTAACTCTGTTCAGCGACAATTTCGATGTTATTTTCATAAACACGTGTACCTATGTTTTTATTCTACATACTAAGCCCCTGCTAGACGGTTGCCAACACGCCCCTCCGACCGAGCGACCTTGGTCCGCACCGACCGTGTAGGTAGACAGTTGTTTGGAGCTAAATTTCATACTGTAGCGGTCGGTGCCAACCAAGGTCGCTCGGTTGGAGGCGCGTGTTGGCAACCGTCTAGCAGGGGCTTATAACAAATGGGTCATTGTCAGATTTAGGTTCGCGTCTTTTCGGTGGACATTGCCAAAGTTAAGGGCTATAAAGCCTAATTTTTGGTTGAACTCTGAATCCGCATAAACGGCGTTGCCCCTTCTATAATTCTATGTGATAAAAACATATTATATGTGATCGTAAAACCCTTAACTATTGACCACCGGAAAGATGATTTTTGTTTTTGTGACTGACAATGACCCAAATAAGCGATTCTACCCGAACCCGAAAACTGTTGTAAGTGCTAGCTAACAGATTGTACATATAGAATTGCTTAACGTGGCAATGGGCATATTACAAGAAATGACCTAAAATATCTAGTCCGGCGATTCTCGGACATACCGGAAAGTGTAGAAATTCTGAGGAAAGTTCGTTGGAGGAGGGTGGCAAGAACTATCTACATTTTAATGGCGATTCTTGGGGGAGGCTTATGTCGAGCAACCTTTCAGCAGATATAAACGATTTTAGATGTCTATACTAATATTATAAATGTGAATGTAACTTTATCTGTCTCTAACCTTTTCACGCCGCGCAATCAATTAACATGAAATTTAATAAGGTGATAGTTTGAGTTCCGTAAGGGAATTCATCCCTTAAAGGGATCAAATGGATGCTAAAGGGATGAAATGGAGGTATAAATTTATATGGGAGTGCACGAGTTCAACGCGGACGGAGTTGCGGGCACAGCTAGGTTCATACACATATAACGAAGTATGTATAAACACCTTACAATTCATGTATTCTCGGATTTAAGCCAAGATAAAATCTGATCTGGGCTGGATAAGTTGTAACATTTGTATACCAAACACCAAACTCGGTAACGATTGTCAAATCATTACAATAGATAAATATGTAGTATGCAGTAACATGTATCGCTGATATATCAAAATCATTTAACAGATAACATTGCAATAGATACAGTATTTTTGCGTAACATCAATTTATGATATAATACACAACATGTCCAGTTTATTCAGAAATGCTGCCCGACTCCCACTCCGTCATGTAAGTGTTTCATACTCATTTTATTTTAAATAATTTGTGACCAAATTCTTTTTCCATAAAACGCTGTTAAGTTTGCCTATACAAACTTTATGTATGAGAGTGTGCTATGTATGTACCGTTCTAATTCTGCCTATGACCGTTCTAAAACAAAATATGGACAGTGGATGTCAAAGATTTTTCCATGTCATAACACACACCATATACCTATTGTGAAATAAATAATTCTATCGCGTTCTAGTGTAGGTACTGTGAATAATTAGAAAGAAAGAAACATTTATTCGACTAGTGTGCTGTGAATAATTACAAAGAAAGAAAGAAAGAAACATTTTTTCGAGACAAACAACAGAAAGCGTTTGTCACGAAACGGTTCTATCTCATCTCAGCATAATGCTGGCATTGCTGCCAGCGCTGGTCTTCCGATCCGTACGGGCAATTAGCTCGCGCTAGCTTTGCTACAGTTTAAAAACCGGCCAAGTGCGAGTTGGACTCGCGCACGAAGGGTTCCGTACCAATATCTATAAAAACTCTCTAGATATCACGGTTCTTGAGATACAGCCTGGTGACAGACAGACGGACGGAGGGACGGACGGACGGACGGACGGACGGACAGCGAAGTCTTAGTAATAGGGTCCCGTTTTATTCTTTGAGTACGGAACCCTAAAAAAATATGGTAGTTTTAAGAAAAAAAAAATTGCAATATCGGTTTATAGCCCTAACACCTATCCCTGGCTACAATTTGAGGTACCTAATATTAAAAATACACGCTGTAGAACAACTTATGTCATAAACATCAATTTCATTCTGCGTCAACCGTTCAGGTATAATTAGGTTATTCCCAGTGCATGTCACTTAGTTAGCAAGGTTCTCTAAGCCGTGTATTACGCGGTCATCACACTGCCGCCGCATCCCGCCGCGGTTGCGGAGCCGCGTACAAATTCGCCGGACGGAGGTGCGCTGCAGTGTGACTTTGTGAAGTACCGTGCGGAATTTATATACATACTACAACAGTGCGAACCGTCGCTCCGCACTACGCAGCGGGGGTTTTTTTTTTATACCACGTCAGTGGAAAACAAGCTTACGGCCCCACCTGATAGTAAGATGGGATGCGGCGGCAGTGTGATGACCACCATAGGCTTACGTTTGCAGGCACAAATTGCAGTCAACCACGCCTCGTGGAGTGACAGGCATGCAATTAGCAGAAATTAGACACTCGGTAAGAATATACCACTTAGCTGGTCACAGTTCATGATTTTTACGTTTGAGGGAGATATATGTAGATGTAATCATTCGCGCAGAGCAATGTTATTGCTATGTCAACTTCTTAAGGCGTTTTTACCGGCTACTTAAAAAACCTACGGTGTACACAACTCGTCAGAAATATCTGCGAACCTCGCTTCGCCAAATCCCAAGGCTGTCAGATTTTTCTGGTGGTCACCTTGCCGGCCTCTATAAGACCCCATCAAAATCTCACCCCCACCATGTCTCCTTCCCGGAGATCTATTCTTAGACCAATCAAATTAGCTAAACCCGGACATAATTCGATAACTGTAATTTTCTTTTTCTATGATGTAAAGTATTGTTAGTTATAGCTAAAATAAAAAGAATTAAACATTTTAGGGTTCCGCGTCGCTGTAAAAAATCCAAAAATCTAAATTTTTTACAAATTCTGATTTCATAAGTGCAGCGTAATATGTAACTTTGTAAAAGTGCCTCTATTATGATAGGATGCTTGCATTTCAGTTAAAGAAATCAAAATTAAACTAATTAATCAACCGGGACTATCATTAAGAAAGAAAGTTCAGTAAATTACACATTTTCTGGCTTATCTTACCAGAAATTATAGATAACTACAATTTTACAATTTATTCTGAATAGTATTTTATGTGTGTTGATCAATTATAAAAAATTAAACAGATACTCTTTGCGGAATTCTAAAGTCACAAATATTGGTAGTTTTTGGAAAACCAAAATACATAACTACTTGTAAAGTGTTTGATTTATCCTGTCAACATATTATTAGTACTATAAGAAACAAATTAAACAAAAAATATCCACGATTATTAATTAATTCATATTTTTTCTTACTTCAGTTTTAATATGAACGTTATATCTTGCAGAATAAGGCCGTCATTGCTTTGTGCCTCAACTACCGACCGTGCTGTGGCGAGTCGCAGGCATTCAAGGCCAAAACGCACTGACAGCGGTGGCGAAGCGGCGCGGGGCGGCGCGGAGGCGTTATTACTTGTAATGTTCGAGCTAATATGAAAGGATCCGAACGGTTTTTTCCCGGCCGGTATTCTGTGCGGACGCTTTCGTATTAGAGAAGAACATTACAGCCGGTACCACCTCCACGCTGCGCCGCGCCGCTTCGCCACCGCTGTCAATGCGTTTCGGCCTTCATTTATTATGGGTAGGTCAATGATTGTCAAACATTTATAAACACGAACGTGGCGTGCACCACGGTTCGGCTAGGGTGGAGATTTATTGAAATATTGTGTTCATTATATCGATAATAACTAAATTGTTCAGCATGAGACATAATTGTCGTGGAATCTCGCTTACCTATTTATAAGCGCTCAGTCTTCTGTACATAATTATTTAAATAAAATATGTTACTTATGTGGGTGCAGAAAGGGGCTTTATTCGAATGATTCTTTATTCGAATAAAAATTTATTCGAATAATCAGTTATTCGTCACTAATTTATTCGCGTATAATTTATTCGTCTACACTTTCGAATGAAGAATGATTTATTCTCATTTCATTCGAATAAATAGATACCACGAATATATAATTAAATAAATACATAGAAAACATCTATGACTCAGGAACAAATAATTGTGCTCATCACACAAATGCCCTTACCGGGATTCGAACCCGGGACCTCCGGCTACGTAGGCAGGGTCACTACGAGGGTCAAACTGAAAGTTTCGGGAATAGAAAAAAATATGCAGTTACATTGAATAAAAGTTTTTTTTTTAAAGTATTCTCTTTTATATTATAATGCGTTCAAACCATTCGTTAAAACAATTTTTGATCGCTGAAAAAGGGTCGACAAAATGGCCACTGAAGTGAAGGCTTTTTCACTGCTTCTGCCGGTATCTGAAACCGCTGACCACGCGATAGGTACGTTGCGTGGTCAGCGTTTCCGACACCGGTGATAACGTCATAAAGCCGAACGCGCGGCTCAGGCGGAACGGGACAATGATTCATATTTTTACGTGCATGCTGCTGGTGTTCAATTGTTCATCGGTAAGACGTTATCACGTCAATAGAAAAAACAGAGCAACTAGAACGTTTTTCATACCAAGTCTCCAATTTTTTTTTTTTCTATTTGGTATTATTTATTGCAACAGAAACAAGTTTCCGACCTAGATATGGCAGATCCTATTGTATATAAAAAGTTTCATATTATTCTAGTGTGCCGTTTTAAAATGAGAACCAAACTTCGTTTGTATGGAGAGTCGACTTGAGTCGACCATGCTGGGGACTCTTACAGTTAGCATCAAAAGTAACTACGCAATCTAAGAAGTCAAAAGTTCTTATTCCCTTTTAATAATGACTTTTGACGTTGGAGCTGTGAAAAAAATCAAACTTCTAAGCCAACGCAATCATAAGATTTATGCCGCAAATTTCCGCAAGTTTTCGAAACCCGCATAATCAAAACCTACAGGGTACTTCCCGTGAACTCAGAAACTTGAAATTTGGTGCGAAGCAACGCCTTATAGAACAGATAAAGGAAAACATTGCGAAAACCGTAAATTATTAGTTACATCACTGAAAATTTAATGTGCAGTATAAACTGACACGCATTAAGTATGTGAATACATACTTAGTGAGTGTCAGTTTATAGTGGACTTGTTTCTATTGTATAGGGTGGTCTGGAACCCTCGGTGCGCGAGTCTGACTCGCACTTCACAGGTTTTTTTTGTCACCCGTGGTAAAGCCCAAATAGAAAAAATAAAAGAGGTGAAATAATTACAATTAATATCCGTTTCACCTTTGCACGGCGATGTTAATTGGTACCCTTGATTGAGCGGTCACCTCTTTCTAACAAATTTTAAAACTAGGTATCACTGTTCTGTCTGTATTAGGATATTACGTTTTTGAGATATATTTCATTAAAAAGCATTCCTACAATATTCGTTAAAAATTATATTCCCGAAAAGCATTACGAATGGTTATGCGAATAAAGAAGTTATTCGCGAATAATCCTATTTATTCTTAAACGTTATTCGTATTCGAATAAATTTTGCCCATCTCTGGGTGGGTGGCAATAAGCATATCGACTACCGTAGGCTCAAAGGGCGTAAGGGACAAAATATCGAAAATGAGCTAAAATGCAGTCATACTCAGTTTTTTTCTCTCTATCGGTTGGTATAGATAACGTCCCGATAGCTTGAAAAAATTGTCCGTTACAACCATGAAAAATATTGCGTTGATACTCAATTTTACCGAGCATTTTTGTCATATCCAATCAAATAAGAAACGTCTCTGATACATTTTGTCGTAACTCTCAGTTCATTGTAAGATACGCCATTTTGCTTTGTGAACTTTTTCACAAATGTGTCTGTTACACCAAAATACTCTTGTTTTAAATAAGTCTGGATACGCTAGTTTGTAATTTCATAAATCGAATAATTCTTAGCTTTAACTTATTAGGGTTCCGTACCTCGAAAGGAAAAAACGGAACCCTTATAGGATCACTTTGTTGTCCGTCCGTCCGTCCATCAGTCTGTCAAAACCCTTTTTCTCAGGAACGCGTGGAGGTATCCAGCTGAAATTTATATCAAATACTCAAGTCTACTGTCTCTTGGAGCTGTGAAAAAAACAAACTTCTAAGCCAACGAAATCAAAAAATACAGCCGTTTAATTTCCGCAAATTGTCAAAACCCGCAAGGGAATCAAAACCTAAAGGGTACTTCCCGTGAACTCTGAATCTTGAAATTTAGTACGAAGCATTTATAGCACATAACTAATGGAATAAGTTTTTGTCAAAAATTTCATTTTTAGTACAAGCTTTTATTGCCGACTGTACTTTTCTGCATACCATCATCAACTACACATTAAGACTATTCTAACGAGCCTAAACTCGATGGGGTTGTGTCGTTTTATTGCGGATTTCCTATGGCCAACTTCCTGCTCCAGCATCAGATTAGCTCCAAATCATCATAATATTGTATTGTCATGCGATACATATGCAAGCAAAATTTCAGCTCAATTGGATAACGGGAAGTGACTGAAAAATGGATTACAAATTTTGACGGACAACTTACATACATACGAACAGTGCAAGTTAATATAAAGCTTGTAAAAATTGCGAAAATTGTACATTTTTAGTTACATCACTGAACATTTGATGTCCAGTATAAACTGACACGCACTAAGTATGTGAATACGTACTTAGTGAAATCCTACAATTAGGATATTCCATTATATGTATTTGTTTTATTTGTACACTGCGCGGTCGGTGCAAAACACGTAATTGAAATAAACTCGTTATGACGTGTTCGCCGTGCGCTCACCCGCTGGCGCCCCACACTCTCCCCGCCTCGCACCCACCGCGTGCACCTGGCTCCACTACAAGGTCGCGAGTATTTTCAATAAAATTTTCAATTTCTTAAGCGTGAAATTAACATGCTTAATTTTGATGAAAACATGATTATCGTACACAAAAAGCTATTAGTAAACAAAAATTTCATAGTTACTATTTATAACTACCGAGAAATACATTATTATTAAAACGTTAAAAATAAATGATTAATTTTTGTCTTAAATGTCTAAAAACACTCAATATAGCTTAAACAGATAAAAATATCATAGTTACCATTTTGGTTTGTCTAGATAATGAGATCAGAGGAAAACTGTGAAAAAAAACGTATATGCGAATTTCATTTCAGTTTAATTTTTCTATTAAGTGATCGCATTTTAATGCACCTCAAAGTTATACTAACAAGGTATTTGGTTACCTTTTTTACTTTTAGGAAAAAGTTAGGTAGTGTACGTTAACTCGTGTTTTTTTTAAATACGGTTACGATCGCGGATTTTTTACCTAATATATTTGATAAATATATGATACTGAATAGTAAAATCCGACAAAACAATAAAAACAACGAGTTTACGAATTATGTCCAGGGTAAGCTAATTTGATTGGTCTATCTATCAGGAGACATCAGTCGTATTGCAGTTTTATAGCATGCTCAAGCCAGGTTCGCACATATTTCCGACGAGTTGTAATTATGAATGAACTATGTAAAATTTGTGAAATTTAATTCATTCGCATTTGGCGTTCTGGCCAACGGAGTCGGCTCAATTCAATGGCCAATGCGCCAGTTACAATATTAGCAAACACTCCGAGACAATGTCTTCAATATTTTTTCTGCGGGCCTTAAATACAGTACCTTACCTACTACCTAAGCCATTTAAGTTTTTAGTAGCTCCATTTCGTGTACTAGATAAAAGTAAGAACTTCACTGTACCAAAAAGTACTAACATATATGGACAAAGAGTATGGTCCAGTCACTTACCGCATATCCTAAATAGTTTACCCAATGAGGTTATAGATATTATAGAGAATAAACCACAGAAGATCAAATGTACCCTGAAGAAGATCATGTGTGATAAGTAAAATAATAGAAAATAAATAAATAAATACTGTTATGCGAACACTTATATTATATAAATAAATGTGATAGATATTAGCTAAGCTTAGCAAATAATCTCAAAAAATTGAGATTGCGCTAAGCAATTAGTAGTCATACTTGTAACAATTAAATTAATGCAATAAACAGTTTAAATTTTAATTTTTTTTTTTTTTTTTAGTAGGTCATCAACGCAACTAAGTAGCCGCAAACAGGCACACTGAATTGGGTGGTCACTAATCGGGGTAATGTTCCTGGTTAATTTCGTTTTCGAGGCGAAAACAATATACCAGGCCAAAGTATCATTTATAGATTTTACATAATTCAACCGGTGGATATTTGTACCAGTTTTAAAAACATACTAAAACGCATCTTTCACCGAAATGAAATCGTTTCATGAAAACTTTGTCATTTGTGGTTTTTCTCGTATATTCTATACCTACGTACATATAAAAATATATCGTCATATTAAAGCAAGGTATATACCGCATATTTTCACGCCGCGGATGAAGTATAGGTTAATGTTAAATAAAGATAGATAATAGTTGGTAGGGCTGTCGACAATACAGGTGAGCAGGTTCGAGTCCTATCTTGGGCTGTGTAGGCGACCACGGTAGTTTTTAGGGTTCCGTACTCAAAGAGTAAAACGGGACCCTATTACTAAGACTCCGCTGTCCATCTGTCTGTCTGTATCTCACTGATACCGTGATAGTTACAGTTGAAATTTTCACAGATGATGTATTTCTGTTGCCGCTATAACAACACATACTAAAAACAGAATAAAATAAATATTTTTATAGATAATGGTACGGAACTCTTCGTGCGTGAGTCCGGTTCGCACTTGGCCGGTTTTTTTTCTTTGTTCTCAGTATCAAATGATATAAATAAAGCCCCTCAAAATATTTCTAATGTTTTATCATTAAACTTTTACCGTCTAAATGTCGCAACAGTGGCGACAACCTCTTTGTAAATATAATTATATAATACATATACTCTATGATCTTAAGTTAAAGCGTTGCGTACTGTTTTAGTTCTTCTTCTTGTTGTAGCCAATTGTTTGTTGTAAATATTAATTAAGGTGGTTCGATTGGCAAAACGTTATTTGACATTCGCAGTAGATTAATTTGAGAAATTGGTTTGGGACGTGATATTTTGGGAAAACTATTTTTCTCAAATTAATCTAGTTTATACAAGTTTATTCTAGGAAAGGGGGAATTTGGCGCAAATGGGAAGCCAATTGATGAAAGTTTTTTACATAAGTTTCTTAAAATATCACGCCGTTAGCCCGCGAATGTCAAATAACTCTTTGTATGGCAATCGAAAATGTCCTGTAAAAAATGTAAATATATGTAAATACAAATTTCAGTGTCATGCTCATTGGAGGATTGGACAATCCCCAGTCCCCACGCCTATATTATTATAGAATCGCACGTAAACATAATCCCATAAACTTAATTTCGAATCAATAGATAATAAAAATGTTTTATTATCGTTACAGATGAGACATCAGCGCGCGCCGATCGCGGCAGCACTATGGACCCTGTTCGCCGCCTTCGCCCCCTCGCAGGAGCAGTTCGTCAACCCCGTCGCGTCCGTGGCCAAGTTCCTGAACGACGGCGGCCACCAGTTCGACAACGAACCGCCCGACCAACCCGACCTCCTCCCAGAGTACGACTTCATCATCGTCGGCGCTGGCACCGCCGGCTGCGTGTTGGCCAACCGACTCAGCGAACTCAAAGAATGGAAAGTCCTCCTGGTCGAAGCCGGCATGAACGAAAACTACATCATGGATATCCCCCTTGTTGCCAACTATCTACAGTTCTCATCGGCTAACTGGAAGTACAAGACGAAAGCCTCGTCAAAGTATTGCGCTGGTTTCGAAAACCAACAATGCAACTGGCCCCGAGGCAAAGTCGTCGGAGGCTCCAGCGTGCTCAACTACATGATCTACACCAGAGGATCACCGTACGACTACGACAACTGGAAAGCGATGGGCAACGAAGGCTGGGGGTGGGACGATGTGCTTCCCTACTACAAAAAAATAGAAAACTTCAACATACGTTCGTTTGACGACCCCACATACCACAATCAAGGAGGACACCTTAACATCGAACACGCACCTTTCCGCACTTCTAAAGGCAAGGCGTGGGTGAAGGGAGCTCAAGAATTAGGTTTTAAATATGGCGATTATAATGGTGCTACTCCGTCCGCCGTATCGTTCTTGCAGCTCTCTATGAAAAACGGAACTCGTCACAGTTCCAGTCGAGCCTACTTGCACCCAATTAACGGGAGGAAGAATCTTCACCTGTCCAAAGGAAGCTTAGTGACTAAACTTATTTATGACGAGACTAAAACTAAAGTTATAGGTATAGAATTAGAGAAACATAACATTAGACAGAGAATAATGGCAAAAAAAGAAGTAATCTTATCCGCCGGAGCTCTTAATACGCCGCAGCTTCTAATGTTGTCAGGTATAGGACCTAGGAGCCATTTGGAAGAGATGAAAATACCCGTAGTGAAAGATCTACCGGTTGGTTTCAATTTGATGGACCATATCGCGGCTGGAGGGGTACAATTCATAGTAAGACAACAGAACGTAAGTGTATCTACAGAATATATTTTCAATCATATAGAAGTAGTTTTTAAATGGATGAGAACACATAAAGGACCACTTTCCATACCTGGTGGCTGTGAAGCTCTTATCTTCATGGAATTGAAGGACAAGTTCAACACAACGGGATGGCCTGATATGGAGTTATTATTCATAACCGGTGGACTGAACTCAGATCCAATGCTGAGAAGAAACTTTGGGTTCGACGAACAGATATTCGCTGAGACATATGGCCCGCTTGGCCGAGCGGAAACGTTCATGGTGTTCCCCATGTTGATGAGGCCAAAATCACGAGGCAGGGTGATGTTGCAGAGTAGAAACCCTAAAGCTTCACCCTTATTGATTCCAAATTACTTTGATGATCCGGAAGACTTGCAGAAGATTGTGGAAGGAATCAAAGTTAGTATTCAGATAGCGAGGCAGCCATCCATGAGGAAAATGGGTGCGAAGCTATATGACGTACCTATAGAGGAATGTTTACAGTATGGTCCCTTCGGCAGCGACGCATACTTCGCGTGCCAGGCTCGCATGTTCACGTTCACGATATACCACCAGAGCGGGACTTGCAAGATGGGACCACGGAACGACCCGTCTTCTGTAGTGGACCCCAGGCTGAGGGTACACGGTGTACAGAACCTGAGAGTAGCCGATGCCAGTGTGATGCCGGTAGTAACGTCGGGGCATACGAATGCCCCCACATTCATGATAGCGGAGAAGGCAGCAGACATGATCAAACAAGATTGGGGCAAATGGAGATGACCGCCGAATTGAGGTGGCACGGATAAGATAATGTAGTAATATACACTATATATCTTTGGGATACAAGTATTATACAGGGTGTAAACCAAAGGCATACACTATCACGGTTAATGCATGGGTGAGAAAGAATGTGAATGTCACTTATCACCTCTCTTGTCTTTTACAACTTACAATAGCAACATGGGTGGATAGATTAAGGCCCTTAACTATGTAAATTTTTTTGCAATCCACCCACATACGTACCAACACTCAGTTCTTCAGATATATTAATATGTTGTAACACTGGTGTTTCAGTACTACAATATTATTGTATTTATTTACGGACGTGCGAAATAATGTGTAGCCTCTCAGTCCATAATATGCGCTACATATAGGTACATATACATATGCCCGTAATTCAAAAGTCGTATTTGCGCAAATATGCATTTTTTTAAAGGTTTGTTCAAATTACCGAATTATTTTGTCGTCATTTTTTTTTCTAATTTTATATGAACTAAGAACGGATGAAAATTTTAGAAACGCCTGATTTTTTTTTTGTTGATTGAATAACCTTCCTTAGCACCAGAAAAAAGTTGCAAACTTTTCAGATGCGTCAATTATTTTTGAAAAATATAAACAGTTTCCTCACTTACGTTTTGTGGTTAGGACGGCGATTGAGACAATTTCCTTGATCCGTCTCATATTACATAAAAATATCATAAAAATCCGTGGTAAACTGACACTGGCAATGATATTGACAGCTGCAGCAGCTATATTGGTCATTGCCAGGGTCAGATATTTAAAATATTTTTTGTAATATGAGACGGATCAAGGAAAGTGTCTCATTCGCCGTCCTAACCACAAAACGTAAATAAGGAAACTGTTTATATTTTTCAAAAATAATTGATGCAGCTGACAAGTCTGCAACTTTTTTCTGGTGCTAAGGAAGGTTATTCCTATCACCAAAAAAATAATCAGGCATTTCTAAAATTTTCACCCATTCCCCATTAAGCATATAAAACTTGCGACACTGAAATTGTTTCACTTTTAAATAACATGCATATCATTTATAAATTGAAAAGAAATAGTTAATTGAATACTTAATTGTCGTCACAAAACTGAAACTGAGTTATTTTTTATTTAACAACCCACGCAAATTGGGTACACGAATGATTGAAAATGCCCTCATACTTAATTGGAAATTACAAGCAATGACGCACTACATACACTGTTATTTGTTGATACTTAAGATTTGTCATACTTATTATATTACGGGACAATCTTACACAAATCAACCTAGGCCCACGGTAAGCTCAATAAGGCTTGTGTTGTGGGTACTAGGCGTTGGCGATGATATATACACGGTGGAATTTAATCGGTGAACAGGAACCCATTTTTCTAATTCAGTAATCGATGGCGGTCACGTTTATGTAGTACTTAAGTGGAACCAAGTTTTTTTTTATCATAACTAATTTTTAAGTTTAAATTAAATTTTAATTAAAATTTATTGTCACCCTACTAATGGTTTAGTCTGAAAAGTTTAATGACGTTTCATTTATTGACGTCTGATCTGTCTAGTTTCCCGCCAAAGCCAGCAAGCACTTGACGTATTAGACCAATCAAATTAGCTAAACCCGGACATAATTCGATAACTGTAATTTTCTTTTTCTATGATGTAAAGTATTGTTAGTTATAGTTAAAATAAAAAGAATTAAACATTTTAGGGTTCCGCGTCATTGTAAAAAAACCAAAAATCTAAATTTTTAACAAATTCTGATTTCATAAGTGCAGCATAATATGTAACTTTGTAAAAGTGCCTCTATTATGATATAACGCTTGCATTCCAGTTAAAGAAATCAAAATTAATCTAATTAATCAACCGGGACTATCAATAATAAAGAAAGTTCAGTAAGTTACACATTTTCTGGCTTATCTTACCAGAAATTATAGATAACTGCAATTTAACAAATTATTCTGAATAGTATATTATGTGTGTTGATAAATTATTAAAAATTAAACAGATTCTCTTTGCGGATTTCTAAAATCACAAATATTGGTAGTTTTTGGAAAACCAAAATACATAACTACTTGGAAAGTGTTTGATTTATGCGGTCAACATATTATTAGTACTATAAGAAACAAATTAAACAAAAAATATCCACGATTATTAATTAATTCATATTTTTTCGTACTTAAGTTTTAATATGAACCTTATCTCTTGCAGAATAAGGCCGTCATTGCTTTGCTCCTCAACTACCGACCGTGCTGTCGCGAGTCGCAGGCATTCAAGGCCGAAACGCACTGACAGCGGTGGCGAAGCGGCGCGGGGTGGCGCGGAGGCGGTACTTGTAATGTTCGAGCTAATATGAAAGGATCCGAACGCTTTTTTCCCGGCCGGTATTCTGTGCGGACCCATTCGTATTAGATCGAACATTACAGCCGGTACCACCTCCACACTGCGCCGCGCCGCCGCTTCGCCACCGCTGTCAATGCGTTTCGGCCTTCATTTAATATGGATAGGTCAATGATTGTCAAACATTTATAAACACGAACGTGGCGTTTACCACGGTTCGGCTAGGATGGAGATTTATTGAAATATTGTGTTCATTAGATCGATAATAACTAAGTTGTTCAGCATGAGACATAATTGTCGTGGAATGTCGATTACCTATTTATAAGCACTCAGTCTTCTGTATAGAATTATTTAAATAAAATATGTTACTTATGTGGGTGCAGAAAGGGGCATTATTGGAATGATTCTTATTCGAATAAACATTTATTCGCGAATAATTTATTCGTCTACACTTTCGAATGACGAATGATTTATTCTCATTTCATTCCAATAAATCCACGAATAATATTTAAGGATGCGGTTGCTCGTTGTAACACGTACACGAATTTAACACGATCACTACAAGTGTACCTATTTTCAAGTATTAATACCCTTTTCTACTAATTAACAATATTTTTGTGAGTTAAATGAGTCACTTCATGGGGCATTTAACAGGTTTGTTTCAATATGTCATGTGTGTGGGCTTGTCCATATAGTATTACGTCGTCGTTTTTTAAGGTTCCGTAATCAAAGAGTAAAACGGGACCCAATTACTAAGATTCCGCTGTCCGTCTGTCTGTCTGTCTGTCCGTCTGTCACCAGGCTGTATCTCACGAACCGTGATAGGTAGACAGTTGAAATTTTCACAGGTGATGTATTTCTGTTGCGGCTATAACAACAAATACTAAAAAACAGATTTTTTATTTTCTTTTTTTTTCTTATACAATCTTACACAAATCGATCTAGTCCCAAACTAAGCAAACTACTATGGGTACTAGACGACGATAAACATACTTATATAGATAAATAAATACATAGAAAACATCCATGACTCAGGAGCACATATTTGTGCTCATCACACAAATAAATGCCCTTACCGGGATTCGAACCCGGGACCTCCGGCTACGCAGGCAGGGTCACTACGAGGGTCAAACTGAAAGTTTCGGGAATAAAAAAAAATATGCAGTAACATTGATTTAAGGATTTTTATTGTTTTTCAAAGTATTCTCTTTTATATTTTATGCACTTTTCCATGCGTTCAAACCAGTCGTTAAAACACTTATTGAACGCTGAAAAAGAGTCGACAAAATGGCCATTTTAAAAGCCTCCACTGCTTCTGCCGGTGTCTGAAACACCGCGCCCACCACGCAACTTATCCTTGATTTTGGGGAATGTGAAAAAATCGTTGGGACTTAGGTCAGGGCTGTATGGAGGATGGTCCAGTAGTTCGACTTTTTCACCTTCCAGGTACTCATTTGTTTTACGAGCGGTGTGAGGGCTGGCATTGTCGTGGTGAAGGATGATGCGGCGACTAGGCCTTTTTTCCTAAGTTCAGCAAAGACACTCGGCAAACCAATACTTGTATACCAATCGGCTTTGACCGTTCTACGATCTTCAAGTGGAACAGTAGCCACGTGACCCGATTTGGAGACAAACATAGCCACCATCTTCTTGGCCTTGCTGCGAGAGCGAATAACTTTTGTTGGCTTGAAGCTCGTCTTCGTTACCCCATACTCGAGATTGGTTTTTAGTTTCAGGCTCATATGCGTATATCCACGACTCGTCACCTGATACGACCCTAAAAACTGCATTTGAGCTTCCTCCGTTGAATTTATTCAATGTTTTGCGGCACCAATTGACACGAGTCGTTTTCTGCTCGTCAGACAATAAGTGCGGGATCCAACGGGAAAACAACTTTCGCACGCCTAGTTCTTCCTGTAAAATAACTTGTATCTGACTCATTCCAATCCCCAAAGACTCCTGAATTTCCCGATATGTCACATACCTGTCTTCTTTTATCAGCTGACTCACAATGTGGACGTTTTCTTGCGTAACTGCCGATTTTGGTCGACCTTCACGCGCGTCGTCCGTGAGGGATACTCGGCCACGTTGAAATTCTGAATACCACCTGTATATTGTCGTCTTTGAAGGTGTTTCATTACTAAAAGCAGCAATCATCCGGTCTCCACATTGTTTTTGTGTTCATCCACTTTGAAAGTTGTAATAAATTTTTACGGGACAATTCCATCTTCAGCGGCAACTCAACAACTCGAGAAAACAATTGAAACTGAACCATTGTTTTGTTAGGGTTCCGTACTCAAGGAGTAAAACGGGACACTATTACTAATACTCCGCTGTCTGTCAGTCTGTCTGTCTGTCCGTCTGTCACCAGGCTGTGTCTCAACAACAGTGATAGTTTGACAGCTGAAATTTTCACAGATGATGTATTTCTGTTGCCGCTATAACAACAAATACTAAAAACCAGTTTTTTTTTTCTTTTACAATCTCACATAAATCGGCTTAGTCCCAAACTAAGCAAAGCTTTTATTATGGGTACTAGACGAACGATAAACATACTTATATAGATAAATAAATACCTAAATACACAGAAAACATCCATGACTCAGGACTTGGCCGGTTGTTTTTTGTCAATTCTTGACCCCCCCTCCTATCATCATCCTGTTAATTCCTAAATGGACACTACCCGCCTCATAAAATGACTACCGTCATCCAATAGACCCCCCCCCCCCCTGTTTTGAAATGACGTAATTTATGGACAGCCACTGTCTGTAATTGGATCAATGTTATGTTATTAGAGGCGATTACGCATGTAAGATTGTTCAACTATATACCTGTAATTGTACATTGTATGTACTTAATCATGTTATATTCTGATCTGTGTGTTTTTAGGGTTCCGTGCCTCGAAATAGAAAAACGGAACCCTTATAGGATCACTTTGTTGTCCGTCCGTCCGTCTGTCAATACCCTTTTTCTCAGGAACGCTTGGAGGTATCAATCATTAAAAGTTTGAATTTCTGTGCATAGTGTGTGCATACATTATTTTAGAATTAATATTTTTTATATAAATGTTGCTGTGCCCTAACAGGGTTATGCTGGAACTGTATTTATATGTAACATCTTGTAAGACCCATACCGCAACAAATAAATGAATTAAGCTGAAATTTATATCAAATACTCAGGTTTACTGTCTTTTGGAGCTGTGAAAAAATCAAACTTCTAAGCCAACGCAATCAAAAGATACAGCCGTTTATGCCGCAAATTTCCGCAAGTTTTCGAAACCCGCAAGGGAATCAAAACCTACTCCCGTGCACTCAGAAACTTGAAATTTGGTGCGAAGCAACGCCCTATAGCACATATAAAGGAAAAATAGCAAAAACCGTAAATTTTTAGTTACATCACTGAAAATTGTATGTCCAGTATATACTGACACGTACTAAGTATGTGTTAGTGAGTGTCAGTTTATAGTGGACTTGGTTTTATTGTACGGGGTGGTCCGGAACCCTCGGTGCGCGAGTCTGACTCGCACTTGACCGGTTTTTTTTTTCACCCGTGGTAAAGCCGAAATAGTAAAAATAAAACAGGTGAAATAATTACAATTAATATCCGTTTCACCATGCACGGCGATGTTAATTGGTACCCTTGATGAAGCGGTAACCTTTTTCTAACAAATTTAGAAACTTGGTATCTCTGTTCTGTCTGTAGGAAATGATTACGTTTTTGAGATATATTCCATTAAAAAGCATTCCTACAATATTTGTTCAAAATATTATTCCCGAAAAGCATTACGAATGATTATGCGAATGAAGAAGTTATTCGCGAATAAATATTGGCGAATAATTATTCGAAATATTTATTCGTCATTCGCAAATAATCCTATTTATTCTTAAACGTTATTCGTATTCGAATAAATTTATCCCATATCTGGGTGGGTGACAATAAGCATATCTTCGCTTTTTTTTGGCGTTCTGGCCTGTCGGCTCAATTTTGCCAATAAGGATATCGACTACCGTAGGCTCAAAGGGCGTAAGGGACGAAATGCCCATGCCCATATCCCGTGAACTCTCAATCTTGAAATTTGGTACGAAGTATTTATAGCACAAATAAAGGAAAAATTGCGAAAACCGTAAATTTTTAGTTACATCACTGAAAATGTGATGTCCAGTATAAACTGACACGCACTAAGTATGTAAATACATACTTAGTGAGTGTCAGTTTATAGTGGACCTGTTTCTATTGTACGGGGTGGTCCGGAACACTTGACCGGTTTTTTTTATGCTAACCACGATCATGACATCATCTCTTTCATTTACTTAACAGTTAAGAGTTTACTTATGTTTTCGATGATAAAAGCAAATCAATCGTTCCTTACGCCCTTTGGACCAGAGTTTTCAAAGGGCGTAAGGGACAAACTGTGATTTTTTCATTAGAGCTAAAAATCCTACAATTAGGATATTCCGTTATATTTGTTTTATTTGTACACGGCGCGGTCGGTGCAAAACACGTAATTGAAATAAACTCGTTAAGACGGGTTCGCCGTGCGCTCGCCCGCTGGCGCCCCACTCTCTCCCCGCCTCGCACCCACCGCATGCATCTGGCTCCACGACAAGGTCGCGAGTATTTTCAATTAAATTTTCAATTTCTTAAGCGTGAAATTAACATGCTTGATTTTGATGAAATCATGATTATCGATCACAAAAGGCTATTAGCAAACAAAAAAATCATAGTTACTATTTATAATTACTGAGAAATACATTATTATTAAAACGTTACATATAAATGTTTAAATATTGTCTTAAATGTCTAAAAAGACGCAATATAGCTTAAACAGATAAAAACATCATAGTTACCATTTTGGCTTGTGTAGATAATGAGATCAGAGGAAAACTGTGAAAAAAAACGTATATGCGAATTTGATTTCAGTTTAATATTGCTATTAAGTGATCGAATTTGAATGCACCTCAAAGTTATACTAACAAGGTACTTGGTTACCTTTTTTACTTTTAGGAAAAAGTTAGGTAGTGTACGTTAACTCGTGTTTTTTTTAACTACGGTTACGATCGCGGATTTTTTACTTAATATATTTCATTAATATTTGATACTGAATAGTAAAATCCGATAAAACAATAAAAACAACGAGTTTACGAATTATGTCCAGGGTAAGCTAATTTGATTGGTCTATATGTACACTTACGAGTAACTTCCCTTCAATAAAAGTAGGGTGTCCATTTATTCAGTCAGTGTACATTTTACCGATGTTAATTAAGTGTGATTAATTAGATTGTGAGCTATATTGCACGAGATCTCACGGATTGGTTTCTGTGTAGATTGATAATTAAGATTTTTGGATTCCTGATCACCGATTAAATTCCACAGTGTATAATAGATAAATACATATAGATACTTATATACATATATAACATCCATAACTCAGGAACAAATATTCGTGATAAACACACAAATAAATGCCCTGACCGGGGATTCGAACCCGGGACCTCCAGCTTCGTAGGCAGAGTCACTACCCATTGGGCTACGGAGGCCGTTAAACCTAAAGTGACTGATAAATCAATACGAGCAATCGCTTATTTATTCCAAAAATCCTGTTTATTTATTTAATCGTATGGCATATATTATTTTTGGCCTTTTTGAGTTTGTCACTCTTTAGTACCACCCAGCGGACACGTGCAGGGTTGTGGTAGGTAGCTCCTGCGGACGCGAGTGACAGTTGTCCCCCCTTTGTCAAGTGAGTGGGCAACTCGACTGTTAGAGGTTCTTAAGCCGCCCGAAGGCCTCTAACTCGGCTCAACGACTACTGTCATAGACAGCAACCGGGACCAACTGCTTAGCGTGCCTTCCAAAGCACGGAAGCGCTCATTTATAGTAACCACTCAAACAGGCGGTCACCCATCCAAAGACTGACCCCTGCCGTCTTTGCTTGACCTGCGTTATCGTTTCCGATACGCAGGCGCCGCCGGGCTATGAACGCTTCGAATCGTTCGAAAAATCCTGTCAATATCAGGGTTAAAAGAGAGCAAGTTATTATTATACCTATATTTACCAAATTCCATGACAATTTACATAATGCACCATGACTAACGTTGATTGTTACGTTTGTTCACTATGCATTTTACTTACTTTATAATTTACTTTAAACACAAAGTTACCAAATTCAAGTCAGTACTCCGCCAAGCCATATACATGAACATTTCCACTGTAAGTACAGTCGCCATCACATACATAGGTACACTATAGGTGTTCAAAAATATCGGCACATGCACCCTAATGCCTTGAAAATAGAGGTGTGTTCCGATGTTTGTGACGCGCTTGTTTGCTCCGATTTATGTGATGGCGACTGTACATACCACATAATCAAAAATCAAAATATTTATTCAGTATCTTAAGTATTTTAACATAAACTGCTTTTAAAGAGCAAATGCGTCAATTTTTAAAGAAAAAACCCAAATCGCTGTATGTGGTGTGGGGTGTGGGCCTATAAAATGTTAAGAGGTCCCTCGATTTCTCCAGTATCCCATCATCAGACCCTGACCTGATGACCATGGTAGTTGGGAGGGTTACCCTTTCAAACAAAAAAAGGATTGAAAACCTATTCCTTTTTTGAAGTTTACATTGAAAACGTAACGTTACGTTTTTTTGTTCAATGAAAACTTGCGTACATTTTTTACTGTTTTACAGTATTTACGGAATAGCATTAGCCAATACTTTTTTTTGGAAATGTGCGTCCTTATTTATTTTAAGCACACGGATGTGGTAATGCAACCTGTAATTTATTATTTAGTTTTAAGTAGGAAATATGTTTAGGTATAAATTGGGGCCATAATGTGGTGTAAGGCCAATAAGAGTTAGCGATAACCATATCGCTAGCAGAAGCACAGTGTCTGTAAACCAAATAAATTAATGCGAGTGGATTGTGTATTTATTATTATTAACACAAAATGAAACGTAACAAAAACCTACATACCTGTACCACAGTCTAACTACATACAGTCTGCAAGCTTAGGGCCACGCGGGTTTACGAGAGGGGAGGAACGCGGGGAAGCGGGAGACGAGGAAGTTTAGCGCAAACTCATTGAGTTTGCGCTAACTATTTTGAAGGGGTGTCAAGTTTGACTTTTTATAAAACCGACTTTAAATATCGGTAAGGTTTAGGTGTTTTTTTTATGATGTCACTTAAATTGTGATCCAAATTGATATCTGAGGGCCCGAGGTCTTTTAATATAAGTCGAAGTTCTTTAAATACAGTCTCATATCGTTCAAATTGAATTGCCGCACTGAATTCTTGAAAATCTTGAAATTTTTGAAAAACATTCCGATTATGTTCAAAATCGATATCTGAGGGTCCGCGGGGCCTCTTAATATGAATCCGAGCTTGGATTGTAAAAAAGTGGCCGCCATCTTGAAATTCTTGAAAAACAGTCCGATTTGGTTCAAAATGGATATCTGAGAGTTAGTTATTAATACAAATTGGGAAGCTCGGATTCATATAATCGATATCTGAGGGAAATTTTCAAGAATTTCAAGATGGCGGCCACTTTTTTACTATCCAAGCTCGGATTCATATTAAGAGGCCCCGCGGACCCTCAGATATCGATTTTGAACCAAATCGGACTGTTTTTCAAGAATTTCAAGATGGCGGCCACTTTTTTACAATCCAAGCTCGGATTCATATTTAGAGGCCCCGCGGACTCTCAGATATCGATTTTGAACCAAATCGGAATGTTTTTCAAGAATTTCAAGATGGCGGCGACTTTTTTACAATCCAAGCTCGGATTCATATTAAGAGGCCCCGCGGACCCTCAGATATCGATTTTGAACATGATCGGAATGTTTTTCAAGAATTTCAAGATGGCGACCACTTTTTTACAATCCAAGCTCGGATTCATATTAAAAGGCCCCGCGGACCCTCAGATATCGATTTTGAACCAAATCGGACTGTTTTTCAAGAATTTCAAGATGGCGGCCACTTTTTTACAATCCAAGCTCGGATTCATATTAAGAGGCCCCGCGGACCCTCAGATATCGATTTTGAACCAAATCGGACTGTTTTTCATGAATTTCAAGATGGCGGCCACTTTTTGAAAATCCAATATTGGATTCTTATTATTAAAAAGCCCCTCGGAACCAATAACGATTATGAAAACGAAAAAAAATGGCCGCCTTTTCTAAACTTATATATTTCTATTTAAAGATCTGAGTGAATAGGTACCTACTTTTGAAATGATTGAAAATGAATATCTCTCCAAACATATTTTTGACAACCCTGACTCTTGAGCGGTTACGCTAAGCGCGTGCGTTTATTCGTAGATGAATGAAGCTTGCCTACTGGTTGTAGTTCTTTATACTGTGCCTGTACCAACGAACATGTAAGTTTTATATGAATGACAAACAGTACAATTGTCCCAATTTGTGGTAACCTAAACCTAAACCACCGCAAACCGGTCTCGCGCCACCCGCATCCAGCGGACTCCCGCGACCTTCACCAGGTCATCAGTCCACCTTGTTGGGGGGCCTACCAACGCCTTCCGGTACGTGGTCGCCACTCGAGAACCTTTCCGCCCCAACGGCCATCGGCTCTACGTGCAATGTGCTCCGCCCACTGCCACTTAAAGCCTCTGCTAGACGGTCGCCAACACGCCACTCCGACCTTGGTCGGCACCGACCGCTGTAGTATGAAATTTTGCTGCAATGCAAACAACTGTCTACACGGTCGGTGCGGACCAAGGTCGCTCGGTCGGAGGGGCGTGTTGGCGACCGTCTAGCAGAGGCTTAAGTTTAGCGATTCGGAGGGCTAAATCGGTTACCTTGGTTCTGCTGCGGATCACTTTGGCACTCTTTGGGGGAGGCCTATCTCCAGCAGTGGACGTCTTTTTTGAAATTGAAATTGAAATTCATTTATTTGCTGAACATTACGTACTATATTGAAGGTGGAAGACAATTTTTTTGAATCAGTAATATTTAGAGATGCGCCGAATATTCGGTAAATATTCGGTATTCGGCATATTCGGCACGTTTTTCTATGTTCGTTATTCGGCCGAATTATTCGGTCCAAATGCCGAATATTTACCGAATAATTTTGTAGGTTTTTTGACTGCAAGTTGTAAGAATGTAACATAGTCATTGTCCTGTGAAATTATTATTCTAAAACGGATTCTTATTGTTATTTAACTGCCTTTAGTATAAATGTTTCACTTAAAAATCAACAAGATTTTTACCACTGAAAAATGAGTCTGTTTTGGAACGGCTGATTAAGGCATAAGGCATTCCTTTGAACCGAATTATTCGGCCGAATATTCGGTTCGGCAAAAGTTGGACCGAAAATTCGGTAAAACCCATATTCGGCGCATCTCTAGTAATATTCATACCTTATTAGAGTAGGCATGCAAAATATAGGACACAATAATACATCACAACACAACTTTCGGCTGATACGATGATGATGGTGGTGATGATGATGATGATGGTAACATAAGGACGCTTGCAAGTAGTGGAAAGACGTTCTCGGGAACATCCCCAGTTTGTATGAAGAACAATTACTAAATAAATAAATACAGCCCGAGCGAATTAACTGCGCACCTCGCGCTGTGACGTTTGCACGCAGCGGAGTGCACAGTTGATTCGCACGGGTTTTACTAGTGCCTCTGTGAGCTGTAGAAACCGCGAGCACGTCTTTAAAAATAATAATAATATAAGATAAGATAAAAGATAGATAAAATAGTACATTATTGCCGTGGCCGGGAAGGAGACAATTGCAGGCTGAGTATTTTGTTTAAACGGACGAGCTTGCGAGTCCGTTTAATTATAATACGAAGCCTGCAATTGCCATTCCGGCTGAGGCTAATATAGTGCTTTTCTCAAAAATGGGGGAATAAAAAAGACTAAATTTAAATCAAGCGTTATTATTAAATACAAATTGAGGATACTGCAAATGACATAAAATTAAACGTCATATTTTTTTTTAAACAGAATCGCAAGTGTATTTTTCCACCGAAAAACGCAATCTTTTAATGACACATACAAAAATGTCGCGTTTGCAACAGAAAAATACGACTTGATTTGGCTGAATACGACCTGTGCCGTCTTTTATATGCCAGTTTCTACTTTTTTAAAAGTTTGGTACTCGACAAATAAAGGAATTCATAATTTCATATGTAACATTCCAGGCGGCCTGCAATGTTTTTTATTTTTTAATTTTGATCTGTCCTTCAACTATACACTTTACCTTCCAATATGTAGCGAGTTATGTTCACTTTGCGGGCCATTTTTGAGAAAAGAAACTTTATTGCACAAAGAATTAAAATAGGTACAGTTCAAAACAAAAGGTAAACGCTGGTAAAGTGCATAAGAATTTCACAATGCAAGGGGGGCACTAGGCTAGGCCTGTATTGTTAAGTACGTACTTATTGACATGAAAATTGTAACAAAATGTACATAAGAACTTGACAAAAATAAAGCTTATACTATAGTGTGGCAAAGAGAAAAATAAAGTAAAATAACATTACATTAGGACAAATAACTATGTTTAAATTATCTTAATTAGCAATGCTTCAGTGTCGTCGTAACTCAGTGACGACAGCCAGTTGAAAAGTAGCCTTTTGGCTTATAACCTATATAATTAAAGAACCAGAGGGCCTACCGCGAACGGCATTCGAAGTTTTACCTCTCTGTCGCACTTACGTACGAACTCACAGGTGTGACAGAGAGGGAAAACTTCGAATGGCGTTCGCGGTAGGCCCTCTGCTCACAAAATTTCACTAGAATCGGTTGAGAAATGCGACCTGTAGAGGAGAACAGCTGGACAGCCGGACATACGAAAGAATTTTGTCCCAAGCTGAAACAGAGGACTTCGCTCGCTCTTTCAATCATGGCTGACAAACTTGACAAAGATATCGGCGTCTCCGGGGTCCCCAGGGCTGTTATTTGCTACGCGTTAATGCGGCTCACCCCACCGGTCACCCGTTACGAAACTAGACCTCTACCTACGCTTAATTACTACGCATCGCGGTGTCAAGGTATAATTGTGGGTGAGCGTTGAGGTGAGCTTAAAACAAGTTACAGAATAGGGGGGCAGAACGCCTCCAAAACTACTAATACAGGCTCACATTCGATGCGATTGCGGTAAGATTTTACTCAGGCGCTTATTTAATACAGTCTCTTACTACGTGACATATAGAAGATACAAAGGCACATAAATGTGTCACGTACCTGACAAAGGTCCATCATCAGGTCCATGGGCAACTTTGTATGGAGCTTGGCCCCTAAACCAACACAGCTGAGAGTTATATCATGAAATAGGTCTTTACGTGTAGGTACTTAATTTCATTCTATGGGCTCCGTGTCGAATTCCATTGCAGAACTGAGATATTCATATTTATAGAACGGGTTGATCGTAGAGAATACACATCATTAATACAATCATCATTAATACAATCATCATTAATACGTCTATATACAGTGTCTCTGACTTTGGGGCTTTAAATTCAAATGTCGATTATGCTCCTGAAATAGAACTACTTTTGTTCTACAACTTTTCAAAAATACGTTTTTTTTGTATTTTCATTACTCCATACAAATTAAATAAAATCTTCAATGTACAATGTACAACATCCATTAGTTAGTTTTAATACTTGTCAGTGTCATGCTGGATGTCAAATAATGAGGCCGTCTTTGCAATACATTGATGGTACAGCTAAAGTTCGAACACTAACAAATTATAGAAATAATTGTTATTTTACAAACTTGCGGAACAAAAGTGGTTCAGTTTCAGGAACATAAATAATCAATATTTGCATTTAAAGCCCCAACGTCAGAGACACAGTGTATATAAATATTTTTACTTTTAAAGTTTATATTTAAAACAGAATAACAATAATTGAGTTGCTTAGATGACCTGCGGCATGATTAAATACAGAATTAGGTGTAGATAAGCGGACCTTTTTAATGACCTAAAACTCGGCTCTCTGTTGGTTTTGGGGCCATTTTGACGCATGCACGGTCCTTTATCGATAAGAATTTTAAATACCTCCTTGGTTGTGACATTTATTAGCCGGATGTATCGGGACGGACAAAAAAACCTGTACGTTATTTTTAGGGTTCCGTAGCCAAATGGCAAAAAACGGAACCCTTATGGATTCGTCATGACTGTCTGTCCGTCCGTATGTCACAGCCACTTTTTTCCGAAACTATAAGAACTATACTGTTGAAACTTGGTAAGTAGATGTATTCTGTGAACCGCATTAAGATTTTCACACAAAAATAGAAAAAAACCCCCCTGTACCTTCTAAAATAAGAGAATGATAAAACAAAAAAATATATATGATGTAAACTTCCACCGAAAATTGGTTTGAACGAGATCTAGTAAGTTGTTTTTTTTTAATACGTCATAAATCGTAAACCGCAATTTATTTTACGGAACCCTTCATGGGCGAGTCCGACTCGCACTTGGCCGCTTTTTTAATTAATTAATGTATCACACTGAGTGGGCGAGACTATGATGTTTATATTTAACTTCTTTTTTTTATTCATCATCATCATTACTTAAGAGCTCTTGTCGGTGGAGTAACCGCCACTTGTCTCTGTCCATTGCCAGCCTCTTGACTTCCTCATATGACTCGACATCAGCTTTATCTTTTATTTGGCTGGAATATGTTAGCCTAGGCCTTCCTCTGCCTCTCTTGCCTTCAATTTTACCCTCCAGGATGTTTTGGAAGAAACTGTCGTGCCGTATCAGGTGGCCCACCATCTTGCCTCTCCTATTTCTTATACATCCTAGCAAACATCTTTTCTCATATACCATCCTTAAAACTTCTTCGTTTGTCTTTCTCTCCGTCCAGCTAATCCTTTCCATCCTTCGCCAGCACCACATTTCGAAGGCCTCCAGTCGTTCTCTGTCTCTCTGGGTTAGCGTCCACGACTTTTTTTTATTTTAAATACGACTTAACCTTTTGCCTTTAAATACGACTTAACCCTTCGTATGTGGTAGGTAAAAAAAAACGTGAGTTCAAGCCTCGGTTGCACCGTATAGACCAAATAAATTTATTCGCAAAAAAAATGCAAAAAGTTGACAGTAAAATGTGACCAGGATCCTGACCAAACACAGACGAAGGGTTAATAAAAAACTTATTTAAATAGATAAGTATATTAGACATCGACACTGTCGTCTTGCTTTCCGGCATAGGCCTCCGCTAAAGATTTCCATTCTTTTCTATCTACAGCATATCTTCTCCATATGTTTCCTCCTATTAGTCTAAGGTAATCCTCCCATCTCCGTACCTGTCTACCTCGTTTCCTTCTCTTGGGTACCATTCTGTTGCATCTCTGAACCGAATCTCGAGAATTATTGTGAGCGGGTTTGTTAATTAAATAGACTTTTAACTTAGAATAATAACGCCTAGAAACGCAGTTCACGCGCAACGGTGAGGCCACTAAAACTCGGCCATAAATGGTCCAGTACGCCGATCGGTGGAACAAAATTGGTGCGTTTGTGTGCGTATTGGCTGGTGTGAATACATGAATCCATTTTATGCCTCACGCTTGGCGCGTCGGCCGTATGAAACTATCCTTCTATGCGTTATTATTCTAAGACTTCTAACTTTTAAGTCGATTCAGCTTTGGAAAATTTAAAATATATTTTTTCGATATATATGCTCGCGAGTTTACAGCTCAATATGCTACTAGGTAGTGTCATCGGTTTAATGATAAGTAAACACAAAGCGCCACCAAAGGTTCTCGGATAATTACGACAAATACGACAGTGGTCGTGTTACTTATGTAAAAATTTGCTATGGAAACCTAAAGCCTTGGTCAGACACACGGCGCGACGCAGCGCCGCGGTCGCGCCGCGTGATGCCGACGTTATGCCTGTTCAAACAGGGCGCGCGCGGATCGCGCCGGCCTCGCGCTCTCAACACGCCCTCATCGCGCGCGCGAATGCGGCGCGACCGCGGCGCGATGCAGGCGTGATGCGCGGCGCGATGCGGGCGTGATTCGCGCCCGGATACAGGATACCGGAAACATTAATTTTTCTATATCCATACCTAATCACAAAATAACTAATAATTATGCTACGCTTGCACTACGCACTGCGCGCTGCCTAACGTCCGACTGATGTGTGTGACCCAGCGCGGCGCAGCGTGCCGCCGCGTCCGCGCCGCGCAGCGTGCCGCCGCGTCCGCGCCGCGCAGCGCTGCGCCCGCGCCGCGTGAACGCAAGGGGCCGCGCGGCGCGGGGCGCGACAGAAGCGGGGCGCGTTGCCGGCGGGACGCAGTCTGTTTGACGTCGCTAACCTGTTTACATGTGTCGCGGTCGCGCCGCGCGACTGCGGCGCTGCGTCGCGCCGTGTGTCTGACCAAGGCTTTAGCCTAGTTGGTAGTGACCCTGCCTACGAAGCCAGAGGTCCTGGGTTCGAATCCCGGTAAGGGCATTTATTTGTGTGATGAGCACGAATATTTGTTCCTGAGTCATGGATGTCTTCTATGTATTTAAGTATTAATTTATCTATATATAAGTATGTTTATCTTCGTCTAGTAAGTACTCACAGTACAAGCTTTGCTTAGTTTGGGACTAGGTCGATTTGTGTAAGATTGTCCGCAAATATTTATTTATTATTTATTTATTTATTGTTCTTTAAAATAAAATAAAAAGCGGCCAAGTGCGAGTCGGACTCGCACATGAAGGGTTCCGTTAAATAAATTGCTTTTTACTATTTATGACGTACTTATTAAAAATAAACTACTAACTAGATCTCGTTCAAACCAATTTTCGTTGAAAGTTTGCATGGTAATGTACATCATAATTTTTTTTAGATTTATCATTCTCTTATTTTAGAAGTTACAGGGGGGGGGGGGACACACATTTTACTACTTTGGAAGTGTCTCTCGCGCAAACTATTCAGTTTAGAAAAAAAATATGTTAGAAACCTCAATATCATTTTGAAGACCTATCCATAGATACCCCACACTGGGTTTGATGAAAAAAAAAATTTTGAGTTTCAGTTCTTAGTATGGGGAACCACAAAATTTATTTTTATTTTTATATTTTTGTGTGAAAATCTTAATGCGGTTTACAGAATACATCTACTTACCAAGTTTCAACAGTATAGCTCTTATAGTTTCGGACGGACAGACAGACAGACAGACAGACAGACATGACGAATCTATAAGGGTTCCGTTTTTTGCCATTTGGCTACGGAACCCTAAAAATCATACTAACAGAGCAAGTCTAAATAAAACCGGAGGAAGTTAAAAGACCATTATTTACAACTGACCAAACTACCGAACAACGTCGCTTTATAAGCAAACTTGAGATTGGCGAAATCATCTTAAATTAGACGGAAGCCATTTTTAAAAGAAGACGAACTAAATGTCCACTTCATATGGCACAATTAGGGTTGCCAACCGTACTATATTATATAGTATTGTACTATATTTTGACTCTTTGTACTATATACTGTTGAAGAAATATATAGTACACGAAAATACTATATTTTGGGGACCTTACGAAGTGCTTCAAATTGCCGAGGTTTTTACTAAATAGCAACATTAATCCAGTAACTTTATACATCCACAGCATGCGTCAAATCCGGTAATTGTGATTTTTTGCAGACTTGTTTTTATGCTGGCGAAAGTTTTTATTATACCCTAAAGGACTAGTTTTTGATAGTGTCTTCTCAGGACATTTTTAAAGAAGACTAGATTTGCTACAATATGAGACTAGAATTGTCTCTGTAGACCCAATAGTTTTCAAGATAAAACCTTTTAAAGTTTATAATTTTTCGAATTTTTCAACACTATTGGGTCTACAGAGACTATTCTAAGTCTCATATTGTAGTAAATTTAGGCTACTTTAAAAACGTCCTTAAAAGGTTCTATCAAAAACGAGTCCTTTAAGGATTTCGCGGTATTTTAGATTTTTGACAAGGTTGCGTTTGGCGCTCGATGTCACAATGATTATTCATTGGGCCAACATTATAAACAAGTCTGCAAAAAATCAGAACTACTGGTTTTGACGCATACTCTCAGGCGACAAAGTTACTGGATTACATTGCCCAGCCAAGTACTATATTTTTTTACGGTGTACTATATTTTTGTCCTTTTTTTTTGGGAAATACTATATCTCCCCCAAAAAAAGTTGGCAACCCTAGGCACAATACTCACAATCTAAAGATCATCGATGAAAACTGGCCATATTATTATAATCGCAAAGTCACAAGCTGTTATTAATACGTGTTGAATGAACTACTTGCTCTGCACTGTATGTGGTGTTGTGTTGTTGGTGGGAGATAAAGTACCTGAACTGCAGAGTTTTTTTTTGTTTGTTGGTAAAGGCATATAATGAAATGGCAAGATACCTCGGCACTCGTGTCGTAATGACATATTTTCCGCACTAGCATCGAAATGTAATATTGTTACTTATTTTAATGAAAATAAAAATAAACTAATATTACTAATCTGAGTTTAATAGAATGTTAATTACGAGCGTCATTATTGAGAAACTATTACTGTACTGCCAATTGCCACTGCACTGCATACTGTATAGCCAGCCAATTGCGTCACTGTATAGTTAATGGAGAAATAATAATAGAAGAGACGTACAGTCGGGGTAAGAAAAGGTTCGTCACCATAAAGTCGACATTTGCTTGCACCAAGGAAATTATCAGTCCTGCCAACGTTTCATTTCAAACGAAACAGAAATACGAGTATCACATTGACGTTTGCATTTGCAATAACAAGATTAATCTCCGAGTACTCCAGAGTAGACGGCAAATTGTGTCTCTCGTAATATTCCGATTTAAAGATATTTCGCTAATAATTGCAGCTCTTTCATGGATATTTAAATTCCTCGGCATTATCTAATTAAATATGACGCAGAGTTATTAATGTTATTTATTATTTATATTTGTAGCGTTTAATAAACGCGCTAGGTACTCTGGCAACACACACGAAACTGTCTAGATGACAGATGTGCGGTGTCGGGAGAGATACTGGCGGAATATATAATATGGTGTTTCCATTAATAGTATTAATACGAAGCATCCATTAAATACAGAAACCTGTGGTTTATTACTATACGTTACAAATGGCGACGTGGATAAACTGTAAGTAAAAGGCCAGTGGAAAGATCGCGCAGATGTTGTCGGCGATTTCCATACGAGCCGCCATTTTTGCAAAACAAAACAAAAGATAAATCATATCATATTCCACATATACAGACAAATCCTGCGTTAAATCGTCATGTGATTTCAAGTAAAACCATTTTGATAACCAAAATCATTTACATGTAATGTTTGGAAAGCACATAATAATCGAAATACTTAGTAAAACTATGTAGTGCGTTTTCCTTTGATATACAAACGTAGAATTTGTCCGTAAAACTATAATATAATGAGGAATCTAACGATATGGGTCATGATGATCATGAAAATACAAAATGTGTCCTGCAATAGGTAAAAGTGCCTAAGAAATGAGGTTATTACAAATTAATGAATGTGTGTAAACAAGTAAATCGGAGAATTTTGCATTTTCATACCCATGTAAGCTTGGGTACAACTCGGTGGCAAATGTTGAACCAGTAAATTGTAGTTTCGTACACAAGGTTTATTATTCAAGTGCAAAGTATGACCAAAGGGTTCCTGCGAAATGTGCACCACTAGATAGCACTCTGGTCTAATTGACCAAATGAGGATCAAACGGTCCGCATACTAGTACTTGTGATAAGAAGAACAATTGGTTCATGCAAAATGTGCATCTAGTGGTGGCACTCCGGTCTAATTGACCAAATGAGGACCAAACGGTCCGTGCACAATGTGCGTTACAAATATTTATGCAAAGAAGAACCAAACGGTTCGTGCACTTATGTGCATCACTCGGTGGCATACCGGTCTAATTGACCAAATGAGGACCAAACGGTCCGCGCACAATGTGCGTTACAAATATTTATGCAAAGAAGAACCAAACGGTTCGTGCACTTATGTGCATCACTCGGTGGCATACCGGTCTAATTGACCAATATAAACCAAATGGTTGCATACACAAGGTGTATGGTATTTGTATATGCAAGTATAGTATATGTATGGTATATGTAAGTGCAATATTGGTCTAACTGACCAAACCAAAACAGTTTCAATGGCTACAGATATTGTGACCTAACTAACATTGGTATCAATTTATAAAAATTGGATAACCAGTTCCTATTGATGTCAACAAATGTCAAATTCATAATATGAGAGTTGAGTTCCAGTGACATAAAGTAGCCATATACTTAGTAATAGTAATAACTTTATTGCAAACCATGTTTTACAAGATGCAAAAAATAATAGTGTATCTCATGGACCCAGTAAAAACCAGTTTGTTCTGTAATAAAACAAAACTTATATTATGTACCAATGGTTATTAAATCAAATTATCGTTGATATTTATAAATTGCAAACCAAGTGCTAGGTACCAATCTGTCAAGTGTGAAGTTAATTTTGATAATGTTCATGTTTCAGGAAAAAAGGCCAATATTATCTAGCGAAGGGGAGCAACATTCAGATGGGTCTTATTCCAAGAAATTCATGTGAAGGAAAAACTCACAAATTACTGTTGATTGTTTAACAATAAAAATGATTTAGACATATCAGCATCAGCTGCTTGTCTAAAATAGAATAATAATAATTAAAATTTCAAATGGCATTTTCAGATGACATTAACCATATAGATATGATCACTCAAATGTGGGTTCACCAAGCTCTGGAAGAAGATATTGATGCTTGGAGACACTCACGGTTTGGTAAAACAATTCAAACTCTTCAACCAAGGCAAATCTGCTGGAAAGCCAAGAAGTCCAGTAAAAAGGAAATAATGTGTCAATCAACAACATATTCTGGAAAAGGAGTAAGACGACACATTCTAAGTATACTATGTTTAATTCGATATTGCTAATATTGAAATTGCTAAGCAATTATAATTGTAAAGTATAGTTGGGGAACATTTAAGGATATATTTCTACAAAATAAAGAGATATCATTTAACCTTTTCAATGCAAAGACGGATTAATAAGTTAAGAAGTACAGTGTGATAGCAACCTTCATGCATTGATATAAGGTTTAACCCCACACTAATTGTCATGTTGACATGAAGTTTGTTTGACAACTTATCTATTTGACTGAGCATTGAAAGGGTTAACAACGGTTGCATAACATACTTAAAACCTAGCGGGGTAAAATATGGCAGATTATTTACCAGACTTATTATCCTTTAGTTTATGTAAATTGTAAACTACACCTTGCTGTATTGCAGCTGTCTTTTCAAGCAATAATACATGCTTTTCACATGACAGAAAAATTCCAACTGATAACAGAACAAGTGGTTTCATAATGAATGATTTAACTTAACCCTTTTACATTAAATTCATTCATAGTTATAAAATACAGACCTTTCAAAGGATATTTTCAAAATAACCCATATGGTCTATTGGAACAATGGATTTTGTGCCTTATATAAAAGTTAACAAGAATAACTTTCCAAGGAAATGTATGTCTACTAAATAACTTCTAATCTCACAGATAGGTTCTGTCTTTTGATTGTGATTATGAAACAGCGTTGTCAGCTTTTTCATGTGGTATGGTATACCTTTCAGTGAACAAAATGGATAAGTGTGTTAAGCAACAAATTTTGCAGACTCACCAACACCAAAGTGAGCATTCCATTGGATGTAATCTTGCAACACATAATATTAACAGCTGATTGTCTTAAGGTTAGCTGGAAGAGATCCCTTATAGGGATAAGGTTGCTTTGTACCTTCTTTAATCTTACATATCATGTTAATGCTTTAACTTGTTTTGTGTACAATAAAGTGCTTACATACATACATAATGAATGATGCTCAGTCAGATGAGCCGAAGTCAGTTTGAGGCATGTTTGTACACACACAACCTGCATTCAATAAATTTGGTGTTCAATTCAGTTTTTATTATTGTCATGGAAAAACTGAGTTGATTAACTCAATGATCTAAATTGGTTCATGTGCAGTTAATAGCATGGATAATTATCTATATTGTGATATAAAGCAAAGTAATTTAACTGAAATGACTCAGAAGAAAATAATAATTGTAAGGGCATTAAGTACTACTAAATGATTTTTGAAGACTAAGAAATACCGTTTCAAATGGTTTAATTAAATTCATTTAATTTTATGCTTATTACTCATGGATTATTTTATTAAAACAATTGTTAAATAATTTTATTATGTAAAATTATTGTAATGTTTGCATGCACACTGGCGAAACATACACTGACATGTTAATTAAGGCTCGACAGTCAACAGGGGCAGCGTTTTCGAGTTTTTTAAAAAAACAATCTCAGACATAGAAAATAGGGTTTAAAAATCTAAAATAAAGATACGTATTACTTAAGGATCTAATCTAGTCAAAGTCGCATTCAGTTACGCGATCTAATGAACTTCACTCGATAGAAAAAATCCCAAAGTTACCTCTTTTTGTAAAGTTTATTCAATATACAAAAAGACTAACCTATTGATATTTTAAATTAAATTTTTGTACTCAAATAAAGTTATGAAATATTTATAAACAAATTCGCAGAGTTTGAATAGATAAAATGATTATCTTAATTACTATGTTAAAATACCTACAAAATGCGCGAGCGCGGAGGCTCGGCAGGCCCGATCAGTCGCGCGCTGGACCATACGGACGACGACTCGAGGACGTTAGCGGGTGTATAAGCCTTAAGTGTAACGGTGTATGTTCTGGCAAATAAATTTAATTGAATTTGAAATATCCAACCGTTTGACAGGTGTAAGTAAGTGTGTATTATTGGCTGTCTCATTCAAACTAAAGCTTTGGCCCTGTCGGTTGTTGCAAGACATTGTAAATAATTTAATTAATTTGTAAGGTTGTTAAGTACCGTATTGTAGCACCTATATATATACCTACAGATTAAATTAGAAAAGTTTTGCCTGGTAGTCTTTATGTCATCAATGTAAAATGGAATTTGACCTGGCCAGTGGATACGTTTTTCACTATGTATAATATGGCAACCTAGTAAAATATCTAGGTAACTATAAATATAAGGACTGCTTCACAATATCTACTAATGTAATAATGATTTATTATATATGGATAAGGTATAGGATGCGGGGTCAACATAGGGTATGGGCAAATCTCACAGGCCATGAGGAAAATAAAAAAAAAATAAAAAAAAAAAAACCGAAAGAAAGGGGAGATGTACTTAAGTAATATAATATAGTGTTGATAGAGGTATAGAATAGTGACATAACGAGCTTAATTGGAGATAATACTGATACTGAGACTGATCAGGCATGTGTTCTGTATTCCATATTCCTAAGTATTCATGATATTATAGGAAAAGATTTAAAGTGTTTAATTTGTTGAACTAATTGATAGGTGTAAGTTTTATCATCACTTGTTATTATGATCATTTGTCTTTGATATAATACTAAGTTACCTACATGTAGGTGGTGTTCCAAGTGTAGTATCAAAGTGTAGTTTGTGAAACAAATTGTTATTTTTGATGTTGCTACATATGCTTATTGAATACAAATATCATTAGGGTGATTTCTCTGTAATCCAATAGTAGCGTAATGTATAAGAGTCCGAGAGCTTAATAGCTCTAATGCAGATTCTGGTTTTGTGTTGTTCGTTCACATGTGCAAATTGATTACGGTTTAAATCCTTAAATTTGTTAAAAAGGAAGAGGATGTAGCGTTTAATAAACGCGCTAGGTACTCTGGCAACACACACGAAACTGTCTAGATGACAGATGTGCGGTGTCGGGAGAGATACTGGCGGAATATATAATATGGTGTTTCCATTAATAGTATTAATACGAAGCATCCATTAAATACAGAAACCTGTGGTTTATTACTATACGTTACAATATTGATCGCAAAAATTACAAGAAATATCTGATTGGAATTGGAACTCTTACGGAGTTTTTTATTTGATTAGGTCATTAAAAACACGTGGTAACAGTATCCTGAGGACGCTGGCTGCGAGGCTGGATGCTCCATTACCTAGGCACTGGAACACCCTACATTGTGCAGGACCCTATGCTAGGGGATGAAGCATCTAACTCCATTAGGATTATAGGATTAAATTAATTTGTAATACTAACCTTAGTCATAATTCGTGATTGTATACTAACAACTTATGGACATTACCTAGTCCGAAACAAATAAAGAATTTAAATTGATTGATTAAAAAGGCTTGATGTTAATACGAATCTAGATGTAGGTCAGACAGGGGTGTAAACTATTTTGATCCTTGTAATAAGTATAATTTTATATGCACTATGCACTTGTCTACTTAGTACTTTGCTTTCAAAAGGTAGTAAGAGTCTATGACTTATAAATTATAAAGGAATGAATTTAATAACTGACGAAGGTTTTCGTACCCCGACTGTACAGCAAATGGGTCAATCAACTATTTCTTGTTGTTATTCTGTCCCGGTAAGCCAAGAGACAAACAGTAACAGACTTTCTTAGAAAAAATACTATAAACTGGACTCCTATCATGCTAAGGAGATGCCCCACCATGGAATGGGTTTACCAATATGACAAAAACACGTGTTTAGCGGATTTAAACCCCATAAAATCATAGTTTTAAAGAGTGACCCAGGAGACGTAACCAACAAGAAATAATTGATTGACCCATAGAATTATAATAAAAAAAGAAAAACAGTTTCGAGTTCAAATGTATAATATAAAAGAGATAATCAAAGTCCTCCGTTTGGTCGTTAATTATAAAAACGTCATTGAAAGACTCCAACGACAGGTGACAGGAGGTTAATTCAATGTTTCAGCTATAATTAAAGTAAACTAGAGAAACGATAAAATTGTATCATCCTCAGTCGGATGTAGTTCACAGCAAGCTCAAAATTATATGAAAAAAAAGCGGCCAAGTGCGAGTCGGACTCGCACATGAAGGGTTCCGTGAAATAAATTGCGGTTTACGATTTATGACGTATTAAAAAAAAACTACTTATTAGATCTCGTTCAAACCAATTTTCGGTTGAAGTTTACATGGTAATGTACATCATATATTTTTTTTAGTTTTATCATTCTCTTATTTTAGAAGTTACAGGGGGGGGGGGGGCACACATTTTACCACTTTGGAAGTGTCTCTCGCGCAAACTATTCAGTTTAGAAAAAAAATATGTTAGAAACCTCAATATCATTTTTGAAGACCTATCCATAGATACCCCACACGTATGGGTTTGATGAAAAAAAATTTTTTGAGTTTCAGTTCTGAGTATGGGGACCCCTAAAACTTAATGTTTTTTTTTCGATTTTTGTGTGAAAATCTTAATGCGGTTTACAGAATACATCTACTTACCAAGTTTCAACAGTATAGCTCTTATAGTTTCGGAAAAAAGTGGCTGTGACATACGGACGGACGTCACAGACGGACATGACGAATCTATAAGGGTTCCGTTTTTTGCCATTTGGCTACGGAACCCTAAAAAAGCGAAAGTTCCGCGACGTTTCAACTTCATGAGATCAAAGAAATATGGCACAGTTTACGAAACCAATGTCAGTTAACGCTGCTTAAAATGCAAATACAGGCATTTTAAACACATCAAGTATCAAGTATAATTTTATAGTCATTTTCTCGAGGCCAGTTTTCCTTGCAACGTACCTAAGAATAAAGGTTAGTGCAAGGAAAAACTTGTACATAATATAAAATTACACATAATTAATTAATCATGGACACTGCTCGCATACCCTTGTTAAATAACATTATAATAATCACATCTCGATGGTGTTGCTGTTGGAAAAGAGTTCAAACATAAATATATCTAATGCACAACAGTGTTCTCCAGACAAAATACGGTTTCGAAAAACATAAATTTATAAAAGCGTTTTTTATTGTTTATTTCATTTTAAAACGTTATTCTAAGATGCTTTTTTCAAGAATCCAACCTACTTTCCATCCGGAGGTAATTATATAGATTTAAATAAAAAAATAAATAAAAAAACTGTTTATTTCAGTAATTTAATTGTTACAAAAATACATCTACTAATTACTTAGCGCAAACTCAATTTTTTAAGATTATTTGCTAAGCTTAGCTAATATCTATCTAATTTCTAAGTTAATCTATATAAGTGTTCGCATAACAATTTTTATTTGTTTATTTTCTATTATTTTACTTATTGCACATGATCTTCTTTAGGGTACATTATCTTCTGTGGTTTATTCTCTATAATATCTATAACCCCACTGGGTAAACTATAACTGGACCATACTCTTTGTCCATATAATGTTAGTACTTTTTGGTACAGCAATGAAGCATGAATTGTCTCTTGTATTATTTATCTTGAATATTATTGAGCAAATGTAAATGAAGCAAAATAAAGATAAAACCAATTATTAATATTTTTTCTGACTTTTCAGAACCTAGTTAAGTTAGATTTTTTTTGATGTCTGAAATTTTGTTGGATTTTGTCGCTAGGTAACTATTTAATTGATAATATATCCATTACATAGAAAAAAATCTGCTTTTATAGGTAAACTATTTCCAAATTTGACATCATTTCCATACAAGTTGTCAGTTCATTGCCTGGACTAGTGTACGAGATAGTGTTTCAAAGAAATGCCCTCCCGTAAACGGCGGGCGTGGAATGAGCTCCCTGTGGAGGTTTCCGGAGGGACTGCAAGTATGGGGTTCTTCAAAAAGAAGTATACAGATTTTTTAAGGTCGACAACGGGCACTGGAAAGCCCCTGGAGTTACAAGCCTCCATAGGTTAAGGTGTTCGCTTCCCATAAACGCGACCATTGTGACACATGATCTACATAAATGGACTTTGTAACCTCAAATAACCAAATGCTACAACCATTTCTTTCGCAGATGACACAGCTATCTTGATACGTGGAAAAGACTGGTCTGAAGCTCAAAGTGTTGCAGAGTCTAACTTAAGATTAGTTGTGGAATGGCTGGATAGCAATTTACTATCATTAAATGTCCAAAAAACAAAATATTTATGTTTTTCTATAAATGCTAAAGGCCAGCCTGACGACATTTTTAGGGTTCCGTAGCCAAATGGCAAAAAACGGAACCCTTATAGATTCGTCATGTCTGTCTGTCTGTCTGTCTGTCCGTCCGTATGTCACAGCCACTTTTTTCCGAAACTATAAGAGCTATACTGTTGAAACTTGGTAAGTAGATGTATTCTGTCGCATTAAGATTTTCACACAAAAATCGAAAAAAAACATTAAGTTTTAGGGGTCCCAATAGTCCCAATACTCAGAACTGAAATTCAAAAAAAAAATTTTTCAACAAACCCATACGTGTGGGGTATCTATGGATAGGTCTTCAAAAATTATATTGAGGTTTCTAATATCATTCTTTTCTAAACTGAATAGTTTCCGCGAGAGACACTTCTAAAGTGGTAAAATGTGTGTCCCCCCCCCCCCCCTGTAACTTCTAAAATAAGAGAATGATAAAACTAAAAAAAATATATGATGTACATTACCATGCAAACTTCCACCGAAAATTGGTTTGAACGAGATCTAGTAAGTAGTTTTTTTTAATACGTCATAAATCGTAAACCGCAATTTATTTCACGGAACCCTTCATGTGCGAGTCCGACTCGAACTTGGCCGCTTTTTAGTATTAAAGTGGGACACCAGATTGATTCTATGTCTAACTTCAGTTTTGACAACACAATGTAAACAAAATGTTAATCAAAATTGTAAGGAATATTAAAATAAGTAAAGTTGATGTAACTTAAAATACTGAATGCACATTATAATACCTATAACTAACTATACTTGTGTACAAACTTTGATATGAATCTGCTAGTTAAATTAATAGTGATAAATTGATAATGCAACTGATGATGATGAATAAATATTTCCTAAGCATGTTAATAGTATGGTACATAAATATTATTATAACGTATCTAAGAAACAGTATTTTAGTTCTCTAGCGTGCCGAAACAAAAGGACAAGCAAAAGTTGTTCGACCCAAATTCTAATACACATGTGATTCAATGTCAACGTAACTTTTTCCAATCTGTTAAATTTTTATGACATTGGCCTTAAGAGGGCGCTCGTTTTTTGGTCAGGAATAAGCGAGAATGACGGATTTTTGACGTTGTAATTCTAAGAAACGGAGAGCTTTTTCTAGATCCTGATTACTTATTTGCATAGGTAAACTCCTCATATTGGTCCTAGCCGCCTCCAATTTACGAAGAACTGAATACTTTAACCGAAAATACCCGATTACCGACAGTAGTTTTCTGAAGAGAGCGCAGAGTCATAAGTTTGAGCCCCTAATACTCCATGATGTTATATGAGAACCTACTTGTTTTTTTCTATTTTCACTAGCGTAATATGTTGCCATTGCGCCTAGCCGCCTCGAATTTTCCTTATTCTGCACGTATATATATGTAAACTGTTCTCAATTACACCATATTTGTCAACAAAATCGTACTGAAAACTCAAGGATTTTCTCATTATTGTTGAATATTTTTTGTATTGAATCTTACACAACATTAAAGTTCATGCTTGTACCAACAAGATCCAGTCCAAAAAATATAACTTTTGTCAAAATTTATATTTATAAATAATTATTCAAAACTAGTATAAATTTACCGTCGCGCGGGAATTTATCTCAGTACCGGCTGAATAGCCCTCCGAGACAGACGTGTAGTGTGTTTATTTGTGGCTATTCACGAAGCTAACCGGCCACTCTTCAGATAAAATAATATTATTTTGATCTCCGACTAGGCATAGTTGTTACCAACCTCGGGGTCAAACTATACTGGGGATACATTCGTGAGGCTAATCGAGACAAGTTATGAATTGCATAGCTGCCATATATGACGTAGTGTAGCGAAAAGGCTCAAACCCACCGGATACGTAACATTTAAAATTGAACCTTCTACCTAGAACAAAAGTCATACATTTCAATGGTGATGTCTTGTGGGTTGGATCCTTTTGTCTAAACTACGCGTTCTATAGTCAATTATTATTGTACGAGTGATCGTGATACTTGATAGATTTAATTTATTTACTTGTTACTATCAGTCCACCTTGTTAGTATGTATGTATGTATGGGAGTTTGGGTGAAATCTTCAAATTAGGTACAATTGCGTATCTTCGGTGACATAATATCATAGAGCTGGTCTGACGATGGAGTCGGAAGGTGGCCATAGCAACTCCTAAACTCAACAAGATAAAGCCATCGAATTTGGGCTCATTTATTTGGTCATGGCACGGCAAGACTTTGGTGCTGGATGATTTCCAGAGTCTGATGATGGAGCTATAAGGTGGTCATGGAACTCCTAAACTAAACTAGATAAACCCATCTAGTTTGGGCTCATCTGTTTTGTCTTGGTAAACACTTTGGTGATGGATGATTTCCAGGATCTGATGATGGAAGGTGGTCATGGGAACTCCTAAACTAAAATAGATAGACCTATCTTGTTTGGGTTTGTGTGATTTGTCTGTACAAGTACCCACGAACCAGCGACATAATATGCAGGGTTATTGAAAATAACAAGATGGATAATTTTTTGTTTAAAAAACAAGCTTATATGGCGTTTGTTAAGTACAGCACGATCCTAACTTGCATATAGTTATTATTTTCGTTTATATATAATAATAACACACACCGGGGGTTTACACTGGAAAGGGAGATTTTTACGTGGTTTTATTACATTTCCGAGTCATCATCATCATCATCATCATATCAGCCGAAAGACGTCCACTGCTGGACATAGGCCTCCCCCAAAAAGTGCCACAATGGCCGTTCCTGCGCCACCCGCATCTAGCGGACTCCCGCGACCTTTACCAGGTCATCAGTCCACCTTGCGGGGGGCCTACCCACGCTGCGCCTTCCGGTACGTGGTTGCCACTCCAGAACCTTTCCGCCCCAACGGCCATCGGTTCTACGTGCAATGTGCCCCGCCCACTGCCACTTAAGTTTAGCAATTCGGAGGGATATATCGGTTACCTTGGTTCTGCTGCGGATAGCCTCATTTGTGATGCGATCGCGCAGAGAAACTCCCAGCATAGCCCTCTCCATTGTCCTTTGAGTGACTTTGAGCCTTCTTATGAGGCCTATAGTAAGCGACCACGTTTCCGTGCCATATGTCATCACTGGCAACACACACTGGTCAAAGACTCTCGTCTTGAGACACTGCGGAATATTGGACGAAAAGATGTGCCGTAGCTTCCCGAATGCTGCCCAGCCGAGTCGGATTCGACGATTGACCTTCCCTTCGACATTTCCGAGTATCACTCTTTATTTCGAAATAAATGTTAAAAAAACCGGCCAAGTGCGAGTCGGACTCGCGCACGAAGGGTTCCGTACCATTATCTATATCTAAAAACGGCAAAATATATATATCTAAAATCACGTTTGTTGTATAGGAGCCCCCTGTAGCCTAGTTAGTAACTTGGTAGTGACTCTGCCTACGAAGCTGGAGGTCCCGGGTTCGAATCCCGGTAAGGGCATTTATTTGTGTGATGACCACAAATATTTGTTCCTGATTCATGGATGTTTTCTATGTATTTAAGCATTTATTTATCTATATAAGTATGTTTATCGTCGTCTAGTACCCATAGTACAAGCTTTGCTTAGTTTGGGGCAAGGTCGATTTGTGTAAGATTGTAAAAGAAAAAGAAACAAATAAAAACTAAAATAAAAATAAAAAGATGTATTCTGTTTTTTAGTATTTTTTGTTATAAATAGCGACAACAGAAATACATCATCTGTGAAAATCTCTATCTATCACGGTTCATGAGATACAGCCTGGTGACAGAAGGACAGACAGGCATTCAGACAGACAGACGGACAGCGGAGTCTTAGTAACAGGGTTCCGTTTTACTCTTTGAGTACGGAATCCTAATAAGTGACATAGGTTTTAGGCTCAGAACATAAAAAAGGGAGAAGTGCCGTACTGCTTAATTTCAACCAAAACCGATGTCCCCAGTTTTCTCCCACCGCAGCGCCCACAGGCACGCACATTGAACCGTGTAAAAACAAAGACTCGGGCGTTGCCAGTGAGTCTACGGCAACATGCAAACAAGGGCTGTGATTGGCTTAAACGCACTACACTAGGGGGGCGACAAACGTTAAAATTATGTTTTATCGACATTGATATTAAAATTAATATTATGTTATGATATTGATGGGTAACAACTTCAACAACATGGTAAGTTTATGTGGTGGTATTTAAACTTTTAGCTACAAGTTTAAATAACACGGGTTGTTAACTTACCATAAATCGCAAAAGTAAAAAATATTGACGAATACCTACAGAGTAACATAAACGGCTTTTTAGAAGTTCGTGTTCACATACATTTAAAACTCTGGTCACATCGATATTTTTGACCTGTAGGTACCAGGCCGATCCGACTCGCATTTTGGCGCGAAATAATATGTCCATTACTCATATTACGAGATTTAAGGCTAAGGGCGAGTAACCACCAAAGATGTGCGAAGATGTGTTACCATACATTTTACACCAAGGTTTCAAGCAAGCGAGGTGTCAAATATTCGAAAAGTGTACGGCTCTTATTAAGTGGTTGGAAACATTTTTCTTGAAAATGTTACGAACACATTAACTCTTCTCTGTACAGGAAACCAGTTAGGACCTCTGCCAGTAGCATCTATCCATTTTTTTAGTACCTACTCGAATTCTTTGGAAAACTGTAATAAGAAACCGAGATTTCTTCTTCAATTATCACATTTCAAATGAAAGTAAAAAATACTCATTTAAAATAAATAATTGGTAATAATATCACATTTTAAGTTGTTCTGAAGCCATTTGCAACTAAATTATATACTTGTATATACAAATTTAATATGTCTATTTACCGTTCATACTGCAACTTAGTGAAAATCTTATTAGTAGGTACCGTAAACATTTTGTGCCTTTTAATCTTATTAGTATGTTATTAGTTACCTTTAAGATAGGCACCCAACCAAAACAAGTAATTAAATAAAATAAAACAGCGAAAGTAGTCGAAATAAAATAACTAGTATGATATCGTCCTTCTATTTTATCGATTACGCGTAAATTGTAACTGCACTTTGGCACCGCTCTAGTTTGCGACGCCAAGCAGCGGCCGTACCACTAAAAAATTCAAGCATCGTCCATATCCATAGTGGTTTAATACATTAAAAAAAAATTCTTCAAGAAATGAATACGTAAGTACCCAGTAATTTCCTAGTAGTGGGTCTACTGGTATAATTTCATTACATTACTATATATAAATAAGACTCAGATAATATGCAAACTATTAATATCCGTAAAACAAATTATTATTCTTATTACTGACAACTTTAAAACTCGTTAGTTTATTTTATACTAAAAAAACGAAACTAAATATACTTTGTCATATCATAGTATTTTAATACAAATAGAAAACTTGTGCTCAAAAATCAAATACTTACTTTATTCAAGTTATCTAACTTCGCAAGTGGTAAGTAATACTTACCACTTTTTAGTGCAAGTATCAATATCGGTCACGGAGTGAATTCCAACGGTGCGCTATACAGCTATTTGCATCGGCAAGCTCCGCGGTTAGTTCTATCCCGATCGCACTTACACATAGCTAGAAAGGGACGGCACCCGCGGCTGGTGCGATCTCGCTGTGCATGTGGGGGTTAGGTACGTTTGTGTGGGTGGTAGTAGTATTTACACACACAAACGCACTACGCGTGTCAAAATACCGAATTCTGAGCGAGCGCTTTTTTGAAGAGCACTCTTAACAGGCCGGCCTAATTAATGTTTCTATCGAGTAAACATACCGCAGGGGCAGTTGTCTTTCATTATTGAGACCACTTGGGCGCAGCCGCACATCGCGTTGCATTTGTACTTCGCGACTGACCTTAGCAATATAATTTTGTGTTGTTGTGCGCCATGCTGAAGTGTTTGATGGTTCTTGAATAGACGGTAAGTGGTATTATTTCTTTATGTATTTTTTTGTACAAGCCGAGCTTAAATTATTGAAGACCACCTGTTGGCTCCGTCATCAGATCAGTAGTTTCATATCGATACAAATGGGAGCGAGTAAAAAATAATTAGCTAAATAGGTGAGTTGCAAAAAAATTGTACATAGTTAAGAGCCTTAATCTAATCTACGCTAACGGTAATTACCCATACATTTTATATGGGTAACTTTCGTTACATAATGGAAAAAAGTTAAAGCATAGATTAGATTAATGCCCTTAATTATGTACAATTTTTTTGCAATCCACCCAAATACCATTAAGTATATTGATAAATATACTGAGTAAAAGGTGAAGTTCATAGGCCTGTCATAATAAGTATCTAAAGTTGTAAATTGTGGCAACTGCCAAGCAGAGCCAACATTGGACTTAGCTTTTGCGGATATTGGCGATGTCACCGTCGAACTGACTAGGATCACTATTCGAAATGCGAAAGTGATAGAAATGAAGATGAAAGATTGGCGATGTCACATATCGTGAACACAGTAGAATTTCCAGCAAGTTTCAAGAAAATTTATTCATTTAGAGGCATATTTCAGAATTATGTCAGTCGATTCCGGTCAGTGCAGTGTCAATGCATATTTTGTTTGGGTGTGAGAGTACGACACATGACATAATATTCATATACAAATACAAATAGTTTATTTAGTAGAAACAGATTAGCATACAAAACATAACCATCAGACTCCAAACTAGGCTGAGCCTGTATCTTGGACGAAAATTGAAATACCAGGTAAATTAAAATTGCGGTGACATTTTAAGTATATAATAATGCTAACAGGAATACCTACCCAATAACCAATGACATAATCAATTTATAATATTAAAGTATAATCTAATTGCTCGTATCTTGTGCGTGTGTGTGAGTGTGTGTATGTATGTGTTCTAATTGTTGTGTGTAGTGTTTGTGTTGTAATTGAACCTGTTATGCAGTCTTTCTAATAAGGTTTTAAGGTTCCTAGTAGGATAGTGAGCAGTGGCGGAGCGCCCAAACAAGCCGATTCCCACCGGCTTGCCTAAAATTTATTTTTAGACAAGCCTTTATATTCTCTAAACTCTTTCATAACTTATTTTGTTCCGGGTTGCCCATCGAACATTCACGCGCTGCCACTGATAGTGAGTAAAGCCATTGTAGCACCACTGTTTTGGCTCTGAGCTCTGTAAACTGAGAGAGTTTGTATGTCAAGTGACCTTTTTTTGTTACTGTAAAGATGTTACTGTAAAGATGGGAGAATGCTGGGGGCCTCATGGCCAGGGCGGAACTGAGAGGAGGTAATGGAGCTCTGAAATTACGTTTCCTAAACATCTCTTCATAACCTGTCGAGTTAAGTGACAGCTATAACAATGAAGAGCTAGCGTACTCTTAACACGTTCACGGACACAACACCATTCTGAAAAGTGTGTGAACACATATATTTTTTTTTTTTGCACTATCAGCCTTACAAGGGGCTTAACGCGTTTGAGGCCGACTGTACTGCCACATCACTGTTTAGTCAAATATTGTGCCCCCGCTGTTTCGTCTATCATCATATTTGTAAATTAAAATGTAAGTAGCAATTTGTACTTTTACTTACGAAATAAATTTATGATTTATGATTTATATCAGCCGAAAGACGTCCACTGCTGGACATAGGCCTCCCCTCCCACAAAGAGTGCCACAATAGCCGGTCCTGCGCCACCCGCATCCAGCGGACTCCCGCGACCTTTACCAGGTCATCAGTCCACCTTGTGGGGGACCTACCCACGCCGCGCCTACCAGTACGTGGTCGCCACTCGAGAACCTTTCCGCCCCAACGGCCATCGGTTCTACGAGCGGTTTCGTCTATGTATGTGTGTAATTGGTAACAAACTCCAACTTTCCTCTTGTGGCAGCACGGCCACAGCCGTAACTCTACAGACGTATTGTATTGTACAGTCAGCATCAAAAGTAGCTACGCAAACGAAGACGTCAAAAGTTTTTATTAAAAGGGAATAAGAACTTTTGACGCCTTCGATTGCGTAGTTATTTTTTATGCTGACTGTACCACAGCATTCACAGCACGCGTCATCATGAGGGGAATGCATTCCCCTCATGTAAAGTAGAGGTGACCTCTTAAACTTTTGCTGCGGCACTAGGAAAATTTGTAATGTGCGTAAAACGGCACAACATGTCCGCCATCATTATAATCCTATAGGAAACTAGCTTTAGCCCGCGACTTCGTCCGCGTGGATCTCGTTAATCGCTTTAGAGGATAATTGCTATTAAAGCATTTTAGGCGTAGGCTTAAACATCACTCCCCCGTACAAAATTCCCCCCACCTATTCACCCCTTTAAGTGATTATTTCCGGGATAATAGTTATCCTATGTCCTTAATGTGGTTTTAAAATATATCCATATCGATACTAAATTGTATCTTTATCTGTTCAGTGGTTAAAATGCATGAAAAGGTAACTGAGAGACTTGTATATACAGGTGAATAGAGTTACTTTCACATTTATTGGAAAATAAATTACTTTCTGGATTCGCTACATGATTTGAATCAAAGTCCGTTGAGTAGTTCTATTCACGTTACTTTGGGCTACCCTTTATCTTATGCCAAAAGACGCAAAATTTTCCATTCTATCCCAATTTGACGATACTAAATTTTCACTGATAAGTAACTTCTGATCAAAAAACTTTTCAATAATGGTCAGCAGTTTTAATAACCTAGCCCACTTTTCGGTAACAGTTTCGTACAATGAGAACGCAGTTCTAACCTAAACTAATCAAAAACAATGCGTTTTATGAAATACCTATTGCGGTTCAATCAATTATTTGCAGCCTCATTTTATCTATACTAATATTATAAACAGGAAAAGTATGTGAGATAAGTAAGTTTGAAAAAAAAATATTTCATCTGCGTATAGAATGAGGTTTCTGAAAGGACATAGGTTATGATTTATCCCGCGGGTTTGCCTGAGCTCTTTGCAATACGCGGGCGAAGCCGTGTGGGCAGCTAGTTTATAATAAATTCAATCTTGCACTCGTATGTTGGTCAAATAATTTGACGAAAAGCTTATTTTTGTTGCGAGCCAATTAATAACAACAGCGAACCGTCCTTAACAAACCGTTACAACAGAGTTACAATTTTCTTACTAGTTAAGGCAAGTTTTGTTAAAAAGTTTGAGCCCCCATTTCAAGTTATCTAAACTTCAGTTAGTAATTCGCTAGGCCATGTGGCCTATGCACCTTTCCACGTCACCACATGAACTACGGTACGCACTTGACTTGTTTTCCATACACACATTTATACCTTTTTTAAACCCACTTAAAGGTTGAAGTATGTCAAACCCTTGCTCGTGCACAAATCACGCGAGATTTTTTCGGCTACTTTTTGTAGTGCACAATCGGCCTTAGGGTTGATTTACTCAAGATGCTTGATGAATGAAAAATACTTTTAGATGTCATTATCAGGGAGCGCAATTTTGGTGCCGGTGACAGACGTATGACGTCAAGCTACATACAGAGTGTTTCTATTAGGGCTTGCGATCGTGTCCGGGTTTCGTGTAATCGTGTCGGGTACCCTGATCGTGTTACACGAACGCGATTTTAAGCGACCGGTCCGAACGGATCCGTGTAATGATAATTATTACTAGATGATACTTATTCATTTTAAATTCAAACATCTATACTTTCAATTGCGATAAATAAGATAAGATTACCGTTACTTTCATCGCAACTAGATTTATCTTATTTATCGCAATTGAAAGTATGGATGACGAGTACTAGTACTGCGTCGAGCACTAGTATTCTCTACTAGACGTGTGCGCCGCGCCGCCGCCGCCAACCGCGTCGAGCACTTGTACCTTAGATGTTAGAATTTAAAATGAATAATTATCATCTAGTAATAATTATCACTACACGGATCCGTTCGGACCGGTCGCTTAAAACCGCGTTCGTGTAACACGATCAGGGTACCCGACACGATTACACGAAACCCGGACACGATCGCAAGCCCTAATAGAAACACTCTGTATGTAGCTTGACGTCATACGTCTGTCATCGGCACCAAAGTTTCCCTCCCTGGTCATTATAACTTTGTAATCAAAATCGTGGACAGCTTCCAAACCAAAAATAACGAAATTTTCGTATAAACTTTCACCCCCCATTTCACCCCTTTAAAGTTAGAATAACTAAAAATGCTTCAAGGTAACCTTTTTTTATTAATAACCGAAAAGCCAAATCTCAAATTTCATAGATCTATCTTCAAAAATAACGAAACTTTCATACAAACTTTCACCCTCCATTTCACCCCTTTAAAGCACGAATATCCGAAAATGCTCAAAGGAACCCCATTTCTGACAGAAAAGCCAAGTCTCGAATTTCATAGATCTACCTTCAAAAATAACGGATTTGCATACAACGCTTTATCCCCAATTTCACCCCCGTAGGGGTTGAAATTCAAAAAATCCTTCCTTAGTGCGCCTCTACGTCACTTGAAGAATATGTGTTTCAAATTTCATGCTTGTGTCTTTAGCGGTTTAGGCTGTGCGTTGTCTGTCACTCTATAAGTAACGGTCCAATTTTATATACATATGTAATAGATAATATATAATATAATAGATAATAGATTTTGGTCTGTGGACGGACTGGCCGTTTTATAGCGGTGAATGTCACCGGCCACAGCCGTAGTGTCGTATCACGAGTCTCTCAGTTTACGCCTTTTGGCCGTACCGTCCGTCCGTGAACGTGTTAACAATTTAGTCTCAGTGAACAATTGATCCGTGGGTAAACGATATCACTTTTTATGCATGACTTTAATAACGGCTCGTTGTGCACGTTCAGCTGTGATCAGGTAGCTACTCCCAGCGCTCCCCAGACAGCCACGCGGTATTGCAGACTAGATTGACATAGTGCAAAATATACGAGGCGAAGTACGTCTTGGGTAAAATCTCTTCATAACGTAGATTAGTAGTCTTAACTCTTGTGGCAGGGTTGATAATATGCTGTTAAGGTGTCGATAAGGAGGCCGAGGTATTTATTATTTACACACTCACACCTCATAATCTCTTGACATGAACACTTTGTAGCTTAACTGGTCGAGGAGGCAAACACTGCCACAATCACCGATGAAATTTAATATTACTGTTTACCGGAGGAGAGAAAGCTAGGGTTTTAGAGAATGCCATTGACGTTGAGTGTGAGCAAACTATTATTTAATCTGGTGGCGATCACAGCAACCCCATTCTCCGCCCTTGAGTAAGTTTCTTCCCATCAGGTTTTACTATGTTATGTACAAGTATCGCGGTGTCATCAGCATAGCATACAAGTTCAGTATTAGGAATGGATATGTCTAATATGTCATTTAGTTATAAAGTGAACAGCGAAGGACCAAGAATACTTCCCTGCGGAACGCCAAAGAGGACAGGAAGCATTTATTCATCAAAATCGGTTCAGTATATTAAATGCTACGGTGGAACACGTGAAAATACTCTACTCATAGACTCCTAAAAACATATCCCTTCCTTAGTCGGGAAAAGAAATACAGAGATCCTCATCGGTATGTTGTATTATGTATTAAAAAAAAAGAAATAAACCGTTCTATATTATTTTTTTTGATGTAGAGAATGCCGGTAACTTGGCTGTACATTATAGGGATTGCACACATTTTCACTACTTACACTTCGACGAATTCCAGTTTGACTTACGATCCTCATGAGGATATGGAAAGCGGCAGCGGGGCACAGTGACAGTAATGCTTGCACAGTTAGCATCGTATAGTTAGAGCAGCCACGTATCGTAAGCGTAACACACGTTACACATGCTTATTCCTACAGTAATAAAGACGTGTACCGAAATATTTGGCTACTTTGGCTGCTACTAACTATATGATGCTGACTGTAATAATTCGAATAAGTAGAGCAATGAAGCGTTCATAGCCTAGCGGGGCCTGCGAATCGGAAACGACAACGCAGGTTAAGCAAAGATGGCAGCGGTCAGTCTTTGGATGGGTGACCGCCGTATAAATGAGCGCTTCCGTGCTTTGGAAGGCGCGCTAAGCAGTAGATCCCGGCTGCTGTATATGACAGTAGTCGTTAAGCCGAGTTAGAGCCCTTCGGGCGGCTTAAGAACCTCTAACAGTCGAGTTGAAATTTGACCAACTTCCCGAAGTTCAATTTTAGATGTAGGTACACTAGGTACACTTGTGTAAGTGATATGCAATATGTATTATGGCTAGCTGGTCTGATGACGGAAACGGAAGGTGGCCTTAGGATCCTCTCAATGAGTAGTAGATGACTGTGCAGAAAAGTGTCGGCATGTTACAACAATTTTTTTGTCAGAAACCTTCTAGTAATATATAGTATGTATATTATATTGTTAATTTAATTTAAAGTTTTCTACTAATCAAAACTACGAAACTAATTAATCATCATCATCATATCAGCCGAAAGACGTCCACTGCTGGACATAGGCCTCCCCCAAAGAGTTCCAAAGTGACCGGTCCTGCGCCACGCGCATCCAGCGGACTCCCGCGACATTTACCAGGTCATCAGTCCACCTTGTGGGGGGCCTACCAACGCCGCGCCTTCCGGTACGTGATCGCCACTCGAGAACCTTTCCGCTCCAACTAATTAATACACAAATTTATCTCTATTAGGTACAGTCACCGTCAGCATTAATTGAATCGAAGAAATGAAACGCGGGATCAAGCTGCTCATAGCCTGGGCGATTTTATCGTCCTTGCAAACCTTGGACCACACCGTCCATGGATTTCAATACCCCACGTTCCCAGTGGAAGCTAGATCGAAAAGCAAGCAGTCTTACAGACAGAGCCCTATTATAGATTTCCTGATGCAGTCTGTCAGCGCGAACTATGACCCGAAGGACCCCATGGACATATTTGATTTTCTGAGGGACCAGTATCCGTTGCCGAATGGTAAGAATCAATACACTTGTTAACTCATTCACTGCTGAGTTACGATCGTAGTGCTAGGTTGTAGTCCGTAACAGCGTCATCTCTGGATGTGTGTGGTGATCAGCGCTGAATGGGTTAATGCTTTATACATCACTAGCGACCCGCCCCGGCTTCGCACGGGCTTATATGTATGCAAAAATAACATGCATATATTATACATTATAAACCTTCCTCTTGAATCACTCTATCTATTTTAAAAAACCGCATTAAAATTCGTTGCGTAGTTTTAAAGATCTAAGCATACATAGGGACAGACAGACAGACAGCGGGAAGCGACTTTGTTTTATACTATGTAGTGATTGCGATATCATAATGAAAAGAAAAGCGTATTTTCTTATAAGTTAGTCAAGCTTTCATGTTGATGACACTGTATCAATTTTACATAGTCATGAAATATATATTATTTTTCAACACATTTGCTCGTAACGTGCCTCTTATTGTGCCGCTTTTGGGCTCATAATCCTGGGTATTAAACACGCGTGTTTAATAACATTACGACACTCGTGTAGTTATATGTTTATATCCCGATTAAGACACGTTGGCACCTTGCAGCAAGGTGTATGTATGGACTCAGCGCATTCTTAAATTGACCGAGTTATACAGGTTTGTTTTTAATTCTCGGCAAATGGATTCTTACTCGACTAAACAAATTAAATCCTTCTTGTGGATTAATTGATTATTTCTTGTTGGATATGATATATGTAGAAACGTTTCATTTAGTAAAACTATTTACTTTTGATAACATTTTACATGAATTTATATTGAATAAGAAAATATTTATTTTATTTTGTATTGGCTGTTTAGAGATTTCATCTAAGCCTCGCTGCGGGCGCACTGCGCGAACGTCACGAAAAAAAATAGTTGCGCGCCATTATAGGTAATTTCACAAATATTTGTAAACATTGATAATGCGTGTTTGGTTATTGTTAAAAATGTTGACTCGTAGTGAATAGAAAAGTGATAAATAGAATTGATGCCACTCACTGCAGTACATTCTTGGAGATGTAAGTACAAATATGTGAGTAAAAACCTGTTGTCATCAATAACTAAAGGAAACAACTTAGGAGCCCGTAACATTTTCATTTTATGAAAAAGATTTTTTCCTCGCAAATGTGCTGAAAAACGTCGTATAACACGCGTGAGCTTTGATAATTACATCCTCGGCTCTCTTATCACGCTCACCTGCGGTTCGCGTGACAATTTCGCCTCTGATGTAATGATCAACATACCTCACTTGTATCACAATGTACTATTACAGTATATACTAAGTTAAAAATCGATGCGAAAACTACATAATAATATTAATAATGGACTACAATGAAAACCGATTCCATATCTGCAATATCCTAACTCCTTATGGGTTTATTGATTATTCATAAACCTATTTTAGCAAAAATTTCGTTAAAATTCGTTTTCACCTCACTGCCTCAGAAAGCCGTCTTTTATCCTTTAAAACCAGTGAGCAAAAACGCATTTTATCCACTAGAGGGCAAAGTAATTTGACCTTCGAGCGTATATCATGTATCTCATGAACCGTGATAGTTAGAGTATTTATGTTGCCGCTATAACAACAAATACTAAAAAACAGAATAAAATAAATATTTACAAAAAAGTTTTCAAAATTGCTTGTTTTCTTCATCAGGCGCTGGGTCTCAAAATGTACCTAGTACCTATGGGAAAACTAAAATCCAACTCGCACTTGACCAAAATTAAAAAAATATATATTTGTTATATTTTGTTATACAGGGGTGCAAATTTATTATTTAAATTAAATAAAGTTGTTTTGCATGTTGCACTTTCCTCGCTACAGTGAGCTGAAAAGTTTTGTGTTACACACGGGTGCAAATGTATTTTTACTTCTCGTGTGTTGAAACACTCGCGGGTAAAAAACTTTGCACCCTTGTATAACATATAACTATTGTTTTATCCCTCACTTTGACATCTATACATATAAAATAATAGGGACAAAGTTTTACTAAGGCGGCTAAGTGTACAGTAGCCGGCCTCATAAGTTGCTGAACACCTAAGTACCTTGTCGTTTTCACACGTTTGACAACTTCATATGGCAGTTTAACATGACGTTTAATGCGACACGGTACAAAGGTGTTAAGCCACTTGTGAGGCTGACCGTACAAGCTTCACGTATATAATTTGGCATTCAAAGAAAAGGTCGGTTAAGTATGCACGTAAGCGAGTAAAAAGATTTACATGCAGGTCAACGTCCGCAAGATTGTGATCATATATTTATATGGAGTCGTCGAACCCTTGTCCTAAAAGGTTTAGCTTTAGTCAACGGTTAGCTTAAGTATGTGCACGTATGGGCATGTAGGCACGTAGGTATATGTAGGTGAATATTTTAACGTAACAGCCTCTCTGGCACAAAACTGCCAACACGCGACTGAAATAAAGACTGTTGCTTACTGGTATGCCACTCTTTCTATTCAATTCCCCCACAGAACGCTACCCAGGCCCCGTAGCATGGTTGGCCTTATCACGCGATAAGTGACAAGATAGAGCATCCGTCACTGGCATACACCGTTCGATAGAACGAGACGACGCTCTTATCCTGTCACTTATCGCGTGATAAGGCCAACCATGCTACGGGGCCTGATTGTATAATTTCCATACATTCAAGTTACAGTTGCGTTTAAATCAACTTAACGTACATACGATTCGTTAAACAATTGCCCAGCTGATCCCAAGTAGCTCCAAGCCTCCTCCACACAGCCTTTTTGTTACGTGTGGGGAAATGCATTTACGCATCCCACCTGGCTGGGTAACCAGGACGGGTATGACGAACTCCCGGACACCGCCCGGACTACCGTCTAATGCTACGTTTACACTATGCCGAAGTGAGCAGGGAAGTGGGCTGGGACGTGGGCAGCGCGAGTATGTAAACAACCACTCGCGCTACCCACTTCTCATGCTGCTGCCACTGCCCTACGCTCCCTTTTTTGGCGGTTTTTGTGGCGGAAGTCAAAGGACTGTCATGGCCCCGGGCGGCACACGAAAAGGGGGGTTAACATAACGAAAATATATATTTCATTGCATGGGCGCTACGGATTTCTGGTCGGCCCCGGGCTGCGAAAACCCACGCTACGCCACTGGTTCCAATAGCTCAATTGGTTGAGAGAGTATGGAAATATTACAGGGAACGATAACATTATCACTACCATTAACTATTTAACGTACACTCCGTTGCAGGTCTAAAACAACCACTAAACGAATACGACTACATAATAGTCGGCGCTGGATCCGCCGGCTGCGCACTAGCCGCCCGTCTGACGGAGGACCCGGCAGTCACAGTGCTACTCCTGGAGGCTGGGAAACCAGAGATGTTCACCACAGACTTGCCGGCCATCGCGCCCTACTTCCAGAGGACGGATTATACGTGGCCATATTTCATGGATAAGGAGCCTGGCGTTTGTATGGGTAGAGTTTAATTTCTATCAGTCTATTTCTAAAAACTAGTCAGCAGATAAAAGGAATTGCTGACTGTAAGTCACCCGTCTGACGAAGGACCCTGTCGTCAAAGTCCTACTCCTGGAGGCTGGGAAACCGGAGATGTTCACCACAGACGTGCCAGCCATCGCGCCGTATTTCTAAAGGACATCAGATTACACGTGGCAGTATTTCATGGATAAAGAGCCTGGCGTTAATATGGGTTTAATTATTATCAGTTAATTTTTAAAAACTAGTCAGCAGATAAAAGGAATTGCTGTCCTATTCCTGGAATCTGGGAAACCGGAGAAAAGGAGCCTGGCATTGGTATGGGTAGAGTTTACTTTCTATCAGTTTATCGCTCTAAAAACTAGTCAGCTGATTAAGGAATTACTGACGTTCTATCTACATCATTCAGGCTGGAAGCCAAGTAAGTATACAGCGCCCGTTCGCGCTAAAAGATCGACAACCCACAGCGGCACATGTTACGCTTCGCACGATGTTATAAATTTTCTGGAGTCCATCCTCGTGGCTCGCATTCGAGCGTAGACGTGGGCTTCGGTTTTAACCTGGTTTATGGTTTGCTGGGTAGCCAACTACAAACTTCTCTTGAACTGCGGGTCATTGTAAGTTATTAAAATTAAGATATATATGTTTGACAGGAATGGTGAATGAAAAGTGCTTCTGGCCGAGAGGAAAAGCAGTCGGAGGGACCAGTGTCATTAACTACATGATCTACACGCGAGGCAGACCTGAGGAGTGGGACCGCATTGCTGCCGACGGAAATATTGGATGGTAACGATCGGAAAGACAATACTTGAAGGGATGTTTACAAAAACAACATACCTAATACTAAACTAAAACCTAATTTCTCCTAAAATATTATTTCTTTAAACAATACCTTCCATTTACTATGCAGGCGTATGGCCATAGAATTACACTTGCATCTTGGATGCCATTAATAATCGGTCTATCTCTTAAAAAATATGTAAAATAACTTCGTCACTAATCACTAATGCTGTTTTTGTAAAATTATTGGCAGTTATGTTATTTTTGTGAAAAATCATTTACATTCCTAACCTACAGTAAAAATAATTATTGAATTTACGAAAACTGTTTTATTGCCAAATGTATTGCATTTAAATTAAATATATAAATGTATAAAAGAATGTAATTATGATTATACTGTAAGTTCCGTAGAGCTGAGTAATTCAATTTTAAAGATAGACGGGTAATTTTGGGCAAACGGATCTCTAATTAAACAATGTCTATTACACTATTGTAGCGTCTTCGCAGACGGACATGATCATAGCAATAACTCGATTTCGTTAAATATGTCACTTATGTTGTTTTTGTAAATATGCCTTCAATTACTATAATTTAATCACATATTTACGAGTATACTTAACTGGAACTGATTATATAAGTGATTACATAAGATGAAGCAATATAGCTACGGTAGCCTAGTGGTTCAGGCTTGCGGCTGTCAAGCGGCGGTCGTGGGTTCGAATCCCGGCTCGGATTTTTCGGAACTTATGTTCAGTCAACTACAAAGAGATGTATCCATACGATGTTACAAAAATATGTATACATAGACTTTACTGCTATTGTAATAAGATATACATACATATATTTGTAACATTAAAAAACATACTTATCTTTGTAGTCGACTGTACCTACGGAATATTTACGGTTAGCTTTTCGGTGAAGGAAAACATCGTGAGGAAACCGGTCTAATCCCAATAAGGTCTAGTTAGATAGCATTCGCTTTCGTCAAACTAGTGCCTATGCCAAATCTTGGGATTATAGATGTCAAAGCGGACCCCGGAGCCCTTCGGGGCGCAACCGGGAATAACGCTAGGAGGATGATGTGATGGATGACATAAGATGAAGCAACCAAAACATCAAACCAGTTGAGCTGATGTAAATTCATTATCATTGAGTCGATGAGTTTTTGATTAGAAAATAATAATTATCACTTGATTTTGTAACAGGTCTTATAAAGAAGTACTGGAATATTACAAGAAATCTGAGCGATCAAACTTAAGAGGGTTCGAAGATTCTCCATACCGAGGAAGAAAGGGCGAACTGAATGTGGAATTCACACTATTCAGGTAAACCATCATTAGCATACGGCATGGTAGCTTAATGCCTCTTACCTAATTAAATCACCATGTGTTTATTGCAGGACTCCCTTAGTTGAAGCGTTTTTAGAAGCCGGACGAGAACTTGGCCACCCCACAGTCGACTACAATGCTCCTGAGCAACTTGGGTTCGGGTACGTTCAGACAACCACGTTGAACGGAAAGAGAGTCAGTGCGGCTAAAGCTTTCCTCCACGGAATTAAGAACAGGCCCAATCTTCATATACTCCCGAAGAGCCGGGTAACTAAAGTAATCATAGACAGCGCTACTAAAACGGCCTACGGAGTGCAGTACGTGCGGAATCGTCTAAAGAAAAATGTCGCAGCGAAGAAGGAAGTCATACTATCAGCGGGTCCAATAGCATCTCCACAACTTCTTATGTTGTCTGGTATAGGGCCGAAGGAACACTTAAGTAACCACGGAATTCCTGTCATCCAAGACCTGCCAGTTGGACGCACGCTTTACGACCACATAAGCTTCCCAGGAGTAATATTTTCTTTAAATGCAACAGGGATCAGTTTAAGCGAGTCTCGATTAACACAGCTTCCTCAAAGCATCCAAACCGTCGCTCAATGGTTACAATATGGAGACGGTCCTCCCGCGAGCCCCGGAGCCGTAGAAGGGATCGGATATATCAAAACTCCAGTGTCTGTGGATCCGGCAAATGTTCCAGACATAGAGTTGATAAGCATTGCGGGGTCTTTAGTATCAGATGGCGGACCGGACGGAAGCAAAGCGGTTAGACGAGGAATGATGATATCAGAGAAAGTATTCGATGCCACCTTCGGAGCGATCGACGATACCGATACGTGGAGCGCGTTTCTGATGCTGTTGCATCCCGAATCGTCAGGTTTCGTAGAGTTGAAAGACAACAACCCGTGGAGCCATCCGCGCATGCGCGGTAACTATTTGTCGGACGCGTACGGGCGCGACGTGGCGACGTTCGTGGCGGCGGTGCGGCACGTGCAGGCGCTGGCGGCGACGACGCCGTTCCAGCGGCTGGGCGCCTCGCTGCACCGCGCGCAGTACCCGGCCTGCCGCGCGCTGCCCTTCGATTCGGACGCGTACTGGGAGTGCGCAGTGCGCACGCTGACGGCCACCCTGCACCACCAGATCGCCACGTGCCGCATGGGCCCCGCGGGCGACCCGCGCGCCGTCGTCGACCCGCGGCTGCGCGTGCACGGCCTGCGCAACCTGCGCGTCGTGGACTCAAGCATCATCCCGCGCACAGTGTCAGTGCACACTAACGCGCCCGCTATTATGATCGGTGAAAAGGCCGCTGATATGATAAAAGAAGACGCGGCAGGATACAGTTGAGATAAATGTGGTAGTCTCTCCCAAGTATATTAATTTATAAAAGTAAATTTTAGTAAATTAGTATAACTCATATAGGTACCTCAATATATTAGGTTAAAACTCATGTAAATAACATTACACCATATTAGGTAATACTTTGTAAGTTAAAGGACAAAACGGGGAATCTTTAATATAACGTTTTAAGTAGTCGATAGTAACACCGTGACGAAAAAAGGCTGGCGATTTTTCTCTAGACTCTCAAGTTAAAGTGAAATAAACAAATATAAAAACATTTTGATGACGAAAACTTGTTTCATTTACACGTAAATAGTGTGCCACTTTGATTAATAAAACCTGATAAGTTGCATAGTTGCTAGAACAATGTTATTTTGCTAAAATTAACACAGTTTATACTCTGCATATCTCCTAAATTACAACAGACGGGAATAAAATTTGTTTGTGTCACCTAACTTGTAATATTAATCAAGAGTTAGAATGAATTTATAAAATATTTCCTAGTTCGACTTACGATTTTGGAAGACTATAAATAAAATATTACTTTAAAATTCAAATATTGTAGTTAGGAGATTTAGCTTCACAGTAAGGAACCATGAATCAAGGAAATTAAAAAAATACTTGTGGTTAAATTATTTGGAAATCTTCATGCAGCAAAATATCCTTATATAATGTTGAAATTACCTATCTTCCCTGAGTTTCCCATCCCATACCTAAAAGCATACCATAAAGGGATTAGGTAAAGTGTTTAAGTTAATAAAAATACAACCAAAAGACAACTGTAGCAGTCGTCCCTCTGGGGCTAATATTTTGGAAACTGTTCCTACGCCTAAGTCATGCCAGTAACGTGCATAATGGTAAATGAATATCAATATTCATTTATAATAGACTATGCTCACAAGTAGCCGCGACTGTGTCAATTTACAAGTAAAATGTGGTCTAAGGCGCGTCTGAACAATACGTGTACACCCGTGCACGTTCGGAGGATCGCGTCGCAGAACGACATACTAAACCGCGCCGCGGTCGAGGCCGACTGTTTTTGAGTCCTCTAGTTTTGTTTATAATTATTTTTAATACAAATAATTTTAAATTACAATGCTATTGAATTCGAAAATCTTCATCTTATTTTTGACAGTCACCAGTTCAGTTTTCACAGAAAATGAAGAGGAGTTCGGGGAAGATGATAGCGGACACAGTGACTATGAAGATTTATTGGCGAACACTTTCAGTAATCAAGGAAATGACGTACCAAGAGAGCTTGATAACAATGGCAGGAGGGCTAGGATAGTGTGGCCACACCTTCCAGCTCCCTTAATAGACCACATCAGGAAAAAAATTGTGAAAGATAATGTGCCGAAAAATACAACCAATCTCTTCGGGTTTCTAATGGACGCATTTCCGTTGCCGGGTGGTGAGTAAAACTTTACTTTTCCAGTATAAGAAGTCCTACAAAAGTAAGACTTTTTAAGAACTTGACATTGACACAATGAAATTTCAAGGTAAAGCACCTATCTAGTTCTGTACGGGCCAAATTCTCAAAGATTACAAAACAAACGTAGGCCGACAGCCGACCTTACTTTTTCCTAAATATATAACATAAGCACTTACATATACTTGTATACAAAGTTAATTTAGTATGAATCACAAGTTCATACCTTATCTGTGTATAATATCCTGAATTATAACTTACCTACATTCTAATTAAGCCTGTGGTTATATCACTAACTAACGATATCATATACCATCAATATTTAAATGCAAAACAATTAACAATGTATTAATTAATCTATTATACTTTGTTCTAGTAAATCAAACAAAAGCATACTTTGATCTCGGCCAATTTTAAGTTGTTTTTAGTATCAAAGAGGAGTACTGAATTACGTAAGTACTTAGATGTCGCTTATGATAAAATTCTGGTTAGCAAGGTCAATGATACTCGTAAAGCGGTCGATAAACTTTGCAAAATGTTGGCCAGCCGTTACTTTAAGTAGTAGATCTACTATATAGGTTATGGTTTATTGGTAGTTATTTTATTTTAACGGAAATACCTGTTACATTTGAATAATATGGCATAGTCTCATGATTGGAGCCACTTTTACTGAATGATTCACATTAACTATTATTATTAGTCGTAGACAGTTCAAACTTATGTTATGACCAAAACGACGTGTTAAGGCTCGACAGTCAACAGGGGCAGCGTTTTCGAGTTTTTTAAAACAATCTCAGACGTAGAAAATAGGGTTCAAAAATCTAAAAAAAAGATACGTATTACTTAAGGATCTAATCTAGTCAAAGTCGCATTCAGTTACGCGATCTAATGAACTTCACTTGATAGAAAAAAATCCCAAAGTTACCTCTTTTTGTAAAGTTTATTCAATATTATGACTAAACTATAGATATTTTAAATTAAGAGGGCGCTCGTTTTTTGGTCAGGAATAAGCGAGAATGACGGATTTTTGACGTTGTAATTCTAAGAAACGGAGAGCTTTTTCTAGATCCTGATTACTTATTTGCATAGGTAAACTCCTCATATTGGTCCTAGCCGCCTCCAATTTACGAATTACTGAATACTTTAACCGAAAATACCCGATTACCGACAGTAGTTTTCTGAAGAGAGCGCAGAGTCATAAGTTTGAGCCCCTAATACTCCATGATGTTATATAAGAACCTACTTGTTTTATTCTATTTTCACTAGCGTAATATGTTGCCATTGCTCCTAGCCGCCTCGAATTTTCCTTATTCTGCACGTATATATATGTAAACTGTTCTCAATTACACCATATTTGTCAACAAAATCTTACTGAAAACTCAAGGATTTTCTCATTATTGTTGAATTATTTGTGTATTGAATCTTACACAACATTAAAGTTCATGCTTGTACCAACAAGATCCAGTCCAAAAAATATAACTTTAGTCAAAATTTATATTTATAAATAATTATTCAAAACTAGTATAAATTTACCGTCGCGCGGGAATATATCTCAGTACCGGCTGAATAGCCCTCCGAGACAGACGTGTACTGTGTTTATTTGTGGCTATTCACGAAGCTAACCGGCGACTCTTCAGATAAAATAATATTATTTTGATCTCCGACTAGGCATAGTTGTTACCAACCTCAGTGTCAAACTATACTGGGGATACATTCGTGAGGCTAATCGAGACAAGTTATGAATTGCATAGCTGCCAGATAAGACGTAGTGTAGCGAAAAGGCTCAAACCCACAGTATACATAACATTTAAAATTGAACCTTCTACCTAAAACAAAAGTCATACATTTCAATGGTGATGTTTTGTGGGTTGGATCCTTTTGTCTAAACTACGCGTTCTATAGTCAATTATTATTGTACGAGTGATCGTGATACTTGATAGATTTAATTTATTTACTTGTTACTATCAGTCCACCTTGTGGAGGGTCCGCTGCAGTTTCCGGTACGTAGTCGCCTCTCGAGAACCTCCCCGCCCCAACGGCCATTATGATTAGTTAGTATGTATGTATGTATGTTAGTTTGGGCGAAATCTTCAAATTAGGTACAATTCTCTTCTTATATTAAGTATCTTCGGTGACAATGCCATAATATCATAGAGCTGGTCTGATGATGGAGTCGGAAGGTGGCCATAGCAACTCCTAAACTCAACAAGATAAAGCCATCGAATTTTGGCTCATTTATTTGGTCATGGCACGGCAAGACTTGGATGCTGGATGATTTCCAGAGTCTGATGATGGAGCTGGAAGGTGGTCATGGAACTCCTAAACTAAACTAGATAAACCCATCTAGTTTGGGCTCATCTGTTTTGTCTTGGTAAGCACTTTGGTGATGGATGATTTCCAGGATCTGATGATGGAAGGTGGTCATGGGAACTCCTAAACTAAAATAGATAGACCTATCTTGTTTGGGTTTGTGTGATTTGTCTGTACAAGTACCCACGAACCAGCGACATAATATGCAGGGTTATTGAAAATAACAAGATGAATAAAAAACTTTTTAAAAAACAAGCTTATATGGCGTTTGTTAAGTACAGCACGATCCTACCTTGCATTTAGTTATTATTTTCGTTTATATATAATAATAACACACACCGGGGGTTTACACTGAAAAGGGAGATTTTTACGTGGTTTTATTACATTTCCGAGTCATCATCATCATCATCATCATATCAGCCGAAAGACGTCCACTGCTGGACATAGGCCTCCCCCAAAGAGTGCCGCAATGGCCGTTCCTGCGCCACCCGCATCCAGCGGACTCCCGCGACCTTTACCAGGTCATCAGTCCACCTTGCGGGGGCCTACCCACGCTGCGCCTTCCGGTACGTGGTTGCCCTCAAGAACCTTTCCACCCCAACGGCCATCGGTTCTACGTGCAATGTGCCCCGCCCACTGCCACTTAAGTTTAGCAATTCGGAGGGATATATCGGTTACCTTGGTTCTGCTGCGGATAGCCTCATTTCTGATGCGATCGCGCAGAGAAACTCCCAGCATAGCCCTCTCCATTGCCCTTTGAGTGACTTTGAGCCTTCTTATGAGGCCTATAATAAGCGACCACGTTTCCGTGCAATATGTCATCACTGGCAACACACACTGGTCAAAGACTCTCGTCTTGAGACACTGCGGAATATTGGACGAAAATATGTGCCGTAGCTTCCCGAATGCTGCCCAGCCGAGTCGGATTCGACGATTGACCTTCCCTTCGACATTTCCGAGTATCACTCTTTATTTTGAAATAAATGTTAAAAAAACCGGCCAAGTGCGAGTCGGACTCGCGCACGAAGGGTTCCGTACCATTATGTATACTGCCGTGCAGAACCTAAAGTGCAGTAACTCGAAAAAGTCCATTTCGAGATAAACGCAAAAAACACTTTAAAAGTAGTTTATTTCCGTTCGTTCAAGCGGTATATACTTATAATTTATTGTCATGGAAAGCGCTCAACACATAGAATACGATGACGTTAAAAACAATGGTTTCAGTGTACACTGAAATTAATTATGAGGTTTTTTCTTAATTTCAAGCTCGTACTGCACTCTTTGAGACAGGCAAAAACAAAAGAAATACCGCTTAAAACACAGTAAAAAGTCGGGTTACTGTCCATGTTTTGCATTCACTTACACAGACAAGTGATGAATTACCGTTTAAACCACAGTACGCGGAGCTATACTACTGCGTTTTAAACGGTATTTTGCTTGATTTTTAGTGCTATGAGCATCCGTTACTGCATTTAAAACAGGTTTTTGTAAAAAAAAATTATGACTGAAGCCTTTTTGCAAATAAAATGATTTAATATTTAATTGTCTTCAAAACTACATATGCTCAGTAAATGTCAAGTCAATCAGGCTTCTTTAAGTGGGAGAAAAACGACTAGCAAGATTTAAATAAATTTATTTGTGATTTATTATTGGAGATCCTAAATAAAACACATATTTCGTGAAATTGTAAGCAAACAATGTTTATTACACATAATTATGTATCCCTTCTAATAAAAAAAGACGACTACTCCAGTATAATGCTACTATTTATTCTTATGTACTGTTAAAATAGCACTTTAATCTTATTGTTATTGTCCGTTTAGTTACTTTGTCAGATATTAAACTATAACTAATAAGATCGTAATTACTAATAAAATGGACGGCACACATATATAACCATTCATTAGGCTATTAGTAACAATAAAAAATACAACAATATACAAAAATTACTACAACTAGAGCTTTTTCCAGTTAGAACTTAGAACAATGTGACTTCTAAACATAATTACATTAGAATACTTTGGTAACCCCTGGGAATAAAGATATATTTTTATTATACTGTGTATACCCTTATAAAACAAAGTAAAATTTTAGCTGGGATTAGGTATATTAATTTATTTCAGTAATGAGGTATACGAATAAAATTTGTTTTTAATAACTCACTTCTAAACTGTTTTGTAAAATATTTCACTAAAACTTTTCAATATAAAACGAATTATAAAATGGTCAAGGCTTGGAAAACTTAACTGTGTCAGTTCAGGCAAACAAGAAAAAACTAAAAACAGGTATTTAAATTTAAATATGGTGATCATTATTATTAAAAAATACCCCACGTACTGCCGTTGTCAGACGGGTAATCACGTAATGTTCCAAACGCACGTTAGTACAATCGAACTGTCATTTTTCCATATAAAATATAATAATAATATAGGGCAGCTTGTGGCGAGCTGTTGGGGAGTAACGACCCCACGGACCCGAGTGCTCCCGAGAGTCGGTCAGGGCCTCCGTCTCCGGCGTGTCTTCGTCGGTCGGAGTGGAACCCCAAGGGGGCCCGCAGGACTCTCAGCTCTGGCTTGCCTTCATTGGCCGTCCAGCGAGGAGTCGTCAGAGCTATATGCTCCAGGGGTGGAAGTGTTAAAGGGCATAACGCCGCGAGTAACTTCGGAGAAAGCGCAGCACCACCTCTCGACACCCCTGAGCCGCTCACCCGGTGTTGCTCCTGGCCGTCTGTACGACGACGCTTTCAGGGGCCCATCTAATGAGCGGCTAGTCACCGCCTGCCTCGATAACTTTGTGTACAACAATGTTATGGCAGGTGACCGGACCTTTTTGCAATAGCCCAGTTTCATAATCCACCCAAATCTCATCACCATAGAACCCATTCTCTATCCATTATAACCCACAATAGCCCCAACGCCTGTTGGAACCGGTTCACGGGTATCTACCGATGTACCCGTGAATGGGTTCTAGCAGGTGTATTACATCACATTAAACTTCGTCTCCAAAGGGCCTCTACGTGTTGGATCTATATCCCCACGCACGCCTTCCAAAGGACCGGGCTTTGTCCCGTGAATTTAAACAGGAGATACATAATAATAATTTATTGATAAAACATAATGTACATCAGTGTTTACTATAGACTAGGATCTTAATATTAGAGGCAAATAACACGTGCCTGAACTAGGATACCCTGTGTTTCAGGCAAAAAAGAACTAACAATTGAATATGTTATTCACATGCAAAATATTATTCTTATTTACTAGGTAGTACAAAATAATTAGTAAGTTAATAACCTATATATAAAAAAGGTATAAAAAGATAGAAGATAGAACAAAATTATTTTAAAACGATAAATAACTTCTCAGTATCGTCATAGGACATATTATATTAATATGACATTTAGATCTACCTGACGTGCGTACAATGTGTTACGTGGTCGACCTGCTGGTGCAGATGAGACAGGTAATTGCCTACAAAACACAAGCCAGTTTTTGAGCATCAAGGTTTTGCTTCCTTAAGTAACTGATACCAAGCAAAAGATCAAGAGGTGCAGTTTTTCTGACCTATATTTAGTGATTTTCATGTTTAAGACGACCAGCCTACATAATAAATAGTGATACTCTCAAATGCTCCAGTAAAACTTGGCTCCAGTTCCGTAAGGAAGCAATGCCGTATTAAGAAACTGCAGGGTTCACTGATGCCCAAAAATCGGCTCGTGTTTTGGTGGAATTTACCTGTCTCATCTGCACCTGATAACGCATTACTTGGGGTATTCCCTAATAATAATGATCGCAATGTTTAAATTAAATAAATGTTGTTTATCTTATTTGCCTGAACTGACACAGTCAAGTTTTTTTGGTGAATTATTTTAAGAAAACAGCTTGGAAGTAAGTTTTCCAAAAAGAATTCGATTCTTGTACCTCGCTAATACATATTATTAATTAATAAAATTATCCCAGCTAAAAATTTAAGCGGTTTTATGAGGTATATCTTTATTCCCAGAGGTTACCCAAGTATTTTAATGACATTATGTTTAGAAGTCACATTGTTTTAACTGGGAAAAACTATATTTGCAGTAAATTTTGTATATTGTTGAAGGTTGTATTGTTACAAATAGCCTTTTGAATGGTAATATACATATGTGTGCCATCCATTTTTTTCGTAATTACGATCTCATTAGAGACAGTTTAAAAACGTATCTTGTTTGTCCGTTACAATAAGATAAAAGTGACATTTAGCTACATAAACTGAACAATGTATTATACTGAAGAAGTAGGTAGTCTTTTTTATTACTGTCATACATGTTTAATAAACATTGATTACTTACGATTTCAACAACTAGGTAAGTATGTGATTAATTTACTATCTCCAAAAATAAATACCAAACAAGTATATTCCAATCTTGCTAGACGATTTTCGGCCACTTAATGTGGTGTGATTGACTCGACTTTTACTGAGCAAATGTAGGTTCGATGACGATTAAATAATTTGATCAATTGGCAAACAGGCCCCAGTAATTTTTTACAAAAACCTATTTTAAATACAGTAACAGCACAAAAATCGAGCAAAATGCCATTTAAAACGCAGTAGTTAAGCTCCAGACACTGTGGTTTAGGCTGTTAAAACACACTTTCTGTCCACGAGTACAGTGACAAAAAACAAATGCATTGAAAATACCATTTTAAGTGCAGTACCTCGGCTTGCTACTGCACTTTAGATGGCAATAAGAGTAATATTTAAATAGGGAGGGGTACCGACTAAAGTAAGGTAACATACTTTTCACTGCGTTTTAGTTAGTAATTATGTCTAAAAATCAAAGATATTCGAAACACAGTACGAAGAATTTGGAACAAAACTTTGATACTGCAGTTTAGTTAGTTTTTCACGAATAACTTATTGAGTTCATACAGGCTAAAACATCTGATAAATTACGATTCTACTGCGTTTTAGTTGGTAATGGTCCAATATTCGTAGCCGTAGACGTTTTAACTGCGGTTTAAGTAGTATTTTGTGTTCTACGCTAGTCCATTACTGTACTTTAGGAGATTTTTTTTTACATGTTCCAGTTGTCCAAATGAAATACCGATTAGATACACATGTGCATCTTGAAATACTGATCACAGATCATCAAAAAACAAAAAATCCCAAATTAGCCCGATACTGAACTTTAGGTTCTGCACGGCAGTATATCTAAAAACGGCAAAATATCTATATCTAAAATCACGTTTGTTGTATAGGAGCCCCCTGTAGCCTAGTTAGTAACTTGGAAGTGACTCTGCCTACGAAGCTGGAGGTCCCGGGTTCGAATCCCGGTAAGGGTCTTTATTTGTGTGATGACCACAAATATTTGTTCCTGAGTCATGGATGTTTTCTATGTATTTAAGTATTTATTTATCTATATAAGTATGTTTATCGTCGTCTAGTACCCATAGTACAAGCTTTGCTTAGTTTGGGGCAAGGTCGATTTGTGTAAGATTGTAAAAGAAAAAGAAACAAATAAAAACTAAAATAAAAATAAAAAGATGTATTCTGTTTTTTAGTATTTTTTGTTATAAATAGCGACAACAGAAATACATCATCTATGAAAATCTCTATCTATCACGGTTCATGAGATACAGCCTGGTGACAGAAGGACAGACAGACATTCAGACAGACAGACGGACAGCGGAGTCTTAGTAATAGGGTCCCGTTTTACTCTTTGAGTACGGAATCCTAATAAGTGACATAGGTTTTAGGCTCAGAACATAAAAAAAGGGAGAAGTGCCGTACTGCTTAATTTCAACCAAAACCGATGTCCCCAGTTTTCTCCCACCGCAGCGCCCACAGGCACACACATTGAACCGTGTAAAAACAAAGACTCGGGCGTTGCCAGTGAGTCTACGGCAACATGCAAACAAGGGCTGTGATTGGCTTAAACGCACTACACTAGGGGGGCGACAAACGTTAAAATTATGTTTTATCGACATTGATATTAAAATTAATATTATGTTATGATATTGATGGGTAACAACTTCAACAACATGGTAAGTTTATGTGGTGGTATTTAAACTTCTAGCTACAAGTTTAAATAACACGTGTTGTTAACTTACCATAAATCGCAAAAGTAAAAAATATTGACGAATACCTACAGAGTAACATAAACGGCTTTTTATAAGTTCGTGTTCACATACATTTAAAACTCTGGTCACATCGATATTTTTGACCTGTAGGTACCAGGCCGATCCGACTCGCATTTTGGCGCGAAATAATATGTCCATTACTCATATTGCGAGATTTAAGGCTAAGGGCGAGTATCCACCAAAGATGTGCGAAGATGTGTTCCCATACATTTTACACCTAGGTTTCAAGCAAGCGAGGTGTCAAATATTCGAAAAGTGTACGGCTCTTATTAAGTGGTTGGAAACATTTTTCTTGAAAATGTTACGAACACATTAACTCTTCTCTGTACAGGAAACCAGTTAGGACCTCTGCCAGTAGCATCTATCCACTTTTTTTAGAACCTAATCGGATTCTTTGGAAAACTGTAATAAGAAACCGAGATTTCTTCTTCAATTATCACATTTGAAATGAAAGTAAAAAATACTCATTTAAAAAAAATATTGGTAATAATATCACATTTTAAGTTGTTCTGAAGCCATTTGCAACTAAATTATATACTTGTATATACAATTTTAATATGTCTATTTACCGTTCATACTGCAACTTCGTGAAAATCTTATTAGTAGGTACCGTAAACATTTTGTGCCTTTTAATCTTATTAGTTACCTTTAAGATAGGCACCTAACCAAAACAAGTAATTAAATAAAATAAAACAGCGAAAGTAGTCGAAATAAAATAACTAGTATGATATCGTACTTCTATTTTATCGATTACGCGTAAATTGTAACTGCACTTTGGCACCGCTCTAGTTTGCGACGCCAAGCAGCGGCCGTACCACTAAAAAATTCAAGCATCGTCCATATCCATAGTGGTTTAATACATTGCGCCGTGGTTTACTGTATTGAACGATCAATGTACAACGCATAGAACAAAAATATGCTTTTTCGTTCGATATGTTAGTTCCATCCCGAGAAATGATGCGGCGTTGCGTTTATTTATTAAAATATTAGTTTTTACTGACTTAAGTGAAAATACTAATACTCACATGTGGTGCGTGACTCCACCATTCATGTAGGTTTTAGTTTCATTCCTATTTTTGCATGTAACCACGCTACAATTCGGCATTTTGAGTAAACGTGGAATAACATTTCAGATTCACGGCAAATTGCGACTAACATGCGGTGGGCAGTGACATGCCCATTTGGCCATGTCGCACCGACACGCGCCAAGCCCCCGTTTCATATCTATTCCTTTTTATCATCTGAGGTTTTAGGCTTTTAAATAAAATCACGCATTAATTAATTGCATTCTAGATAAAAAGCTGTGTTTGTATAATTTATAATTTTCAGTTCCTTTGGTAAGAAACGGACATAGCAATTTCTATGAAGGGCAGTTTTTTTTTACTGTCCATAACAAAAAAAAAATTCTTCAAGAAATGAATACGTAAGTACCCAGTAATTTCCTAGTAGTAGGTCTACTTGTATAATTTCATTACATTACTATATTCGCACTAAGGTGCGTGACGTCGGCGAAGTCATAACCAAACTCAAATGGAGTTGGGCAGGACATATTGCCAGGCAGCGTGACGGTAGGTGGACCAAAACGTTAACGGATTGGTGGCCAATTGCAGGAAAAAGAAGCGTTGGTCGTCCACCAGCTCGATGGGTTGATGACATAAAAAAGACCGCGGGTCATTTCTGGATGAGACTAGCACGGGACCGGGATAAGTGGCGTACGCGAAGAGAGGCTTATGCTCAGCAGTGGGCGATTACAGGCTGAAAATGATGATGATGATAACTATATATAAATAAGACTCAGATATCATGCAAACTATTAATATCCGTAAAACAAATTATTATTCTTATTACTGACAACTTTAAAACTCGTTAGTTTATTTTATGCTAAAAAAACGAAACTAAATATACTTTGTCATATCATAGTATTTTAATACAAATAGAAAACTTGTGCTCAAAAATCAAATACTTACTTTATTCAAGTTATCTAACTTCGCTAACATGATGTTCTAGAACATCATGTTAGCGAAGTAATACTTACCACTTTTTAGTGCAAGTATCAATATCGGTCACGGAGTGAATTCCAACGGTGCGCTATACAGCTATTTGCATCGGCAAGCTCCGCGGTTAGTTCTATCCCGATCGCACTTACATATAGCTAGAAAGGGACGGCACCCGCGGCTGGTGCGATCTCGCTGTGCATGTGGGGGTTAGGTACGTTTGTGTGGGTGGTAGTAGTATTTACACACACAAACGCACTACGCGTGTCAAAATACCGAATTCTGAGCGAGCGCTTTTTTGAAGAGCACTCTTAAATTTTTGTACTCAAATAAAGTTATTAAATATTTATAGACAAATTCGCAGAGTTTGAATAGATAAAATGATTATCTTAATTACTATGTTTAAATACCTACAAAATGCGCGAGCGCGGAGGTTCGGCAGGCCCGATAAGTCGCGCGCTGGCCCATACGGACGACGACTCAAGGACGTTAGCGGGTGTACAAGCCTTAAAATGGAATACTCCATTTGGATGCTCCAACATGGACATTTATTAACAGTTATAATGTTTTAATTTGCATATTTATTGAAATTCATGATTATGTCCGCGCACTATATTTTTTATTTTTTTTGCTGCCTAACCTAACATGCTATTTTACTGTAATTATGAGTTTATAAACCATATAATTGTCTTGATATTTGCATACATGACTAGGATTAGGAGACGAGATCATTTTCTAAAGATCATAAACTTCGGTTTAAGTAGGAGCGTGTTGTTTTCAGGAAATGTTGTCCCGATTTCTGACATGGTTGGCGTAAAAGACCTGTGCAACGAGACGCGCAAAATATTTCACTTTGATCTTTCTCAGCTCCCATAAACGGCGCCAGGCGGGTTTTGTTATTTTTATTTCACTTGGACCAGCTAAGGTAGTACAGGAAATCCAAGTTTGGGGTCGTCTTGGTATTTATATCGGTAATGGGTTCGATTACCCGTAAGGGCAATTATTTGTGTGATGAGACTGATGAGCATGAATATTTGTTTTTGCGTCTTGGATGTTTACTGTTTATTTAAATATTTATTATATTACAATCCAGATAAACCGTTCCAAAGGGTTCCCCTAAAAACCCCGACTCCATCTCACAGCACAAAGTATAATAAAAAACATGTAGTAGTTTGTGGGATGCAAATTTTCGCTGTTAGTTTTTTCAAAATTGTTCATTCTTTCCTTTTTGTGTATTTTTATTATTAAGTGTGTTTTTTAGTTACATAATAGTTTATTTTTATACTTTTTTTTTAATGATATTGCATGTGTATCTGTCGTTGTTGCTCGCCGTGCTCTCACCGAATGGACCCTGCCGAAGACCAGCGCTGGCTGCAAAGCTAAGCAACATGCTGAGCAGGGTCCATTTCGTGAAAAAGTGTGTTTTATATTATTTCTTTTGTATATGTTTTTGTTGTCACGAATAAATATTTGAATTTGAAACAGTTTCACCACGATTCATGTCCTAACTCCTCACAGGTCTCCAGTCACCATTCTCCGAGTACGACTTCGTGATCGTAGGCGCTGGTTCAGCGGGCTGCACACTCGCTGCCAGGCTCTCCGAGAAACGGAATATAACTGTACTGCTCCTAGAGGCTGGGAAACCGGAGATGATCTTCACCGATATACCCGCGTTGGCACCGTACTTGCAGTCCACGGATTACGCTTGGCAGTATTATATGGAGCGCGAGGAAGGAGTTTGCATGGGTGAGTGTATCATATCAATTCAATCAATTTTGCCTTTGAGCTCGCCAGTGCCTGGGTCGTTGTCGTTACTAAAAGCCGCCCGCCAAATCGAAATCCTGGATCAACTACTGTTTGGGCTTATGCTAGTCTCCTATCCAAAAGCTACGAGTGCATTTTATATTCATTAGACCAATGTTTATTGATTTCAAGCTATTTAATAAGTTCATAGCCAAATAAAACAATCTAAATCATGATGGACACCTGTTGACGAATTTGGCGCCGGCTTTATTAGAAGCATATTTTTAAGGCGACGAACCTTTTCGAGATTGCATTTGGATTTCAAATTAGGTTCATTGGCACTTGTGTATGAGCTATAAAATATCCAGTACAGTCACCGGCATTAATATATGATGGAACAAAGGCCGCAAAAATATCTGATGACAACTCTATTCCTACAGCCATTAGAGCGTGTCAGATATCTTTGCAGCCTTTGATCCATCATATATTGATTGATGCCGGTGAATGTACATACCAAGCAATAATCGCTATGAACCCTAAGGGCGCTTGTGCACTACAATGAATTTTACGGTCCGGAGAGCCGGAATGTTACCGATCCGGAATGGCGGACCATGAATGTATTGTATATGGTAGCTTGTGCACCGCACCACACGTGAATTTTACGGTCCGGAATTACATACAAGAAGGAATTCACTGTAGTGCACAAGCGCCCAAGGCCGATTGTGCACTACAATGAATTTTACGGTCCGGCAGTCCGATTTTTTTACGGTTTGATATTTTTGTATTGAATGTTGGATACAAAAATATCGAACCGTAAAAAATCGGACTGCCGGACCGTAAAATTCATTGTAGTGCACAAGAATTACATAAGTTCTGGAAATTCAGTATTCATCATTGTGGGCGACAGAATGTAGTTTGTGAAATGTAGGACCTACGGGCCACGAAGAGAAAGGGTGTTGTATAGTATGTGAACGATAAGGCCTACGGGCCACGAAGAGAGAGGATGTGTAATTATAATTCCTTCACATAAGGACGGCAATTGTGCCCAGATTAAGCCCATAAAGCAAACGGCTCATATAAGAAGCGCGTAATTTATTTAGGACCTAAGTACCATAAGTACAGACGAAGAAAATAGCTTAAAGTAAAGATAAAGGTACCAGGTACCTCCAGTAATTATTTCATAAAGATCGATAGAGGGAGAACCCCTGATAATTGAGGGAGAGACAGCCAAATTATTTGTAAAGAAACCAACTTGAGACTATATCCCGATCTAGTCCGTCAACAAGGGACATCGGTAACTAGAGTTACATAAAATGTGAAATAAAAATGTACACTACGTATGCATAGAGTTTTATTGCATATTATGGTGCAAGAATGGTCAAGGTTCAGGTTGATTTCTCTGATTGGCTAAAAAGACGGGAGCAAAGTCAAACTTATGCTACCACGTTAATGTAAATGTGAAAATTGACGGTCTCACCCGGCCATATCTTCGTAACCAGATAAGGTACGAAAGCAATTAGGATATCATTAGAAAGGTAAGGTAAATGCCCTTACGTATGTATACTCATTTTTGATAATCAATGTTAATTAAAGCCACTAGGGCCTGGCAAAGCCATTTCATGTTACCAAACTTAATAATTTTACGTAAATATCGATTTTCCCAATTTAAACGGGAAAAGTAGGAAAACTAATAGACATTGTAATGTATAGCCCACAAATAGTTATTTTAAAGGAAAATGTGTAAAAACCCCTAATGTTCCCCTGAAAATCAGGAAAACATAAAAACTAGCTTTTCCATAGTGAAAGTGGGCGAGGTCTTTAAAATTGTATCCCCACCACTTTTGATGTCTTAGGGGTATAAAAGAGGCTATAATCGCCGGATATATTTGTGTTCGCTCAGCCCCACCAGTGGGAGCTCCTAGGAAGAAGAAGAAAGGAAGAAGTAGGGAAATTGTGATAGGAAGTAGGAAATTGTGATAGGGAAAGTTTAATCAGTAGTTTGTGTCTCATTATTTTATTATACCGTTTCATTTATTTTTCGCCAAGTATTATTTTATCGTCACCCCCACCCCATCCTTCAACAGTGCAGCTCAGTCTGCGGGATTAGTGCTCCCCTAGAGCACCTGCGCTATCAAAGCGCGTTACGGCCGTTTAAAAACACGCTGAGCGGTTCAACCGCCGCGGTTCACCCGCCGCGGTTGAAACGCGCGGTTCGCCCGCCGCGGTTTTTAAACGCCCCTTGTTAGGTGACTGTGAGGTCGCGAAGGTCAAACCCAGGCCTGTCGCACATCGACCACGTCGGCGCCACGCGTCGTCCACAGTCGTTTTGGTCCTTCGAACCGGATCTGGAGATCCAAAAAAGTGAAAGTTATAAAAAGTGATAGTACGTGTGGGTACTCAAAGAAAGTCGTTTGGGGGTTATAAAAGCAACAGCGATAGTAAAAACAGTGAATCTTGAAATTTGTCGCCGTGACGCGACCAAAAGTGGTGAAAAAATTAGAAATCGTGAATGCATGTATGTCACTACGGTGTGACAGCATAAACTGTATACAATACGTGCGGTGTATTGAGTAGAAGCCCTTTCATGCCTGTAGTGTAGGTTGCCCAGAGCGCAACCGCAGGCATTCGAATAGAAGAGTTCTAGTAGAAGTACTTATTCGGTCACTACGGTGTGACAACAGTGTTATTAAGTGCGCGTGCACTGAAAAGCCACAATGAGAGTGGTATAAATAGGCAGAATTAAGCCAACATTATGAACGGAACGATTCCAATGAGGCCAGTCGGGAGCGAGCGGACACCGTATCACAAATACAGCCCTAGAACATGGCTCGCCGAGCCAGCGGCGTACGGCGCACACACCGCGCACGCCGCCCGGGTTGCCAGGAAAATGCAACCGGAAAATTATGCCCGAGACGCGGTCTGGGAGCAATGGCTGAGGAGAAGAATGCCAGCCCCTATGAGTATCGACGATACTAGAAGAGCCGACTCCCAAAGAGGGGCGGCCCCCGCAGTTTTATCAAACATGGACGTTACAGAGTCCCCATATGAGAACGCGAATATTTCGTGGTGCATAAAAGCTGAAAGATGGCTGCAGCAGCAGTACGAATATGAGAACATACCCCTGGGAACTCACCAGAGAGGGATCCTCAAAAACCCCCTGACGGGGGGAGCGCAGGTCGGCAAAATGAAGAAGAGAGTCGCGTTCGCTGAACCACTGACGACATGCCGGCCGGAATCGCAACAGTCAACCGAAAGTCGGTTATCGGCGACACGCCAGCAGGAGCTCGAACAAGAAGAGAGCGAGCATCTAGCCAAGTTACGGCAAAAAGAAATGCTGCAACAAACAGCACACCAGGAAGAAATAAGGAAAATAGACGCCGTTCTTAGACAAGAGTTACTAAAAATGGAACAAGAATCCATAAATAGGCAAGCCCTATTAAAGAGAGCACAGCAAGAGGAACATAAGTGCTGGCTAAGAAATGCCAACGAGAGGCTTATAGCCGCTGCAGAACGTCGCCGACGCGATGCAGCATCAACGTCGGAGCCCGTCCGGCCAAAAGAACCGCGATGGCGCGACCAGTTGCCGGAAGTCGTCGACTTCGGCACGTCTAGGAAGCCCCAACAACGGGGGCCCCACACGACTGACACTCAGTCATACGGGCACCTACAGACCGCTGGTTGCGGTGCCCCACCGTCCGGACCACCACCGGAAACCTACATCACGCTCGCCATGGCTGAGGAACATCGCCTATGCGACGCGATATCCACGCCAGAGCCCGCCCGGCCGACAGAGCCGCGGCAGAGCGACGCCTTGCCGAAAGTCGCTGACTTCGGCATAGCTACAAGGCCCCAACAAGAGGGAGCCTACTTGGATGACAGCCAGTCGTCCGGGCACCCGCAGACCGCCAGTCGCGGTGCCCCGCCGTTCGAAGTTATAAATACAAGCGCCGAGGTGGCGTTCGCCGTGCACAGCAGCACAGAAGACATCACAGTGTCTACAATCATGGCCCCAGGAGGCGCCATGGCCCGCCTTATCACTGAACCGACCCGCGGTCGCCCGGGGTCGGTCACGGCCACTCTTAACATATCGGCCCCCGGACCAGCGGGGTCGATCTCCACCGCGACGCACGAGAGTGCTGCGGTCGCCAGTTGCGGAAGGGCGAGCCAGCTCGCCATCACAAGCACTGCACACAGCGGGACATCGTCGGCGGCACAGCGCAAACGGCGCCCCGCCGACCCGCCAACCTTCGCGACGCGAGAGGCAGCGACTAGTAGTGTCGCTAACACGAAGAAGATCCGCCGGGACGCGCAGTTAACACTGCATACCGGCAATAATGGACAACCCCCGGCTCCGCCGGAGCCGCCGGATGACGCAGCGCCTACAAGGCCTGCTCAAAACAAGAAGAAGAAGGTGAAGATTAAGATCGGCGTTTGCAGGGTCATCGCCGACCCCGCCGACCCACTACGCGATGGGGGGTACCGGCTACCAAGTGAAAATGTGTTGTGCTGGTCGCTCAAGGGCCACATAAGGTAATTAAAGAAAAAATGTTAATGGTAAAGACAGTGAATGAACATGACAGTGAAAGTGATTAAAAGTGTTATTAATGACGAATCGTGCCGTAAGACTTTAATGTAGACTGTCGCTTACCCTTGCAACCCAGTATGTATCTGCGATACATACCGGCGGGGGCATTGTGGGCGACAGAATGTAGTTTGTGAAATGTAGGACCTACGGGCCACGAAGAGAAAGGGTGTTGTATAGTATGTGAACGATAAGGCCTACGGGCCACGAAGAGAGAGGATGTGTAATTATAATTCCTTCACATAAGGACGGCAATTGTGCCCAGATTAAGCCCATAAAGCAAACGGCTCATATAAGAAGCGCGTAATTTATTTAGGACCTAAGTACCATAAGTACAGACGAAGAAAATAGCTTAAAGTAAAGATAAAGGTACCAGGTACCTCCAGTAATTATTTCATAAAGATCGATAGAGGGAGAACCCCTGATAATTGAGGGAGAGACAGCCAAATTATTTGTAAAGAAACCAACTTGAGACTATATCCCGATCTAGTCCGTCAACAAGGGACATCGGTAACTAGAGTTACATAAAATGTGAAATAAAAATGTACACTACGTATGCATAGAGTTTTATTGCATATTATGGTGCAAGAATGGTCAAGGTTCAGGTTGATTTCTCTGATTGGCTAAAAAGACGGGAGCAAAGTCAAACTTATGCTACCACGTTAATGTAAATGTGAAAATTGACGGTCTCACCCGGCCATATCTTCGTAACCAGATAAGGTACGAAAGCAATTAGGATATCATTAGAAAGGTAAGGTAAATGCCCTTACGTATGTATACTCATTTTTGATAATCAATGTTAATTAAAGCCACTAGGGCCTGGCAAAGCCATTTCATGTTACCAAACTTAATAATTTTACGTAAATATCGATTTTCCCAATTTAAACGGGAAAAGTAGGAAAACTAATAGACATTGTAATGTATAGCCCACAAATAGTTATTTTAAAGGAAAATGTGTAAAAACCCCTAATGTTCCCCTGAAAATCAGGAAAACATAAAAACTAGCTTTTCCATAGTGAAAGTGGGCGAGGTCTTTAAAATTGTATCCCCACCACTTTTGATGTCTTAGGGGTATAAAAGAGGCTATAATCGCCGGATATATTTGTGTTCGCTCAGCCCCACCAGTGGGAGCTCCTAGGAAGAAGAAGAAAGGAAGAAGTAGGGAAATTGTGATAGGAAGTAGGAAATTGTGATAGGGAAAGTTTAATCAGTAGTTTGTGTCTCATTATTTTATTATACCGTTTCATTTATTTTTCGCCAAGTATTATTTTATCGTCACCCCCACCCCATCCTTCAACAGTGCAGCTCAGTCTGCGGGATTAGTGCTCCCCTAGAGCACCTGCGCTATCAAAGCGCGTTACGGCCGTTTAAAAACACGCTGAGCGGTTCAACCGCCGCGGTTCACCCGCCGCGGTTGAAACGCGCGGTTCGCCCGCCGCGGTTTTTAAACGCCCCTTGTTAGGTGACTGTGAGGTCGCGAAGGTCAAACCCAGGCCTGTCGCACATCGACCACGTCGGCGCCACGCGTCGTCCACAATCATCATCATCATCATATCAGCCGAAAGTCGTCCACTGCTGGACATAGGCCTCCCCCAAAGAGTGCCAAAATGACCGGTCCTGCGCCACCCGCATCCAGCGCCCCGCATTCAGTATTAGTTCAAAATAATTAATGATAATTTATGGATACGTTCCATATTATTGAAATATTTCAATAATATGGAAGTCAGGAATTCGGCCCAGGTAATCCGCAATAAAGATTTATTAATTGAAATAGGCGAAGGACTGAAAAGGGTCACGTTGGGTTTAATTCAACTGGCACATGTCAGATAAAAGATGGATGCAAAACTATTTAATATCTTCGATTTCCGCAATTAGTATTATCCACTTGGGTACCTACACTAATGGACCAATCAAAAGAATATTAATGACTTACATAAATATTCGATTTCTGATCTCTTGCCGACTTGCTAAACAGTCTAGCTAGAGTGTAAATGTGTAAACCAAATTCACACCTCTATTCTTCAGGTTTTCGTGAATTATCACGCCAACCCAAATACGTCAAAGATATGTATACATTTTTAACCGTATACCATTGGAATAAGCCAAACACACCGTTGACATCGACCGTACAAATTTGACTCTAAATGTGTGAGAGCTAGTCTCCAGTCTCCACTTGCCGGCTTTCTGAACCGACAGTAAATCGGGAGTTGTGGTTGTGACGTACATTCTGCCACGATTCGGATGCTATAAATGTGAACAGCATACTATAGTATCCGCAAAACTATAAAGCACCCGACCAAGGGGATTTGTCAAGACTAGTACAAACAGTAACACCTTAGTGTCAACCTTATTCACATAGCTATAAGGTTGACAGATGGTCAGTTAACTGTGTCTGCGATGGTACTTATTTATGTAACCTCTAAACTCCAGGAATGAAGAACGAAAGATGCTTCTGGCCGCGAGGCAAGGCAGTGGGTGGCACGAGCGTCATTAACTACATGATCTACACGCGGGGCCGCCCGCAGGACTGGGACCGTATCGCTGCTGACGGAAACTATGGATGGTAATGAATATATATGATAGCAAGTCGCGCGTTCCTTGAGTTTTCATATCCCAAAAGAGTATCAGCTACTTAGTAGATTCTATCTATACCCACATTACAATTCCTATCAATGTAACGGTTGGTCAATTTTATTTAATCGTATGGCACACATTATTTGGCCTTTGAGTTTGTCACTTTTTAGTACCACCCAGGGGACACGTGCAGGGTTGTGGTAGGATGCTCCTGCGGATGCAAGTGACAGTTGTCCCCCCTTTGTCAAGTGAGTGAAACTCGGCTTAACGACTACTGTCATAGACAGCAGCCGGGATCAACTGCTTAGCGTGCCTTCCAAAGCACTGAAGCCCTCGGTTGGTCAATTTATTAAGCTCTTACCAGGAAGAGTAACAAGTGAAATCAAACGATTTTTCTAAAATCAGCCAACCGCTTTTTTTATATTACTATAGCATATGTCACTCGCAATCCAACGACTCCTGACAAAATCCATCAAGCCTATTGGACTGTAGCCCGTGAAATAGACTTTTCTTGCCTACATACATACATACATACGCTCGAAAAACATAACCCTCCTTCTGAGGCTGTCGGGTAAAAACGTTTACTAAATGTATCATTTGTCTGAAAATTAGCTTACCCTAAAACACATTTTTGACAGAAATCATGTAGTTTTCATTGTTGTTTTTATTGTTTGTAGTGTTCAGTTAACAGACCGTCGGGTGACAAGCAAAAGTCACTACCAAAACTGTCACTGCTCTTCAAAACCTCGTATCGCGGTACGTAATCGATATCTAAATAAGACCTTTGATTTAAGTAGGTATTTGTTACTTAGTGAGTTTTGCTTGCCACCCGACGAGACGTAATCACTCACTCTCACGCACACTTACACACGCGCATACACTCACACACACTCATAGACAAACTCTCTTCGTACTTAAAAACTGCATACATTGTGTTTTTATTAATCATGTGTTCCCTGTGTAATGTTAACAGTTAATAGTGCGCTCATATACATTTAACTAGCGACCCGCCCGGGCTTCGCACGGGTTTATATGTACCTAGAATATTACATGCATGTATTATACATATAAACCTTCCTCTTGAATCACTCTATCTATTAAAAAACACCGCATCAAAATCCGTTGCGTAGTTTTAAAGATCTAAGCATACATAGGGACAGACAGCTAGCGGGAAGCGACTTTGTTTTATACTATGTAGTGATTGAATAAACCTTGAGCTTGAATAGTAAGCGGATTGAACTACACTTAATCTTGTATTATTCATAACATACTTTTCTTTTCCTATTACAGGTCGTATAATGAGGTTCTAGAATATTACAAGAAATCCGAAAGAGCTACCTTAAAGGGGTTTGAAAGAAATCCTTATCGAAGTCAAGATGGCGAACTTCCTGTGGAATTTGTACCTGTCAAGTGAGTTATTATTATAATCTAACTGTCATCGATCTGAAAGAACTCTCTCATTAACCCGTTCAAAGTCAATGACTCATATAATGCCTCCACTACACGTCCGCAGATGCATCCGCGGACGTCGGCAAATGCATCCGCAGACGAATCTCCACCAACCGACCACACGTCTGTTGATCGTTCAGTCTAATTTCTCCTAATCCTTTGATCCGTGCCACAAAAACCGACAACAAACGTATCGGTGGCAGATGCGTCTGCGGACGTCAAATACATACCACAGATTACCAAATTACCCCCTCTACACGTCCGGAGATGACGTCCGCGGACGCATCTGCGGACGTGTAGTGGAGGCATAAGGGTCATGCTCTTACGAGTGAGTTTCGCTACAAAGCGGATAAATGCTACTACGCGATACGTCATAGCAAGCGTAGCGTTGCTTAGCCTTGAATGCTTTTTACAAACTTTTTTACCCCGGGAAAAAAAGTACTACACATAGTTGCACATAATTAACCTATATATTCGAGTATTATTAGTGTACCTGAGGCATTACTCACGTTTATATTGCAGGACAAAGCTTATGAAATCATTTTTGGAAGCCGGCGCGATCCTTGGACATCCTACTGTCGACTACAACGCCCCTGACGGCTTCGGTTTTGGGAGAGTGCAAGTGAACATAAGACAAGGGCACCGCCAAAGTGCCGCCAAAGTCTTCCTCCACCCGCACAAGAAACGACGAAACCTACACATTCTGCCTGAAAGCTATGTCACTAAAATCCTAATAGATCCTCAAACGACCGTCGCATACGGAGTGGAATATTCGAGAAACAACGTAATGTATAGAGTGCAAGCACGAAGAGAAGTTATACTGTCTGCAGGACCTATCGCTTCACCACAACTGCTCATGTTGTCCGGCGTAGGACCTAAAGAACATCTAAGCCAAGTTGGAGTACCACTAATAAAAGATCTGCCAGTAGGCAAAACGCTTTACGATCACATTTGCTTTCCGGGCATAATCTATGAGCTGAACACTACTGGTGTAAGCTTTACTGAAGGGGAAGCAACGCAGATTTCTTCAATTGTAAAATGGTTCCATACTGGCGACAGCAGCCTCGCGTCCCCTGGAGCAGTCGAAGGCATAGGGTACATTAAAACGCCAGTGTCCGACGACCCCGAAATTGTTCCTGACATAGAGCTAATAAATATTGGGGGATCGATCAACGCAGACGGAGGTCCCGGTGGTAGCAAAGCGGTACGGAAAGGTATGAGATTAAAGAGCAAAATGTTCAATGAAGCATTCGGATCATTAGGAACCAAGGACACGTGGAGTGCCTTCCCGATGCTGCTGCATCCTAAATCGTTCGGTTCTCTGGAGCTGAAGGACAACAACCCTTGGAGCCACCCGCGCATGCGCGGTAACTATTTGTCGGACGCGTACGGGCGCGACGTGGCGACGTTCGTGGCGGCGGTGCGGCACGTGCAGGCGCTGGCGGCGACGGCGCCGTTCCAGCGGCTGGGCGCCTCGCTGCACCGCGCGCAGTACCCGGCCTGCCGCGCGCTGCCCTTCGATTCGGACGCGTACTGGGAGTGCGCAGTGCGCACGCTGACGGCCACGCTGCACCACCAGATCGCCACGTGCCGCATGGGCCCCGCGGGCGACCCGCGCGCCGTCGTCGACCCGCAACTGCGCGTGCACGGCCTGCGCAAACTGCGCGTTGTCGACTCAAGCGTCATCCCGCGCACTATCTCTGCGCATACCCACGCGCCCGCGGTCATGATCGGCGAAAAAGCTGCTGATATGATAAAGCAAGATTGGAGACTATAAAGAGTATAAAACATAGTGATCAGTATTTTCGTACTGAGAGAATGTCGTGCAGTTGTGTTAGGCCCTTTATTAGTTTTTCTTCTGATAAGAGGACTGTGTTGATAATAAGTATCAACAGAAAAGAAGAATAATTGTAACCCAGTGCATCACTATTCATATCTGGTAGGATTAAAATCATGATTTAATTGAAACAACGCCAGAAGGGTATAAATCTGAATAATAACTTGAATTTAGTTTTATTTCTTTTGTATCGTGGTTGGTTTTGAATATCCAAATTAACAACAAGTTTTACAAACATTTAGTTATTACAACAATATTCGAAAATCGTGATGTGTCCAGAGATAATCAAAATTTCTACATACTTACCTACTGCTTAAAATTTATCAAGTTTTATTTAGTATTTATCAATTGCCTATGTCCCTACGCGTAATTACTTCAGGAACGATATAAACTCAGCAGGTTGTATTATAAATATTGGGATGAATGTAAGATAGATAGATCGTTAGGATTTTTTTGTTTTGAAGTCAGGACAACTCGTAGGTAAATAAACTCCTTTTAATAATTTTATACATTAGTATAAATAAAAGCTTCGATGACCGACTTGACTTTCGACCGTTTAGGCGAGGCAGGTTGGTTTCTTATTTTGTTGGATTCGTAGTAGGCCAGTTTCTGATTTGGTAGTAGACGGATATCTACTACGAACCGAAAAAATTAAAATCTTACTTAGAAAAAGACAAATATAAGAAAATAACCTAAAAAACTGACATCCTAAGAATATGACAAAATTAGAAAATGGCCTACTACGAATCCAACAAAATAAGAAACCAACCTGCCTCGCCTAAACGCTTTCGACGTGTTGTCTTTAGGATTTTATGTGTTCAGTGTCGTGTGTGCAAAATCATATTGAATGACATTAGGCTTAAGTTCTAAGTACCCGTATTCATAAGGACTAGAATAAGACAAACTTTATGTAGACATGACAAACGACTGATAATTTTCAATAAATATGAAAACTGAAAAGTATGGTCATTTCACACTTCCAGCGATGGTTCTGTGTCTTCGTCATAATGACATTGAACTAGTTATTAGTTATTTCTCGATCCTTATACTGGATCATGCTTACCTTGCGACATAATAAATCCTTTATGGGTTGTAAAGAATTCATCATTTACATTCAGAAATGGACTATAGACGAACCTATGGACTACCCTTCATAGTTTTTTAAGGTCCTGTCCTGTGTTACTCCAGTAGACGATGTAGAGTCGCACTAACATGTCGCTTCTATTTGTCTCTCATTCAGTGTCAATTAGTATGACATAAAATCCCAAATACGCGTTGAAATGAAAGTATTTTTTTTGTTACGACTTTCGTCATTTAAAACATTTCCGTATGGACTTTTATCCAATCTAATTTACCAATATCAAAGAGCCAATTACTAAAAGCACTAAAGTTATTTCATTCAAAACTGCAGCTGTAATTCGGTGTATTAAAACTAAAAGTGATATTATACTTGTAATCAAGTTTTTGGTTCATGCTCTACTTGAGCCCGTTTGTAAACTCATACGCATGTCCACTGATCGCCATCGCCGCCTTGACACGAGAATGCAATTATATGTTTACGGAACTTTGGCTCATAAGTACTAACTGTAACAGGGTTATTTGGAGAAAATGGTGTGAACACTGTGAATCAAACTTTTCGCGGTGGTGGCGCAAATTTTATAAAAGCAGCGCTTTACTGTATTACCTCGGTATTTTGTTGTAAAAGTGCGTATGGATATGTCATTATCGGAAATGTGTTTACGATTCGGTGTATTTTTAATTAGTTCGTGTTAATCAAATTAAATTTTAAGATGTCTTGTTATGTAGTATTAGGAACATTAATATTAGCATATTTAGTAAGATGTCAGCAAAACAATACGCTGATACGACCGCAAGGAGCCTTTCAGTTTAAAGATCCCATGAATACGACACGACCAATGAGGCCACGAGGGGCAATGATGGACTTGGCCATGCGAACACTATCGCCAATACGACGGGCGACAACCACGTCGTTCGATTTCTTCGGCTTTTTAAGGGATTCATATCCATTGCCTGGAGGTAAGTTAGCATTTAAGCTTCTGTTCAATGATGTTGCTCTTACATTTACAGCAGGCTACTTACATTTTGTATCTTTACATACCTTTAAACGAATGAAGCTGACTAAAACAACAACAAAAGAAGAAATATATGTTTAAGTAAATGTAAGGACATTTTCTTTAAATCGGTCACGGTTATGAAATGACATCGGTAAAATAGAGTTGCATCATAAAACCGGAGTGCCAATAAAGCGGTTTACGAAATTACGCACTCCCAACCCAACACTTAGGTCACGAACGTAGTTTTTGAACAGGTGTGGTCTCACATAGTTTGAAACTTCGTTAAACAGACTGTACATTGGTAATAAATATGTAGTTATAGGGATCTAGACTGATAGTGCAATCGACATTTTTTTATGAACTATCAGAATTAATCAGAAACGTAGAACGTTATTTTGAAGTTTATATAAAAATAGAATCAAGTGATTTCATCATATTTTATGGTCTAACAGCGTTAAATTTTTGATCTTTATGTAATGAAAAATCGTTGAAAAGCAAAAATAAGTTGAAGCATGATGTTTTCCAAATATTTCGTGAATTTTGTTAATTGGTAATGTAAAAAATATTTGTACTCAAGTAAAATATTTATGATGGATCGTGGGTCCAAGAACTTTGGGATGAAAAAATAACCTTGTCTCATGGACTGGACAATCAACTGGTAAATTAAACTTTATGCCAAGGCTATCTATATGATTTTGAATCTCTCGAAGCGATACGAGGTACTGGAGCCCTCACAAATTGACCAAGATTATTGGATGACTTGTAGTTTCGCGACACGCCCATGAGTTTTGTTCTGCTCATTACAGTACAAGAACGGTAGTTTCGTATCGACGAATTAAATTTTGCCAGAATGTAGTTTTTGGAAAATGATTTGAAAGCCAAATATGATTCAGTTTTACTGCAAAGGGACTTAAGGTTGCTATCACTGCAAGAAGATGATGAAAATAAATGTTTTTTTCAAATAGCTTTGATTTGAATAATTAGCAAGCAGCTCATTTTTTAGGGTTTCGTACTCAAAGAGTAAAACGGGTCACTATTACTAAGACTTCGCTGTCCATCCGTCCGTCCGTCCGTCCATCCGTCCATCCGTCCGTCCGTCCGTCCGTCTGTCTGTCACCAGGCTGTATCTCAAGAACCGTGATAGCTAGAGAGTTGAAATTTTCACAGATTATGTATTTCTGTTGCCGCTATAACAACAAATACTAAAAACAAAATAAAATATTTTTGTATTTTTTGTACGGAACCCTTCGTGCGCGAGTCCAACTCGCACTTCGCCGGTTTTTATTGTTTACTGGCTGCTCCCCCGAGGCAGAGCCACGGTATAAGATACAGCCAATATCCATCCCAAACGGTTATCCTATGTATACTGGTGGAAGATTTTTTGAAATCGGATGTATAGTTTCGGATATTTCCATACATACCATGTTTACCTCTTTATTATTAGTGGATAGGTAACCTCTGCACGGCTATCACAAGACGGCGCGCGAGCTCTCTCGATTTTTCTCGCACTATACGTTTCTTTCTAAGTTTTCTAATAACAGTGCGACAAAAATCGAGAGAGCTCGGGCGCTGTCTTGTGATAGCTGTGCAAGTTATGATTTCCATTATGGTAGTTAGGGTCTGGGACTTCTATGGTATGACACTGACGCTATACCATTGACGATTTCAGGTCAAACAGCCCCATGGGCCGAATACGACTACGTAGTCGTAGGCGCGGGTTCCGCTGGCTGCGCAGTAGCCTCTCGACTGACGGAGCAGCGTGACGTCACAGTCCTGGTCCTAGAGGCGGGAAGACCTGAGAACATCCTCACTGACGTGCCGGCACTCGCGCCCTACTTCCAGCGGACGGAATACGCGTGGCAGTATAGAACGGAGCCGCAAGCCGGGGTGTGTTTAGGTAGGTTCATCTTCTACGCGAAAACCACATGACTGAGGGTCTTGATCAGTAACCACCATAAGTCACTCTTCGTGATCACTAACCATTAAAGTCACTCTAAGTGATCACTGATCATCGTAAGTGCTCCCCGAGCTGGCCGATTTTGTGCGCCTGCAAATATGTGTTCTGCCTCTAAGTACTTGGTTTACGGGCGTCCCGCTCCCGCTCATGTTAATTTGTTAGTGGTTCAAAGTAACGTGACAGGATATTTTTTCCGGATGCGATGAAACCGGAGGAACATCCTCATGAATAAGCCAGCGATCTTCCATAGTTCCAGAGCCACTAGTATACAGTAGACGGCAAACTTCAACCCAGCTTCCCCCACCACGTCATCTAATGCTCAAGAAGTTTGCCGGCGGTTATACTAGTTCTACACTTCTGTCTGTCGCTTGTTTAAATCAGCGCTGCTGACGGTTTAATTGAATGAATTTCGAGAGATTTCAGATTCTTCGTGACTCCAACGCTTGCACTGAGACTGAGGCTCGATATGATCTAAATACATTTTCTTCATACATATTGTTACAGATTCTTCGATAGCACATAGAAAGGGGGGTTGGAAAGCATGAATTCCTCAGAGAAAGTAACCAAGGCGATTAGCAAGAGAAATGAGCAAGGCACTCAACTTGTGCACCTCAATAGCAGCAGCTCGTGATGTGGTGAAAGCCCAGCTCCTTTCTCCTTCTGCTATGCCTATTGCCTAGGTCTTATAAGCCTCGATCTTGGTTCAGCACAGGTTAGGGTAAAAGCACAATAGAGAAAGCGGTAAAAGTATATAGCCACGTAAGCACCGTGGTATATATGTCTCAGCGGCTGTGAGAATTCGTCAAAGAAAACATTGACACGTTTCCCCGCAGAAAGATAACTCGCACAAGACAGGGGTCCCAGAACCAGCTCCTCACACAAACCACTCGACTGACCAAGTCAAGTAAAATCATCTCTCACGTGGGGCCAAAAGTATTTAACAAACTACCAGTAAATGTAAAATGCGCGGGTAGTAACTCAACTTTTTTAAGAAAATTAAAATCGTGGCTTCTCACGCACTCTTTTTATGACATTAAAGATTTTTATGAGTTACCAGAATAAGAATGTTATATGTTAACACACTTAGTATATAAATTTAATTTAAACTAATACAATGACATGTAATATTAATAATATTATAAATAAAAGACTTATGACTTATGACTTAAGGGATGCACGCGCGACGAGAGCCATTTTCATACTACCGAACATTCTGGAAGGAGCCAGCCATTCCGAAAGGGCGAGATTCGCTTGGCATTAAAGGAGCCTTCGGTGATGGACTACTCCTAGCTCTGACAAAAGCATAGTTACTTAACCCTAAACACATATTATTTTTCATGTGTTCCAGGCATGGAAGGCCGCCGCTGCACCTGGCCACGGGGCCGTGCGGTTGGGGGCACCAGCGTGATCAACTACATGCTCTACACCCGAGGCCGGCCCGAGGACTGGGACAGAATAGCCCAGGACGGAAATTACGGGTGGTACGTATTGGTTACTTGCAAACTCGGCACGGATATCTTGTTATGAGTCTTGTTTAAAGCGTGGAAATGATTCGTATTAGTCTGTGGATAACAAAAATATAACCATAGATCTCGTACATAGATACCTTCTTTATTACTCACTCAAAAAATTACATTCTATTTCTACATCTAGGTTAGTAACTTTGACACTATACGTGTAATATCTAGTACTACCGGGTGAGCCATGAAAGTAAACAAATTAATTATCAACGTGCGTAAATATTTACTCGTAATCTTTAAGAAAACGAAGTTTATTCTATTTATGTTTCACTTTACACATCACTGCATTTGTTTACCGCTTTTCATTTTTAAATAAAGTGACACTAAACGAGCCTTTAATAATATAATCAGTCTTATCTATTATTGTGTAGGTCATACGAAGACGTGCTGCCATATTACATTAAACTGGAAAGGTCAAACCTCATGGAAAACAATGAAAATCCCTATAAAGGTCACAGCGGAAAAGTTTCAATTCAAAACCCGCCGTTTAGGTACGTATTCACATCTGCTTCCGAAAATAGATGCTTTCAAAGTGATCCCAGACGCTGCAAATGATAAATTTTCTATTTCCAGAACTAGATTAGTACAAGCTTTTTTGGCAGCTGGGAGAATTCTCGGAGATCCTACGGTCGACTATAACGATCCTGACAAAGTCGGCCTGGGATACGCACAGATCACGAACTCGCAGGGCCATCGGCACAGCGCCGCGAAGGCTTATTTACATCCCCATAAAAACCGGAAAAACCTGCACATTTTGCCAGAAACCAGAGCCACTAAAATCGTAATCGATAAAACGACCAAAACCGCTACTGGTGTGGAATTCGTGCGAAACGGTATGAGATATACGGTAAAGGCGAGGAGAGAGGTCATTTTATCAGCGGGGCCCATAGAATCGCCTAAACTTCTCATGCTGTCGGGCATCGGTCCAGAGGACCACCTGAAAAGATTCAACATTTCAGTCATTCAAAACTTAAGCGTCGGCAGGACTTTGTACGATCACATTTCATTCGACGGTGTCGTATTTACATTAAATGCGACGAATATCAGTTTAATCGAGTCAAGGGAGGCGAATTTGCCGAATATTTTAAGGTGGATTAATTTTGGCGATGGACCTATTGCTTCGCCTGGTGGAGTAGAAGGTCTCGGGTACATTAAGACTGAGATCCCGTACGAGGCAGACGTGCGAGTAGACTTGGAAATTATGTCCATTGGAGGTTCCATTGTCTCCGATGGCGGAGGCGCAATTCGGAGAGGCATGAGGATACGAGACGACGTTTTCAACCCTGCGTACGGAGGCATTATTAACAGAGAAACCTGGAGCGGCTTCCCGCTACTCCTGTATCCAAAATCCAGAGGCTATTTAGAACTAAGGGACAAGAATCCGTTCAGTCCCCCTAAAATCGTAAATAACTATCTAACACATCCAAGAGACGTAGCGACAATGCTAGCCGGAATACGGTATGTCATCAAAATGGGTAACTCGCCGCCATTTCAAAAATACGGAGCAAAATTAGTCCAGCCAGACTTTCCGGAATGCAGAAATCGGACGTTCAACACAGACGATTTCTGGGAATGCGCCTTGCGACAGATCACTCAGACGGAGCACCACCAAATAGCGACGTGCAAGATGGGTCCAGTCTCCGATCCGGACGCAGTCGTAGACAACGAACTGAAGGTGTACGGGATAGAAAAACTGCGGGTCATCGACAGCAGCATAATTCCTCGACATACAACTGCACATACAAATGGGCCCGCTATGATGATCGGAGAAAAAGGCGCGGATCTTCTTAAACGAGCTTGGAAATGGCAGTCGGCCGGCTACCAACAAAGTGTACCACAATATTATAGCGAAAACGAGTTCTATAGCCTTGAGCATTAACTGTTATAATGTAATTATTAAATATTATAATTTCTAAGAGTATAATCTATTTATTTTCTCTCTTAAGTGGGACTGGGCCGGCCACGTCAGTCGCATTCGCATGCATCCAGATAGGTGACGGGCGACGCAGACGGGGCAAGCCTAGACGCAGCTGACGGGATGATTTAGGCTAGGAAAAAAAAAGAAACAATAACTGGGTGCCTTAACTAAAGCTGGTTGAATTTGATATCGGCTTGTTCGATGTTCATACCTTGAACTTGGCCAATAGTTCGAAAACCTATAATTCCAAGTACCTACTCACTCTTACGTTCCATTTACTAACCTGGTGGCACGTAAAAAGCGCGCCGGATGCCATATATACTATATACTACGTATTTTTGACAATTTCCGTTAATTGCAAAACTATGCCCTTTAGATCAAATAAATAAAAAATAAAAATAATTGTCCAAGACAGTAGTAGCTTAACTGTTACTGTTATCAAGATATTCACTGTTTAATTTAGTCAGTTTTGCAGATTTAACCAGTGTAAATGTAAACTGTGACGTCATAACAGCTTTTTAAATTTTGTAAGGTTCCTATACACTACAAGGAGGTTTACAAAGTATTTCGTTCGATAATATTACAATTTTTTTACATACATATTTTTAGGGTTCCGTACTCAAAGAGTAAAACGGGACCCTATTACTAAGACTCCGCTATCCGTCCGTCCGTCCGTCTGTCTGTCACCAGCCCCCCTATTCTGTAACTTGTTTTAAGATCACCTCAACGCTCACCCACAAATATACCTTGACACCGCGATGCGTAGTAATTAAGCGTAGGTAGAGGTCTAGTTTCGTAACGGGTGACCGGCGGGGTGAGCCGCATTAACGCGTAGCGAATAACAGCCCAGGATGTATCTCACTGATACCGTGATAGAGCAGCTGAAATTTTCACAGATGATGTATTTCTGTTGCCGCTATAACAACAAATACTAAAAACACAGAATAAAATAGTTTTTTTATAGAAAATAGTACGGAACCCTTCGTGCGCAAATCCGACTCGCACTTTGCCGGTTTTTTTTATTTCATGTGTTTTAAGACTTTCAACACCGTTCTAGAATAAGACAACAACCGTTAATGCTGCTACATTCAATTATTTTGTACAAAAATAGTTTTTTTTTTTTTACTTACTTTGCAATATGCCGATATATCCCCGGGAACACCGTGTAAAGTGTATGACCGCCAGCGTTTTTTTTACGTGCATTAAAGTCTACTTATCTACCGTTTATTTTTTCACCAGTTTACCAAGGATAGTAAAACATTAGAAACTAGTGGCTCTGTGAGCTGTAAAACTCGCAAGCCTGCCTTTTTTAGGGTTCCGTAGCCAAATGGCAAAAAACGGAACCCTTATAGATTCGTCATGTCTGTCTGTCTGTCCGTCCGTATGTCACAGCCACTTTTTTCCGAAACTATAAGAGCTATACTGTTGAAACTTGGTAAGTAGGTGTATTCTGTGAACCGCATTAAGATTTTCACACAAAAATAGAAAAAAAAAACATTAAGTAATATAAGAAAGAGTATTTTGATCCTTAATAGGAATGGGATCGAATGGCATTAAAAAAGTGCACTTCGGGATTCCCATACTAACTGTATGGAAAAAGTTTTCTTTGATTTCTGGACGTTCTAGTCGTCAAACCTTAGTCGGTCCCGAAGAGTATTTTGATCCTTAATAGGAATGGGATCGAATGGCATTAAAAAAAATTCGTCAAAAGTGATGATTTTCTCGCTGACTGTACCTTTTTTCAAAAATCTGTGAATGTAGATTGTCATCACTTAAAAAGTTAGGAATGAAATCCTAAATGCCATTTTTCTATTCTGATCTAGTAGCTGCCATTACTGCCCCGTTTTAACTTTCCACCCTGTATATTATGTAGGTTACCTACTAGATCTTCAAATTAAATACCTTTCTATACGGGGTGGGCCCTGTAACAGGAGCAAATATTCAAAAGGGCGCTTCCTTATAGAGCATCTGCAGTAACCCCTTGTGCCCCATTTATTTATTTATTTTTTAATTCGGAGAAATTTTGAATTAAAGTCATGACCTCCAAGTAATGTATCTTGGAACCACGAGATCATAGCAAAGCAGTCAATGCAGATTTTGAGGTAAGATCATGTAATGAATGACTCATAATAGTTTTGGAATTTTTGAAGTGGATACTTCTTTGCTCGCGTTCTTGTCTGACTTCCGGAATAACTTTTTGTAGAGAAGCCTAATCTGATTTCAAATAATTGTTTGTTACATGTTTTAATCCTTCTTTATTTGCCATTAGTTGTTAATCACAAAATGTTATTTAGTTTATGTGGCGGACATGAAAATAATGCTGAAATGACCGCCATTTTCAATGTATCGCGAGTCAAATGAGCTACGTCACGTGATACATTTTTTAGGCTGTTAAGTTTTTTTTTGACGTGCATTTTAATATAAAATATTATAACAAGTATATATATATATAATACATATTACCAAAGAACTATGATCCAATTCATGACGACTGAGCAACTCGACCAGTGATAAATACAATTACAAACAGAAAGATAATCTCCAAAAACCGGTGATAAAATAAAAATAACATAACCTGCTGTATCTGCATCTACAGATCCTCTCGCGAGGCCGTGAGGCCATTGAACGCCGAAAAATTATCGCTGTCTCGCGGATCCAACAGGTTTGAGAACCCTCACTAATAAGAGGCGGTGATGCAAAAAAACCCGGACATGACAATATTGTTACATGGCTTTTCTAAAGCCTGCTATACATATTGGTCGAGCTTAGGCCAACGCGAGCGTAGGCAAATTAATACAAGGCAAGTGCTATGCCTACACGTTCGGCAAGTTTATCGAAAACCAATGCAAATGGCCAATATAGACGAATTTTCAAGAGGTGTCCACACGTTGGTCTCCGTCAGTTTGTATTGTGAACAAGATGGATGACGACGTAGAAATTATTGCAGCTGCTGCTATTTATTTAATGAGCGCTTATAATTATTATGTCAGTGTATACCGCACTAAAGTTGTAAAAAAGAAAAGACGAAAAAGAAGGTGGTGGATGTTGAGTATTCACAGAAATAGAAAAATCAATGATCTTTGTGTTTAGGGTTCCAGATAACTTCTTCATTCTGGTAAAACTCCAAAAATTTGAAAACATCATCATTTGTTGAGAGTGACATTTTGTACGCGTACCCACGAGTTCACGCGACCGACGCCCGACGCCAACCGCGTAATGGCGCGCTGACAAACATGTGGACACTATTGGCCGAGTGCGCGCGAGCGCCTTTGATTTGTGCACAAAAACCGACACCGATCCGAAGTGAGGCAAGTGATCGCGAGCGACGGCTAGCGAAGACAAGTTGCACCAAATGAGCTCTATACACGTTGGCGCTCGCGTTCACTCGGCCAACTAGGCGAGCGATATCGAGCGGTGGCAAGGCAAGGCAAATAGGCTGCCTACACGTTGGCGTTGGTCATCGCTCGGCAACGCTCGGCCAACATGTATAGCAGGCTTAACAGTATATAGTATATCGCTCTCGAAACACTGGTAATAATAAGATCAGAGAGATTTGCAAAAGGATGTAATTTAGTATCTGAAAAAAAAACTAAGGATTTATTAGGAGACAATCTTACATAAATCGAACTAGCCCCATAGTACCATTAAGGCTTGTGTTATGGGTACTAGACGGCGATAAATTAAATACATAGAAAACATTCAAGACTCAGTCATAAATATTCGTACTCATCACAAACATTCTAGTTTGCCCTTACCGGGATTCGAACCCACGACCGTCACCTTCGTAGGCCACCCATTAGGCTATACCGGTAAAATTTAATACTTAAGGCAAGAAAGGAGCCTAAGAAAAGCTTAAATGATAAAAAATTGTCTGTTTTGCCCGTAGGTTGACTGACAGAGAATTCTTAATAGCATTAAGTCACTCTCTTATAAATAAGATTTTCCTCTCTATACAGATTAAATATATAAATAACAAATTAAATAGACTCAAGTCTTTATTATTATTTTAGGTGTCTAATGCAATGCCTATGCAATTACGCATGTATAATAGAATACTTATGCATACCTAATACAAGGGCTACAAGGGCTACAAGTGTGATAAACTGATAAAGAATAAAGATCACGTTTTAAAAACCATCCAGTACCTCTACCTACACAGCTTTAATTCATTGTAAACAATACATTAAATTATACCTCTATTAATATATACATGTTTGTCAGAACTACAAAGTAAGTTCTAAGTTTTAACATAGGATGGGTACGGTAGATACTAATCTACTCGTAGTACTTAGACTTAAAGAAAGACAATCAATCAAACGAGTATAACTCTGAAACGCTACTTTAAAATCATTAATAATATAAAATACGCGTAAACACTAAACATATATTGCCTCCTACAAAAATGCAAGGGCTAATTAAACAAAACAATCACGTGTGGATATGAATATCTAAACAAATGATTGTCATCAACGTGTTAACCAGTCAAACACGCTGAAGTCTAATCCGATCGGAACCAACATCCTACCTGATCAAACAGTCGCAGTTTAGAACCCACGGCAGAAGCATGGCTGCCTTGAGACATATAATACTTACTTTACTCGCCGTTATACCGTTCATCAACAGTGATGTCGAAGTGTATGATTACGCGATGCCGGTAGCGTGTGATTTTTGCGGGCCTAGGGAGAAAAGGGATGTAGAGCCTCGTTTCAGAAGCAGGGTGGTGGAGGCGATGCTTAACACTACCATGTTCCGGCTTAATCGTGATGAACCTGATGTACTCGGGATTTTAAGGGACAACTATGAACTTCCTAAAGGTAATTATGGTTTTAGTTATACTTTGAGGAAAAATCCTATTTTTACCCTACGACATAGAATAAAAAATGTGTAACGTAGTTATTATTTTATAAAAGCTGCATGTAGGTAGTGCGTACATGTACTATCTCACTATGTATTTATGTTTATTTCTCTCTCGCCTTTCACAATTAATTATATAGTTGTGTTATTATAATTCTATGACGTTTCCGTGAGTCACCAACGGTGCTGGCTGAAAATCAGCGCTGTAGGTGTCTGACTGACACCTCAGCATAATGCTGAGCCAGTGTCCGGTTCACTGCCGCAGAGACACACTTGTTACATGCTTTTTATTGTTATTTTTATTTATTTTTGCTTAATATGTGTGTCCTGTGTGTTAGTGAATAAATGTATCTTTCTTTCTTTCTTTCTTTTCTTTATAATACATAGTACAATCGAGTTCCAAATTATGTGTACGTCGGTCAAAGTGATCCAAAATATGTGAATACGACTTTATTTTTAAGGGCATACGTTTGCTTAGACATTTTTGAACCTTTGGAAACGTACATATATTTATGAACTCGACTGTACTACTTACTTAGTGCATGGGTCGGCAAACCGCGGCTCGGGAGCCGCATGCGGCTCTTTGAAGGGTCATTCGAGGCTCTTCGAGTACCCCTTAATAAGGATAGGTTCAAGAAAATTTGAGATCGTACAGTCGCCATCACATACATCGGTACACTATAGGTGTTCAAAAATATCGGCACATGCACCCTAATGCCTTGAAAATAGAGGTGTGTTCCGATGTTTGTGACATGCTTGTTTGCTCCGATGTATGTGATGGCGACTGAACATAGCGTAAATGTCTCTTTACGGTTCTTAAAATATATATTTTTGACTGAAATTGGCTTTGGTTAGAAAGTTTGCCGACCCCTGACGTAGTTGCCTCCGACGCAAACTAGGGGTTATAAGTTTAACATGCGTATCTGTGTATGTATCTATCTCTGGCATCGTAGCATCCGTAGCTCACAAACTGATGAACCGAAGTGAATGCTGTTTTTTTACAAGCTTTTATTTAGCTCACCCCGTTTGTTTTCTTGGGTCAAATTTAGTAATTCAAATTTCACCCTCTTCCTGTCAACCGATAGATCTGAAATTTTGCATGCATATGTATATTGCATGACAATGCAATATTATGATGACTTGGAGCTGATCTGATGCTGGGGCTGGAAGGTGGCCATAGGAACTCCGCAATAAAACGACACAACCCCATCGAGTTCGGGCTCGTTAGAATCGTCTTAATGAGTAGTTGGTGATGGTCTGCAGAAAAGTACAGTCGGCAATAAAAGCTTGTACCAAAAATGAATTTTTTGACAGAAACTCATTCAATCGAAAGTTTTGTCTCTCGAGACAGTCGAGATGGTTCTAGCTATGTTTGTTGTATCAGGGGTGTTTTAACATTTTACAGGCTTTATACACTGTTCGTGTGTAAGTATATATTCTAAGTAAGTTTAAACCATTTTGAACCCCGTGCCTTGCATCCGATTAACCTGAAATTTATACTTATGTTTATGTAAGTTCGGTGACAATAAAACAATATGGCACCACCGAGATGATCTGATGGTGGAGACGGAATAGACCATAGCAATTCCAAAACTACACAAGATAAACCTATCGTGCTTGGGGTCATTGGAACCCTATTAAATAACTTTTTTTTTACCTATTGTATACCTAGTAGTTAATGGTTGTGGAATTTTAACATTGGTATTGTCAGTCGTACTTAATTCGTAACCAAGAATAATTGTCTTACTTCACATACAACTCACAAGACAATGCGATATTGTACCTATATCATATTATAGCCTAAACTCTTGCTATTCTGTAACTTGTTCTATTTTAACCACGCCTCACCCGTCACCCACTATGAAAAAAATATATCTTGACGCCGGGATTCGTAGTAATCGTAGTAAATAAGCGTGGGCTTAGTTCCGTTAGGCGTACCGGGTGATGTGAGGCGAATGAGCGAGTTCTGAATAACGATATCGGTATAATCGCGTCCTGTGTCATTAAAATTATTTAAAATTAACACGTGTAAACACTAAAATGTAATATAGTTAATGCCCACCAGTTTCATCATCCTTTTCAGGCTTCAAAGGCCCGCTAGCGGAGTACGACTTCATCATCGTCGGCGCCGGTTCCGCTGGCAGCGTGCTGGCCTCACGGCTGAGCCAGGGCAAGCGGGCCTCCGTGCTGGTACTGGAGGCTGGACGGGGCGAAAGCTGGTTCACCGAAGTGCCCATACTGGCGCCACTGTTCCAGCAGACGGACTACGTGTGGCCGTATCTTATGGAGCATCAGCCAGGAGTTTGCATGGGTATGTTTTATACTCATACTGCAGTCAGTCAGCTTGTAACATTCTGGAGGAGTATTTCACCATGGTTAGCCAAACTGGGGAGGCCTTACGCTCATTATACTAGCCGAATTTCTCATCCTTGTGTTGATGCGGCTGAGTGACGGTCTGAAGGTATCTGTGCTGCTTCTGGAAGCCGGACGAGCCCAGAGCTACTTCTGTAAAGTATATTAGGCACTTCAGTGAAGCTCTTGTCTCTGCTCCAATAGTCTCTTATGGAGAACTAACGCTCATATTCACTATACTAGCTTCCAGCATAATATAATAGATTTATTAATTATTTTCTTTCTATAGCACAAAGCATAGAACCTTGGTTGGCCTACCAGGGGACGCCTCCCTAGAGAGATATATCAGTTCAACTATGAGTCTATGACTGTGTGGGACTGGTTACACTGACTTCGGTAGAAACGTGCTTAGACATTATTTCCATCTTATTCCCTATTCTTTTTAAATATCTGGAGGGCAAGATCGAAGGAAAGAGAGGCAGAGGAAAAAGAGGCTGCTGGTAGAGGACAAAAATCAGTAGCGGTTACTCCACCGACAAGAGCCTACTTCAATAATGATGATGATTCCATATACAGGCCGTATTATTCCAACGGGGCAGTGAGGGAAAATACGAATCTACAAGAAATCCGCCATTTTCGTGTGATTGTAGGTACAGGGTTTAATATAAATAATTGTTCCTTACATCAAGCACTATTAATTTACGGAAAAAAAGCGAACTCGGATTTTTAGACAGATTTTATTTTTTCCAAAATCGGCCTCGTGAATTCGTGACTCCTAAGAGTCCTAAGTGCAAATTTCCGTATCCCTTGTAGTTTCGAACTTTCCCTCACTGCCCCATTTAAATAAAACACCCTGTATATCCCGCCTTAAGAACAAAAATAGACTTGATATGAATTTTTAATTAGTGACCTGATCAATATTTATTTTACAAGGCTATACTAGCCTGTCTTTATAACCGACTTCAAAAAAAGGAAGATGTTCTCAATTGGACTGTATGTTGTGTTTGTTACGCGATAACTCGGTAATTCATGAACCGATTAGAAAAATTATCTTATCCTATTTTGTTCAGCCCAAACAGTTTAAGACCGAGTCTCGGGTAATCAAGTTTTTGGAGAGGTCACGGTGTCCGGACCCGGATTATCGTTATCACTAATTCAAGCCGCTAATTCATAATGTTGATTTTTGGAGCGCTAAAGTTGGTTTTTGAAGGCACTCAAATGGGCCGGGGAAAAAAATCTGTCTTAAATATATTATTATCTGATCGTTTGAATTTCTAGTAGGACACTAAACACAAATTAATTCTTAAAATTGGCTGTTTTAAACATTTGCAACTGCTTCAAAACTGCAAGTGGTAATGTTGCGGTGCTTTCGAACATAGATTGGTTATGCACTGGAATGGAACGAAAAAAACAATCCAGTTTGACAGTATGATTTGTTACTCAAATGTCGTATGTTGGTCCGTTGTCTTCACCTTCGCCTATCCACCTGGGCGGCCCAGGCTCCCAGGGAGGTTGTGACCAGAATTTGTTACTGGCCACTTGGCTGACCAAACTAGGCAAAAAAAAGCGGCCAAGTGCGAGTCGGACTCGCACATGAAGGGTTCCATACAATAAATTACTGTTTACGATTTATGACGGATTAAAAAATAAACTACTTACTAGATCTCGTTCAAACCAATTTTCGGTGGAAGTTTGCATGGTAATGTACATCATATATTTTTTTTTAGTTTTATCATTCTCTTATTTTAGAAGTTACAGGGGGGGGGGGGGGGGGGGGACACATTTTACCACTTTGGAAGTGTCTCTCGCGCAAACTATTCAGTTTAGAAAAAATATATATTAGAAACCTTAATATAATTTTTGAAGACCTATCCATAGATACACCACAAGTATGGGTTTGATGAAAAAAAAAATTTGAGTTTCAGTTCTGTGTATGGGGACCCCTAAAACTTAATGTTTTTTTTTCCATTTTTGTGTGAAAATCTTAATGCGGTTCACAGAATACATCTACTTACCAAGTTTCAACAGTATAGCTCTTATAGTTTCGGAAAAAAGTGGCTGTGACATACGGACGGACAGACAGACAGACAGACATGACGAATCTATAAGGGTTCCGTTTTTTGCCATTTGGCTACGGAACCCTAAAAACGCATTCACGCAGCATATCGAGCTAACATAAGTCCATGGTCTCCGGTTAATGCCGCACGCCACTTACAGCGTCATGTTCTATAGAAATCTAGCTGCACTTTCATATACCTTAATGCTGATCGCGGCTTACGGCGTCGACCGGAGGCCAAGGCTTTACAGAATATTTTGACCCTGTACGCAACAGACGGCGTCAATGGGAAACTAACGCCTAAAGGTTCTAATCCCATATCGCGAACACCAAGCGCGATTGAAACAGGTATGATGTAATAATCTAAATCAAGCCTGATTCCACACATAGGCAATTTAATGAAGGCCAATAGCAATGTAATTATTAGTGTGCGGAGTATCGGTGGCAAATTTCACACCGAGAGTATAGGAGTCGTTTTTATGATAAACTTTTTAAGATTGAATGAATAAAGGTTCTAATCCCATATCGCGAACACCAAGCGCGATTGAAACAGGTATGATGTAATAATCTAAATCAAGCCCGATTCCACACATAGGCAATTTAATGAAGGCCAATAGCAATGTAATTATTAGTGTGCGGAGTATCGGTGGCAAATTTCACACAGAGAGTATAGGAGTCGTTTTTATGATAAACTTTTTTATGATTGAATGAATAAAGGTTCTAATCCCATATCGCGAACACCAAGCGCGATTGAAACCGGTATGATGTAATAATCTAAATCAAGCCCGATTCCACACATAGGCAATTTAATGAAGGCCAATAGCAATGTAATTATTAGTGTGCGGAGTATCGGTGGCAAATTTCACACCGAGAGTATAGGAGTCGTTTTTATGATAATCTTTTTAAGATTGAATGAATAAATTATTCATTTACCTAACGTACTCAGTATGACATTAATTAGGTACTCGTAAATTTCAAGCACTTAAAACTATTTATTTTCACAAAACGATTACAGGAACACCCAAATGTTATGTCGTAAATGTTTTGGGTTGTTTTTATAGACTAGTCCTAAAAAGACAAGTTTTTATAGACATGCTACCATGACATCGGTAGATGTAGAGCGATCATTTTCCACTCATAAATGGATATTTAATAAATTAAGAAACCGATTTACTCCGAAAAACCAGGAACAAGTGGCCATAGTCCATTCATTTTATAACATGGATACGCAGTTAACTGAAGACAGTGAGGAGGACCTTGAACACTTACTTCCAGTCACCAATTGTTATGTAGTTCAATGGACTAGAAAATAATATGCAGGTATGGCAGGTATTACTTCTTAGTCTAATAATTGAATAAAAAATGTGACTAATATTTTGATTAAAAAAAACATATTACCATTTCACAAACCTTGGTATAGGTAATGCTCGCAAGATGATTTATAGGAAGTATTATGCAAAATTAATCATTTAATAGTTATTCGTTTAATCATAAAAATACTTAGGCGACTCCATTTCCCTCTGTGTGAAATCTGCCACCGATACTCCGCACACTAGTTATTTATAAACATATAAACGTATGTAGATCAAGTCAAAGAAACAATTGCGTATGGAATATTCATTTAGAAGAAAACAAAAATTAATACCGATAAAAATTACAAAATGAATCAGCAGATAACGTTTTAATAACAACCTATCTGTAGTACGACGTATGAAATAAGTACCTGACCCCATTTATCGTTTCCCGAATCTATACCTACTATCAGAACGAAAAACACACACATCGAAACACAAAATAACCAATAGTTTTCTTAATTCCAGGATTCAAAGGAGGCCGATGCTTCTGGCCTCGCGGCAAGGCGGTGGGCGGCTCAAGCGTCGTCAACTACATGATCTACACTCGTGGACTCAAGGCGGACTGGGACCGGATCGCGGCGGACGGGAACTATGGATGGTAAGAGTTGACCCATCGATAATTCAGAACATTCCAGGGTTCTCTTGCAGCCGGTGCTTCTGGCCTCGCGGCAAGGCGGTGGGCGGCTCAAGTGTCGTCAACTACATGATCTACACTCGCGGACTCAAGGCGGACTGGGACCGTATCGCGGCGGACGGGAACTATATGGATGGCAAGAGTTGACCCATAGATAATTCAGAACATTCCAGGGTTCTCTTGCAGCCGGTGCTTCTGGCCTCGCGGCAAGGCGGTGGGCGGCTCAAGTGTCGTCAACTACATGATCTACACTCGCGGACTCAAGGCGGACTGGGACCGTATCGCGGCGGACGGGAACTATGGATGGTAAGAGTTGACCCATAGATAATTCAGAACATTCCAGGGTTCTCTTGCAGCCGGTGCTTCTGGCCTCGCGGCAAGGCGGTGGGCGGCTCAAGTGTCGTCAACTACATGATCTACACTCGCGGACTCAAGGCGGACTGGGACCGTATCGCGGCGGACGGGAACTATGGATGGTAAGAGTTGACCCATCGCGAATTCAGAACATACCAGGGTTCTCTTGAGGCCAGTGCTTCTGGCCCCGCGGTAAGGCGGTGGGCGGCAGAAGCGTCATTAAATAACTACTTGATATACACTCGAGGACTCGAGGCGGACTGGGACCGGATCGCGGCGGACGAGAACTATTCCTAAGAGACATCCACACTCCATCGAGGATTTAGTAAATTCCAGGGTCCCCTTCAGGTCGGTGCTACTGGCCTCGCGGTAAGGCGGTGGGCGGCACCAGCGTCGCCAAACATGATCTACACTATTGGACCCAAAGCCGACTGTCAGTAGACTGATAAATGGTAAGTAGACACACTGTATCATATCATAGACGACGGTCAGTATCAGTCCACGAGAGTTCAGTGCTTCTGGTTCTGGCCTCGCGGGAATCACAACCACACGCGATTCAAAATATCAAAAAAGACCGAGCAAGACAGATATGTTTGTTTAATTAACGATATTATTATTATACCAAGGAATACACCAATGATTATCAAAGATAACTTTGATACCGATATACATAGATATGTGGTGGATCAAGCTGCCTCGTGGAAAGACAGTCGCGTCAAGCTGGTCATACATTCAAAGCTGCTAGGAATTCAGATGTACTATTTGAGTAATGATTGCAAGGATACAAGTAAAACAGCAGTGGTATTCTAACTAAGATTATAAACTAGGATATAAACAATGACAATCAATGTCATTTTGTTTCCGAAAGATAAGATATTTGTACAACAATGTTATCTCTCATGTTTATTTATAGGATTATGACGAGTAATGTATATAAAGAATGTTTTTATACAGATAAGGTATCAGTGCCCGATAGTACCTAGTCGCATCTGCGAAATATGTAGTCATTTGAAATAGTACTAGCCTGATTGTTTTCTAACTTGCATTTAACCGCAGTAGTTTTTGACACAGTTAAGGCTTATTTAGTCCGATTAAAACATTGTTGACCCCATTAAACTCGGTTAGTACAGAAACAAAGTCAGGAAGACATAATAATGCATAGTAATATTTTTGTTTTAGTTTCGAACAACATCATGCTCCTAGCGTTATTCCCGGTTGTGCCCCTAAAGGAGCCCGGAGTCCGCTTTGACACCTAATCCCAAGATTTGGCATAGGCGCTACTGCCATCTGACCTTCCAACCCAGAGGGAAAACTAGACCTTATTATAGTTTCGAACAACATATTAACTATTAATTCTCCATACAAACGTAGTTACGCTCTCATTTTAAAACGACTGGCTAGTTTGCTCTGAAACTTTGTACTTAGAATAAGTTAAGTACCATCCAGGTCTGTAATTAGTTTATGTAGCTTCAGATACCATAGTAAAAAAATACAGCAAATTTAAGTTTTTTATACAAATCTTGTTTTGCTGTATTTCGTTTGTTTTATAAACTGGAGCCATATAATAGTACATTATGATACAAGTGTGCTAAGTTGGTCATCACACTCGAGTCGGTTTTTAAGCCTGAGCCGAAGGCGAAGGCTTAATGGAGACGAGAAGTGTAATGACCAATGCTCACGTGTTTCATACGACGTTTTTCAACACATTTGCGAGGAAAAAAATAAAAAAATGAAAATGTTAAAAGATATGTAATGAAAAGGCACTAGTGCGATAATGTAATGTAAAAGTCACGGCATGGGTAATATTCTGCATTATTTTGCTAATATTTAAAAAGATATGTAATGAAAAGGCACTAGTGCGATAATGTAATGTAAAAGGCACGGCATGGGTAATATTTTGCATTATCAGTGTAAATACGCTGTAATAAGACCTACTTTACGAGCAGGTGTGTTGAAAATGAATTACCTAAATATACCTCATGTCATTGTATATGCAAAGTTTCGTTACATTACAATCCAACACGTAGTTTTAAAATGAGAACTAAACTCCCGTTTGTATGGGAAGGTGAAATTCGGCCGAGCTTACTGCGGACTCTGAAGGCGGATTTACATATTGTTAAGGGGATGCCTCGATTATTGTAAGCCTGTTAGAGACACGTGTATGTTTTCCGCGTACGAGAAAACGAGATGCAACACGCTACGGGAATTGCTGTTTTGACAATTTGGGAAGTAGGTAACCTATATATTTGCTAGTATTCGATTTTAGATGAGGTATAATACCGTCATTATTACTTTATGTCGTTCTTGCACCTGGATTAAAGATTAGGTACCTGAAACCAAAAATACTATATCAGTATACGACCAAACAAAAAAAACTCATTACTTAGTCCATAAAACGATATTTTAAGAGAACAAAAACTTACGCTTACCAGAAAGAAACACGTAAAATATAAATGTTAACTAATAGCCATTTGGTGAGGAATATAATTTCGTCAGATATTTAATATACAATTATATAAAAAAATTAACGGAATTCCAGCCAAATAATGACAAACAGCTCCGTATGTATAATAGTTTTTGAAATATGATTCTTTCAGAAATGTTAAAATGTTGAGTTCTGCTTATGTTTTCAGCCAAATATCGGCATAACCGCCTCATGCTTAGAGAAATAAGTTTCCGTCAAAAATATAATTTTTGATACAAGCTTTTATTGCCGACTGTACTTTTCTGTATACCATCATTAAGTGTTTCATCAGTAAATGAATTTCCATAGCCACCTGTCTCTATCACTATAATACTACGAGTACTACTACGCACTACTACGCAAGTATTATGTATTACGATTACAAGAGAACTATAGGGGTTACTGACGTTTTTAGGATTTTACTGGCCCACAGGTGCCTTCTAAAGAATCCAAAGTAACGATGCGTATAGATAGACGAAGGAACACGTATTTGTCGTATTCACATACACCCCGTATGTGAATACGACAAAAAATGTTCCTCGTTGTCATTGTCCGTCCTTATTGTACAAAGAAAAACATCTACAGTTGAAAAAAAAACAAAATATGCATGTACTAAGGAACACTTGTCCCGATCTCTCAATCATCTCTTCCAGCTAGCCTGCAGTTAAACATACAACTAACTTATATTGTGAAAAATGTTAAGTGATTCTGATATATATGTCAAGATTGTATCTACGAGGGGCGGCTGATAAGTTCTAAGCCTAAGGCATAAAATGAAAGAAACGTTGAAGTTCAAAGTATAGTACATATTCAATTACATTCTGGGGAATTTAACAGTTACCACCACATTAATATAATACCATTATATTATTATAAACAGGCAAGAAAAGGTCACCATGTCTGCCAAATTCGGGTATTTCGGCATTTTTCAATTCCGCTCATAAAGGTAACCTCTTGTTAGAAAGAGAATATCCCCTACAGTAAAATTTGAAGAGTTGATTCATATTCTGCAGTCTACCATCTTTTTGGTGCTAAAGAGTAATCTACTTCTGGCTGCTGCACTGCTTATTCTAATAGCCTCGCAGCAACATACAGTTTCTTACCCACGATGGTATTAATATAAGTTTGTAAAGAACTGTATCCATGCCATACGAATAAATAAATAACCATCTTTGTGCACGATATTTTAAAAGTATAAGTCCGCTTTATTTAAAAAGGACATTAGCGCCATAATGTCAATCCCCGCTCAGGGCGATCTCTGGTGGTGGTGTCAGGGAAAATGTAAAAAAAATAAAAATATATGTTCAGTCTTATAAAAATCTAAGAATGTAACAGGTAGCAAAAATGCTAAAAATTCGTAAGAAATGGACAAAATAAACTTTACACGGATATAGAACGTAATAAACTTCCTTGAACTGTGTGCTACACAAATGGCCAGGGCGCTCTATAAAGAATCTTGACTATAAAGTTGGGACATTCATTACTAAATTAGGCAATAGCAATTCTAATGAAGTTTTCTATTATATCGTATCCGTAGATTTAATTTACGCATGCCAGTATGACCCGATTATAAAAAAAATCTACATGCTGCGATTAAAAAAAAATTAAATGTCTACCGAAGAATTCCAATAATAAAAGTCGTCTAAAAGAGTTCTATAATCGTGTCTTCGTTCCATGAAGGTATTTTAGTAAACATATACTTGTCAATAGGGGCGACAGGGAATTGTCATTATTGCACAAAGTTGTTGAGGCCAGTACGCAAAGCCAGTTTTCAGGAACGACGTGGTAAACTCGTATCCAAAGTGATATTTTCATAGGACACCACGTCTGTTCACTTGTCATGAGTTGCCAGGCAGATCATCAAATAGACTTGATGCGCTAATATTAATCGCCTACCCGACCATAGGGACCTGGTTTCGGGTAACACTATTCGGTTAACTAATTTGAAAAACGAGTTAAGCTTCCAAAGATAAGACGAAAAAAAAAGCTGACATAGTAGTTTTGAAGGGCTATTTTAAGGGCAAAACTAAAAAAAATTTTTTTGGGGATATGAAGTACTATATGCTTGATGTGTTAAGTGTATTTTACTCGAGGATAGATATATATTTTAATCAAAATTTTTGGTTTAGACCTTTCTTTCAATTTATGTCTTAGGCTTAGAACTTATCAGACGCCCCTCGTATCTAGTGGAAATCCGAGAACTCTGCCTAATCGTGTTTGTATGTTTTATTTCAGGTCATATGACGACGTGCTGCCCTACTACATGAAGTCGGAAAGGGCTAACCTGCGGGGTCTGAAGGATTCGCCCTGGCACGGGAAGGACGGAGAACTAGCTGTAGAGGACGTACCGTTTAGGTACAAACAGTAACACACTTATTAACTGACCATCTGTCAACCTTATTCGCATAGCTATAAGGGGCCTTGTCCATACATTTTTGACCCCCCCCCCCCCCCCTATGTTCATCCTGTTAATCCCTTGAATAGGCCCCGCCTAGTACAATTACTACCGTCATCCAAAGGTCAGACCCCCCCTCCTTATTTAGAAATGACGTAATATATGGACAGCCCCTAAGGTTGACAGATGGTCAGTTAAGTGCGTGTTCGATGGTACACATTTTTGCTTTTGATAGCTATGACTCTCTTTATAGTAATTAAAATTTAAACACGCCACTTTCAATTCGCATAGGCTATAAGGGCTTGTCCATATATTCCGTCATCGATTTTTAACCCCTCCCCTTATGATCATCCTCTTAATAGGCTTGTTGCGTGGTGTTAAAATTGATACTGTCGTGTTGCTAAATGGATAGTAAATCATCAAAAGATTGTAATAAAGTATAAATTACAAAATATAATTCAAATCACAAAAAGATATGAACCTTGAAAGTTTAGAAAAAAGAGTTTTTTTTATTTATTATCCAAGAGTAAATTTAAAGGTACCAATAGAATCCTTACGCTTTTATAGAAACAAATTTGTATGACAACTATGGACCTAAACGCAGTATTTCGCGACCGAAACAGCAATTTACTTCATTTTCCATGCAAGGGTTAGTACAAATTGCACGCTGTGACGTCATACTTTAAAGCCAATCAGTATGAAGCTTTTCGGCTGCTGTCAGCGAGGTCCGTCTTTGCCTCGATTTTTTGGGTATTTATGTCCTTTAAATGTAGTTGCTTCCATACAAACATTTGTTCATCTACAAAAACTGGTTCGAATGGCATCGTAACCAAATTTAAGGTTACAAGCCCATTCCTTGAATGGACCCCGCCTAGTACAATGACTACCGTTATCCAAAGGTAAAGGACCCCCCCCCCCCCCCCCATTTTGAAATGACGTCATTTACATACACACATTTTTGCTTTTGATAGCTACCTATGACTCTCTTTATTGTAATTAAAATTTAAACACGCTACTTTAGGTCGAAAGTCGAAACGCACTGAAAACGGTGGCGGTGCGGCGCGACGCGGATCGGAAGCGGTACCGGTTGTAATGTTCGAGCTAATAGGAAAGGGTCCGCACAGAATACCGCGGCGGGACGCGGCGCGGCGCGGTATTCTGTGCGGACATTTTCATATAAAAAAAATTGTAAAAAAAAAATCGTTTATTTAAAAGAAACAAAATACAAAATAAGTTAACCCATGGTCCCACACTAGGCTTAGCCTGTATCGTGGTGACCGTTTGAAAAACATTAACAGTAAAAGTTTGTTCGTGTAGGTAATCTCTAATATTAGCTCGAACATTACAATACAACCGGTACCGCCTCCGCACTGCACCGCACCGCGCCGCCACCGCTGTCTGTGCGTTTCGACCATTTCTGTTCCTATTGGACGACCGCTTTAGCCTAGTTGGTAGTGACCCTGCCTACGAAGCTAGAGGTCCTGGGTTCGAATCCCGGTAAGGGCATTTATTTGAGTGATGAGCACGAATATTTGTTCCTGAGTCATGGATGTTTTCTATGTATTTAAGTATTTATTTCTCTATATAAATAAATAAAATAAATAAAAATAAAATATCTTTATTTTCAGACATCATGGTCCATAGGTTGTTAGTAAGCAAAATATAAGTATGTATATCGTCGTCTAGTACCCATAGTACAAGCTTTGCTTAGTTTGGGACTAGGTCGATATGTGTAAGATTGTCCGCAAATATTTATTATTTATTTATTTATTTATGTATCCTGCAAACTTCAGTGCTTTGTCGCGGTTGCGCGTCAGTCAGTATACCTAATTTCGTAAATTTAGTTTATCGGAATGGTACTAAAATGTTCAGCGATTTTTGAGGCTGGGCCTGCACTGCACCTAATTACATACAATCAATTATAGTAGCAGATGCTTTCTATGTACGATAGCTGATAACTTAATAGCGTTCAGAGTCCGTCCTTATCAAAAATATTACATACAAAAATCATTGTAAAATGCTGCTGATGCTGTTGTTATCACATTTTAATGAAGTTATGTTAAGTGGAGATCTTAATTAGGGTATCGAACGATAAGTAATACGTTCACGTTGCTCTATAAATAACACGCATTATTGAGGAACGGTGCTAATAAATATAACCTTGTTTCAGGTCAAAACTATCCAAGGCATTTCTGGACGCAGCCAAACTGTTGGGCAATAAACGAACAGATTACAACAGTCCTGATGGCTTTGGGTTCAGTTACATCCAGGCTACGACATCCCGCGGCCGCCGACACAGCAGTGCCAAGGCCTTTCTACACGACCACAAGAAAAGGAAAAACCTCCACATACTAACCAGCAGTCGAGTCACCAAAGTCATAATAGATCCCGCAACAAAAACAGCTCTAGGCGTACAGCTTGTACGTAATGGCGTTATGTACGATATACGAGCGAAAAAGGAAGTCATCCTATCAGCGGGGCCTATAGAATCACCACATCTACTAATGCTTTCTGGAGTTGGCCCTAAAGAAGTATTACAATCCGTGGGAATACCTGTCATACAAGATCTTCCAGTCGGACAAACTTTATACGACCACATTTCTTTCCCAGGACTAGCCTTCAAGCTCAACACAACAAGATTGACTTTAGTAGAACGAAAACTTGCCACCGTCCAAAATGTAGTTCAGTATATGCAATACGGAGACGGTCCTATGTCCTCTTTAGCTGGAGTAGAAACTTTAGGATACATAAGAACCGATGTATCCCAAGAACCCGCAGGTTTTCCAGATATTGAACTGATCGGTTCGTGCGCCGCTTTACCGTCTGACGAAGGTCATTTGGTCGCTAAAGGAATCCACCTAGAGGACTGGCTGTACAATTCCGTTTACAAACCTATCGAGAACGTGGAGAGCTTCACTGTGCTGTTCATGCTTCTCCATCCAAAATCCAAAGGATACATGGAATTGCGGTCAAGCAATCCCTTCGACGATCCAAAGCTACACGGGAATTACTTGACACATCAGCAAGACATAGACACGATGGTGGCGGCCATAAGATACATTCAGAAGATGGTCGCGACGCCATTTTTTCAGAAATATGGTGCAACGTTGCACAGGAAGAGATTCCCCAATTGCAGACAGCATGAGTTCGACACTGACGGTTACTGGGAGTGCGCGTTAAGGACGATGACAGCCACGCTGCACCACCAGATATCGACGTGTCGGATGGGTCCCGGGACGGACGGCGCCGCGGTGGTGGACCCGGAGCTTCGCGTGCGCGGCGTGGACCGGCTGCGCGTGGTGGACAGCAGCGTGATACCGCGCACCATCGCCGCGCACACCAACGCGCCCGCGATCATGATTGGGGAGAAGGCTGCGGACATGGTCCAGAATACGTGGAGATTATGATAGTTGCTACAAGATGGGAAGATGACCTAAAACTCACAGCTGGTAACCAATGGAGAAGGGTAGCGCGAGCGGCGAGACAGAATACAGTCGAAGATGTTGGAGGAGGCCTATGCTTAGGGGAACAAATAGAGACATTATACAAGATGTAACAAAAATTGTGATATACAACTCGTCGGAAATATCTGCGAACCTCGCTTCGCCAAATCCCAAGCTGTCAGATTTTTCTGGTGGTCACCTTGACAGCCTCTATAAGACCCCATCAAAATCTCACCCCCCACCATGTCTCCTTATTATAGAGGCCGGCAAGGTGACCAAAAAATCTGACAGCTTGGGATTTGGCGAAGCGAGGTTCGCAGATATTTCCGACGAGTTGTATATAATAATAACACAAAAAATACGTCATACATAACACAACCTCGTAGTCCATAATAAATTGCTGTTATGATAGTTAAGTCATAATTCATAAGTAATTTATTTGCTCAAGATAGGGTTTACAGGTTACGATAAAGACTAGTAAAAATGCGTTTCATTTTAATGACCCCGTATAAACAAAGTCAATTTATTGTACTGGGACACTGGGACTTGGGAGTCTGGGCTGGGAGTGTGCGGTCAGACGCGGGGAGGCAAGTCTCATCGGAGGGAGGCGTATTGTGGCGTATTATGTATACGAAAACTAGAATATTATAATAAAGACTACTTAAAAATGTTTCTCTCTATTTTGACTAGCGTACTGTTAGTTGGGTTTATCGTGTGGTAGAAACAAAATAAAGTAGGTGTACATCATACCTAGTCTCTTTTTTAACATCGCTTGATAATAATTTTATTAAATAATGAATAAAAACAAATGCCGATTATTATCTCATACACATAACCTAACCAGAATAACGTAAGGACTCTAACGATACTTCTCACACCTAAATCGGTTGAGGCGTTAGGTTGTTCTGGCGGAATAAAAAAAAACTCACAATCAATACATAAACCTTGAAAAAATTACACTGCTCATCTATTTAGGGCATAGCAGTCGTAAAAAAAGAGATGCTTTATCTTTCGCTTGTGATAAACGCTTTAATGCAATAATAATATGCCATCAGGCGTTTTATCTCACAAAAATGATGTCACCCAAGGTTTATGCGTCGCCTGAATTTGATCAACATGGCTCGAACGATTCCGAGCTTATTCATACAAAGTCCCTGGGCCACCGAGCCCTGCTCGGGTGAAAATGTGTGAAATAAAATACGGAGAAAACTAATTTTCCCAGACATAAGATGAGAACCAGCTGGATCGTTTTTTTTTTTCGCCCTCTTAAACCCTTGTACTTATAAAAATTATTACTGGTGTAAAGACATCTAAAAGTGATCTATCTTATCTACCAAGGAAGAGAAGGGCCTGGTAGACCCCAGGCTCTATCTCGGAATACAGATGTAACCGAAATCCATGTCCCTCCTCAGAACCCGTAGAAGCAAGACGGGTAGGAGGGTCCAGGAATTCCGGATGCAAGTAGTCCGAGAGATGTCGAGATGCTCGTCCAAATGGCAGCCGATCGGCAGATCAAGGTATCGCTGGATAGTTGAAAGTCCGAAAAGACCTTTATCTACACCCATATCATAAATCCTCTAGAATGTGTTCGGAAACCATACATATATAACGACAACCAGTAACGTAACATCAGCGTTTTATCTGTGCCAGTGTTATTATAATGTATGTAAAATCATAATAACATCGATTATCGATGTTATTTATTATGGAAATCTGGTCTGTTGTTATGGAGGTCGGGTGGTCTGGTCCGGTGGAGCTGGTCATGGTTTGAAATCTAGTCAGCCATGGCGGTGCAATGGCGGTTATTCTAATGGTTCCCGAACACATCATTGAGGATTTATAACATGTGGGTAGATAAAGTAGTAGTATCTGTACATACTTAATTAAGGGCATTAAACACGAGTGTGGATTTCATAATAGGATCACATGAGTGTCACTGTGTAAACTTGTAAAGTAGTGTTATGGTGTAAAATACTATAACCAGCATCACACAGCCAATTGATTTGCTACAAGTTACCCAGGACAGAGCACAGTGACGTCAGGCGTGTCTTATGCCTAGTTTACACTATGCCGAAGTGAGCAGGGAAGTGTGGGCAGGATGGGCGTAAAATGCGGTATTACGCCCGTTCTGCCCACTTCCCTGCTCACTTCGGCATAGTGTAAACGTAGTATGAGTCTCAGAGGCCAAGATCCACTTCGGTTCGGAGCCGGCGTAGTAAAGTTGAGATTATTCAATGTGGCCGTCATTGGAATTTGTCTCTTTTACCTAGGACAGTAGAGTTGATTTTTGAATAGACTACTTTGATGCCATACAGCCAACTCAAATATCGTCGGGTGTCAAGCAAAAGTCACTACTAAAACTGTCACTGCTCTTCAAAACCTCGTATCTCGATACATAGTCCATATCGAGATACGACCTTTGATTTAAGTAGGTATTTGTTACTTAGTGAGTTTTGCTTGTCACCCGACGATATAAAGTATTAGACCAATCAAATTAGCTAAACCCGGACATAATTCGATAACTGTAATTTTCTTTTTCTATGATGTAAAGTATTGTTAGTTATAGTTAAAATAAAAATAATTAAACATTTTAGGGTTCCGCGTCATTGTAAAAAAACCAAAAATCAAAATTTTTAACAAATTCTGATTTCATAAGTGCAGCATAATATGTAACTTTGTAAAAGTGCCTCTATTATGATATGACGCTTGCATTCCAGTTAAAGAAATCAAAATTAATCTAATTAATCAACCGGGACTATCAATAATAAAGAAAGTTCAGTAAATTACACATTTTCTGGTTTACCTTACCAGAAATTATAGATAACTGCAATTTAACAAATTATTCTGAATTGAAATTATTATGTGTGTTGATAAATTATTAAAAATTAAACAGATTCTCTTTGCGGATTTCTAAAATAACAAATATTGTTAGTTTTTGGAAAACCAAAATACATAACTACTTGGAAAGTGTTTGATTTATGCTGTCAACATATTATTAGTACTATAAGAAACAAATTAAACAAAAAATATCCTCGATTATTAATTAATTCATATTTTTTCGTACTAAAGTTTTAATATGAACCTTATCTCTTGCAGAATAAGGCCGTCATTGCTTTGCGTCTCAACTACCGACCGTGCTGTCGCGAGTCGCAGGCATTCTAGGCCGAAACGCACTGACAGCGGTGGCGAAGCGGCGCGGGGTGGCGCGGAGGCGGTACTTGTAATGTTCGAGCTGATATGAAAGGATCCGAACGCTTTTTCCCGGCTTTATTAGATCGAACAATACAGCCGGTACCACCTCTACACTGCGCCGCGCCGCCGCTTCGCCACCGCTGTCAATGCGTTTCGGCCTTCATTTATTATGGATAGGTCAATGATTGTCAAACATTTATAAAGACGAACGTGGCGTTTACCACGGTTCGGCTAGGGTGGAGATTTATTGAAATATTGTGTTCATTAGATCGATAATAACTAAATTGTTCAGCATGAGACATAATTGTCGTGGAATGTCGATTACCTATTTATAAGCACTCAGTCTTCTGTATAGAATTATTTAAATAAAATATGTTACTTGTGTGGGTGCAGAAAGGGGCATTGTTGGAATGATTCTTATTCGAATAATTATTCGAATAAACATTTATTCGTGAATAATTTATTCGTCTACACTTTCGAATGACGAATGATTTATTCTCATTTCATTCCAATAAATCCACGAATAATATTTAAGGATGCGGTTGCTCGTTGTAACACGTACACGAATTTAACATGATCACTACAAGTGTACCTATTTTCAAGTATTAATACCCTTTTCTACTAATTAACAATATTTTTGTGAGTTGAATGAGTCGCTTCTTGGGGCATTTAACAGGTTTGTTTCAATATGTCATGTGTATGGGCTTGTCCATATAATACGTCATCGTTTTTAGGGTTCCGTACTCAAAGAGTAAAACGGGACCCTATTACTAAGATTCCGTCTGTCACCAGGCTGTATCTCACGAACCGTGATAGGTAGACAGTTGAAATTTTCACAGGTGATGTATTTCTGTTGCCGCTATAACAACAAATACTAAAAAACAGATTTTTTTTCTTTTTTTTTCTTATACAATCTTACAAAAATCGATCTAGTCCCAAACTAAGCAAACTAATATGGGTACTAGACGACGATAAACATACTTATATAGATAAATAAATACATAAATACATAGAAAACATCCATGACTCAGGAGCACATATTTGTGCTCATCACACAAATAAATGCCCTTACCGGGATTCGAACCCGGTACCTCCGGCTACGCAGGCAGGGTCACTACGAGGGTCAAACTGAAAGTTTCGGGAATATAAAAAAATATGCATTTACATTGATTTAAGTATTTTTATTGTTTTTCAAAGTATTCTCTTTGATATTTTATGCACTTTTCCATGCGTTCAAACCAGTCGTTAAAAAATTTAAAAGCCTCCACTGCTTCTGCCGGCCGCCGAAACACCGCGCCCACCACGCAATTTATCCTTGATTTTGGGGAATGTGAAAAAGTCGTTGGGACTTAGGTCAGGGCTGTATGGAGGATGGTCCAGTAGTTCGACTTTTTCACCTTCCAGGTACTCATTTGTTTTACGAGCGGTGTGAGGGCTGGCATTGTCGTGGTGAAGGATGATGCGGCGACTAGGCCTTTTTTCCTAAGTTCAGCAAAGACAATCGGCAAACAAATACTTGTATACCAATCGGCTTTGACCGTTCTACGATCTTCAAGTGGAATAGTAGCCACGTGACTCGATTTGGAGACAAACATAGCCACCATCTTCTTGGCCTTGCTGCGAGAGCGAATAACTTTTGTTGGCTTGAAGCTCGTCTTCGTTACCCCATACTCGAGATTGGTTTTTAGTTTCAGGCTCATATGCGTATATCTACGACTCGTCACCTGATACGACACTAAAAACTGCATTTGAGCTTCCTCCGTTGAATTTATTCAATGTTTTGCGGCACCAATCACGAGTTTTCTGCTCGTCAGACAATAAGTTCGGGATCCAACGGGAAAACAACTTTCGCACGCCTAATTCTTCCTGTAAAATAATTTGTATCTAACTCATTCCAATCCGCAAAGACTCCTGAATTTCCCGATATGTCACATGCCTGTCTTCTTTTATCAGCTGACTCACAAGGTGGACGTTTTCTTGCGTAACTGCCGATTTTGGTCGACCTTCACGCGCGTCGTCCGTGAGGGATACTCGGCCACGTTGAAATTCTGAATACCACCTGTATATTGTCGTCTTTGAAGGTGTTTCATTACTAAAAGCAGCAATCTTCCGGTCTCCACATTGTTTTTGTGTTAATCCACTTTGAAAGTCGTAATATTTTTTTACGGGATAATTTCATCTTCAGCGGCGAATCAACAACTCGAAAAAATAATTGAAACTGAACCATTGTTTTTTTAGGGTTCCGTACTCAAGGAGTAAAACGGGACACTATTACTAAGACTCCGCTGTCCGTCTGTCTGTCTGTCTGTCAGTCTGTCTGTCTGTCTGTCTGTCACCAGGCTGTGTCTCAACAACAGTGATAGTTTGACAGCTGAAATTTTCACAGATGATGTATTGCTGTTGCCGCTATAACAACAAATACTAAAAACCAGTTTTTTTTTTCATTTACAATCTTACACAAATCGGCTTAGTCCCAAACTAAGCAAAGCTTGTATTATGGGTACTAGACGAACGATAAACATACTTATATAGATAAATAAATTCTTAAATACACAGAAAACATCCATGACTCAGGACTTGGCCGGTTGTTTTTTGTCAATTCTTGGCCCCCCCTCCTATCATCATCCTGTTAATTCCTAAATGGACACTACCCGCCTCATAAAATGACTACCGTCATCCAATAGACCCCCCCCCCCCCCCCAGTTTTGAAATGACGTAATTTATGGACAGCCACTGTCTGTAATTGGATCAATGTATGTTATTAGAGGCGATTACGCATGTAAGATTGTTCAACTATATACCTGTAATTGTACATTGTATGTACTTAATCATGTTATATTCTGATCTGTGTGTTTTTAGGGTTCCGTGCCTCGAAATGGAAAAACGGAACCCTTATAGGATCACTTTGTTGTCCGTCCGTCCGTCTGTCAATACCCTTTTTCTCAGGAACGAGTGGAGGTATCAATCATTTAAAGGTTGAATTCCTGTGCATAATGTGAAATAAATGAATTAAGCTGAAATTTATATCAAATACTCAGGTTTACTGTCTCTTGGAGCTGTGAAAAAATCAAACTTCTAAGCCAACACCAAAAGATACAGCCGTTTATGCCGCAAATTTCCGCAAGTTTTCGAAACCCGCAAGGGAATCAAAACCTACTTCCCGTGAACTCAGAAACTTGAAATTTGGTGCGAAGCAACGCCCTATAGCACAGATAAAGGAAATATAGCGAAAACCGTAAATTTTTAGTTACATCACTGAAAATTTAATGTCCAGTATATACTGACACGTACTAAGTATGTGAATACATACTTAGTGAGTGTCAGTTTATAGTGGACTTGGTTTTATTGTACGGGGTGGTCCGGAACCCTCGGTGCGCGAGTCTGACTCGCACTTGACCGGTTTTTTTTTCACCCGTGGTAAAGCCGAAATAATAAAAATAAAACAGGTGAAATAATTACAATTAATATCCGTTTCACCATGCACGGCGATGTTACTTGGTACCCTTGATGAAGCGGTAACCTTTTTCTAACAAATTTAGAAACTAGTGCAGGAAAACTAGTGTAAAAGTAAACACTCATGCAAATTAATACGAACGTAATTTATTACACAATGACATCGAAATTCTATTTATGCAAGGAAAAGAAAAATGAGTATACATTTTACACAATTAAAGATTGTTGTCGCGGTTGAGTTGTCATTAACATTATCAGAGAAAATTAATCAAAGAAATCAACAGCCTGAAAAGTTACAACTTTGAACCAATTTTATCACTTTTTAATGGCCCTAAAAAAGGTTACATAGGATGTCCCCAAGTAATAGATTATAACCCTTTTGACGCACAGCACGCAAAGGTAAACAATACTAATATCCCCACTTCCCAACTGGTAACGAACCGCTCCGCCTGTTGTTCGTTATCGGTACGACCAGTTATGGGATAGCAGGACACGGATGCTTTTTAAATAATATGATGAGGGTAAGTAATGATAAGCGCGTGGAATGGTGGTATGACGTGAATGGTGATATGTAATGATGGTCCTAAAAGAATTAACCAAAAAAAATAACTACGTTGGCGAACAAGAAGCCTTTCTAAATTTTGAAAATAAAAGTTGATCCGATAAAATAATCAGAGCCCGGCTATGCACGCTCGGCGCGATAGCGGGTAGTCACCCAGAATAAGAAGTGAGGGAGGGGTCGAAGGTGCGAAGGGGAGCCTAATTACAGATCGAAAGATAGAGGCTAGACCTAACTCCTAATGTAGTACTAATCTGATCGCAAGGGTTCGTAGCCGACGAAACTCGACGAACTGCCCACACGTTGCCTGCGTGGCACAAATGCAGGGGCACAAATGCAGGATGTCCAGCACGATCTCGTTGCCTCAACCGGTTTCCACGCCTGGCGAAACAGACGCGTCCAAGCGTTTGTTTGTGTGTCGGTCCGATACTTGTCCGCCCCGAAACTGGCGGCTAGTAACAGAATAAAACCCGTTAGCACAACACCACAACAACTACCAAGCCGGCAAATTAACGGGCCCTAATGATGTAAACAAACACTCACCCGAACTGTCCTCTAGTCCGGCACTACTAATGTCCAATGGTCGATCCAATTCAACATTCGCTGAGAAAAAATTATAGGCCTCCTGTTGCGCTGTGGCTGGAGCCTCCGGAACAATATACTAATCAGAAATGTTCACAACAAAGTGAAGATAGGGCACTTGTACGCCTTTTTATTTAACGCAGCCCCATGAAAAAAAAATATCATAGCCAACTTAATATGAATGTTTTCCAGATCAAAACTCAAGTCAGAATGAAGTCTCTCCCAGTCTGTTTACCAAAATTGACAAGATTCGAGAAGAATAATCTACGCATTTCAAAATTTGAATAATTAAAAATAATAGTCGAAAAACCAGCTAGTCCCTCAACACGACGTGCAGCAAGGAGATTAGATACTGCTAAAAAATAATGAACAAAATAAGACACAGATAACGCAATAATAGCGAATGCAGGGAGTTATCACTGCACTAGGTATCCACTGTTCTGTCTGTAGGAAAATATTACGTTTTTGAGATATATTCTATTAAAAAGCATTCCTACAATATTCGTTCAAAATATTATTCCCGAAAAGCATTACGAATGATTATGCGAATTAAGAAGTTATTCGCGAATAAATATTGGCGAATAATTATTCGAAATATTTATTCGTCATTCGCGAATAATCCTATTTATTCTTAAACGTTATTCGTATTTGAATAAACTTATCCCATCTCTGGGTGGATAAGCATATCTTCTCTTTTTTTTTGGCGTTCTGGCCAACTGTGTCGGCTCAATTTTGCCAATAAGGATATCGACTACCGTAGGCTCAAAGGGCGTAAGGGACAAAATGCCCATGCCCATATCCCGTGAACTCTGAATCTTGAAATTTGGTACGAAGTATTTATAGCACAAATAAAGGAAAAATTGTGAAAACCGTAAATTTTTAGTTACATCACTGAAAATTTTATGTCCAGTATAAACTGACACGCACTAAGTATGTAAATACATACTTAGTGAGTGTCAGTTTATAGTGGACCTGTTTCTATTGTACGGGGTGGTCCGGAACCCTCGGTGTGCGAGTCTGACTCGCACTTGACCGGTTTTTTTTTATGCTAACCACGATCATGGCATCATCTCTTTCATTTACTTAACAGTTAAGAGTTTACTTATGTTTTCGATGATAAAAGCAAATCAATCGTTCCTTACGCCCTTTGGACCAGAGTTTTCAAAGGGCGTAAGGGACAAACTGTGATTTTTCATTAGAGCTAAAAATCCTACAATTAGGATATTCCGTTATATTTGTTTTATTTGTACACGGCGCGGTCGGTGCAAAACACGTAATTGAAATAAACTCGTTAAGACGGGTTCGCCGTGCGCTCGCCCGCTGGCGCCCCACTCTCTCCCCGCCTCGCACCCACCGCATGCATCTGACTCCACGACAAGGTCGCGAGTATTTTCAATTAAATTTTCAATTTCTTAAGCGTGAAATTAACATGCTTAATTTTGATGAAAACATGATTATCGTACTCAAAAGGCTATTAGTAAACAAAAAATTCATAGTTACTATTTATAATTACTGATAAATACATTATTATTAAAACGTTAAAAATAAATGTTTAATTATTGTCTTAAATGTCTAAAAAGACGCAATATACCTTAAACAGATAAAAACATCATAGTTACCATTTTGGCTTGTCTAGATAATGAGATCAGAGGAAAACTGTGAAAAAAAACGTATATGCGAATTTGATATCAGTTTAATTTTGCTATTAAGTGATCGAATTTGAATGCACCTCAAAGTTATACTAACAAGGTACTTGGTTATCTTTTTTACTTTTAGGAAAAAGTTAGGTAGTGTACGTTAACTCGTGTTTTTTTTAACTACGGTTACGATCGCGGATTTTTTACTTAATATATTTCATTAATATTTGATACTGAATAGTAAAATCCGATAAAACAATAAAAACAACGAGTTTACGAATTATGTCCAGGGTAAGCTAATTTGATTGGTCTATATAGTATAAGTATGGAAGTAATCCGAATGTCGTCCCATGAGTTTGCGTAGAGGAAGACACTAGGCGCTTGATGCTGTTCTTACTGTGGAAGTGTGAAGTAAACGAAGGCTATGCGAATCCGCCTATATAAAATGTGACAGCAAAGTTGAGACAAACATTTGTCGCTGTTGCAACTCGCAACGTAACGTACGGTACTTATGGATACTTAGTAGGATACTAGATTAATGCGACGTGAGCACGGATTTTTTAAAAGTCGTAGCTCTCTTTTGGTTTATAATACGGCTGCCCTAAATTTAATTAGCAATCTTGAGGCCTTTTTCGAGAAGCAACAGCTATTTGAATCCTGAGTTTTTGACTTTTGGTCGATAAAAAAAAATCACGATCATAGACGTCTAAAATACCCTTAAAAAATTCGTAACAAATTATGCACAACAGCTGAACATATTAAAATTGGTTCTAAAAATCGGCAATATCATGTTTGAGGGAACTTAGCTATTACTTTTTTATTTATTAAAACGCACAAAAAATTTAAATTTAAAAAACATGATATGCCCGCTTTTGAACACGCACTTCCATTTCGCTCACGCTTATGCTCAGTGAGAGGGAGAGAAGACCACGAGCCTACGTCGTCGCCTTAAAAGTAACAAATATCACTTAGGTATGCTCTATTTACACGTATTAAGTTGCCGAAATCGAGAGATGATGCATATCAAAATGCACCCAATAGATCGCTGGTAAAGTGTAGATAGTCGGCCACAGAGTAACTATGCAAATTACACATACTCAAACTAATCTCGTGTGTAAACACGTTTAGACCAATCAAATTAGCTTACCCTGGACATAATTCGTAAACTCGTTGTTTTTATTGTTTTATCGGATTTTACTATTCAGTATCAAATATTAATGAAATATATTAAGTAAAAAATCCGCGATCGTAACCGTAGTTAAAAAAAACACGAGTTAAAGTACACTACCTAACTTTTTCCTAAAAGTAAAAAAGGTAACCAAGTACCTTGTTAGTATAACTTTGAGGTGCATTCAAATGCGATCACTTAATAGCAAAATTAAACTGAAATCAAATTCGCATATACGTTTTTTTTCACACTTTTCCTCTGATCTCATTATCTAGACAAGCCAAAATGGTAACTATGATATTTTTATCTGTTTTAGGTATATTGCGTCTTTTTAGACATTTAAGACAATAATTAAACATTTATTTTTAACGTTTTAATAATAATGTATTTCTCAGTAATTATAAATAGTAACTATGATTTTTTTGTTTACTAATAGCCATTTGTGTACGATAATCATGTTTTCATCAAAAGTAAGCATGCTAATGTCACGCTTAAGAAATTGAATATTTAATTGAAAATATTCGCGACCTTGTCGTGGAGCCAGATGGATGCGGTGGGTGCGAGGCGGGGAGAGAGTGGGGCGCCAGCGGGCGAGCGCACGGCGAACTCGTCTTAACGAGTTTATTTCAATTACGTGTTTTGCACCGACCGCGCCATGTACAAATAAAACAAATATAATGTTTTTTTTTTTTTTTTTTATATATTAATTGTAGGATTTTTAGTTCTAATGAAAAAAATCACAGTTTGTCCCTTACGCCCTTTGAAACTCTGGTCCAAATGGCGTAAGTAACGATTGATTTGCTTTTATCATCGAAAACATAAGTAAACTCTTAACTGTTAAGTAAATGAAAGAGATGATGCCATGATCGTGGTTAGCATAAAAAAAAACCGGTCAAGTGCGAGTCAGACTCGCACACCGAGGGTTCCGTACCACCCCGTACAATAGAAACAAGTCCACTATAAACTGACACTCACTAAATATGTATTTACATACTTAGTGCGTGTCGGTTTATACTGGACATCAATTTTTCAGTGATGTAACTAAAAATTTACGGTTTTCGCAATTTTTCCTTTGTTTGTGCTAGGTAAAAATACTTCGTACCAAATTTCAAGATTCAGAGTTCACGGGATATGGGCATGGGCATTTCGTCCCTTACGTCCTTTGAGCCTACGGTAGTCGATATCCTTATTGGCAAAATTGAGCTTTAACAGTTGGCCAGCAGTATTCCAATACGAATAATGTAATGTTTAAGATTAAATAGGATTATTCGCGAATGACGAATACATATTTCGAATAATTATTCGCGAATAACTTCTTCATTCGCATAATCATTCGTAATGCTTTTCGGGAATAATATTTTGAACGAATATTGTAGGAATGCTTTTTAATGGAATATATCTCAAAAACGTAGTATTTTCCTACAGACAGAACACTGATACCTAGTTTTAAAATTTGTTAGTAAAAGGTTACCGCTTCATCAAGGGTACCAATTAACATCGCCGTGCATGGTGAAACGGATATTAATTGTAATTATTTCACCTATTTTATTAGGGTTCCGTAGCCAAATGGCAAAAAACGGAACCCTTATAGATTCGTCATGTCCGTCCGTCTGTCTGTCTGTCTGTCTGTCTGTCCGTCCGTATGTCACAGCCATTTTTTTCCGAAACTATAAGAGCTATACTGTTGAAACTTGGTAAGTAGATGCATTCTGTGAACCGCATTAAGATTTTCACACAAAAATCGAAAAAAAAAACATTAGGTTTTAGGGGTCCCCATACTCAGAAATGAAACTCAAAAATTTGTTTTTCATCAAACGCATACGTGTGGGGTATCTATGGATAGGTATTCAAAAATGATATTGAGGTTTCTTACATCATTTTTTTCTAAACTGAATAGTTTGCGCGAGAGAAACTTCCAAAGTGGTAAAATGTGTGTCCCCCCCCCTGTAACTTCTAAAATAAGAGAATGATAAAACTAAAAAAAATATATGATGTACATTACCATGTAAACTTCCACCAAAAATTGGTTTGAACGAGATCTAAAAAGTAGTTTTTTTTTTAATACGTCATAAATCGTAAACCGCAATTTATTTCACGGAACCCTTCATGTGCGAGTCCGACTCGCACTTGGCCGCTTTTTTTTTACTATTTCGGCTTTACCACGGGTGAAAAAAAAACCGGTCAAGTGCGTGTCAGACTCACGCACAGAGAGTTCCGGACCACCCCGTACAATAGAACCAAGTCCACTATAAACTGACACTCACTAAGTATGTATTCACATACTTAGTACGTGTCAGTATATACTGGAAAGTAAATTTTCAGTTATGTAACTAAAAATTTACGGTTTTCGCAATTTTTTTATCTGTGCTATAGGCCGTTGCTTCGCACCAAATTTCAAGTTTCTGAGTTCACGGGAAGTAGGTTTTGATTCCCTTGCAGGTTTCGAAAACTTGCGGAAATTTGCGGCATAAACGGCTGTATTTTTTGATTGCGTTGGCGTTAGATTTTTTTCACAGCTCCAAGAGACAGTAAACCTGAGTATTTGATATAAAATTTCAGCTTAATTCATTTATTTGTTACAGTATGGGTCTTACAAGATGTTACATATAAATACAGTTCCAGCATAACCATGTTAAGGCACAGCAACATTAATATAAAAAAATATGAATTCTAAAATAATGCAATGCAACAAACACACTATGCATAGGAATTCAAACTTTAAATGATTGATACCTCCACGCGTTCCTGAGAAAAAGGGTATTGACAGACGGACGGACGGACAACAAAGTGATCCTATAAGGGTTCCGTTTCGAGGCACGGAGCTCTAAAATATATTACGTCATTTCAAAACAGAGGGGGGGGGGGGGGGTCTATTGGATGACGGTAGTCATTTTATGAGGCGAGGAGTCTCCATTTAGGAATTAACAGGATGACGATAGGAGGGGGGGGGTCAAGAATTGACAAAAAAACAACTGGCCAAGTTTGGTTCGTTGCATGGGAGCCCCCTACTGTAGCCTAGTTGGTTGGTAAGGGAGCTGCACTGAAAGTATCGGGGTTGGGGGGGGGGGGGGGGGGGGGGTATATTTACGAACTTATTTTTGGACACATATTATACCTTTTTATAATGTCTGAAGTTTCATCATAATAAAAATAACACACTGGCCACATAGAAAAACAAAAAACCGGCCAAGTGCGAAGTTTATTTGTGTGATGAGCACAAATATGTGCTCCTGAGTCATGGATGTTTTCTATGTATTTAAGTATTTATTTATCTATATAAGTATGTTTATCGTCGTCTAGTACCCATAGTGGTTTACTTAGTTTGGGACTAGATCGATTTGTGTAAGATTGTAAAAGAAAAGAAAAAATCTGTTTTTAGGATTTGTTGTTATAGCGGCAACAGAAATACATCACCTGTGAAAATTTCAACTGTCTAACTATAACGGTGCGTGAGATCTTTGAGTACGGAACCCTAAAAACGATGACGTAAATATGGACAAGCCCACACACATGACATATTGAAACAAACTGTTAAATGCCCCATGAAGCGACTCACTTAACTCACAAAAATATTGTTAATTAGTAGAAAAGGGTATTAATACTTGAAAATAGGTACACTTGTAGTGATAGTGTTAAATTCGTGTACGTGTGTATATAACGAGCAACCGCATCCTTAAATATTATTCGTGGATTATTCGATGATTTATTCGAATGAAATGAGAATTAATCATTCGTCATTCGAAAGTGTAGACGAATAAATTATTCGCGAATAAATGTTAATTCGAATAATTATTCGAATAAAAAGCATTCCAATAATGCCCCTTTCTGCACCCACATAAGTAACATATTTTATTTAAATAATTCTATACAGAAGACTGAGCGCTTATAAATAGGTAATCGACATTTCACGATAATTATGTCTCATGCTGAACAATTTAGTTATTATCGATCTAATGAATACAATATTTCAGTAAATCTCCACCCTAGCCGAACCGTGGTAAATGCCACGTTCGTGTTTATAAATGTTTGACAATCACTGACCTATCCATAATAAATGAAGACCGAAACGCATTGACAGCGGTGGCGAAGCGGCGGCGCGGCGCAGTGTGGAGGTGGTACCGGCTGTAATGTTCGATCTAATACGAAAGGGTCAGCACAGAATACCGACCGGGAAAAAAGCGTTCGGATCCTTTCATATTAGCTCGAACATTACAAGTACCGCCTCCGCGCCACCCCGCGCCGCTTCGCCACCGCTGCCAGTGCGTTTCGGCCTTGAATGCCTGCGACTCGCGACAGCACGGTCGGTAGTTGAGGCGCAAAGCAATGACGGCCTTATTCTGCAAGAGATAAGGTTCATATTAAAACTTTAGTACGAAAAAATATGAATTAATTAATAATCGTGGATATTTTTTGTTTAATTTGTTTCTTATAGTACTAATAATATGTTGACAGCATAAATCAAACACTTTCCAAGTAGTTATGTATTTTGGTTTTCCAAAAACTACCAATATTTGTGACTTTAGAAATCCGCAAAGAAAATCTGTTTAATTTTTAATAATTTATCAACACACATAATATACTATTCAGAATAAATTGTTAAATTGCAGTTATCTATAATTTCTGGTAAGATAAGCTAGAAAATGTGTAACTTACTGAACTTTCTTTATTAATGATAGTCCCGGTTGATTAATTAGTTTAGTTTTGATTTCTTTAACTGGAATGCAAGCGTCATATCATAATAGAGGCAATTTTACAAAGTTACATATTATGCTGCACTTATGAAATCAGAATTTGTTAAAAAATTAGATTTTTGGTTTTTTTACAATGACGCGGAACCCTAAAATGTTTAATTATTTTTATTTTAACTATAACTAACAATACTTTACATCATAGAAAAAGAAAATTACAGTTATCGAATTATGTCCGGGTTTAGCTAATTTGATTGGTCTAGTTACTGCATACTCCACGTGATGTGCGGAGGACATTTTGAGAACTTAATTCGTGTAGGTAGCTAATTCTGCTGCTCAAAGTGCTGGATGTACGTGAACTATTACGGACAAATAGGTACAGTAGATGGCAAACTTCGTGCGCAAATGACCTTGCCTGCGCAAAGGCGAATTGTACGTGCGAGCTGCCCCCCCACTTCGTCCCGCATGTTCAAGTTGTTTGCCTGGAACTGTACAATTCTTTGACTGTACATTAGGTGTGTATAGGTCATGGGTTTGAACATACATTAGGTTGTATAAAGGATAAACTACGGCAGCGCGATTCTTAAACCGGTATTTTTATTATCCAGACAATATCAGACACAAATTTTCAATACAAGGTTATACACATTATCTACAATGTATACCTATTTCGGGCAGTCAATTAATTGAAGTGACCTTGCTCCAATCGTCTGATGGGCGTGTCTGGCCGGGGAATCCAGTGACGGAATCCTTCGCACAGTAGCTTAACTAGACCTAGCATGAATCACATAGGCACCTATGTCAATTTATGCTATTGCTCGGGATTTTTTTATGTAGGTATACAGTGTTCTGTCCAAATTTCCAATAGGACGCGCCCCAGCCCCACCTACTCATTGCGTAGCTACTAGTTTGTTTTGTATATAGCGCAGGTATGTAGGAGTGTGGCGCGTCTTCATGGACTGGACGAGCATATAACACGTGGACTAGACGAGAATTTAGAACTGGGAACATAAATAGGTATAGTATTTGACGGCGCGCTTGCAAACACCCGGTATTGTTCATATTGCCTACTCGACGAAATTCACGTATTTATCAAAAGGTAAACATTTCACTAATATCTAAACTTACTTACATTACGTATGCAGCCTATTTGAGAGACTGGTTTTGCTAGAATATTTTTATTTCATAACTATTAACTAGGTATACGGCACGACTGGTGCCACTCGTGCCTTATACCTAGTTGTATTGTAGGCTACAACTTGTAGGTATGAGGAAAAATATGTTTTTAATTATGATTATTTCCTAAGACTGCCGGATGAGATTAGAGCAGAATAATGCCGATCGAAATTTTAGTCGAAATCTAGTCAAATACTCAAACCAAAACGAGAAACGATATCGATCATGCGTGAATTCTCTAGTCTAGAAAAATATTATACAACTCATTCGAGTGTACAATACGATTCACATTAGCATATTTAATTTCGGCACGAACACCGTTTTTTTCACTGACAGTTATTGCAACTTGCAACTGGGTACTTATTGTCAAAATGCTAATGTTTATAATCGGCACGTACCTGAAACTATGAGCGCCTCATTCGGGCCGACAGTGTGAATGTTTCCCATGTTGTTTTTATTTTCGAAAAATAAACCGAAAGCACTGACACTATTCACAATCCACCACCACAAGATAAACAAAACAACAATACTAGAATCGATACGCAGGACACAGACGCACAATAACAGACTCGGGAAGCGGCGCTTACACGACTGACCGATATTATTATTTGAACCTAGTTAGTAGTACAAACAGGCTCAGTGATTATTTCCATCGACCATCTGTCCTTGAAGTCGAAAGTGACGTGAGTCGTCATAAAATTGGGTAATTACACAAATAAGGCAGAAATTGTTAATAACTAGCATATTATACGTGATTTATCATGAACATACAAGTTCATTTGGTGTGAATTCAACAATAAATTTTAATCTTGTGTGTTGAGTTTTCGAATTTCCGAACGAAACCCAAATCGTTGAAGGTGCCGGGTAATGTACGGCCATGATAATGTACAGCCATGATAATGTACAGCCCATTAATACGCGTCTATTGGACGCGTATTATCAGGTGTACGGCCTGCCTTATTGGGCCGTGCTTTATCAGATCTGAGCAAATTCGGTACGGGGCAATAATTGGAAGCCACCTTTGTCCGCGCTGATAATGTACGGCCTGATAATACGTGTCCACTAACATTGGACGCGTATTATCGGGCTGTACATTATTTGGCTGTACATTATTGGCTCCCAATTGTCTAACTAATCTGTACTGTATCTCGTTTGGTGTAACGTGTTTGTAATGGCGGATTGTGATTGTTTGTAGAATTTCGACGATTTATATAGAAGAATAGTTATTCATTTGTAAGTAAACGTCTTGTTGTCACTCATGCTAATATATCCTCAAACTGCAATTTAGTAAAATGCCTCCTTTATCTTTGAATAATTTATCAGTCACGTATTACTTCAAGTTTTTTGTTGCAGGTTTGTCCTTGTGGTTAAGTTACTGCAATGTCTGATACGAGTGATCTCGACCGTCAAATCGAGCAGCTTAAGCGCTGCGAGATTATAATGGAGGCCGAGGTTAAAGCCCTCTGCGCGAAGGCGCGCGAAATCCTAGTAGAAGAAAGCAATGTCCAACGAGTGGATTCCCCAGTTACGGTAAGCATCACCTGTTTATAGATACTGCCGTGTCTGCATCAGTGTTTCATCAATCAAACTTCTATTTCCTTGTATAAATACATCATAATATATAAAAACACTAATCTGCACCATGTCATGCTGCTTTTTGTTGATCCAGGCAATGTTTGAGTCATAACAACCCTTGAGAAATAACGGTTTAATGTTGACACATCACAGCAGAGTAGCATCTATGATGTGACTTACATTTGTATTATTAACTGGTATGTTGTCATGTTGTTGATTATCTCTGTTAGGTACTACATTATAATATTAACATGTTTTGATCTCATCTTCTCATTCTACTTTCCAACTGAAAAAAAACTGTTTAATGTGACGTAAGAGAGATGTAAGAGAGTCCTGTGCTTAAATAGTAATTATATTTATGTATTAACATTGGGTCTGGAGATCCCAAGATAGGAAACAATGGCAGGCTCTGAAAGAGGGGTCCTTTACCTAAAAAATAGGGCTCTGTTGAAAACGCAAACCGAACTTAGCTAGTGTTATTTAGTGTATTTAAGTTAGTGCAATTTAAGGTAATTTTCTTTCCATTGCCATGTCTAACCAGAAATAAAAGGTTTTTTTTATTTATTTATTAACATTAGTGCTTCTGGATTTATTTTATTGGCTCTGCAATTAAATATCTTATTATATTTACAGGTGTGTGGAGACATCCATGGTCAGTTTTATGATCTGAAAGAGCTATTTAAAGTTGGAGGAGATGTTCCGGAGACCAATTACCTTTTCATGGGGGACTTTGTGGACAGAGGATTCTATTCCGTTGAGACTTTCTTACTATTACTAGCACTGAAGGTAAGAAAAACGCAATCAAATTTTCTTGAACTCGGATAAATTACGCTTTGTACAGATTGTTACCATCACCATGTCTCCTGAGTCACTCTTAGAACTGTGTTTTTTTTAATAATATGGGTCAATAAACTTTCCCTGTTTTTGTTCTGTTCGGTAAGCATAACGCCAGCAGTGACAGAGTTCAGAGTGCCTCAGAAAATTGGTTAGCATGTACTCTTGAAATGATTGGCAATGCCCTGTGATAAAATGTTTCCCTGAATGGCTTTTACTTGTTGCTGGTAGCATGGTGAAATGTTGAGTTATTTTAGCCGTGTCTACACCGGACGCACGCCTTGCTCGCGCGTGCGCGCTCAGTGTAAACGTGCCTCAGCGTGCCAAGCCTCGCCTGAGGCATGCGGCCGAGTGTCCGCATGCCTTGGCCGAGCACGCTTTGCCCTTGCGTGAGCACTCAGTGTTGATGTGCCTCGCCCGAGGCATGCGGCCGACCATCGGCATGCTCGGCCGCATTGCTCAAGCGAGGCGTGCGGCCGTGCATGCGTCCGGTTTCAGACACTACTGTTGACATACTTTTCACGCAAGGAGAATGTTAGCAGATGTGCCCTCCTTTCATCTGGTCCTTACAACAATATAATGTTTTTTTCTGGTACTTACTGTTTTGTAAGGCAGTCTTATTGTTTACATTGTAAATCAACAGGTGAGCTCTCTTTGCACAGATGCTGAACATAGCATTATGTGAAAGAGACCCTGCCACCATCCAGATAGAGAAGTATAATGTCAAATCTGCATTCACATGTCGGATTCTCTATGATAATGTGCTCTGAAATTCCTAATTATCACAACAAAAAAACACATTTATTTTTCAACTAGACCTTAAGGGCACTTTTACAAGTACAAAAATACCAGATACTTGTAGAGGTATTTCATTTCCAAAATATTACATTGAACAAAAAGATTAAGCTTTAATTAAAGCTTTAAAATATACTTATGTTTACCACAAAGGCACTTTTACAAGTGGAAATATGAGGGATACTTGTTGTGAGGTATTTGATTTCTGAAATATTAGATTGAAGAAAAAGATAAAGTGACTTGAAATAAGTTTCTGCTAAAAATTAAATTTTTGGTACAAGTTTTTATTTCTGACTGTACTTTTCTGTATACCGTCATCAACTACTCATTAAGACGATTGTAATGAGCCCAAACTCAATGGGGTTGTGTCGTTTTATTGCGGAGTTCCTATGGCCACCTTCCAGCTCCAGCATCAAATCAGCTCCATGTCATCATAATATTGCATTGTCATGCGATATACATATGCATGCAAAATGTCAGCTCGATCGGAAACCGGGAAGTGGATCAAATTTAACTTGCAAGATTTGATACAGAGTATGGGACAGGTGAAACAAAATAAAAGCTTATAAAATTGTGTATTTTTTTGGTTAATCAAAAAATGTGTGCTCTATTTGAAGGACACTTTTTTCATAGAGAACAAGACATGTGAATTAGATAAATTAGTTGTCATTATTTATCTCTATGTTTATATTCGTTATTTTCTAGGTTCGGTACCCGGACCGCATCACTCTCATCAGAGGTAACCACGAGTCCAGACAGATCACACAGGTTTATGGGTTCTACGATGAGTGCTTGCGGAAATACGGATCTATTACAGTATGGAGGTAAACACTAAACAGTTACTACATATCTGTACATTTGAAACAAGAGAAAGAATGGTTGTCTATGGGCCGGCACATTTCATCAGACGCAACACAGCTATACACTATAGATGTATAGATGATTAGAAAAGCCGTTACCGTCTTTTGTTTTACGAGTGCAGGTGCTGCAAAATCGCCGTGTCTAACCACTATAACCCATGCACTTCGGAAAACATTTCGTGCTGTAAAGTGAAAATACGAATGGTCCTTGTGGTAAGGTGAAGTACTTATTTATCCTTTTCTACCAAGCGTTATCACGGCTTTTTCCAGAGTCTGCTTTCAACTCTCTTTCCTCCACTTTGCACGATATTTGGCATCCTCTTTCGTGAGCTCAGAGTGAAGGCGAAGTCCACGGTTATTTTTTGGTCATAAGTAAATGTAAAAGCGAGGAGAAGAGGGAAGTAGCAAAAAACACATAAGACTAACAAAATTAGTGAGTTCCTGCTGGCACGGAAAATGTTGGATTCTACCTCAAGCATTATTATACTTGTTCATTATTTATTTTTTCTCTTTTATGGTTATTTTTGTGATCAGTGTAGCTAGCATGCTAATTTTATGCACGGTTTTATAGTAACACAAACGTCAAAAACGTATGGGAACTGACAGTTGTGTGACCACATAATCCGACGTAAAAATTAGCATGCTAGCCCCCCTGGTGTTGATATCGGTTGGTTGTTGCTACATGTTATGTTTGTCTAGACAAACATAACATATAGCAGTAGAGAAAAAATAAATAGTGAACAAGTATAGTAAACACGACAAATAAAATACCAAAAGATCTCTCACAATAGCTTGTCACCGCGGGAGAGCTCGACAAAAACCCTCCAAAACTTTACTCAACAACAAAGCTTGTTAGTAAATAAAAAAGTACTTTTGTTTACAAAAACAAGAAGACAAGACAAGGAAACACTATAGAAGACAGAGGTCACAAAATTAAATGCGAGGGAAACCTGGAAAGCTTTGGAGAAGGCTTTCACCGCTATAGGCGGTCCATATTCAGAAGAAGATAAAAATAGTGAAATAAGAAAAAATAAGCAACACAAAAACTTCCTTTATTAAATAGTGCACATATATATTTAAAACTCTGTTATATATAAGGAAATAAAAGCTCATCTATCTATCTAAGTAAATGTAATAACATCTGTATAAATGACCATGTTCCAGATATTGCACAGAAATATTCGACTATCTATCCCTATCGGCGATCATCGACGGGCGGATATTCTGCGTGCACGGCGGCCTCAGCCCGTCCATACAAACCCTGGACCAGATCCGCACCATCGACCGCAAGCAGGAAGTGCCGCACGACGGGCCCATGTGCGACCTGCTGTGGAGCGACCCCGAAGGTATCAAGCCAAATAAATAACATACATACATACAATCACGCCTTTATCCCTAAAAGGGGTAGGCAGAGCACATGTAACTTGTGTTCCAGTGCCACTTTTAGCATAACTGTGGGGTATAAAAGATCGACAAAATGTGATGTTCCAGTGATAGGTTGCTAGCCAATCGCCTACAACACACTTCAACCCTGTTCCCTTAGTAGACTCTTACGACACCCACGGGAAGAAAGGGGGTGGTGCTATTCTAACCCGACACCGCACGGGAAAGCCAAATAACACTTATGAAAAATCTTGTTATCAACGGTGGGTGGGTACTTGCATCTTTTTATTTTATTTCGAAAATCAAAAGTATAATCCAGCATTAAAACAACTGTAGCATTAAAACTTTCTTATGATTTCTTTTTCTGATGCATTTGAAATCTGCACGCGCCGGCACCCACCGAAAACGCTCTTTTTATTTTTTATTTATGTATTCTCGGCGTGTTTACTATGGAGTAAGTCATTAAGTTGCAATTATCTCCACATGCGTTTAAGTCTATACTTGACATACACATTATTACTTCTAATTTAAAATTCTGTGTAACTGTTGTTATTTTATCGAAAAAATTTTCGTCATTTTACCGTGAGACAAAACTAATACAATCGTTTTTTTTTTCTTTTTTATGATATCTCTACGTATATCAGCATCGATTGAGTGCAATTTATTCGAAATTGAAGTCCCATGCAAGTTCCCCATTGATCCCAAAAGGTGCTACTGAAATTTGAAGTTTAGAACCTGCTGATATGACATTGACTACAGTCTAATTTCAACATTTAAGTTTCTGGCCCATACTGGAACTGAGCACCAGTACTGTAAAACTCTTTAGGTTTGGGTGATCCAACACACTTTTATCGTTTCCCAAATTCTGTATGTTGTACATAAATAAACAGCATGGCGTTTTCAGTTTCGCATGACACCCTCCTCCAAGCTCAACCGTGTATTATACGCCTAAGCAACCCATCTACAATAATTTTAACTAATCAGGAATTAATCGCGTATATACATTTATATAACTATGTAACTTTTCGAAAAAAAAGAAAGTGAATATGAATCTTAGTTTAAAGCAGGAAGGTGACTGACTATGGAAGCCATAACACTTAGACCCGTTCTTGGCGCCGTGGGCGCGACAACATGCAATGTCTTTAGGCGTTCTTGATATCCAAAGCATTAAACCATCTACAATAATGTTCCAGACACACAGGGCTGGGGCGTGTCGCCGCGTGGCGCGGGCTACCTCTTCGGCTCGGACGTGGTCGCGCAGTTCAACGTGTCCAACGACATCGACATGATCTGCCGCGCGCACCAGCTGGTCATGGAGGGCTACAAGTGGCACTTCAACGAGACCGTGCTCACAGTGTGGTCCGCGCCCAACTACTGCTACAGGTACTTAACTAGATGTATGTTCAACGTGTCCAACGACATCGACATGATCTGCCGCGCGCACCAGCTGGTCATGGAGGGCTACAAGTGGCACTTCAACGAGACCGTGCTCACAGTGTGGTCCGCGCCCAACTACTGCTACAGGTACTTAACTAGATGTATGTTCAACGTGTCCAACGACATCGACATGATCTGCCGCGCGCACCAGCTGGTCATGGAGGGCTACAAGTGGCACTTCAACGAGACCGTGCTCACAGTGTGGTCCGCGCCCAACTACTGCTACAGGTACTTAACTAGATGTATGTTCAACGTGTCCAACGACATCGACATGATCTGCCGCGCGCACCAGCTGGTCATGGAGGGCTACAAGTGGCACTTCAACGAGACCGTGCTCACAGTGTGGTCCGCGCCCAACTACTGCTACAGGTACTTAACTAGATGTATGTTCAACGTGTCCAACGACATCGACATGATCTGCCGCGCGCACCAGCTGGTCATGGAGGGCTACAAGTGGCACTTCAACGAGACCGTGCTCACAGTGTGGTCCGCGCCCAACTACTGCTACAGGTACTTAACTAGATGTATGTTCAACGTGTCCAACGACATCGACATGATCTGCCGCGCGCACCAGCTGGTCATGGAGGGCTACAAGTGGCACTTCAACGAGACCGTGCTCACAGTGTGGTCCGCGCCCAACTACTGCTACAGGTACTTAACTAGATGTATGTTCAACGTGTCCAACGACATCGACATGATCTGCCGCGCGCACCAGCTGGTCATGGAGGGCTACAAGTGGCACTTCAACGAGACCGTGCTCACAGTGTGGTCCGCGCCCAACTACTGCTACAGGTACTTAACTAGATGTATGTTCAACGTGTCCAACGACATCGACATGATCTGCCGCGCGCACCAGCTGGTCATGGAGGGCTACAAGTGGCACTTCAACGAGACCGTGCTCACAGTGTGGTCCGCGCCCAACTACTGCTACAGGTACTTAACTAGATGTATGTTCAACGTGTCCAACGACATCGACATGATCTGCCGCGCGCACCAGCTGGTCATGGAGGGCTACAAGTGGCACTTCAACGAGACCGTGCTCACAGTGTGGTCCGCGCCCAACTACTGCTACAGGTACTTAACTAGATGTATGTTCAACGTGTCCAACGACATCGACATGATCTGCCGCGCGCACCAGCTGGTCATGGAGGGCTACAAGTGGCACTTCAACGAGACCGTGCTCATAGTGTGGTCCGCGCCCAACTACTGCTACAGGTACTTAACTAGATGTATGTTCAACGTGTCCAACGACATCGACATGATCTGCCGCGCGCACCAGCTGGTCATGGAGGGCTACAAGTGGCACTTCAACGAGACCGTGCTCACAGTGTGGTCCGCGCCCAACTACTGCTACAGGTACTTAACTAGATGTATGTTCAACGTGTCCAACGACATCGACATGATCTGCCGCGCGCACCAGCTGGTCATGGAGGGCTACAAGTGGCACTTCAACGAGACCGTGCTCACAGTGTGGTCCGCGCCCAACTACTGCTACAGGTACTTAACTAGATGTATGTTCAACGTGTCCAACGACATCGACATGATCTGCCGCGCGCACCAGCTGGTCATGGAGGGCTACAAGTGGCACTTCAACGAGACCGTGCTCACAGTGTGGTCCGCGCCCAACTACTGCTACAGGTACTTAACTAGATGTATGTTCAACGTGTCCAACGACATCGACATGATCTGCCGCGCGCACCAGCTGGTCATGGAGGGCTACAAGTGGCACTTCAACGAGACCGTGCTCACAGTGTGGTCCGCGCCCAACTACTGCTACAGGTACTTAACTAGATGTATGTTCAACGTGTCCAACGACATCGACATGATCTGCCGCGCGCACCAGCTGGTCATGGAGGGCTACAAGTGGCACTTCAACGAGACCGTGCTCACAGTGTGGTCCGCGCCCAACTACTGCTACAGGTACTTAACTAGATGTATGTTCAACGTGTCCAACGACATCGACATGATCTGCCGCGCGCACCAGCTGGTCATGGAGGGCTACAAGTGGCACTTCAACGAGACCGTGCTCACAGTGTGGTCCGCGCCCAACTACTGCTACAGGTACTTAACTAGATGTATGTTCAACGTGTCCAACGACATCGACATGATCTGCCGCGCGCACCAGCTGGTCATGGAGGGCTACAAGTGGCACTTCAACGAGACCGTGCTCACAGTGTGGTCCGCGCCCAACTACTGCTACAGGTACTTAACTAGATGTATGTTCAACGTGTCCAACGACATCGATATGATCTGCCGCGCGCACCAGCTGGTCATGGAGGGCTACAAGTGGCACTTCAACGAGACCGTGCTCACAGTGTGGTCCGCGCCCAACTACTGCTACAGGTACTTAACTAGATGTATGTTCAACGTGTCCAACGACATCGACATGATCTGCCGCGCGCACCAGCTGGTCATGGAGGGCTACAAGTGGCACTTCAACGAGACCGTGCTCACAGTGTGGTCCGCGCCCAACTACTGCTACAGGTACTTAACTAGATGTATGTTCAACGTGTCCAACGACATCGACATGATCTGCCGCGCGCACCAGCTGGTCATGGAGGGCTACAAGTGGCACTTCAACGAGACCGTGCTCATAGTGTGGTCCGCGCCCAACTACTGCTACAGGTACTTAACTAGATGTATGTTCAACGTGTCCAACGACATCGACATGATCTGCCGCGCGCACCAGCTGGTCATGGAGGGCTACAAGTGGCACTTCAACGAGACCGTGCTCACAGTGTGGTCCGCGCCCAACTACTGCTACAGGTACTTAACTAGATGTATGTTCAACGTGTCCAACGACATCGACATGATCTGCCGCGCGCACCAGCTGGTCATGGAGGGCTACAAGTGGCACTTCAACGAGACCGTGCTCACAGTGTGGTCCGCGCCCAACTACTGCTACAGGTACTTAACTAGATGTATGTTCAACGTGTCCAACGACATCGACATGATCTGCCGCGCGCACCAGCTGGTCATGGAGGGCTACAAGTGGCACTTCAACGAGACCGTGCTCACAGTGTGGTCCGCGCCCAACTACTGCTACAGGTACTTAACTAGATGTATGTTCAACGTGTCCAACGACATCGACATGATCTGCCGCGCGCACCAGCTGGTCATGGAGGGCTACAAGTGGCACTTCAACGAGACCGTGCTCACAGTGTGGTCCGCGCCCAACTACTGCTACAGGTACTTAACTAGATGTATGTTCAACGTGTCCAACGACATCGACATGATCTGCCGCGCGCACCAGCTGGTCATGGAGGGCTACAAGTGGCACTTCAACGAGACCGTGCTCATAGTGTGGTCCGCGCCCAACTACTGCTACAGGTACTTAACTAGATGTATGTTCAACGTGTCCAACGACATCGACATGATCTGCCGCGCGCACCAGCTGGTCATGGAGGGCTACAAGTGGCACTTCAACGAGACCGTGCTCACAGTGTGGTCCGCGCCCAACTACTGCTACAGGTACTTAACTAGATGTATGTTCAACGTGTCCAACGACATCGACATGATCTGCCGCGCGCACCAGCTGGTCATGGAGGGCTACAAGTGGCACTTCAACGAGACCGTGCTCACAGTGTGGTCCGCGCCCAACTACTGCTACAGGTACTTAACTAGATGTATGTTCAACGTGTCCAACGACATCGACATGATCTGCCGCGCGCACCAGCTGGTCATGGAGGGCTACAAGTGGCACTTCAACGAGACCGTGCTCACAGTGTGGTCCGCGCCCAACTACTGCTACAGGTACTTAACTAGATGTATGTTCAACGTGTCCAACGACATCGACATGATCTGCCGCGCGCACCAGCTGGTCATGGAGGGCTACAAGTGGCACTTCAACGAGACCGTGCTCACAGTGTGGTCCGCGCCCAACTACTGCTACAGGTACTTAACTAGATGTATGTTCAACGTGTCCAACGACATCGACATGATCTGCCGCGCGCACCAGCTGGTCATGGAGGGCTACAAGTGGCACTTCAACGAGACCGTGCTCACAGTGTGGTCCGCGCCCAACTACTGCTACAGGTACTTAACTAGATGTATGTTCAACGTGTCCAACGACATCGACATGATCTGCCGCGCGCACCAGCTGGTCATGGAGGGCTACAAGTGGCACTTCAACGAGACCGTGCTCACAGTGTGGTCCGCGCCCAACTACTGCTACAGGTACTTAACTAGATGTATGTTCAACGTGTCCAACGACATCGACATGATCTGCCGCGCGCACCAGCTGGTCATGGAGGGCTACAAGTGGCACTTCAACGAGACCGTGCTCACAGTGTGGTCCGCGCCCAACTACTGCTACAGGTACTTAACTAGATGTATGTTCAACGTGTCCAACGACATCGACATGATCTGCCGCGCGCACCAGCTGGTCATGGAGGGCTACAAGTGGCACTTCAACGAGACCGTGCTCACAGTGTGGTCCGCGCCCAACTACTGCTACAGGTACTTAACTAGATGTATGTTCAACGTGTCCAACGACATCGACATGATCTGCCGCGCGCACCAGCTGGTCATGGAGGGCTACAAGTGGCACTTCAACGAGACCGTGCTCACAGTGTGGTCCGCGCCCAACTACTGCTACAGGTACTTAACTAGATGTATGTTCAACGTGTCCAACGACATCGATATGATCTGCCGCGCGCACCAGCTGGTCATGGAGGGCTACAAGTGGCACTTCAACGAGACCGTGCTCACAGTGTGGTCCGCGCCCAACTACTGCTACAGGTACTTAACTAGATGTATGTTCAACGTGTCCAACGACATCGACATGATCTGCCGCGCGCACCAGCTGGTCATGGAGGGCTACAAGTGGCACTTCAACGAGACCGTGCTCACAGTGTGGTCCGCGCCCAACTACTGCTACAGGTACTTAACTAGATGTATGTTCAACGTGTCCAACGACATCGACATGATCTGCCGCGCGCACCAGCTGGTCATGGAGGGCTACAAGTGGCACTTCAACGAGACCGTGCTCATAGTGTGGTCCGCGCCCAACTACTGCTACAGGTACTTAACTAGATGTATGTTCAACGTGTCCAACGACATCGACATGATCTGCCGCGCGCACCAGCTGGTCATGGAGGGCTACAAGTGGCACTTCAACGAGACCGTGCTCACAGTGTGGTCCGCGCCCAACTACTGCTACAGGTACTTAACTAGATGTATGTTCAACGTGTCCAACGACATCGACATGATCTGCCGCGCGCACCAGCTGGTCATGGAGGGCTACAAGTGGCACTTCAACGAGACCGTGCTCACAGTGTGGTCCGCGCCCAACTACTGCTACAGGTACTTAACTAGATGTATGTTCAACGTGTCCAACGACATCGACATGATCTGCCGCGCGCACCAGCTGGTCATGGAGGGCTACAAGTGGCACTTCAACGAGACCGTGCTCACAGTGTGGTCCGCGCCCAACTACTGCTACAGGTACTTAACTAGATGTATGTTCAACGTGTCCAACGACATCGACATGATCTGCCGCGCGCACCAGCTGGTCATGGAGGGCTACAAGTGGCACTTCAACGAGACCGTGCTCACAGTGTGGTCCGCGCCCAACTACTGCTACAGGTACTTAACTAGATGTATGTTCAACGTGTCCAACGACATCGACATGATCTGCCGCGCGCACCAGCTGGTCATGGAGGGCTACAAGTGGCACTTCAACGAGACCGTGCTCACAGTGTGGTCCGCGCCCAACTACTGCTACAGGTACTTAACTAGATGTATGTTCAACGTGTCCAACGACATCGACATGATCTGCCGCGCGCACCAGCTGGTCATGGAGGGCTACAAGTGGCACTTCAACGAGACCGTGCTCACAGTGTGGTCCGCGCCCAACTACTGCTACAGGTACTTAACTAGATGTATGTTCAACGTGTCCAACGACATCGACATGATCTGCCGCGCGCACCAGCTGGTCATGGAGGGCTACAAGTGGCACTTCAACGAGACCGTGCTCACAGTGTGGTCCGCGCCCAACTACTGCTACAGGTACTTAACTAGATGTATGTTCAACGTGTCCAACGACATCGACATGATCTGCCGCGCGCACCAGCTGGTCATGGAGGGCTACAAGTGGCACTTCAACGAGACCGTGCTCACAGTGTGGTCCGCGCCCAACTACTGCTACAGGTACTTAACTAGATGTATGTTCAACGTGTCCAACGACATCGACATGATCTGCCGCGCGCACCAGCTGGTCATGGAGGGCTACAAGTGGCCCCGCCCCATTTCATAAGTAGGTATGTATTTACTTTATACACACTCTCACTCAGGTCTTTAAATATAACTGAATTTAAAAATGGGGGGCCATATTCTTTTTTCGTTCAAATTTAATATTTACGAATCCGAGGTAGAATTTTTAAAAAGTGGCTGCCATCTTGGAATTCTTTAAATAGGGTCCGATTTTGTTCAGAATCGATATCTGAGAGTCGGAGGGGCCTCTTAATAAGAATCCGAGCTTGGATTGTAAAAAAGTTGCCGCCATCTTGAAACTCTTTAAATGCCGACCGATTTTATTCAAAATCGATATCTGAGGGTTCGAGGGGCCTCTTAATATAAATACGAGCTTGAATTGTACAATATTTGCCACCATCTTGAAATTCTTTAAATGCGGACCAATTTTGTTCAAAATTGATATCTGAGGGTCCGAAGGGCTTCTTAATATAAATCTGCGCATGGATTGTAAAACGTTGTCGCCATCTTGAAATTCTTATACCGGATAATATGTTTTTTACATAGGTATATTTATATTTGTAATCACGTTCTCGAAAACGTGTCTCACGATTTCTATGAGACCTTGGTACACAGCCCCTTACGAGGGCGATAAATCAATATGGAATTTCAAGTGGAGACCACGTTTTTTATTAAATCCAACCATTCATTATTTTATTTCATTAACAAAATCGGAGAGCTTTTAAATAATTTCAAAATGGCGGCCACATCTTTACAATCCAAACTCGAATTTGTATTAAGACACCCCTCGGACTCTCAGATATCGATTTTGAACAAAATCGGTCCGTTTTTAAAGAATTTCAAGATGGCGGCAACTATTTTACAATTCCAGCTCGGATTTATATTAAGAAACCCCTAGGACCCCCAGATATCGATTTTGAACAAAATCGGGCCGTATTATAAAATTTTCAAGGTGGCGCCAACTTTTTTCCAATCAAAGTTCGGATTCCTTTTACGAGGCCTCTCGTACCCTCAGATATCGAGTTTGAAGTTCGAGATTGCCTCACACACGCTCAAATCCGACCGAGCGCATGCGGCCGAGCATGCGAGCGGCTCGCCCGAGCCGCGCGGGCGAGCGTGTGGACTGGCTCGGGCGAGCCGCTCGGCTAACATGCGTCCGGAGTGGACATCGCGTTTTTAGGGGTTATTCCCACCTGTTGCCACCGAATTGTTACCAGTGGTAACATCAGGGATTTTTTTAACCAGTGGAAACTACTGGAAATATTTTAGGTAAAAGATGTGGAAATTTTTCCCAGCTGTTTATTATCCACTGGTAAAAATTGGTGGTAACAGGTGGGAATAACCCGGTTTTAGCGCTCGATAAAGGCGTCGTGTGTAACGTGTAGGTGTGAATGTGAACTCTAAGGTGTAGAAGAGAACATGAACTTGTGCAACCCATTGCACAAAGCACCTCATTATAGATTGAACGATCCGGGCCCCGTTTTATAAATCAACCAATTAGTTTCACAAGCCTACTGGCAACTGGTCAAAAATGCCAATGTTCATTGATCAAAGTGCGTCAGTTAAGAGTCAAATGAGTGAGTAGTGGAGTCTTACTCGTCGAAACTTCATGACCGAGGGTCCTAATCACCTTAACCTTAAATGCATGGTTTTGTGTTAAGTTCGCGGCGACCAGGCCCCGTAGCATGGTTGGCCTTATCACGCGATAAGTGTCATGATAGAGCATCCGTCACTGGCTGACACCGTTCGATAGAACGAGACGACGCTCTTATCTTGTCACTTATCGCGTGATAAGGCCAACCATGCTACGGGGCCAGTGTAGGGACTTACGCGCCAAAGATTGAAATTATGACACCACAAAAAAAAACAGTCAAAAGTTTGTGGATGCGTTCAGAATTTAGCAAGTTAAATGTCACATTTATGAAAAAAAGTAATCAATGTCAATTTGGCTACCTGCATATTGAGGCTAAGGGCCATCAATATGTACGATGTAGATCTACAATTCTACATCATTATGCATTTAAGGGTTAAGTTGCTTTAGTCTGCAGTGCTCTTCGAACAGACTGATTTGACGAGGGGAGATTACAAAAATATTGATTTCAATAATCGGTTATTTTTACAAGCTTTTATTTAACTTGCACTGTTCGTATGTAAGTAGATCTCTTGCCAGACAAAGAATGAATTACTTCGGTATTCTGGTAGTGGCTTTCGGGCTGTCAAAGCCCTTATATCACTGCGACCATCGCTGATCTATTACTTCGGTAACGGCTATCCGCAACCAGAGGAATTCAAGGTGCTCCCGGTGAACTGCATCATCCGTTTTGTGGAAATGATGGAGCGAGCCTGGGAGCAGGCATAAAGGAGAGGGCAAATTCACAAAAGATCCCACTGGGTCGAAGTGCATCCGAAAGGGATCTCACTGCCATCCAAGTGCTAGAAAACAAACCATTTTTTATTTTTCAGATGCGGTAACGTAGCTGCTATCCTAGAATTGAACGACAACCTCCAGCGAGAGTTCACGATATTCGAGGCGGCGCCGCAGGAGTCCCGGGGCGTGCCCTCCAAGAAGCCCCAAGCTGACTACTTCTTATAATGTTGCTTACAATAGACCATTGGAATCCCAACTCTAGTATTACGGTATTATTGTAGTGACAAACATTTAATGTGGACATGATTTTGTGATGTTAAGACTGGTAAGTTGTGTAGGTTGCTGATCGAGTGCAAAACGCCGGTTTTGAGTGCCATCGCAATGGGGTTAAATATTCCCAAACTAGGGAGGTTGTTCCTGTGATGGGTTCCAAAAACTTGGAGTATACCGATTGGAGAATGAGTAAACAAATAAAACTGACTTCTTATAGAATTTCTCCAGCTGGGCAGAAGCCATTGAAATCAACAACTGGACTACGCTGATATAAGAATCATTCCTAATTATATAAAGATAACTTTTGTCGCTTGTATTGACAGTTGTGCTCTCGAACATTGGCAGGATTTTGGTACAAGTAACAGTAACAACATTTTGCAAAAACACTAGTCCCCCGCGGCTATGAAGTCAATCCTGAGACATGCCTCTAGGGTTGAATATGTAATTTTTCCTATGGTTGACATTGTCATTGTTCAGAAACTTCATAGTTGCGCAATGCGTCAGGATTGACTTCATAGCCGCGGGGTACTGTAGTTCTTACCTCATTGATATCCATACTGGAGTTTTATGCTTGATCATATACAACTCTAAAATGGATATTGATGGCACCAAGAACTGGGCGCCAATGGGGAATGGATGAAAATTTTAGAAATGCCTGATTATTTTTTTGGTGATGGTTAGGTAGGTCCTTAGATCCAGAAAAAAGGTGCAGACTTTTCAGCTGCGTCAATTTTTTTTTTAAATAGCTTACGTTTTGGGTTTAGGACGGCGAATAAGACACTTTCCTTGATCCGTCTCATATTACAAAAAATATTTTAAATATCTGACCCTTGATGATGACAAATATAGCTGCTGCAGCTGTCAATATCATTGCCAGTATCAGTTTACCACGGATTTAGGAAAGTGTCTCATTCCCCGTCCTAAACCCAAAACGTAAGTGAGGAAATATCAGGCACTTCTAAAATTTTCATCCATTCCCAATTCTAACAGTATGTGCTGAACTGGTGTACTTTGTTTCTGTTAAGACTATGAAATACCAATGTGATAAAATTTTAGACACCACATGTGAAAAGTTAATCATACTCCATCTAAAATGAAACTTCATTTTGCGTAACAATGTACAAAGTATCAAATGATCCAATGCAGAATGTTACTTGCTTCATTATAAGTGTAATGATATTATAATATGATTTCGCCTCTGACTTACTTTGAAGGTAGGTGTAATGCGCATTTGTGATGAGAAAAGAGTAAATTAAGGACGTCATTGAGTAATTTAAGTGGTTACTTATTAGGTAGGTTCTACTGTGCTAATAAGTCATACATTTTCACTTGAGCACTGCCGTATGTTTAACGTAGATTTGAAATAATTGTATACAATAGTAATAGCAACATTGGTATTGTTATCTGATGTGTTACTTTATACATATGATAGTGATCTCACAGTAATTCTCGTTCACATCTAGTACCAATCTGTTCTGAATCCTTCCTGATTATTGTTCCTAATGAAAATGACAGGCCTAGTAAGAAACAATTTAGGTATTATCTTATTTGTAGAACAATGTATAAGTTGTAAAGGTCAACACCACCATACTTTGGGATTTAATCATATCTCATAATGAATAAACAAGCAACCATACGTATGTATCTGTTGGTGACTGCGTATTGACTGAACAAGTTAAATTTATCCTTTTTCAAGACTCCACTTATGTAAATCCGTTTTGTATTACCTCTTACTTTTATCAATATTAAAATGAAATGCCAATAATGTGTTTTATTTTATATTTGAATGTAATCTAATGATTTAACATCACATTATGAGGTAGCAACTTCACACTGAAAATATATTAACTTATTTATTTAATCGTATGGCATATATTATTTTTGGCCTTTTGAGTTTGTCACTCTTTAGTACCACCCAGGACACACGTGCAGGGTTGTGGTAGGTAGCTCCTGCGGACGCGAGTGACAGTTGTCCCCCCTTTGTCAAGTGAGTGGGCAACTCGACTGTTAGAGGTTCTTAAGCCGCCCGAAGGCCTCTAACTCGGCTTAACTACTACTGTCATAGACAGCAACCGGGATCAACTGCTTAGCATGCCTTCCAAAGCACGGAAGCGCTCATTTATATAGTAACCACTCAAACAGGCGGTCACCCATCCAAAGACTGACCCCTGCTGTCTTTGCTTGATCTGCGTTATCATTTCCGATGTATTAACTATTGCGATTGAATATAATTAAACTAAATATTGACTGTCATTATAAATTAAATTGTACATATATGTGGTAATATATCACCACATTTGGTGGCTACTTTTACATCTATAATATTATCCGCTCTAGTTGGTCCTATATTTAACAATGCTACTTCTTTCTGAGTTTCTTTAGCCTGCAGAATAATTCTGTAGCTGGAGTAAACTGTGAGGCTGGAACCCAGTACAAACACAGCATCACTGTTGGAGACCTGATTCCTCACTTCCTGTACTCTTGGCTTTGGGACATTGTCTCCAAAGAAGACTATGTCAGGCTTCAAGGGACCTTCACATTTGGGGCACAGAGGAGCTCTAAATTGATCAACCTGCTCCTGAAATATAAAATGATAATAGAGCAAATCATATGAACATAGATCTAGTTGGTGTAATATTATGTAAAATTAGTACACAGACTATATTCTTATGAAAATATGCATTGCCTAATACTCATATTATTAAGGTGCCTTATCAACTGTAGACTTTAAAATATCAAATGTAAAACAATTACTTGCAATGTTAATAAAATAGTTTGTTTGTCTGTAACACAGTTAAAAACATTTTTTTTAAAAGTTCACTGCTACTGGATCTCTTTCAGATCTTAGGATACTTTTACTAGCTATTTCATTTCCACGAGGCAATAAGAAATGGAGTGGCTACCCATTCTGTCATTTTCTTAGTTTTTACATACATTCATAAAGTCACACCTGTCTGTATTCCCAAAAAAACCGGCCAAGTGCGACTCGTACTCGCGCACGAAGGGTTCCATACCATTATCTATAAAAACTGCAAAATAAAAAAATGTTTGTTGTATGGGAGTCCCCTTAAATATTTGTTGTTAAAGCGGCAACAGAAATACATCATCTGTGCACATTTCAACTGTCTAACTATCACAGTTCATGAGATACAGCCTGGTGACAGATGGACAGACAGACTGACGGACAGCGGAGTGATAGTAATAGGGTCCCGTTTTACCCTTTGGGTACGGAACCCTAAAAAGCAGCTGGAAAACTGGCATTGCAGTATTTTTTATACTCAAACCTATACTTACTTTAGATAACTCTACATCACCATCGGGCCTTATCATTGTGAAACTGCTCTTCATAGCAGGATTATTCTTCATTAGTACTTCTTGCAGCTCATGTCTGTTAATTTCATATGGGCAGGCTAGACATTTCACTAAGTAACCGGACCCATGGAGCTCAATGACATACTTCGAGCCAGCTTTCTGATGCAGCTTGTCTACGTTCTGAGTCACTATTGCTGTCACTTTACCTGCCTAAAGAAAGAAAATGCAATACATGTTGAACAATCAAAATAGAACAGTGTGAATACAGGTGAAGTAGATAATTGTTTTAAGGATGCAATTTTAGAGTTAATGCAAATTGGTAATGATTTTTTTTAAACTCGGCACTATAAACCAAATCTGGTAAAAAACTTAAGGATGGCCCGGCCCCCCTTGTATGCAGTTGTGACCTGTTTTAATAAACATTACATATTTATATCATTTGATATTGAATATCAGTATCACAGACAAGACAAACACCTATTCAAATAGTCCACAACATGCAAGAGGGCCCTGGGTAAGTTATTTAGCTATAATACAGTATAATTCTGTGTCCCGACATGCTAGGGTGCTCGTAATTGTTACCTTTTCTAGTTCGTTGATAGCCAGGTGTGAAGCATTTGGTTGTACAGTACTAAACCTGGGCCAACCAACAAAATTTCTGGCCCAGTATCTCTGCCTCACTTTCGGATATTTCACAAATTCCTGGTACTGAACTGGCTTGTGGTTACTGCGAGCGTATAAACCCACTTCTTCAGATCTATAGTCAGGTATTCCTAATGTGATACAGGGCATGAATTACAGGGATTACACTACTTAAATTAATGAAAATTGCAACAGTGATCTTACCAGACTCTGTGGATATTCCCGCTCCAGTAAGAACTAAGATTTTCTGATGTCTGTTGATAAATTCTCGCAAGATTTCAACATCTTTGGGCTGTGGTGGTTTGTGTTTTGGCACATAAACGATCTGCCTTGTGAATTTTTTGAAGCTAGGAAGGAATCGTGCATACATGACTTAAAATAAAATAGTTACCGATATGTTATAAAACATTGAAATAACCCATTTGTTATTTTCTTATCTAAATAAAATGTAAAACCTAAATCGTAAAATTGTTAAATAACGATAACATACATGATATGTCATTCATACTCTGACAGTTACGATCGACATTTATCTAATGGGCTCTACAAACCATACAATTATCACTTCTGATTTGTCACATCCAATTTCTGACAAATGGGGTTGGCCGGTGAAAGCTAATTGTAGAGGGCGCTCTTCTAGATTCCATACGATGAGAGAGAGAGAGACGGAAGATCGATTGTACCTACTATGTACGGAAACAATATAGTTCTTAGGCAAAAATCTTCCCCGTAGCTTTAATCCACAACCTTTTATTTTAAGCCTTTTTCGGATAACGGTGGATTTCCACTACGGAGCAATTCGGGACGAAAAATAAAGCCATTCTCGCAAAAATAAATAAAAAGTACTTCCCGCCATACAAATTTAGCATTTTTAGGTACAACTATTGGAGCTGTCAGTTTGACAGTTGCCTTCCCCATAGGGAACATTACTGCAATGTTCTGCCGCCAGAGTGCAGCACTAACACAATTAGTAAACAGTTTTTTTGACAAGTCCTTCAAAGCTCTGGATCAAATAGTTGTGTTAAAGGGGATGGATCTAGCACACATTTACTTTAGATAATTATTGACAGAATCTATATGATCCGTAATGAGCTTATACTCATGCCTTAGTTAACGATAACCCAGTGGTATTACAATGATCTGCTTCGCTTATTAAATATCAAGATTGAAATAAAGTTATGAAAACCAGAGGTTGTATTCTGTATGGTATAAATGTGTTCATCCTTACCTTAGCTGAGCTTCACAGAGACACAAGGGATAGAGACGTCCAGAGTTCCAGGTGCACACCACCGTTACATCACAGCAAGACCTGTTTAAAGATTGGTCACATTGATTCTAAGTGAATCACTAGGTATTCCTAGGTTAATTTATAAAGGTTTTTATTATCCTTTAGTGGTCTAAACATGACCACTATACTAGGCTCAAACTGAGCAGGGCTAGAAATGGTAGTCAATATAGCTATACTCTATCTTATTAATCGTTCATAAACCTTGCCAAATACTTATGGCAGAAACAATCCATACCAGTTGTTCTTTGTCTGATTGCCCTATACCATGGTATATCAATCTTATTATTATTATTATTACTGGAGGCCTAACACTCATAAACTGGATGGTAGGTCAGCAACTGGAATATCCGTGGTAAGTTCTTACAGACATCCAAAGCTACCCAAACTCCTGCCTCAGCAGTCAAGCTTATGAATGTCATGCGAATCGTTCTTGCATGTTAATATGCCCCCGTTTGGTGCATACAATAATTGTATACACGATGTCATGCGAATCGTTCTTGCATGCCTGATAAAACAGGTTATTAGAGTAAGCACATAGTGACAATTTATAACACCAGGCTAGCTTTAATATGCAGAAATTGTGCATTAAATATATTAATTTCATACATGATTATTTCTAATACTTAGCTTGCTTTACAGATGGAAAACTGGAGATCTCGATCCACTGAATCTAGTTTAGTACTTATAAATTATCAAGCAAATTATATGTTCAAACCGCCATTTATATTTAACGTGAATGACGCCGTCACTTACCCATCGACAATGTCCTTTTTTCTCATAGTTTAGTTTCTGGATTTAGTGTTGCTATATACAATATTTACAATTATCGCGTGTTTCGCGACACTCCCCGCCTCACAAGGCTCAAACTTTAATTGATGGTTGACATTAATTCCTGCGTCCATCTATGGATTTTTTCCATAGCTTGGACCGCAGCTGCTCGACGTTGGTCGCTCGATTCAACTGGCTGACATGTTGCTGCTTCATTGTCCTTTTCAGCCTCTGAACCATGTGAAGCTTGTTCTGGGGTGGTTTCTATTATTTGTGTCAACCTTGTGTCCTCTAACAACTCTCTCTGATCCTGTATTAAATCGTTTTCATTGTTTATCTCTAATTGGTGATGATCTTCCTTCGGGCTACTTGAACCAGTAGGGACATGGACGTCATTCTCCTCAATTCTTATTGGTAAGTACTGAGAGAGTCCCTCAGTGTCTATGCGTACGTCTCCCTCTTCATTCACTGGGGATTGTTTTGTTGAGTCTTGGAAAGATGCGTCTTCATCAACCTCCAGAGGATACAGATGTGCTAAGGATCTTGTGAACACTCTGTCCCCTACGTTCACCTTCGCAATTCTGCACAATCCGTCCTTTCCTTTTATTAGTTCTGTGATCTTTCCTACCTTCCAACCTTCTCTATTTTTAGCTTCACCCTTTATTTGTACTATATCTCCAACATTTGGACTTTCCTGAGACCTTACTCTTGCTTGTTTGGGCGAATTTCGATATCTTTCCCTGAGGCTTAGTAAGTACTCGTTAACAAACATTTCTTTGTATTCTTCCATTATCTTGTTGCCGCGATTCCAACCTTCAATAAGTTGTTGTTTGATAAGTGATCCGGAAAGTGGTAGACTATCCATCAATACTTCTATACTTAAACACTTTCCAGGAGTGAGAAAGTCTGCCGGTTTAAGTACGTGTTCTAAGTTCGATCCTACATACGTAAGAGGTCTAGTATTAATAACCGCCTCTGCTTCTTTGATTATTGTTAAAAGTTGAGTATCTTCCAACATTTGTTTTTGAAGCGTTCTCTTTAAACAATGCTTTACAATAGCTACGAGCCTTTCATAAGCCCCACCATGCCATGGTGCGAGTTGTGGAATAAATTTCCATATTATGTTAGTTGTAAAATTTCCTTCTTTCGTTAGCACTTCTCCTAACAATCTAAATTGTGAGGCGTTGTCGGTTAATATAAGAGTCGGAGTTCCTTTTGTCGCGATAAATCTCTTGAATGCCATGAGACATTCGTTAGTGGTTAGGTCCTTGACCACTTCTAAATGTATTGCCCTTATCACGAGACACGTGAACAAACAGATCCACCTTTTCTTTGGACCGTTTTCAGTTTGTACGGCCATTGGTCCAAAATAGTCTGCTCCTGTATAAGCAAATGAATTTGTATAATTTACCCTTTCCACCGGTAATGCAGGAGTCTTGGGTAATACATATGGCCCTCCTCCATGCTTTACGCATCTTGGACATTTACTTATCGTTTTTTGGACCCGAGATCTACCTTGAGGTATCCAATATCTCTGACGTATGAGGCTTAGTGTATGTGCTACTCCTACATGAAGGTTCTTTTCATGAATTTCCTTTATAAGTTTTTCGGTGAATTCACTTTCTTTCGGTAACAGGATAGGATATTTCATATCGTATGATAAGTTCGAATGTGCGAGACGTCCGTCACATCGTAAGATTCCATTTGTGTCGCAGAATAAACTTAAACTACCAGCTAGGCTCGTTTTCTTCCCTTGTGCCTCTTCTGGGAACATTATTTTTTGTAGCTGTCTTACTTCTTGTAATTCAGGATCTAGGTTTGTCACTGGGCTTGATTTTGTAGACTGTGCTTTAACCTTTTCATGGTTATCTGTGTTAGACAGACCCTCCCCCAATAGAAGAGAAACTTCAGCATTTGGGCTCTTTGGCCACGTCTTTGGATCTTGACGTAAGAAGGCGGGTCCACCCAACCACATTTCTCTGTCTTCTTTTGAAATATTTGGTCGTGTTGCACTGTCTGCTGGATTGAGTTTAGATGGAACATATTTCACCACTAAGTCTTTATTTTTCCTAACCTCTTCCATTCTTCGGGATACAAACGGTTCTAAAAGTTTGTCTGAATAAAACCAGCTTTTTACGATCTGACTGTCGGTCCATAATATTATTTGCGTTATATGCAGTTGTATAAATTTGAGAACAAATTTAATAAGACGACTTCCTATCAAAACTCCCAATAACTATAACAGTCTTAGTTCTCTTAGAATAGTCTTCCACTTTTGAAGTAAATTTTCAGGTAACACAGTGTCCCATTTGATTCGTTCCTTCCATAACTGTTGTAACCGCATTTTCGCTGGCAGCAAATAGGTGCACTGAATCCGCATGGATCATAAATCGCTGCTATGGTTTTTAGAACTCCTCTCTTAGTATTGGCGTTGTTTTCATTAACTTTGCCTCTGAGTTGTAAAACATCGTTTTGCAGATTCCAGTTAAGGCCAAGTGTTTTAGAAGTTGGTCCCTTAACTATGTCAGGCACTTGTTTTGCAAATTCTTCAGAATTAGAACTCCACTCTCTTAGGTTCATTGAGATTTCAGCGAAAACGCTTTTTCCTTCTTTATAGAGATTCAATGCCTCTTCAACAGATTCTACTCCTGTGAGAACGTTGTCTACATATATATCATTAGCCAGTTGTTTAGTGTAATTTCCATTTGACTTTTGTAAGTGATGTCTGACTGTAGCATTCAAAAGAAATTATTGTAGCTGATTATCTTTAGTTATGACTTTGTTCATGTCCTTTAGCCAAAGGAATCTTGTAACATCTCTTTTGAGTCGTACAAACACACATAACTTGGTACGAGTCTGTCACCAAACAAATGTACTTAAATTAGACTCTTAAATATACTTGACAAGTCTCACAGTTATATACTTGACTCTTATTTGCCCTGAGGCATCTCTCAGACTGTAAATTTAAATCGACGAGGGCAACAATGTTCCAGCCAGACTACCATTGAGCATGTAGTGCTTTTATGGCCAGAAACCACGTTGCACAAGTCAACGAAGGAACTATGTTCCAGCCGGGCTACCATTGAGCATGTAGCGCCTATATGGATCGAAACCGCGTTCCTCTTTAATGATAATGGAAACATGTCATTATCGTAGGACATTGTTAAGAGTCTAGAATATACACATCATAATAATCATTGGTACAAACATTAATTTATAGTATAATGCTATACCTTGCATTAGCATATGTACTTTAGGTTTCAAAGATTGCAAGAAAGAATTATAAACATCATGTGCTTTTGTTACTTGTAAATATTCAAGGTATAACTTTGCTATATAACAAGAACATAGAACTAATATGAAGTTGAAAATGACTTTATATACTTAAAGTTTCAGGATACTTATTTATATATTTTAGAGTATTGTAGATTATTTTTTAAATGATTCCCTTTCAGGGCAAAGTGCTCTATTATGCAGACCAGTCTTCTTACAGTGAGGACAAGTTCTTGTTTTTCTTTTACACGTCCATGCACTGTGACCTAGTCCTAAGCATATAAAGCAGCGGTTATCCAACTTAGCCTTTCTGAGTTGTACTGTTTTAACATTGGTACACTCATCATTGAAATGCTCTCCACTGCAGAATATACACGATAACCTCGTTTTCTTTGGAGCGGGAGCAGAGCGATTTCCTTCATCGGTAGACTTTCGTTTATTGCTATATGTCTTACTAAATGCAGCTAAAGTTGGTTTAAACCTTTTATGGGTATTCTTATTAGCCTCCGGTTTCCTTGTTCTTGGTTTTCTCTTGACTCTAGTCTCATGTACAAGAAGTGTTTCGGTAGTAAAACTCTTGCCCTTACTATTGACTTCTTCGCAGGTTCTTCTTGCGTCTTCTCTGGCTGTGAGGACCATCTGTAACTCTTTCCTTAACTCCATTATAGTCTCATCCTTCAATTTCAATTTCAATTCGTATATGATATCTTCAGGGAATTTTTCCATTATTAGAAACCTCAAATGATTGTGTTCTGTGTTTTCTCCTAAAGAGTTCAATACTCTCAGGTGTCGTTCAATGTCATCCAGCGTTTTCCTGCACTCGTCAGGATTCTCTGCCCTTGCCATTTTATATAATTTTGAATAATGAGCGTCAATTATTTGTGACTTTCTACCATATCGGTCTGTGAGCGTATCTACAGCTATCTTATAATTGTCATTAGTTGTTTCTAATCCGTCTAAAATTGTCTTCGCATCTCCTCTCAGAGATGTTTTCAGATATAACAGTTTATCTACGTCTCTGAGTTCTCTTTGATCAATATTTGAGCTAAATTGATCCCAGAACTGCGTCCACTGCAGCACATCTCCGTCAAATGTGGGTAAATTAAGCTCCGGCAATTTTCCTCGATTAGTATGATGATGATGATTAGGACCTGTTGATGAACCAGCCTTGTCTCGTTTGGATTGGATGCGGGCATTTAATTCAGCTAGACTCTCTTCACCATCCATTTGTTCGGTTGTCAGGTTTGATATCTCATCAGCATTTGGATTGGTTACTGTATTAAAGTACTGATACAGCTCTGTATTAAAACGAGTTATCACAGCTTGTAGCTTTGCCGAAGTGATCTTCGCCTGTTCATATTCTTCATCATTCCACGATTTTAATAAACTGAGGACCTTTGAGTTGTTGGACAAAATTTTCAATTCTGACGCAAATTTATTTAGTCTTGTTAAGTATATCTCATCCATTTTTGTTAAACCTGTAATGTTATTATTCTTACCATAATTGATTTTAATTAATATTCAATGGACTAAAACTGTAGTCTCATTAACATAATTCATGGATAAGTGACCCTTATGCATAGATTGTTGTTCTAATTTGGGCATTGATTGTGAATTCAAATTTAACTCGACCCATCTCATACCATTTTCCATTCTGATAGTGGTATATGATGTTTAGTAAGTACTGGTTGTAGCTCAGAATCGTTACTCTTACTTAGCAAGGTTTTATTAAGTTCACATACAAGTCCCACACACAGTTCGACCTAGTCTATAAACATAGCACTAATTCCCGAACTAAGCAATATCTTTTGTTAAATATTACTTTTAATTTTCATTTATTTTGACTTGGACGTGACACTTCCGTGCCCCCTTTCGGCATTTTGCTTACAGCAGCAAGAAATCTCATGAGCATTTACTAGTTTTATTTATTCAACAAGAAGAATCACAATCAAAACAACAATCCAGCTTCTTTTATTTTAAACTATGTTATTATTTTATAAGTTCAACTCGACTGAACTTGGGTACTCATACCTTTTAGCTTTTGCACTGCCCAACAATAGTTTAACTGTTATATATCACTAATTGATCAGTATTGATTGACTTCCACATGAACACTAATAAACAAATGTCAACTTGTAAAACTTGGCTACACTCTACCGAACACTTTATGTTTCAATGGTATTAAATATTATCCAAGTAAATTCTATTTATAATGTGTAAACTCGAACATAATTTATGTTTTTTGTGGAATTTGTTATTCAGTATACCTTTTTACCAAGTTACTAGGACATTTGCACCTTAATAAACTAATGACTGTTGTCTAACAGTAATTTAGATAAGGATGATTGAAACTATTTTTAAAATAAGTAATTCTTGCATCGTAGTAGTATTACTTTACATGCATTTCATGTATCATTGCTTGGTGTTTGTGTATATCATAGATACATTATCAAGATATCACTGTTTCATAGATGCCGGGTAACTTGAACTCTTGTTGGGCAATGTTTAACCAAATATTGTTTTCAAATAGACAATATGACATGCAATCTTTCTCAAGGACTCATATGATTACTTCGATGTAATAAATCATTTATTGCTATGATGCCTATGATATTGTTTGGAATAAATTCTCAACTAGTTTCTTATACCACAAGTACATACCTGGTTTATAATAAGTATATTTACTTTCATTAAATATCCTTTAGATGCTGTTGAAATGTATCCTCCATACAACTTGATAGACTTCACCTCTGTGTTTCTGGTAATTTCCACTTATAACCTCAATGCAGTTACCTTAATGATAAATGATACAATTGTTGTATTATCGCTTATACATACTTCACGAAAATCATTGGAGAATATTTTAGTGCTAATGATAAATCGCTATATGTTTAACTTTCATGAAAACAGTCTTGATGAAATATGAAAGCTTATAAACAAAACACCGGCTCGTGCATAAAAACACAAACAAAGTACTATATGATTAATCACAGTTCTCACCTGATGAACTAAAAGAACTATACTTTTAATAATCTTTGTGATAGCACTTTTCTATCGTAAGACACGGTATTTTGCAAGTAATTCCTCCACTTATAGTTGAGAAACACAAGAACTTATTATTGCAAAGTTTTTACGACAACAACTTCACTTCGTACTTGTTGGTTCTTGTCGCTAATGTCACGGCGTACTTATTCTGCTGTCTGTGGAATGAACAACAAATTCTGCTACACGATACCGCTTGAAAATTTCTTTTCTTTCTTCATTTTTCAGTGTTATTTATTAACTAATTCAAATTATTAAATCCTTAGATTGTTATTCCAAAATATGTTTTATCGTATAAACACCGTTCGCAACGCCATCTGTGGTGGAGTAGCCGCCGTCTCTCACAGAAAACGCCGCCGACCGGACAGTGGCAGTACTACTTGGAGGCTTACTTGCCTTGCGGTACACACGGGTCAGATAAACAAGTTAACTCTTATAGGGTACTTAATACAAAAGGGATTTACAAAATAAAGTACAACTACACTTCTTTATAAAATATAGGTAGACTCTTGACTGCTTTCTTCCGTAAATTATCCTGAAAACCTTATTTTATTTAATCTGTCGATTTTCAATAACCAGACAACAAAGTTAATCCACTCCTCCACAGATGTCGCCACATGATCCGCTGTTTTAATTTGGTTTGTTATATTTTACTGCTTTATCAAGATAGGATGACTCCATCCACCATACAGAAACCTCTCATTATTTACTTATTAACGGTGAATATGAGTGATGATATTTGTATATTATATAATAAGATCCCAGCACTACTTCCACCATAAATATGTGTTAAAGGGGATGGATCTAGCACACATTTACTTTAGATAATTATTGACAGAATCTATATGATCCGTAATGAGCTTATACTCATGCCTTAGTTAACGATAACCCAGTGGTATTACAATGATCTGCTTCGCTTATTAAATATCAAGATTGAAATAAAGTTATGAAAACCAGAGGTTGTATTCTGTATGGTATAAATGTGTTCATCCTTACCTTAGCTGAGCTTCACAGAGACACAAGGGATAGAGACGTCCAGAGTTCCAGGTGCACACCACCGTTACATCACAGCAAGACCTGTTTAAAGATTGGTCACATTGATTCTAAGTGAATCACTAGGTATTCCTAGGTTAATTTATAAAGGTTTTTATTATCCTTTAGTGGTCTAAACATGACCACTATACTAGGCTCAAACTGAGCAGGGCTAGAAATGGTAGTCAATATAGCTATACTCTATCTTATTAATCGTGTCGCGAAGCCACTTCTGGTCACTCTCATGGCCGCGAATGAGAACCTATAGCACTTAAGCTAAGACCCGTATTAGCATATATGCAACTATAAACATACCCTTACAACTTGCGGAATCCTTTATATATCTGACATAGGGGCTGCCGCCTCGTGCGTGCCAGCTCCCTATGACGTGTGGGGACTTTCGTCCCCAAGAATGTCCTCCAACCTCCCCTTCTAGACATCCCTTACCACCATTGATACTGTCCCAATTCACACGCTATTGTTCCAGTTACCCGGGTGCACCCTTGACTGATGATGATATGGCCTGAAGCCGAGACTACCGAACTAACCTGTTGTTACACTTGTAACTAATCCTCTAACACTAAAGAACTCCACAACTAAGAACTGTGATGTGTTTCCTACAGGTCACGTACATGCGCGACCTGTAGGAAAACCTTATTCATCTACATGATATACCAATACGCCTCCCAAAGAGAATGAGACCTGTGGACGCACATAAATACATCGCATCATAAACAATCATCGTCCGATCTGTTAAAGCACATGAACACACGTGTAAATGATACCCAATCGTTACAATATCATAGGACGCATCGAAAGTGATTATGGAAAGAGCTCACCCTGGTTTTCCTCCAAATCAACCACTACAAACCGCACTTAACTGTTCGTTCCCAATATAGCCGTTCGGAACTCTGACAGCCCGCCTACCCGTCAACCTTGTTATAAAAATGATTCCTTGTAGGTGTTGCTACATAAGATAAATCGGCTGTTTGAGACATAATTATAAACACCAATGTAAATACTATCGTGAATCATGACCATTCACGACACTCCCGGCCCCCCAGAAAACTGGCGATCATATATCCAATAGAGATTATCATCTTTCACAGCTTTATTTAACTCTTCCTCAGATCTTTGAAATTACCGTTCTTTTCCCATTGCAAATATTGACAAGCTCTGAATCCTATCGATCGCCTTGATTGGGCCCAGTAATCCACATAGTTTCTGATAGCTGTAACGTCTGATAAGTTCATCTTGACGCACTTTTCTAAATCAGTTCCAAGCTCTTCGTGGGGCCCGAGTAGCCAACTGCGAGGTCCTCTATTCTTGAGATTTTGACCAACCAAGCTTCATCGTGTCTTGGCGTTCCATGTCGTAATAAACAATCAATCATAATATGTCCTATATATATCGTAAAACCATATTATAGATTTGCTAGTGTATGAAAATACTTCTATACATTGTGCATTGCTGATTCATGTATGTACATACTTTTAGGTTACCGCAATAGGATTTGCTTTGCCTTGCTAGATTGAAACGAATATCTGGCCAGATTTTATTATCATCTTTATACTTGTTTCCTTTTTCCATGGAATGGAATCCTCCCCCGCGGGCAAAATTGCTTACGTTATTAAACGAATGCACGAAGCATTACCACAACTAATGTTAATTTATCTGTTAATCTATTGATTTCCCTGATTCCTCCTCGACCTACTTTAAATATTTAAAAATTATTCTGCGCGGTTCAGTGTGATTTTTATTTTTTATTTATTTTTTTTTATTTTTAAAGCGTTTTCTTGTCTATACAATACGAATACACTCCACTGATCACCTAAAAAAATAACATAGGATAGAACATGAAGCTTGAAAGTAGAGGCAAACAACGGGCTGCCCTATGGCTTGACGTTGTTTTTTCTTTTCTTTTCCTAAGACCTGGTTATTATTATTTATTATATAATACCGAAAATTAATTGAATTCTTAAATAAAATGTGATCCACCACAAACTAAGTTTGACGGTGGAGTGAGCACTCAGTCTCAATATAAATTAAATGAATTATGTCTCATACTTGATATAAAACCTCTTTTACTAAGACTATATTTAAAAAAAATACTTTTGTAAAATTGTTTTTGATTTATTTCATACGACGTATACCTCGATAACTGAAATAACGTTAATTCATTACCTCGTATAACTCGTACTTTATTGTTGATTCATTTTCGTCTTGTTTCATCATTCTTGGCTAAATGACCTCATGTTACTTCCAAAGTACACAAAACAAATATACAGTTTATTTTAATTTTTATAAATGTTTTTTTTTTGTTTTTTAATAAAATGTTGTGTTCTATTTTGATTGAAGGATTATGTATGCCTTTATGTACTGTTAATAGAAACGTGCTTAATTATTTCTGTTTACTAACTTTTTTATTATACATTTAATAATCGCACCTCTCTGTAACGAAAATAATCTCTTATCTCACCTGTATTAATGGAACCCTCTGTAAATGAGACAGATATTAATACACTTGGATATCTGAGACACTTTTTAAGTGGAATACTTCTTTAAGCGAGACACATCTGCCGGTCCCTTGAAGTCCCAGTTATGTCAAAGTTTAACTGTACACATTTGGCTATATCTGCACAGATCTTGCCTAGTTTTACGCGCAGTTGTATACGTTTTAATTCAACAATGAAATTAGTATGCTACGGTGGTTTTCGACTCCAATGCTCCACTATCAGTGGTCAAGTCAAGCATTTACCGACCGTGAGAAATATTTTTCTCAGCCTCAAATCTGATCTTTAACAGCACATTTTATTCTGAGCGTAAATCCAAAATTGGCTGAGCATTGCCAAAATAACCTGTATTGTTGTGGCACTATTGAAATCGCTCAATTGTGCTCGAGTCTGAGGACCACCAAAAAGAATTCTGAACACCATGGAAACTGTTCTGATGACCGCTAAACCAAGACCTCTGAGCCCTGCGAAATCTGTTCTGAGGACTGCTTACCTAGGCCTCTGAGCCCAACGAAAACTGTTCTGAGGACCACTAAATCCAGACTTCTGAGCGTCGCGAAACTGTTCTGACGATCGTGAAGCTGTTTTGAGCACTGCCAAACCAGTATTTTGAGCACTCCTAAAGTGTAATAATGATATGTTGGCTTTGAAGGATACCAAAACTCATAATTTTTGGTTGAGTTTTAAATAAAGACTTATTTTCTGAGCTGAAAGCATGAAAATCATCATTTTCAACTATTGCTTGTATTCTTCCTATTATTTACGTCTTCCACGAGCCACCGAGAGCGCCATATAGTATGACGGGTGTCCTTCAACATGTGATTTTCCAATAAGATTTTAGGCTTTGCGATATTGCGTATCTCAATCCTCGCACACGGACCATATGCGCCATTACATTAGTTCTTATGACCGTGCGACGTTTTATCATGCCTCCTCCCATAGTGTATCGGTTATTAATGATGTTAAACTTGTTCAAATATTCGCTACCCCTCAACCGCTTAAACTCTTTAGTAATCATGCACTGTGTCTGTCACATCAGTATAAATGACTAAATAAAATATATATGTGAATTATTTCCTGGACTACAGAGATACCAGTTTACGCTATAAAATTTATTTCTGCTATTAACTTTAGTGTCACTTGCAGCAGTTCATATTTCATTAGTTATCGATGGATAGTCTCTGTATGAATCTCAGTTTATATACATTGATGTGACGTGCTGCAGTCCAAAGTGTTTGCGACATCTAGCGCAACGTTCAGGTCTTTGTACTAGGTATATGGAAAATTAATTGTGAGCTTTGGATCAGATTGGTCCTTATAGTGCTTTTCCGAACCTTTCAGATTTAATTAACCTTGGTTTATCAATGTACGTAGAGATTCTTCTCTCTTCTCCTTATAAGTACTGTATTCATTCCGGAATTGGTCATATAGTGTGATGCCCACTCGCTAACACAGTAGGTTAATATTTTAAATTACATTGATTTATCGGTCACCATCAGTATAAGTGACTTCCGTTTAAATTTTATACTAATTGTATTAGTTTCGCTTTCCTTTCCTTCCCTTTTAACACCTATGTAAGGTCGGGTCTCTTAGTCAGTTTGCGACAGCGCGATCGATTATGAGTTGTATTTTCTTCGACCAGGTTCTTCACATTACATTTTTTCTAATATTGGACTACCACGTGGATTTTGGTATACCTCTTCCTCTGGAATGTTTGGGAAGGTGAAGTGCAATTTTATTGATATTATTATGGTATTTTCCTTCTTTTTGAGTGTGTCCGAACCATCGCAGTCTTTGATTGAAGCTACTTTAAAAACTTCCGTGAACGTTAAGTTATGTTATTAATGTCATTATCCTTGCCGTGCACACATGATATCTGTTCTGAGTTATCATCCAGGAGCCAAAAAAATTTCACTAGTTTTTCTGCAGTTCCTAAGATTGGAAGAACAGTCGTTGCTATAATCAATAATCAAATGCGATGATTTTGATGTCGGTTTTAAAGAAATCCATGATGCTGTTTAAATTAAGGTTGAGGATGGAAGCTTCATGCACCGGGACACCGATTTCAAACCCTTTACCTTTACCATCGGGTTTTAATACTTCTTCATTTTGTTCAATACTCTTTCATTTGATACTTTGTCTGTCCACAAGATTTTCAACATTCTCCTATATAGCCACATTTGAAATGCATTCAGTTTTTTAATTGTCAATTTATTTAAAGTCCAAGCCTCTGCACAATACACAAGGATTGACAATACATAGCATTTAACTAATCTCCATCTCAGTTTTAGATTTATATCCTTATGTGTGTATTGTTTTTGCATTTTCAATACTGTTTTTAATACTTAACCATGTAATTTTTGTTAAGGCTGATATACCAACACTGGTACCCTGGTACCTAGATATTGTCGCCTTAGTACTGCCTCGTGAGATATCACAAGCAATATGATTAAACGCCTTCTCAAAATCTATAAAACGAATGAATTATGTTTGAGTATCATTTAAAGAACATCTCTAGGAATGATGGAATAATGTTTCTTGATTTAATTCTAGCTCGTAGTTGTCCATAAAAGAATTATGTACCAACTCGTAAGGTACAACAAATGATACAATTCATCAATATTAACGCGTGAATTTGTTTGATCCTTGCATACAGTCGGCGTCAGCTTATCCTACGAGCAGGTATATTCATATCGAAAGGCAAGTTCGCCATATGATGCTTATGTATGACGTGTAGTAACATGGGGACAGTCAGGTACTTAGTTACTTAAGTTCATGTTTAATGCCGTTGTTGATCGTGTTTTGTATTTTAGAAATGAAGTCCCAAACTTGAACTCCTTTCTGTTATTCATCGCGGTCTGCTGACATTCTTCTGATGAAGAAAGCGTGATGTTTCGTAAGTTTAGCTACTTGAGGTAACATTGAAAACTAGTGGTCAGTTCCAGCTCCAAGGCTATTTGTCTGCGGATGTCCAGGTTTGAGTCTTCTGAGCTATTGTCAGGATATTACTAAGTGTTTCTAACTATCAGGTGCCCGAATAGCCATGTTTTTAGACATACAAATTGCTTTGCAAGTGTCAGATGCAGAATCACCTAGGCTCTATGATTTGCCTCTCAGAGAGGCGTTAGACTCATCGGCCTCCACATCGTGTATTGACTGTGTGAACTGTGTCTGATAAACCTGATTGATAATGAACATTATACATTTACACTAATGCTTTTTAAAACTAAAACATGGCCCACTAAACATAACTACCAATAACACCATTGTGCCTCAGGTAAACGCATCCCGATTCCTTGAATACTAGCTCAATAGCGACAGCCATCTCGGTTTATCACGCCTATATTTGCTCCCAAATACGATATGGGATCGTACTATGGGCAAGTTGCTCCGAAGCAAATAGAGTATTCATTGCCCAAAAGAAATGCCTCAGAGCAATCTGGGGTCTGAGAAATGTAGACTCATGGACAAAAATGTTTGAAACTGCCAAATTAGTAAAGTCCAATATGTCACTATTCAAATTAAATGACAACTCTTACCGTAGAGCAGATACGGCCTTGTCTATGCCAGCTCCAAGACTAGAAATTTACCGCAAAAACTGCTACTACATAGCTTGCTTAATTTATAACTCCATACCGAAAGAAATTACGGACATGTTTTACAATAGTTTCTGTAGGAAATTGAGCACCTGATTGACCGAAAATTGCTTTTATTCGGTCCAAGATTTCCTTAAAACAACAAATTGTAGGTATACTAAGTACGCACAGTAAATGTTAAGTAAAATTCGTTTTGATAGTAGGTACCTATTAATATAATACTATGACAATGGAATACACAACACAAGCCTTATTGAGCTTACCGTGGGCCCAGGTTGATTTGTGTAAGATTGTCCCGTAATATTTATTATTTATTATTATTTATTTATTATAATGACCATGATTCAAGCAAATAAACGATCTATCTATTGATTTCATGATCGATTCAGGGTCTCATCAGGTCATCATATATTGACTACTCGTATGTATGTGACAAGCTATCCGCCGCGTGCTACGCACTGTCTAGACTCGCACTTATATTGTCTCTCAGTAAATTGAATCTATTTGATTCTAATTTAAGGGGTAAATCTTCGCGCCGGTGTATGGCAAAGGTTCGCACGGCACTGCCTTTTTTACAAGAAACTTTAGGAACTTAAGTATAGTTTACTGACCCTTTGTGCTACACTATAAATGAGGTTCTTCAGAATGATCATTGTCCCCAGCACATTCCAAAAATTGTAAATTCTATATATTTAGACATGTAAATGAGATGTACAATTTTCAATAAATAATCTAAAATCTAACATTTAAGAGTCCAATTACGAAATATTTAAAACAATCATAATTACAAATCTTTGTTTAACCATAACACTTGATTATACTCAAGTCTGAAGTCTAAACGTATTCTATCCACGAGCCGAACCTTTCGGTTGCACCTACAAAACGTATTCGTGATTCGCGAGATTCACTTAACGAAGTCACGTGAGTTATCTGACTATTTACTTTCAAGTCACAAATGAATTTACTTATACAAGAATTCTGGACACTACTGTGTAAGTCATGGTTTATAGCTAAAGGATTAAAAGAAACTAAGCACCAAAGCTTTCATACCCATTTTACATCCTGATTCAGAGCATAGTATCGGAGTCAACAAAGCTAAGTGTTTACGATTTCTAGGTGTACATCTTGTTGTATTTACTAACTTGTTGTAGCTATGGTTACGCATGTAGGATATATTCATGATTAAATTGTAAGTAATGTATATTTATCGTTGTGTATGGAAAGCATTTAAATGATTAATACCTGATGATTATGGTCAATATTGCAATTAACAATATTGTCAACGTATCACGTAGGTATCCGATGAATCTTCATTGGTTTATATTTCAAGACTCCACTTGATTTATTGAGTGACAGATACGTGATGATGATATTTTTTTTTATAATAAATGAATTTTTCCCTGCCCTCTAACAATCGACTTGTACCTGAGGGCCACCAGCCACCTCCACACATTATTTTGGAGTAGGTATACTATTTGTGTATCATACTGACAACATTGTTCCATCCCCTGTTTCATCACAGCTGAGCATCACGCACGACCCAACACAGTATACTCACTATGCGACTCATAATATGTCTGAACTCACTTCTTTAACTCTTTAACCAGCATTATCTGATATATCACAACTGTCAATAAATAACACTTCCTTGGTTTTCTATGACAGACCGCAAAAATTGGCTATGTCAGTCACCTGAGGGCGCACCAGCGACGCTCTCCGCATTGATTAGCAGTCGCTGAGGCCGAATACGGCTAGGAGAAGATGATAATGACACAGTTAAAATTGCGAGTAACTTATTTTACGTTAAAAGTTAATCCTTCTCGGCATAACCTGGTAATGAAATCATAGCAACTATGCGTGATCGGAAGTCAGATACACTACACTAGTGGTCTTGAGATAAGTTGCTGGTAACCAAACAATAATGAAGTCAACATCAATTAGATCCATCGAATTGCTGTCAGATCTCTCATTGACAATAACCGCCGAAATAAAAGTGAATCAGCACAAAAGCCTACTGCCACATACTAATAATACAAAAAACAATTGAATTCCCAGGATGCTACCATTCTTTTGATCTCAATAATATGGTAGAATAGATATGAGCAACGTATACCGATTTCAGTAATTTATTCGGTATAAATGTACCTATAAACAAATACACTGATGAAATCAGAACGAAACTTGAGAATAACATCATACTGTCTAAAACTTCCTCCTCCTGACAACAAGAAAAATATAGGAAAACCACAGATTGCTCCCAAAGGTTATTATTTGTGTCTGCAGCTTATAGTCTCCTAAGTTCGTACACCCTTGAACCTCTGACGTCTTGATTGCAATCAGAACAATGAATCCGATTCACCAGAAAACATTTACTTAAGTCATGATTTCAATAAAAAGTAACCATCAAATATAGTACCTACATACCTGAAAGAACAGGCTTTGCTCTTTGTTTTTTCCAAAGAAAGGGAGTTGATTCTTTTCACCTCCGTAAACCCGTGTAGTAAATAAATTGCATTGAAATCTGATGCGCTGTTTACGACAATCCATTGACAATCAAATAAATATACCAATGCTGCTCATTGAATAGTTTAGAATAATTATATTTTGTATATAATCCCATAATTTGTCATTGAGTCAGTAAAAAATACAAATGCTATACATATTTTTTGCATTTATAAGGTCCAAACCAGCCACGAATGTACTTTTACCTACTTTAGTATGATACCAATAAATATTTTTGATTTTGATTGAGAGCCGTACCCATTACCCTATTTATCGTAAGATGACATTAAAATGTACTACTTATGGAAGGTTAATTCCTTATGATGTCTAAAAGGTCTTAAATGTTTGCACCACACTAAACATTGATGAATGGTATGGTTCTGTTATATAACTTGGTTTTAACTGTAACCTTTGCATAAGGAGCACCTCTGACATAATACAGTGATAGTTTGCTGTAAGTATGTTTTCTGAAAAGTTTTAGAAACTTTTAAACCGATTAAGGCTTGGCATCTCAAATTTTGGTAAAAATGACTTGTTTAGTAACCAGTTTATACCTTATAACGTAACAATTTTCGTGTTGGAAAATAGATATCATAATCTGCAAGATATAAGAAGTGACATTGTTTTCGTAGAAATCCATTTTAACATAAGAAAGTGGAGAAAAATAAATCTAAAGTCAACCCTATTTTTTCACTTGTAACCAGTCTACTGCTCCATTTTTTATCAGAAAGAGATGAAATTTTATAATCTGCTTCATAAAGTAATGAACTATAACTTAATTTTCTTACTTTCTTAAATTTCGTCTCGTTTCTAAAATATTCCGAAAAACATGATATCCGCGCTTTCGACCACGCACTTCCATCTCGCTCACGCTCACGCTCAGTGAGAGGGAGAGAAGACCATGAATGTGCAGGGCCTTAAGACAGGATTTTAATAATGTTAATCTCTTTCTCGTGGATGGTTTTAAAAATCTTTAGATTAACTTTATGAACAGTTATCTGTTTTTGAGTCAATCGTGCACATGCTACATTTAATATTGGTTTAGCAGGAAGTTGGGGCAAATAAAGTGTTAAACAGATGAAGACTGGCTTAGATCCCAGCATGCTCCACCATGTCGCGAAGCCACTTCTGGTCACTCTCATGGCCGCGAATGAGAACCTATAGCACTTAAGCTAAGACCCGTATTAGCATATATGCAACTATAAACATACCCTTACAACTTGCGGAATCCTTTATATATCTGACATAGGGGCTGCCGCCTCGTGCGTGCCAGCTCCCTATGACGTGTGGGGACTTTCGTCCCCAAGAATGTCCTCCAACCTCCCCTTCTAGACATCCCTTACCACCATTGATACTGTCCCAATTCACACGCTATTGTTCCAGTTACCCGGGTGCACCCTTGACTGATGATGATATGGCCTGAAGCCGAGACTACCGAACTACCCTGTTGTTACACTTGTAACTAATCCTCTAACACTAAAGAACTCCACAACTAAGAACTGTGATGTGTTTCCTACAGGTCACGTACATGCGCGACCTGTAGGAAAACCTTATTCATCTACATGATATACCAATACGCCTCCCAAAGAGAATGAGACCTGTGGACGCACATAAATACATCGCATCATAAACAATCATCGTCCGATCTGTTAAAGCACATGAACACACGTGTAAATGATACCCAATCGTTACAATATCATAGGACGCATCGAAAGTGATTATGGAAAGAGCTCACCCTGGTTTTCCTCCAAATCAACCACTACAAACCGCACTTAACTGTTCGTTCCCAATATAGCCGTTCGGAACTCTGACAGCCCGCCTACCCGTCAACCTTGTTATAAAAATGATTCCTTGTAGGTGTTGCTACATAAGATAAATCGGCTGTTTGAGACATAATTATAAACACCAATGTAAATACTATCGTGAATCATGACCATTCACGACAAATCGTTCATAAACCTTGCCAAATACTTATGGCAGAAACAATCCATACCAGTTGTTCTTTGTCTGATTGCCCTATACCATGGTATATCAATCTTATTATTATTATTATTACTGGAGGCCTAACACTCATAAACTGGATGGTAGGTCAGCAACTGGAATATCCGTGGTAAGTTCTTACAGACATCCAAAGCTACCCAAACTCCTGCCTCAGCAGTCAAGCTTATGAATGTCATGCGAATCGTTCTTGCATGTTAATATGCCCCCGTTTGGTGCATACAATAATTGTATACACGATGTCATGCGAATCGTTCTTGCATGCCTGATAAAACAGGTTATTAGAGTAAGCACATAGTGACAATTTATAACACCAGGCTAGCTTTAATATGCAGAAATTGTGCATTAAATATATTAATTTCATACATGATTATTTCTAATACTTAGCTTGCTTTACAGATGGAAAACTGGAGATCTCGATCCACTGAATCTAGTTTAGTACTTATAAATTATCAAGCAAATTATATGTTCAAACCGCCATTTATATTTAACGTGAATGACGCCGTCACTTACCCATGGACAATGTCCTTTTTTCTCATAGTTTAGTTTCTGGATTTAGTGTTGCTATATACAATATTTACAATTATCGCGTGTTTCGCGACAATAGGGAAGAAAATATTTCAATGAATAAAATGCATCAGTGCCGCGTAATTGGATGCAAGAATGAAGGGCATCATTCATTTCCGAAGGAAACGATGATATGAAAACTATGGGAAGCGGCAATACGTCGTAAAGCAAAAAAAAGCCCTCATCCACCTTTAAATGGCTATAGGATGCCATTTTAATATCACAGTACAGGTATTTTACACACGAATGATAATAAAACGATTGTAGTTTAACGCGTTTTCATCAATTATTCGTTATTGTTTGTTAGGTAAATAAATATGACATTGTACGTCATGGCGGTTTGTTTACGGGTTGTGTTAGTGTCGCCCCCTACGCAGAGCTTTGCGTAATGTTCCCTATTGTGGCAATGGGTTTAGCAACTGTCAAACTGACAGCATCAATAATGGTCCCTAAAAAAGCTAAATTTGTATGGCGGGAAGTAGTTTTTATTTATTTTTGCGAAAATGACTTAATGTTTCGCCCCGAATTGCTCTGAAGTGGGAATCCACCGTTTTCCGAAAAAGGCTAAAATAAAAGGCTATGGATTAAAGCTATGGGGAAGATTTTTGCCTAAAAACTGTATATGGTTTCCATACAAGTTAGGGACCATCGATCCTCTGTCTCTCTCTCTCATCGTATGGAATCTAGAAGAGCGCCATCTACAATTAGCTTTCACCGGCCAACCCCATTTAGGGATAGCATTTCGCAAAAATAATATTGCCATAACAAAGCAATGTGAGTGTGGCAATTTAGGGATACCAATCCCTAAATTGCCACAATTTGTCAGAAATTGGATACGACAAACCAGAAGTGATAATTGTATGGTTTGTAGAGCCCATAACAGTCGTACCCGTGATGTGTCAATGTCAATTTTTTTTTTTTTTGGAAAACATCTAGCAAAAAACGGGCACAGACTTACTTATGTTCTCGTTCAACCCACGGTGTCGAGAAAACCGTGGTTCTCAAAAATATTTCTCCCAAAACTATTTTGTTCCACTGTTATACGAATGAGGCTGGGTCATTGTTGTACTCCTGTTCACTTAAAAAAAATACACATCCGAGATTCCTCCTTGTGTGAATGCGGACTAGATGATGGGGACCTTAATCATATATTTTTCGCGTGTCCTCTATATAATCACAATTGTTTTTACGATGAACTTATAAGACTGAAGGTTCCTCTACCAACTCACATTTTGGAACTCATTCAAATTAAGAATAAAGATATCTTGATGGCTTTGGGATTTTTTTGTCAACTAAACAATCGTAAGATATGTATGAGTGTTATTATAGTTATATTCCTCTATATATGTATTATGTTTCCATGTTACTAATTTTTTAGTTGTGTCTTGTTACTCATAACAGGGTAATATTGTATGTGGTTGTGGGCTTCTAATATTATTGTTTTTCAGGAATAGTAACTATTGCTTTGATCCCGTTTAGGAAATTATATATTTGTAAATCGACATGACACTGGCTAATAAATCGGCAGAGCCATAACAAAAAAAAATAAAAAAAAAATGACAATTTTTCCACATTGACATATCACCGTAGTATCTTCTACTCTTTGCTCTGCAGTCCTCAGAAACTCCCATACAAAAAGCAAAATGTATGCCCCGAGAGGGGGTTTTGCCAACCTACTAGACAAATATATTGGTTGGCAGCCCTCATACGTTGTCAAATTCTAAATTCTAACGTCTGTCATCGTGTTTTCTCCATGTTTTTGTGAAAATTATTCAAAGATTCAAACATTTATTATTAATTAAGGAAATCTGAAAGTTTCGTGGCGATCGGGGAGTTGAATTGATCAAAGAACTCGAGCGAGCGCGTGTATACGTAATATTTTTGAGATAGACTCATGTTTGCACAATGGTCGTTAAAACTAGACGATGTGAAGTGTGTTGCGTCCGAGAAAGCCTCAGGGGAGGTTTCTTTACCAGTTTTCCCGAAGATGATCTCCGGTAAGTTAATAACATAACCTAGCTATAGGTTACACATTCACCGGTAGTTTTTCTTCAGTGGACGTTTTTAGGGTTCCGTATTAAACAAGAAACCCTTATAGTTTCGCCATGTCCGTCTGTCCTGTCCATCTGTCCGTCAGTCCATCTGCGGCTGAGCTATAGTGTCATTGTAATTTATTTCAGGCAACAAGGCCTATATTACAAATTCCTTAAAGACATACATAATTATTATCAATATTATAAACTTATAACTACGAAAACACACTATTACTGCAATGTGTTGCAAAATTTCGTAGTGTCAGGTAACCTTTACTACTAGAAGCTGTAATTCGGTATACATAAATCAATCACGCTGACAAAATGCTACAGTTAAATGTATTATGGGAGAGAGGGGGAGAAATGTACCCCAGTATCGTTGGACAGCTTAGCAGGGTCGCTATCCACAAGCTAGGCCAGGCCAACTTGCTTGTCAAATGACGATCAATGGTTGAATTTGCTGAATAAAAACATGATTCATGTAGGTACTATTTTTTAAATTTTTCAATGTTTTTCAGTTACGCCTGCTGCAAACTTGATTGTTCCCGTGGAGTCTCAACATGTACATTTTGCTTAAAAATATGAATGGTAATAAGAATTTTTAAATATTTTTTGCGCTTGTGATTCTGTATGGTCTGTGTGGAAAATAGTTTTTGGGTACTATTTCAGTGCTGAGAGTGGACGTGACTTTAACATGTGTCGTAGCAATATGTGTAACCCAACATTGAACAATGGTGAAGGAAAAGAGGGTAGCCAATATAAAGAGAAGACCTTTGGAATGGACGCGCTATATTTTATCCCGCGGCTTCGCTCGCGTTCTGTGTACCACGAGAATCTAAAATATAAGTTTATCTAGGAACATCTCTAGGGCTTTTGTTTTTTTTTTCAGATGGTTCTATGCGGTTTTGGCTGGCGACAACAAAAAACTGACAGAACATGTTGCTAACTACTCTTAAATGTAAGAAACGAACACTCGATCGCGATACATGTGTGTACCTACATCTTTTAATTTTGCTTGCATCTTGCACCTATGTTTTAAGTTGTTGAAGGGCGCGGTGTAGTTTTCCTAGCTAGCCTAAGGGCAGCAAGGATTTTCACTAAATCAAATCGTCGGGTGACAAGCAAAAGTCACTACCAAAACTGTCACTGCTCTTCCAAACCTCTTATCTCGGTACGTAGTCGATATCGAGATACGACCTTTGATTTAAGTAGGTATTTGTTACTTAGTGAGTTTTGCTTGTCACCCGACGAAATACAGATTTATCTACTATCTAGGCAATCACTCGGGTGATAGTATGGGCCCCGTAGGACATTATAGGCCAGTCATATTTGCAAAATTGCTAAAATCGCAAGGTAACGGCTAGTTCTGCTTTTTAAATATGTTTTTAGGACCACTACCAGTACCTACCATTGTAACGATTTAAAGTTGGCTTAACAACAAATTTTTGTTGTATCTCGGTAAGTATTTGACTTACAGAGCTGGTTCTGGCCACAGACTGTAGCGATTTTAGAATAATATAAAAAACGTGCAGATTTTTACTAAAAATACAGCATAGTTTAGGACTTATATTGACAATACCAAAAAACTGCGAAATTTTCGTGGTTTTTCGAGTGCTGCAAAGTTAGCACAGATCTTTTGAAGCTGCAAACTTGGATATAGGTACAGTACTGGTAGTGGTCCTAACAACATATTTAAAAAGCAGAACTAGCCGTTAGCTTGCAATTTTACTGGCCAAATATTATAGTGATGACGGGATTTAATACCACGACTGCGGTCTGCCTGATGGTAGGCGCAGCGACCACCGTAGCCTATAGACGCTTACAACTTCAAAGGTTAGGTACCTACGGTACGGTCATTTACAGTATTGAGGATTAATAGCGGCTGAAGAGACAAGTCAGTCAGACTAACACCATGCCAAAAGCACCAAGTAGCACCTACTATGAACCTACATTTTGGCACTCTTTGGGGGAGGCCTACTAGTGGACGTCTTTCGGCTGATATGATGATAATGATGATGATATTTGATTTCCGCTATCCTAAGGTTGTCAGGAAGAGATCACTCTCTAACGAGAAGACCGCCTGTAGTTTGCCTCTAATTATGTTGATTATGTTCTAACGAGTTGATTTTTTGGTTTTGTTCACAGATTGTGATATGAAATCTAAAAGGAGATTTGCCAGACAATTAGTGCTAAAAGTCTGAACAATACGCAACGGTTAGGGGAATAAATCTAATGCGCAAACGCAAAACACACGGCGTATGGGAGCGGATGACGAGCGGGCCGGGTCAGGAGTACGGCCTATTCGTCTAGCTCTCTATGAACAACATCGCTCAAGCGGCCAAGCCAGTAACAAGCGGGCGAGGCGAGCGGCGTGGTTTCATTGGTCGTTATACCTGTGATATGCTACAAGCAGAAATGTATTTAACGAATCTACTTACACACTCAACTAAGGAAACGTCGCCTAAGAATTATTGTGTATAATGTTTATCGCCGAAATGATTATGCGTAATGTAAAACAATATTTCGGCGAAAAATACGACCTAATTACCTATAATATAATCAGGACAATAGTGTTCTAATAATATTAATATTGTTTGGACTAACAGTTCATAATTCCTCTCAGATACTTATTACTAGTTTTTTTTTCATTTTGAACTGATAATGAATGGTCGGAGATAACAAAGGAATGCATTGTTGTAAAGATAAGCTGTTTATGGCATTGAGGTATAATGTACTAACGTACTAGAGAAGACTGTGCGCCGCCGGCCGGCAAGGCGGGGGGCATGCGGGGGGAGGGTAACTTGTCATAGAACTGACTGAGACGGTGCTTCCCATGGACCGCAACGCGTAGCGCAAACTTCTTGTTCGGCGTGTCTTCTCTAGTACTTAAGTACATTATACCTCAATGGTTTATGGTCATTCGGGCATCTTAAATCCAACTCGCTATACTCTATTCTATTGCATAGGTAGCAGTAGACTTGTTCAGACGTGTTATAGTATGTATATGTCACCGTTAGATTGTGAACACCGTCAGTTTATAATCTTACTCGCAATATTATAAACTATCGATAAATTGTGAACTGTCAAAACCGTTCACAATTTAACGCAATATTTTTTCTTAGTTTATATACTATCAATGTCGAATCGTCAAATTGTGAACTGAGATCCAATCGGCTTGCTACGGAACGTACACAAATACTAGGTTAGTTAGGCATCTTCAGTTGTCCGAATGGCAAACCGCCCAGAAACAAGAGCCCCGCGCAGCGGGGCTCCGTCGATAGTGCCCGATAACGAAATGAATGGAATAAATTTGCTGAATAAAAAAACTATCATGTTTTGACGTAGGTACGTGGAAGCTGATGCAAGTGGAATACTTAGTTCAACCAATCAGCGCACTTCAGCGAGTTGCTCACTTTAGATTAGTAAATGTATATACCTGCCTTTTAAATTTACACGAATAATAGATGGTATTCGGATAGGCCCTGAGTTTAGTCAAGTTTTGAAACTAAAATATAGCACTTTCATCCATAGATTAGGTAAAAATATAGGAAATGTTTCAAAATAGCGAATTCGCTAGATACTCTAGATAGCGACCGCTTTAGTCGGTTTGCGACCACCCTGTTAGCTAGTTGGAGACCACCCTTGCAAAAGTTGCAAATAGTTAGTGTTTAAGTAGTTAAAAAAATTATTCATCATCATCATATCAGTCGAAAGACGTCCACTGTTGGACATAAGCCTTCCCCAAAGCTTGCCACAATGACCGGTTCTGCGCCACCAGCATCCAGCGCTGCGATTTTTACCAGGTCATCAGTACACCTTGTGGTACCCACGCCGCGCCTTCCGGTACGTGGTCACTACTCACGAACCTTTCCGTCCCAACGGCCATCGCTCGGCTCTACGTGCAATGTGCCCCGACCACTGCCACTTAAGTTTAGTAATTCGGAGGGCTATATCGGTTACCTTGATATTGCTGCGGATAGCCACATTTGGACCTACATAACTGCCCCTATATATACCACTTCATGTTACTCTTCTAGATCTACTGTACATTGCTATGTACGCCGTGTCAATCCATATCCAGTCTGTCTGTATGTCTGTCTGTCTGTCTTTCTGTTTGTCAGTCGGTTACCTCTTCACGCTTAAACCGCTGAACTGATTGAAGTGAAGATAGCCGGAGATAAACGCCCTGAAAGTCACAAAATTTCCAGGACTTGTAGTTTCCAATAGTTGTCCCGAGGTATTTCGTGTAATTATTTTTGTTATTTGCTCGGTTGTATCCATATAACATGACATAAAAAATAAAATCTTCTACACCACCTTTTCCAAAGTACCCCGTGCTTTGAACTGGCGTAGGTGATTATCTCAGACTATTTTTCACTTAATCGAAAAACTTGCTGAGAAACCTTATATTTATTTTAAAAGGCCTATCGATTGATGTGCCACACGTGGACTTACAATGTTTTAATTTTTTTTGACTTGCAGTTACATGTATGGGGTACACCACTAAAATAATATTTTTTTAGTAGGTAGTTTCATTACTGCTCTTCTGTCTGTACGTGGACGAGCTGATTGCCGGACTCAGCAACATGCATGCGGGATGTTTCATAGATGGCCAAATGGTCAATAATATCAGTTACGCAGATGACATGGTGTTGCTGAGTCCGTCAGTCTGTGCGTCCGTCAGTCCCTAAGACTTGCTGCGCACCTGTGAAACCTATGCCGAATCACACGGGCTTAAATATAATTGTACGAAAAGCGAGGTTATGGTTTTCACGGTGCGAGGCATGTCCTCCTATGTGCCGTCCATAAGGCTATGTGGAAATGTGTTGGCGAAAGTTGACCAGTTTAAATATCTGGGTCATATTGTAAGGAGTGATTTAAAGGAAGACAGTGACATAGAGAGGGAACGCAGGGCGTTGGCGGTTCGAGGGAACATGCTGACCCGAAGGTTCGCACATTGTACAGCAGAAGTGAAGAGAACTTTGTTCAAATCCTTTTGCCAATCGTTTTACACAAGCGGCCTGTGGGTTAGTTACAATTAACGCCTTGCGGCCTCTATAACAATATGTTTAGGGTGCTTATGTTATGAGAGGAGGTTCTGTAGCGCGTCAGGCATGTTTGCCGACGCCCGCGTAGATGGTTTCCACGCCATAATGCGCAAAAAAATCGTGTCAATCCGAAGTAGAATCCAGGGCAAGTCCCAACACAATACTAAGAATGTTGGGCGACAGATGTGACAGTCCTTTGCAAGGGTACTGGGTGTCAGCACTAATAAACCCTCACTCTGAGCAGGTTTATTAAATTGCATATCTTTATTAAATCTCTCTTTCTACTATGAAACGATATACCTAATATCCTTGCAGTTCAGGACGTCTAAATCGAAGTGGTCGCAAATCAGCGTCCTAAATTAGGTGGTTACCGGCGGCGCAATCACTCTACATTTCCTTTTACATTTCCGTGTAATCGGAGGGGCTACCGCAAAACGAAAACAAACTTTGTTTGTGTATCTCCCTCTCAGTCGCACTTGCTAGTTCGAGCAACAGAGAGATGTTCGTTTTTGTTTCGCGGTAGACCCTCTGGCAGTTTAAAATTACACTTTACCTTTTTGGCAATCTAAATGTATAATCTGAAGGAATAAATAATGGTTGCACCTTAACTCTTTATTGTTTCATTTATAAGGGACAAATACGACGACGCAAATCATAAATAGAAATGCTTCTATCAATAATTATTGGTTCTTGAAATCACTATTATCGGTTCTTGAAATCACTATAATCGGTTCTTGACATAACTATTATCGGTTCTTGAAAATACTATTATCGGTTTTTGCAGCACTAAATTTGGTAAATTAAGCGTATTATACACCTATCCTTCTGTCACAACCAGCTGCCTAAAAGTGAATGAATTGAATGTTTTTTGTCTCTTTCCATCTTGTAGGTGTATAATGGCCCTTATGAGTAAGTATAGCTGTTTTATAAGTTAAACGAACTATAATTTGTTAACACTATTTATTACTCAAGATAACCTCATTTTAATACCAACATGCGATCCCTCTACCTGTCATCACAACCCGCGCCATCATCTCTATCTCTATGGCTCATTGCAGTAGTGTTGTACATTATTCCAGAATAAGGCATAGACAATGCACCAATATGCCAACACGCTGTTTTTTTTTTAAGAAGAACAAATTAAATGGCGCAGTTGTAAACACCTTATTAAGACTAAAACAAAAGCATTTTAACATCACTAATGATATCACAATTTGGTAAATTGAAGAATTAGCACAATTTCAGGTAGTTACTAGTAAAATTATAAAGTCATTACTCTCTATATGACATGACACACATAGTTATTGAAAGAGTACCAACATTGACTACAGTATATAATGTACTTTTTGTACATATACAAATATGAGACTTAATACTAATAAATACATAGGCTAGGTCCTAGGCAAGGCTATTCCTTAACCAGGAGTCAAACATTATTAGGTTTATAACCTTAACTAACATAGTCTTTGAGATAGGAGGGCTTTTTTATTTCTCTCCTAGGCCTTCCATCTATGGTATTATAAACAGGTGACCTAACAATAGGTGAATTTCTTAACGCAGTTGAAGGTTTGGGAGAAGAACATTCGTCCCGAGATACAGGCAAATCTATGGTAAACTGTACATTCATAGGAGAGGGGCAAGTAATATCATTTTGTGTGCTACCCAGAATTACATTTTCTTGGTCTATGTCGGTGTTAGATATACTATTTTGGTGTGGTGGTATATTCATATTTTGTTGCGTTTCTGATGGGTCCCCGGAGTTCTGCAAGAGAGGCCGGATATGTATTAGGTCCCGTCTATATGTTGTATCATTAACATCAACCAAATAGGATCGATCTGAAAGTATATCTGAAATTATTCCAGGTGACCAATTTTTGTTAGAAGCTGGATTCATTTGAACTGATACTGCCTGTCCAATTTCTAGCGGAGATGCTCTTCTTGCTCGCTTGTCATGGGAGTGTTTTACCATCTCTTTTTTTCTTTGGATGTCTTCAGCAACATTTTCTACTATTTTTGGTTTCAATAATTGATTGATAGTAGGTAAAAACCCTCTTGTTCTACGGGAGAATAGCCTTTGGGCAGGACTCGAGTTCAATTTATTAGGAGTGTTCCTGAGGCAGAGCAAACTGAACCAGAAATCTTCTTCATTCTCTGTAGATTTTAGTAGTAATTTCTTGGCGATTTTGACAGTAGCCTCTGCTTTACCATTTCCTTGTGGATGATGGGGTGATGACGTCACATGTGTGAACTCCCATTTTCTTGCAAAATCAGCGAAATTCTGGTTGACAAAGTTCGTTCCGCCATCTGTGATTACTATCTCCGTAGCACCATGCCGTGAAAAATTCTTCTTGCAAGCTTCAATTACTGGTTCAGATGACAAATCTTTTAATTTTTCAATTTCAAAGAAATCGGAGTAGTGATCAACCATTATTAAATATTTTACTTGTCTTCCTTTATGAGTGAAGAAGAATACATCCATTGATATCATTTGAAATGGGTAATCAGGTATGTTGTGACTCTGCATGGTAAATTTTTGTTGACTTGGTTGATATTTAGTGCATGTAGAACAACCAGTAATCATCTATTTAATGTCCTTGGATATTGATGGCCAGAATATAGCATCCCTAGCTAATTTTAATGTGTTTTCTATTCCTGAGTGTGCTTTATGTAACTTGTTCAACATTTTGCCTCTGAAACTTTCTGGTATCAATATAGCTTGACCTTTTAGTATTAGATCTTGGTACACGGTCAGGTCATTTTGAATACTATAATATGGCTTCAGAGCATCTGGTATGTCTCTTATGTATTTTGGCCAGCCACGTTGAATGAAGTCTTTGAGAACCATAAAATTACTGTCCTTTAGTGTTGCATTTGCAATTTCTATAATGCAGCTATTAGAGACTGGTATATTTTTTAATGGGTTCATATTTTCAATTATTTCAAATATCTTGAAGTCTTTAGACTTATCAACGTCTTTACAGTCTAGATAAAATCGAGATAAAGCATCTGCCATAATATTTTCTTTCCCAGATACAAATTGCATTTCGAGGCTGTACCTTTGTAATGTCAACAGCATGGACTGTAATCTTTTCGGGGCATGCAGAAGAGGCCTTTTAAATATATTGAGGAGTGGTTTGTGGTCTGTCTTGATGATTGTTTTGGTATTACCTATAATGAGCTGGTCAAACCGTGTGCAGGAGAAGACAACAGCCAGAAGCTCTTTTTCAATTTGTGCGTATTTCTTCTCAGTTGGAGTGAGGCAACGCGAAGCATATGCAACGGGCTGGTTCTGTTGGAACAGCGCCACTCCCAGGGCTCCTTCGCTGGAATCACATTCGACAACCAGTGGTTCATTTTTGTCATAATATTTTAATGTTTTTATATCACTAATTATATATTTGAGGGTCTCAAACTCTTTTTTGGCTTTTTTGTTCCAGATCCATTCAGATTTCTCGTGAGTGAGTTGTCTCAGGGTTGAGGATTCTGCACTTAACTTAGGAATATACCTACTGAGATATGTTATTACACCTAGAAATCTCTGTAATTCTTTTTTGTTCTTGGGCTCTGGTATATTTGAAATTGATTCTATTTTAGATGGGTCTGCTTGAAGACCCTTGTTAGTGAAAACATGGCCATAATATTTTACAGATGTTTGTAAAAGTTTAGTTTTAGTCTTATTCAATTTGCAATTGTTTTTTACTAACTTTTCCAACAGAGCTTCAAGATTTTTATTATGGTCAATAATGGCTTCTGACATAGTGTCACCCACACCATATACCAACAAATCGTCCACCAGTGCTTCAACACCCATAAGTCCATGAATCATCTCATTCATGATTTTAAAGATGAGATGTTAAGAGACAAAATAGTGCTAGGTATAAGAGATATGGCATTAAAAAAAGAGCTCCTAAAAAAAGACAATCTTACCTTAAAAGAGTCCATTAACTTATGCCGCGCTGCAGAAGCTACGGATAGACATATAAAAGAGTTCTCGACACCATCAGACATAAAAAAATAGAAGAGAAGAAAATCAAACAAGGAAAGTGTCGCTTCTGTGGGAATAACCACATATTCAAAAAGGAAAATTGTCCAGCCTGGGGCACCATTTGTACCAACTGTAAAGGAAAAAACCATTCAGAAAAAGTGTGCAAAAAGAAAAAACTGGTAAAAGAAGTCAAAGACAATAAGAAAAAAGAAGATGCGGACAGCAGCAGCGATTCAGAACCAGAATATTTTATAAACAAGATAGTTGCTGACAACAACAAGAACTTGGCGGAGTGCAAACTGGAATACAGGGTCAAGAAAGAATGGAAAACAACTGAATGTCTACTAGACACAGCAGCCGATGCATGTATAATTGGTCTTCAAGATGTAGAAAAAATGTTTGGTAAAAGTTATGTACAAGAAAAAATGCGACCTTCGAGGAAAACATTGTTTGGGTTTGGAGGGAATAATGTTATGATTCATGGAGAAATTGATATACTTCTAAAAACAAACATTTCTGGTCTTAAAACTAAATACAATGTCACATTTCAAGTCGTACATATCACACACATTCCACTTTTATCATGTAAAGCATGCACACAGATGGGCCTCGTGAAATTCTGCAAAGAGGTACGATGCAATTATTCACAGGAAACACAGGACATAATAAACAAGTACAGCTCAGTGTTTGAAGGTCGAGGTAGTTTCTCAGGTGAGCTTAATCTGGAAATTGATGAAGCAGTCCCACCAGTAGTTCAGAAGGCTCGTCGCGTTCCGGTAGCACTGTGGTCAATCCTGAAAGAAGAATTAAAAAAATTAGAAGAACAGGGCATTAAAACAAAAGAAGACAATCATACTGACTGGGTAAGCAATATTCTATTAATTAAAAAGCAAGATAGTTTCAGAATTTGTTTAGATCCAATCCCTTTAAATAAGGCAATAAAAAGACCAAATCATCAATTTACCACCGTGGAGGAAATTCTACCAGAACTGGGTAGGGCTAAAATATTTTCTACACTTGATGTAAAAAAGGGCTTTTGGCATTTGAATCTGTCTGAACAGAGCAGAAAACTCACCACATTTTGGACACCATTTGCCAAATACCGCTGGAAGGTCCTCCCATTTGGCATATCTTCGGCGCCTGACTATTTTCAAATAAAAATGAATGAGATGATTCATGGACTTATGGGTGTTGAAGCACTGGTGGACGATTTCCGCTAGAGCTTCTTCCATTATGCTCAATTTTCCGCTGCCACCATGTTTTATAAGTTAAACGAACTATAATTTGTTAACACTATTTATTACTCAAGATAACCTCATTTTTTTTTTTTTTTTTCCGTGTTGTGGCTTTTTGCTGCTTAGGCACTTTGCCAATGTCAAGTGGGGGAAGTTTTGGCTTTACGGTTCCGTGGAGTGCACCTAATAATTTTGCCCCAGGGACTAATTGTACGTAACGACCATATTTGAATATTGGTAATAAGTGGATAAAAGAGTGCTTATATATATTCATAAATAGTTATAATTTGATATTATTTTTATCTATAAAATAAGCCAAAGCCTTAGCGACTTTGGGCTCAAAACTAGCCAAGAGAGTTTTTTAACATTAGTAGGGAGTTGGACTTTAAGTTTTGTTAGTAGGTCATAAAGAGAGAAAAGAGTTGAAGGACACTCGAGAAAAATGTGATCAATTGAACCTACATCATGCCCGCACAGACATTCCGCACTATTTATGACTTTGATTTTAAATAAAAATTCAGGGGAGCACAAATGTCCCAGCCTGAGGCGTATGATGCAACTAGTTACTCTTTTTTTAAATTTGAATTTAAAAAACCAGGGAGAAGCCGGAATATTTCTTTGCAGTTCGTAAAACTGCAACTTGTTATCGGTAGCCCATAAAGCCGACCATGATGAAAATAGTTTTAACGATGAGATCGCGTCCAAGTCTTTGCTAAAGCTTTGAAAGAAAGTTCTATCACCGTTTTCTGCTGCTTCCTTTGCAGCTTTATCCGCTAATTCATTTCCATGTATACCCTTGTGGCTGGGGATCCAAGATAAGATTACTTCCAAGTTCAGAAGTCGACAGGATAGGAGACCCTCCTTGATGAGGCAAACCAACGGTGATTTGGCCCAGTTTTTAATTGAGTTGTTTGTAATGGCTTGGATAGAGCTAAGGCTGTCTGAAAAAATTACTGCGTTTGCCAGTTTGTGTTCTTTAACATATTTAACCGCCTTCAGAATGGCAAAGCATTCCCCAGTATATATAGAGCAGATATTGGGCAATTGGAATTTGTGTACTGAGTTAAGGTTATCGTGAATGAAAGCACATCCTATGGGCCCATCATTGAACTTAGAGGCATCTGTATAGAGACGGTCCCAATTTTGCCACCTTTCACCAACCGAGGCTAGGAATAACCTCATTTTAATACCAACATGCGATCCCTCTACCTGTCATCACAACCCGCGCCATCATCTCTATCTCTATGGCTCATTGCAGTAGTGTTGTACATTATTCCAGAATAAGGCATAGACAATGCACCAATATGCCAACAATAGCAACATTCGATATATATTATGTTGGTAAAATGTATACCCGATCGAGCTTTCAGTGAGGTGAAGTACTATGAAGTTCCGTCTCTTAAACGTAGTGGTTAATGGTTATATTCTCTTTGGTACTCTGTGCATATCACATAACCTTAAATAGTAATTTAACTGATAATTTTTATTTTGTTTGTAGCCATAAATACTTAAAATGACTCTGTACAAATTAAGAAAAGCCCCTGCAGTTTTAATAGAAGATGACTACGACAAAAATATATTGCCTCTGCTAATAGAATTGGCAAATTATGATAAACAGGAATTGCATATGCTGTGTTATGAAAAACCTGCCTGTTTTTGGGAATGTGTATTCAAGAAAAAGAACGTTACTTACCACAAAGGCCTAAATAAAGAGCACCTAGATAAACTTGTGAATTCAAAATGTACAGTGATTATTGACTCCATTAATCAAATGTCTTTATGCTTGGGATGGACGGACTGCTTAAAGCATTTAAGAAGGCTAATTTCCAATACAGATGTGGTACAGTTAATATTAATTCTACACAAGGAGTGCTTATCTCATTCTTCCAAAACTCAAAGTCAACTACATCACATAGCAAGTGCAATAGTTACATATGATGCAGAAGATCCGTCGAAAATATGGGTTCAGTTAAAAAAGGGGGGTAAAATTGTGAAGTCCGAAGAAATACTTACATATGACACCAGGACTTCGACATTGAAGTCAAGTATAGTAATTAAAAATAAGAAGAAAGAGGAGGAGCCTGCCAAGCCTTTACCAAGTAATCTCTCCACATTCAAGATAGAAATGGATCAGACGGAGAAGCTGGAGAAGTACAAGTTGAAGCTGCCGTACATGAGCAAGATACACGCTGGAGAAAGTAAAGTCTACTACGAGCCAGATGCCGTGGATGACTGGGACGAAGAGGATCCTGATGAAGACCTAGATATTTAAATAAATAAAAATTTTCCTAAATTAATTTATTTTAAATCTAATTATGTCTTCCAATACATATGTGTGATCAAGGTCACAAACTTATTTAATATAATATAAATACATTTAGTAAGACTCGCGCACCGGGGGTTCCGGACCACCCCATACAATAGAAACAAGTCCACTATAAACTGACACTAAGTATGTATTCACATACTTAGTGCGTGTCAGTTTATACTGGACATTAAAGTTTCAGTGATTTAACTGAAAATATACGGTTTTCGCAATTTTTCCTTTACCTGTGCTATAAGATGTTGCTTTGTACCAACTTTCAAGGTTCTGAGTTATCGCTAAGTACCCTGTAGGTTTTGATTCCCTTCCCTTGCGAGTTTCGGAAATTTGTGGCATAAACGGCTGTCTTTTTTTTTTTTTTTTTTTTTTTTTAATTGAGAAACAAACAGTCTTAAAAAACACATAAGTAACTTAGCTATGGCTATGTGAGTAATGCTATAATAGACCTATAGTTTCATAAATGTTTACAAAGTTACAAGTTATATAAAAAATTGGAAAATATGTTTAATATAAGACCAAATGTCATAAATATATATATATATACATATGTGTGTTGTAAATACACTTATGACAGTTAAGTACATTTACAACTTAGGTACAGTCGCCATCACATACATCGGAGCAAACAAGCACGTCACAAACATCGGAACACACCTCTATTTTCAAAGCATTAGGGTGCATGTGCCGATATTTTTGAACACCTATAGTGTACCTATGTATGTGATGGCGACTGTACAACCATTATACAATGAAAAAAAAGAAAGAAAAGGTTAAGGTAACTGCGTTTTAACCTTATTAGATTAAAGAAAAAACGAATCTTTTAAATATACTATATGAGTTGCCAAACAAATCTGCGTCCATACATTTTTCATTATACAGTTTACATGCGCGCTTAATATATGAATGCTGTGCGTATTTAGTTCTGCTGCTTGCAATACTAAATAAGGCCTTCTTGCGACAACTTCGTTCTAATCTACGCTACGGGGAACATGAAAAAATATATTATGTAATAGTTCAGGGGCATCAACTAGATTATTCATAATTTTGAACAGATAAAGTAAATCGGTACAAGTGCGTCTGAGTGAAAGGGGTTGGATATGGAGTCTTGTGGATGATCAGGCGTAATCTTCATAGTTACCACTTTTGATTGCGTTGGCTTAGAAGTTTGATTTTTTCACAGCTCCAAGGGACAGTAGACCTGAGTATTAGATATAAATTTCAGCTTGATACCTCCACGCGTTCTTGAGAAAAAGCGGCCAAGTGCGTGTCGGACCACGCACAACGAAGGGTTCAGTGCCTACTTCTACACAGACTAATGGATCATTACGACTAGTGGATCTCCCGAAACTGTGAACGTCTTAACTAATTTGATAAAATATTGTTGTCTTATTCATTCGCCTAACAAATTTCGTACCGAACCGAGTATCACCGAACAAATATGTATACAAATACATACATTCATATGTCGGATTGTTCCTGTAGACTCGGAGGACTTCGCTTGTTTGTACGATAATGTGCTAAACGAGGATCTGCATTCTGTGATAAATAGTAACCATATTATATCCTTAATAGCCACAAGGAATTTGTTAGCGTCGTGATATTTAATCAGTAATTTCGCTGCACAGGTCATGCTGGTTAGGTCTTAATTTGTTCCTCCTCGCGTGGTAACACAGGGCAGCAAAAAAGCAGTTTATCCAGCATTTTGCATAAATATAGGTATCTAAACGACTTGAACCAAGAAAGTCTTCGTTAACGTCTCCAAAATCTATAAAGTCCGTTAGTGTAAAGTACGTTTCGAAGGCGCATTTGGGAGACCTATAATATGCAAATAACCTTGTATTATATTATATTTGGTCATTTTGGCACTCTTTGGGGGAGGCCTATGTCCAGCAGTGGACGTTTTTCGGCTGATATGATGATGATATTATATTTAAGAGAAAATGCTATAACATGTCCGGCTATGTGGCTTGCTCGAGTTCATGCTCATAATAATTTCTAGGACAATGTCGAAGACTTGGTTCTGCCCATGCTAAGACTCCATATCCTGTATTCGAAGATGCTTGTTCAAAAGTTGTTCTTACTACTTCAACAAAACCTGGTAATTTAAAGGAGTCAACACAGCTACTCTAAGTTTTTACTATAAAATAGACATCAGACTACATTATGGAATACGATTATACGATCCCCTACCCCCTACCTACCTATCCCCTTGGTAAATGATTTCTGGAATAGTATTAATGCAGATTACAATCTATTTACCAGTGGGTCAAGATGCACCCAAATAGCATGGCAAAAGTTGAAGACAGAGGTCTGACCGAGAACCTCTTCATTACCTATAGAGACCGAAAGTGAACTGCAGAGGGTCCTACCGTAATTTATTCATAACTAATTAAAAATTCTCTTCTTATCCAATATATTGCCGACATAGGTATTTAAGCTGTTTGTTTATTATTGGGCAGTTTCAGTATTAGTTTAAGTAACAAACAAACTGTTCACTAATTTCATGTGGCATAATAATAAAGAACTTCGAGCTGGTTAACAACAATTAATGATTAGAGGTCAAACAAAATGCCGGTTTCAAAATTGACTCGTCTAGCATAATTATGTTGTAAGCTTAGAATAATAACGCCTAGAAACGCAGTTCACGCGCAACGGTGAGGCCTCCAAAACTCAGCCATAAATGGCGTAGTACGCCGATCGGTATACTACATGAATCCATTTTATGCCTCACGCTTGGCGCGTCAGCCGTATGAAACTATCATTCTAGGCGTTATTATTCTAAGGTTGTAAGTTGATCTTCAATTTCAAACCGTTCATGCGGTCTATACAAAACGATTTCTCAATATTGATCGTTCCCCATTTTTCTGCAGCAGATTATTTTTATTCTTCGTACATTTGCAAATTATAACTAAACAAACTTTTAGCCGCGACTTAGTCCGCTTATACCTGTTAGTAGCCTTAAACGTATTTTATGTTAAACGCCTAAACAAAATCTAAGAGCAAAAATATGCTAGTACTGCTAAGTATTAGACATGAGCAAGACACAACCCGCACAGGCGCAGCATCAATTATCGCAATGAATTCCATAATACCTCTTACCATCCCTTTAAGAGAAAGAAGATGAAAAAAAACTATCCTATGTCCTTCTCAGGCTCTCAAAACTAGCTACATACCTAATTTAATTGAAAAGGTACAACAGACAGACAGAGTAACTTTCGCATTTATAATATGATATTAACTATGGATATGGATTGATGTATTGTAATTGAAATACGCCACTGATAGTCAGTAGGCTTGTAATAGTCGTAATTATGCATATCAGTGAACGACATTATATTACATCAACAAGGTCGTATCGTGATACAAACCTTACGGCACTTAGGGTCGTTTCGCCGGTAACGCGACCACCTTCGGTTGGCGACCACTTGATGGACTAGGCTGCTTCAATTAAAGATATTAACATTTCTACAAACCCAACAGAAAACTAATTAGTTATTAACTATTCTTGAATAGTGTCAGAATAAGAATAAATACACTTTAAAACCCAAAGCTTAATCCAAAACAAGAAAAAATAACCTCAATTCACACATTTCACACATTGCTTCCGAAAAGTGTTGACGTGCAGTGAATCTGTAAAAAAAATAACGCGACAGTTGGCGCGAAAACTTTAGTTACGTCACTTAATTTTATTATTATGCTGAAATTAGTTACTTGATTGCTTAAATGATTTAGCTATTGTAATAATTTCGTTGAAATTCGGCATATTATAAAAATAGATTTAAATAAAATGGGGTGGTCGCGTACCCAAAAAAAATATTACCAAAGAAGTCGGATAGCGACCACATCGTTTTTCTTTTTCTTTCCTTATGGATTCTTGCGGCACCCGCGATATTTAGCTTGGCAAGCCAATTGTGTCGGTATGTATTTAAGCCGCGCCAATCCATGCTATGTCTATAGTAGGTATATGTAATATAATAATAATATATAATTATAAAATGAATAATTCATATGATTATATGATATGGTTATATTACAAATGCGAAAGTGTGTCTGTCTGTCTGTTACCTCTCTCTACCGATGGACCGATTTTGATGAAATTTGGTATGGAGATAATTTGAGTCCCGGGAAAAGACGTAGGATAGTTTTTATCCCCGAAATAATCCCCTAAGAGGCTGAAATAGGGGTTGAAATTTTGTATGGAGCTACGATATAAACGAGACACACGGACGGAGTCGTGGGCAGAAGCTAGTGTAGGTAAGTAGAATTTAATCTAAAAGTTACATAAAAGCTTGTAAAATGGTGGCATTTAGATACCTACTATGAACGACATGTGTGACTGTAATAGCAATATATATAATAGCACTATGGTGTGAGCGAGATGGCGCGCCGTTTTCGATTCTATTTTGCATTGACAAGCAATGTAAAGTAGATTTAGAAGAGTAACAATTTGTAGTAGTATAAGGGCAGTCAGGTCAGGTAGGTCCAACTTTGAGAAAGAGGTCAATCGTCGAATCCGACTCGGCTGGGCAGCGTTCGGGAAGCTACGCTATGGCACATCTTTTCGTCTAATATTCCGCAGTGTCTGAAGACGAGAGTCTTTGACCAGTGCGTGTTGCCAGTGATCACGTGTGGCACCGAAACGTGGTCGCTTCAGAAATCATAAGAAGCATCATAAGAAGGCTCAAAGTCACCCAAACGGCAATGGAGAGAGGGCTATGCTCGGAGTTTCTCTGCGTGATCGCATCAGAAATGAGGCTATCCGCAGCATAACCAAGGTAATCGATATAGCCCTAAGCCGCTAAAGTTAAGTGGCAGTGGGCGGGGCACATTGCACGTAGAACTGATGGCCGTTGGGGCGGAAAGGTTCTCGAGTGGCGACCACGTACCGGAAGGCGCGGCGTGGGTAGGCCCCCCACAAGGTGGACTGATGACCTGGTAAAGGTCGCGGGAGTCCGCTGGATGCGGGTGGCGCAGGACCGGTCACTTTGGAACTCTTTGGGGGAGGCCTATGTCCAGCAGTGGACGTCTTTCGGCTGATATGATGATGATGATGCACTATGCATATCGTCGCCTAGTACCCATACGGTACAGTACTTTGCATAGTTTGGGACTAGGTCGATTTGCGTAAGATTGTCCCCATAAAAAAATTGGGCACCTATCTACTTGACAAAGCATGTGAGGTGTCAAATACATCCATACTAATACTGTAAATGCTAAAGTGTGTCTGTCTGTTACCTGTCTACACGCTTAAACCGCGGGATCGATTGAGATGAATTTGGTATAGAGATAGTTTGAATCCCGAGGAAGTTTTTATCCCAGAGATCCTCCCCTAAGGGGTGAAACGGGAGTGAAAGTTTCTATGGAGCTACGATATAAACCAGTTCCACGCGGACGGAGTCACGGGCAGAAGCTACGAGGGGTGGCTGAAAAGTTCGCGAACTAAGCTAGAAAAAACATGTGGTGGGCGTTTTCACTCAAATAAAATAAATAAATATTTGCGGACAATCTTACACAAATCAATCTAGTCCCAAACTAAGCAAAGCTTGTACTATGGGTACTAGACGTTGATATAGATACTTATATATAGAGAAATAAATACTTAAATACATAGAAAACATCCATGACTCAGGAACAAATATTCGTGCGCATCACACAAATAAATACCCTTACCGGGATTCGAACCCAGGACCTCTTGCTTCGTAGGCAGGCTCACTACCAACCAGTGGCGGCACGTAAGAATATTCACTGGACAACCCGGAGCCAAATAAAAGGGCTGTTTTTTGATGATTTACGAGTTTGGTAATATATATCAGGAAATTTTAGGGAAGCCGGTGGGAATCGGCTTGTATGGGCGCTCCGCCACTGCTACCAACTAGGCTAAAGCGGTCGTCGGAAAAAAAGTAAATGTGCAACTTTTACTTTTTTCTCAGAATTGAGATTTTTTTGGTTTTTCCTGTTCAGAATCATGGGCACTCTTTAATCCCGATAAATAAAAAAAGTGTCCCCAGTTTTTTATTCAACTGTGACGTTTTTTTATACATTCTGTATGGGCCGTCACGTAGTGGAATCCTAAAAAATGTATGGAAAATTGGGGACACTTTATTCGGGATCAAGAGTACTCATGATTCTAAACCGGAAAAGGGCGTTTTTCAAAAAAAGTGTACAAAGCTTTTTTTTTGGTTTATGTTACTCAGAAACGTTGATATTATCGATCCTCATACAAGAAAAAAAGTGTCCCAGATTTTACTATGTAAGTTTTTTCTTCCAGTGCGTCACGACCATATAAATAATAAAAGACTGCATACAAAAATGTGACGATCTGGAATGGAATATTTAGGACACTATTTTTCTTGTATGAATTAAAGAAAAACTAAAAAAAATACGAATTCTGAAAAATAAATAGTTTTGTACACTTTTTTTGAAAAACGCTCAAAAACCAAAAAAATCTAAATTCTGAGAAAAAAAGTCGCACATTTTAGTGAAAACGCTGAGGTATCAGAAAACACATCTTCACACACCTCTGGTGGGTGCCATTCTTATTTCTGTAGAATAGATGTTTTATTCCTTTGTTGCAACATTAGGAACTGTGATTCTGGGGAATTATTTTTAATGATCAACTGTGAATACTGTGATACTGGTGAATTCACAGTAACTTGTAGATTGTCTCCCAAAAAGCATTAGAACGTTTTTGCTGGGTTATCACTATAATTTCTTTGATATACGGTTTATTATAAGATTACAGTTAAAACTAGTAGGTAATATGAGGCATATTATAAAAATAAATATTTACACACTGCCACTCCAATGAGTATTTTTTTATTGAAATAAATATAAAAAACGTATTGTGAAATCCTGAATGGAAAGAGATGGAAGTGGATGTTGGAAGGAGAAGAGTCCATCACAAACCCTTGGTTACAAATAATCACTTTTTATTTATTTTTCTATAATCCGTTACAATTTTGCGATTTTTTTTTATTTATTTGCCACGTAGCTTATCGATATTACATAAATATCTAATAAAGTAGAAATCCCAGTACGTGGAAGTTAATTTTATTAATGAAACCGTTATTACATCAGCTCTTAAACTACTTTCATAATAACTCATTCCGTGGTTAATTTTGGTGACCTAACTGACTAAACAATCGAATCGTTAAACAATTACAACAGATAATCCACAGCGAGACTCCAGACCGCCGCATACTTTGGGAAACGAATATGTATTAATTACATAATATAACTAAATCAATTAGTTGATAACAAAGTATTTTTTTTCTAAAAAAAAAATATTATGCAAGCACAGTATACAGTACAAACAAGCCCGGAGAAATTTGAAAATGCATTCGACACTTGCAATTTAAATACGCATGACGTCGACGCGCGCCGCTCTAAAATGAGCGAAGCCGTTTAATATAAGCTCATCAATACACATAATACAGCTAACAAAATATACGATAAAAATGATTTACAACCTCGTAACCTAACGATAGCCTTCCGGTTCAGTGGGACTGGCGGGCGACGTGGGGGGACGTGGTGGGGGTGGGGGAGGGGGAGGGGAGGACTCGTTACTCGTTGGAGAGCTCCTTGAGCCGCTCCTCCCTCGGGCGCGCGCCGCCGAATATGGAGGAGGCCTGCGACGTCGAGGCCAGCGAGTTGACCGGCTCCGTCACGGTGCGCGGCGCCAGCTTCAGCTTCGGTCGCCCGGTCGTGTCTGCACAAACAAACACGGGATACAGACATTTTTATTTATTTATTTCATGATTAAAAATTACATTACAAATTTGCTTACATGGGTCATTGTCAGTCACAAAAACAAAAATCATCTTTCCGGTGGTCAATAGTTAAGGGCTTATGTTTATATATAATATGTTTTTATCGCATAGAATTATAGAAGAGACAACGTCGTTTATGCGGATTCAGAGTTCAACCAAAAATTAGGCTTTATAGCCCTTAACTTTGGCAATGACAATGACCCACTTGAGTCGTCGATCGTCAAAAACAAAGAAAAAATAAAGATATAATATTAAATTAATACAATGTCAACAAATTTACTCAATAACGTGTAAATAGAAAAAAAAAGACAAAATCAAAAGAACAAATATGTCAACCACTAGGTATCGTCATTCAATTTACAATATAGTGTAATGTGCAATAAAGCGGGGTGAATTGAATATAGGTAAGTCGCACGATTAAAAAAACCGCAAATCGATCTACAGTTTAGCCATTTGGCACACGCATACTACAGGTGGAAAATTTTTTTTGACCCGCAGTTACTAAAAAAAATTCCCTTAGGAGGGGAGTACCGAGACATTTTATTTTTTGTATGAAAAAAAAAATTTTTTTTCAGAAACTTATCGTGTGTGAATCCTATTGGGTGCATTGCAAAATAATTGTACATAATAAATTAAGGGCCTTAATCTAATCTGTGCTTTAACTTTTTTCCATTGCGTAACGAAAGTTCCCCATATAAAATGTATGGGTAATAGGGAACATTACTGCAATGTTCTGCCGCCAGAGGCAGCACTACCACTAATAGTAAACCAGTATAGGAATATAGGGATTCACACACACATGCACAATTGATTGTCAAATGAGTGACAAGGATGCTTGCATAGACAATACCGCAAGTGGGAACGAGATACAATGTCAACGCTGCTAGTGTCGCCACCTACGAAGAATTTTGCGTAATGTTCCCTAATTATTCCCGTTACACAATGGAAGAAAGTTAAAGCTTAGATTAGATTAAGGCTCTTAACTATGTACAATTTTTGCAATCCACCCTAATGAAAGGGCATTTTGAGGCGATTCTAAAAATATACCACATCATTACATAACAACAATTTTTTTTTAAATTAACACATAAATAATTTTCGAAACATACCAAGTTTGGGCTCCTCCAGACACGATATTGCTGATTTTTTTTAATACAATATACCACAAATGAAACGTAATATCCTCATATCTAACCTCAAAAAAGCAATTTTAAAAATAATTTCATAACTTTTTTTTTTTTAATATTACAAAGTGACACCGTTCTACTTCAATACCTATTTGACGTGACTTATGGAACTGTAGAACATATACATCATAAAATGATACGTAGTATCCATATATCCGACGCTCAGAACATAAAAATAGGGAGAAGTGCCGTACTGCTTCATTTCAACCAAAACCGATGTCCCCAGTTTTCTCCCACCGCAGCGCCCACACACACATTGAACCGTGTAAAAACAAAGACTCGGGCGTTGCCGGTGAGTCTACGTCAACGTGCAAACAAGGGCTGTGATTGGCTTAAACGCACTACACTAGGGGGGCGACAAACGTAAAAATGATGTTTTATCGACATTGATATATACATTATTATGTTAAGATATTGATGAGTAATAAAATGATAAGTTTGGTATGTATTGGTATTCTAGCTACAAGTTTAAATAACACGAGTTACCATAAATCGCAAAGGTAAAAAAATATCGACGAATACCTACCTACAGACAGAGTAACATAAACGGCTTTTTGTAAGTTCGTGTTCACATACATTTAAAACTCTGGTCGCATCGATATTTTTGACCTGTACCAGGCCTATCCCACTCGCATTTTGGCGCGAAATAATGTATCCATTACTCATATTACGAGATTTAAGGCTAAGGCCGAGTATCTACCAGAGATGATGTATTTCCATACATTTGACACCTATTAGATTTCAAGCGAGCGAGGTGTCAAATATATGTGACCAACACATCCTCGCATATCTATTTGTCGCTATTTGTCGTTCATACTGCGACTTAGTGAAAATCTTATTAGTAGGTACCTTAAATTTTTTGTACCTTTTAATCTTATTAGTATATTATTAGTTACCTTTAAGATAGGCACCCAACCAAAACAAGTAATAAAATAAAATAAAACAGCAAAAGTAGTCGAAATAAAATCACTAGTATATCGTACTTCTATTTTATCGATTACGCGTAAACTGTAACTACACTTTGCCACACCTCTAGTTCACGACGCCAAGCAGCGGCCGTACCACAAAAAAATTCAAGCAGCGTCCATATCGATAGAGTTTAACACATTGCGCCGTGGTTTAGCGCTGTACAGGTTGCTTATTGTATTGAACGTTCAATGTACAACGCACAGAACAAAAATATGCTTTTTCGTTCGATATGTTAGTACGATCCCGAGAAATGATGCGGCGTTGCGTTTATTTGTTAAAATATTTGTTTTTACTGACTTATAAGTGAAAATACGAATACTTACATGTGGTACGTGACTCCACTATTCTTGTAGGTTTTAGTTTCACTCCTATTTTTACATGTAACCACGCTACAATTCGGTATTTTGAGTAAATGTGGGAGAACATTTCAGTATCACGGCAAGTTGCGACTAACCTGCGGCGGGCAGTAACATGCCCATTTGGCCATGTCGCGGCGACACGCGCCACGCCCCCGTTTCATATCTATTTCTTTTTATGATCTGAGATCCGACGGGAAATACCTCTGTTTCATCAACTGGTATAGTTTGTTTAGTTTTTGACACAGAATATCAAGGTTGGACTCCTTCAGATACGATTACGCAACTATTTTTTTGTACAGTATATCACAAATGATACGGTATATCTTGATATCTAACCCCAAGAAAGCAGTTTTAAAAATAATTTCAGTTTTTTTTTAATTTTTTGTGTATAATTTTTCAATATTACAAAAAAATTCAAAAAAAAAACCTAATGAAGTTATTTTAAAATTTGCTTTTTTGAAGTTAGAAATGAGGATACCACGTATTATTTTTGATATATTGTATTAAAAGAAAATCAGCCATATCGTGTCTGGAGGAGCCCAAACTTGGTATCTTTCGAAAATCGATTTCGTGTTAATTAAAAAAAAAATGGCTGAAATGTAATGATGTGGTATATTTTTAGAATCGCCTTAAAATGCCCTTTCATTAGATACCACACACGATAGGTTTCTAAAAAAAAATTTTTTTTCCATACAAAAAATAAAATGTCTTGGCACTCCCCTCCTAAGCGATATTTTTTTAGGAACTGCGGGTCAAAGTAGTATGCGTGTGCCAAATGGCTAAACTGTAGATCGATTTACGGGTTTTCTTTGAAATTAGGCTTGCAGCGGCTACCACTAATAGTGCGAGAAAAATTGAGAGAGCTCGCGGGCCGTTTTGTGATAGCCGTGCAGACTAAATGGGTCACTGACCTGGGCGCGAGTTCGGCATGTCATCAAAGTTGCGGCGCGGCGGGCCCGCGCCGGCGCCAGGCGGCGCGCGCGGGCCCATGCGGCCCCAGTCCTGCGCGCCGCGCGACTCCTCCGAGCCGTGCAGACTAAATGGGTCACTGACCTGGGCGCGAGTTCGGCATGTCATCAAAGTTGCGGCGCGGCGGGCCCGCGCCGGCGCCGGGCGGCGCGCGGGCGCCCATGCGGCCCCAGTCCTGCGCGCCGCGCGACTCCTCCGAGCCGTGCAGACTAAATGGGTCACTGACCTAGGCGCGAGTTCGGCATGTCATCAAAGTTGCGGCGCGGCGGGCCCGCGCCGGCGCCGGACGGCGCGCGGGCGCCCATGCGGCCCCAGTCCTGCGCGCCGCGCGACTCCTCCGAGCCGTGCAGACTAAATGGGTCACTGACCTGGGCGCGAGTTCGGCATGTCATCAAAGTTGCGGCGCGGCGGGCCCGCGCCGGCGCCGGACGGCGCGCGGGCGCCCATGCGGCCCCAGTCCTGCGCGCCGCGCGACTCCTCCGAGCCGTGCAGACTAAATGGGTCACTGACCTAGGCGCGAGTTCGGCATGTCATCAAAGTTGCGGCGCGGCGGGCCCGCGCCGGCGCCGGACGGCGCGCGGGCGCCCATGCGGCCCCAGTCCTGCGCGCCGCGCGACTCCTCCGAGCCGTGCAGACTAAATGGGTCACTGACCTGGGCGCGAGTTCGGCATGTCATCAAAGTTGCGGCGCGGCGGGCCCGCGCCGGCGCCGGGCGGCGCGCGCGGGCCCATGCGGCCCCAGTCCTGCGCGCCGCGCGACTCCTCCGAGCCGTGCAGACTAAATGGGTCACTGACCTGGGCGCGAGTTCGGCATGTCATCAAAGTTGTGGCGCGGCGGGCCCGCGCCGGCGCCGGGCGGCGCGCGGGCGCCCATGCGGCCCCAGTCCTGCGCGCCGCGCGACTCCTCCGAGCCGTGCAGACTAAATGGGTCACTGACCTAGGCGCGAGTTCGGCATGTCATCAAAGTTGCGGCGCGGCGGGCCCGCGCCGGCGCCGGACGGCGCGCGGGCGCCCATGCGGCCCCAGTCCTGCGCGCCGCGCGACTCCTCCGAGCCGTGCAGACTAAATGGGTCACTGACCTGGGCGCGAGTTCGGCATGTCATCAAAGTTGCGGCGCGGCGGGCCCGCGCCGGCGCCGGGCGGCGCGCGCGGGCCCATGCGGCCCCAGTCCTGCGCGCCGCGCGACTCCTCCGAGCCGTGCAGACTAAATGGGTCACTGACCTGGGCGCGAGTTCGGCATGTCATCAAAGTTGCGGCGCGGCGGGCCCGCGCCGGCGCCGGGCGGCGCGCGGGCGCCCATGCGGCCCCAGTCCTGCGCGCCGCGCGACTCCTCCGAGCCGTGCAGACTAAATGGGTCACTGACCTAGGCGCGAGTTCGGCATGTCATCAAAGTTGCGGCGCGGCGGGCCCGCGCCGGCGCCGGACGGCGCGCGGGCGCCCATGCGGCCCCAGTCCTGCGCGCCGCGCGACTCCTCCGAGCCGTGCAGACTAAATGGGTCACTGACCTGGGCGCGAGTTCGGCATGTCATCAAAGTTGCGGCGCGGCGGGCCCGCGCCGGCGCCGGGCGGCGCGCGCGGGCCCATGCGGCCCCAGTCCTGCGCGCCGCGCGACTCCTCCGAGCCGTGCAGACTAAATGGGTCACTGACCTGGGCGCGAGTTCGGCATGTCATCAAAGTTGCGGCGCGGCGGGCCCGCGCCGGCGCCGGGCGGGGCGCCGGGCGGCGCGCGCGCGCCCATGCGGCCCCAGTCCTGCGCGCCGCGCGACTCCTCCGAGCCGTGCAGACTAAATGGGTCACTGACCTAGGCGCGAGTTCGGCATGTCATCAAAGTTGCGGCGCGGCGGGCCCGCGCCGGCGCCGGACGGCGCGCGGGCGCCCATGCGGCCCCAGTCCTGCGCGCCGCGCGACTCCTCCGAGCCGTGCAGACTAAATGGGTCACTGACCTGGGCGCGAGTTCGGCATGTCATCAAAGTTGCGGCGCGGCGGGCCCGCGCCGGCGCCGGGCGGCGCGCGCGGGCCCATGCGGCCCCAGTCCTGCGCGCCGCGCGACTCCTCCGAGCCGTGCAGACTAAATGGGTCACTGACCTGGGCGCGAGTTCGGCATGTCATCAAAGTTGCGGCGCGGCGGGCCCGCGCCGGCGCCGGGCGGGGCGCCGGGCGGCGCGCGCGCGCCCATGCGGCCCCAGTCCTGCGCGCCGCGCGACTCCTCCGAGCCGTGCAGACTAAATGGGTCACTGACCTGGGCGCGAGTTCGGCATGTCATCAAAGTTGCGGCGCGGCGGGCCCGCGCCGGCACCGGGCGGCGCGCGCGCGCCCATGCGGCCCCAGTCCTGCGCGCCGCGCGACTCCTCCGAGCCTTGCAGACTAAATGGGTCACTGACCTGGGCGCGAGTTCGGCATGTCATCAAAGTTGCGGCGCGGCGGGCCCGCGCCGGCGCCGGACGGCGCGCGGGCGCCCATGCGGCCCCAGTCCTGCGCGCCGCGCGACTCCTCCGAGCCGTGCAGACTAAATGGGTCACTGACCTGGGCGCGAGTTCGGCATGTCATCAAAGTTGCGGCGCGGCGGGCCCGCGCCGGCGCCGGGCGGCGCGCGCGCGCCCATGCGGCCCCAGTCCTGCGCGCCGCGCGACTCCTCCGAGCCGTGCAGACTAAATGGGTCACTGACCTGGGCGCGAGTTCGGCATGTCATCAAAGTTGCGGCGCGGCGGGCCCGCGCCGGCGCCGGACGGCGCGCGGGCGCCCATGCGGCCCCAGTCCTGCGCGCCGCGCGACTCCTCCGAGCCGTGCAGACTAAATGGGTCACTGACCTGGGCGCGAGTTCGGCATGTCATCAAAGTTGCGGCGCGGCGGGCCCGCGCCGGCGCCGGGCGGGGCGCCGGGCGGCGCGCGCGCGCCCATGCGGCCCCAGTCCTGCGCGCCGCGCGACTCCTCCGAGCCGCCGCGCGAGCCGCGCCCGTCGCGGTCGCGGCCCTCGCGCGCGTCGCCGCGCACGTCGCCCCGCACGTCGCCACGCACGTCGCCGCGCACGTCGCCGCGAACGTCGCCGCCCCACCGATCGTTGCCCGCGCCGCCACCGCGCTCGCGGTCTGAGGACGGAGACAGACACGGTATAGTACATTTAGTACTACAAAAGCCGGGAAAGAAGGAATTGCATGCAGAGGGTTATTCCCACCACGGGTTGTTACCAGCGGTGACAGATGGTTTTTTTCCTCCATCTTTTACCACTAAAGTACTCGACACCGAGTAGTACCCACTGGTAAAAGATGAGGGAAAAAATCCCAGCTGTTACCACTGGTAACAAGTTGGAATGACCCCCTGCAGAGTGTGATACTGATATTACTGATATAGGCAATTTCCAAACACGCCAGCTATTTTCGCAATAGTTCCTTCAAAGGAATGGGTTTTGACAGAATACCAGTGTTTTGCTTAACGGTGAGGGACAGAGTTGGAATTATTTTGTCTTGCTGGCATGTATATATTGTTTATGTAAGTGAGTTTTTTTAATGTTTTGTGTTTTTAGTAAAAAATAACTTCTTGTAACTTGTGTGTATGTAAGCAAACAAATCAATTATTTATCGGTATATCTAAGAAGGCGAAAAACACGTTGACACTAAGGCCGCGGTCTGGGCGCGACCGGGCAGCGGCTTCCCGTACATTGAAGTCGCTTGAATGTATGAACTGCCGCTCGTCGCCCCGCTGGCGACCAGACCGCAGCCTAAGCGAATTTATTACAAGCTTTATATTAACTTGCACTGTTCGTATGTATGTAAGTATGTAATTATGTAAGTTGTCCGTCAAAATTTGCAATCCATTTTTCGTCACTTCCCGTTATCCAATTGAGCTGAAATTTTGCAAGCATATGTATATCGCATGACAATACAATATTATGATGACTTGGAGCTGGAAGGTGGCCATAGAAACTCCGCAATAAAACGACACAACCCCATCGAGTTTGGGCTCGTTAGAATCGTCTCAATGAGTAGTTGATGATGCAGAAAAGTACAGTCGACAATAAAAGCTTAAACCAAAAATTATTTTTTTGACAGAAACTTATACATACGGGCGGAGCACAAGAAACCTCAAATGAGAGTTTATCAGAACGCGCTGGGAGCATTGCAGCGGAACCTGGCTATCAAAATCCACCAACCAACACAACAGACTATTTTGATTGGGGATCCCTTTCGTTGGCATATTTTTTGGGTTGTAATTAATGTAGCTTCTTTAAATTGTCATTTTCACCTTCAAATTGACTTAGTAGTCTACTAAATTAATATGTCAGCTACATACCACGCCCAATACGGTACCGACAACAAAATTTTCAGGGCGGATGGAGGACCTCAAGAACCTTACTGAACTTGCTACAGAGTACTTGAAGAGGACTAATCTTAAACCTTTGAATTAATCAATCTTATTATTATTATTTTCTTATATAGCTTTTATATATAATCCAGTGACCAAAATGCCATACGATAAATAAATAAATAGGTCAGCGACTAATTTTAAGCGTCTAATAAATACTTTTCGAGCGACCGTATATTGTGAAATTCGAGCTATGTTTTAAGAGTCAGCATGGTGATTATTCCATAGCAACTAAATTTGTAATACCTAAGTCTACATATTTTAAGCTTCTAATAATTGTCTCTATTGCATCTATAAAATCATTTCAATGGACTCTAATTTCATATCGTCACCTTTATTTTTATACGTTAGTAATTTAGTATAAGTAATTGATGACTGAATCTACTATAATTGAACATGAAATTTAAATAATCAGTCAAAAAAAACTCCCGACTGGATAGACTTCGCCAGCATTTTCCTTAATCCAAACTCCATCAGAAAGAAGTAGGAAATGCTAGCGAGAAGATCTTTATGAAACTCTACGGAGGAGATGAGGGAACACTGAATAACCTGGGATAACCTGGCATTTGTAAAATCGACAGTAACGGTCAAAGTCAACCTTGCTCACACCCCCCCCCCCCCCCCCCCCCCCCCAACTACAGAGGCTGCTAAATATCATTCTTGGAGGACCTACCACCAAGTGCAAAAATGGATAGAGGTTGACAAAAACCCGTGTGACTGGGGATGGGCGACCAGCGGAAAAGGTCTTATGCTTTGCGAACATTGTGACAGCACAATGTTCGCAAAGCCCGTTAGAGGTTGACAAAAACCCGTGTGACTGGCGATGGGCGACCAGCGAACAAGGTCTTATGCTTTGCGAACATTGTGACAGCACAATGTTCGCAAAGCCCGTTAGAGGTTGACAAAAACCCGTGTGACTGGGGATGGGCGACCAGCGAACAAGGTCTTATGCTTTGCGAACATTGTGCTGTCACAATGTTCGCAAAGCCCGTTAGAGGTTGACAAAAACCCGTGTGACTGGGGATGGGCGACCAGCGAACAAGGTCTTATGCTTTGCGAACATTGTGACAGCACAATGTTCACAAAGCCCGTTAGAGGTTGACAAAAACCCGTGTGAATGGGGATGGGCGACCAGCGGACAAGGTCTTATGCTTTGCGAACATTGTGACAGCACAATGTTCGCAAAGCCCGTTAGAGGTTGACAAAAACCCGTGTGAATGGGGATGGGCGACCAGAGAACAAGGTCTTATGCTTTGCGAACATTGTGACAGCACAATGTTCACAAAGCCCGTTAGAGGTAGACAAAAACCCGTGTGACTGGGGATGGGCGACCAGCGGACAAGGTCTTATGCTTTGCGAACATTGTGACAGCACAATGTTCGCAAAGCCCGTTAGAGGTTGACAAAAACCCGTGTGAATGGGGATGGGCGACCAGCGGACAAGGTCTTATGCTTTGCGAACATTGTGACAGCACAATGTTCACAAAGCCCGTTAGAGGTAGACAAAAACCCGTGTGACTGGGGATGGGCGACCAGCGGACAAGGTCTTATGCTTTGCGAACATTGTGACAGCACAATGTTCGCAAAGCCCGTTAGAGGTAGACAAAAACCCGTGTGACTGGGGATGGGCGACCAGCGGACAAGGTCTTAAGCTTTGCGAACATTGTGACAGCACAAAGCCTCAAACCCTGTTTAAAATGGTGGCTTGCAAATGGTAAAAAGGTTGCTTAGGGTCGTGCACTTGCAGAAAGCCTGGACTCAAATGCTCTGTCCTATGTTCCTTTAGCCACGGGCGAAATTGCAACAACACCATCCCTGTCGTCCTGGACGAGGATGTGGACGACCCAACACCATATGCCGACCCGCCTCCACCTCCAGAAAACATTATTCCTCCTCCCCCCGACTGATCTAGACTGGATGAGACCTGGTCCATCCAAAAGGGCGAAAGTCAAGCTGTTTTTGCTTGACCATGTAAAGTAAATAGTATTATTTTATAGTTTAAATTTATGTTTACATTGTTTTTTTATGTAAACGTTTATCTGTTACATCTAAACACAGACAACCTCCTATCTGTGCATCTAAATCATCTAAAATGTTAAATTCACATTTTTGCACGTTTTTTTTAAGAAATAAATACACAACTTTATTCAGTACAATGTTTTTATTATTTATTATATTATTTTCGAGACTTTTGTTTCTATTTTATTATTCTCGAGGAAAATATGAGGCCTAGATGCTCTGTGGTATTAAATTGAAGCTAATTCCATTTTCTGTAAATTCTTTTCATGACTTTTAAAGACTCCTAGGAGCCGTTAAGCGCGAATTACACATGCAAGAAATTGCATGCAAGTTTAACTACATTGCTGGGTTTGATAGATCCGACTCAGTGTGAGTACATCGGTAACCCGCAATGTAATGAAACTGGCATGCAATTTATTGCATGTGTAAATTGCGCCTTAGAACACAACACCTTACTACAAATTTTATACTTTAAAGAAAAATTGCCCACCTTTGACTAGCTGTATCTCTGCAACCAATGAACCTAGAGTGCTTAAATTAAGTTGTAGCAAATTTAGTTACCTCTATTAAATTATAAGCAAACTTACTTGAAACACGCTTCCTTAGAGTCGTTTTTTAGAAAGAACTGAAGCAAGTGCCAAAATTTTCCAGATTTTCGAGCACCATGGGGGCACAGGGTTTTCAGGGTTGCAAACTTGGGTGTAAGCTACTCTCAAGGAACCTAACAACATATAAAAAAGTCGCAGATACATGCGCGATTGCGATGTCGATATTGACTGGCCTAAAATGGCTTATTATGTTACTAAGCTACTACATACATGTAAGAGACACAAACAAGTTTTTTTTTTGTACATCAACGTGTGGCGTAACAAGTTAATCATTTGGCAAAAATAAAAGCAACGAAGTCACCAAATCGCAACTCTGGTTTCTCCTTAGGGTTGGAAGATCAGACGCAAGTGAACCCTGGGTTTCCTCAAGGATGCAACCTGAATAACGCTAAAATGAGGACGAATGGCGCTCAGGTTTTGCTTCAGTCTTGAACTTCCTTCTAGTTTGTGTGTTACTACTAAAACTTATCCTATATCACAAGTTAATAAGTTTCTGTCAGTTTAATTTTTAGTACAATATTTCCGACTGTATTTTTCTGTATTCCTTTATCAACTACTCATTGAGACGATTCTAACGAGCTCAAACTTAACGTAGTTACGTCGGTTAAGAACTGAATTCCCATGGCCACCTTCTGTCTCGATCATCAGATCAGCTCGAAGCTACCATAATATTGAATTGTCATTCAAAATATACTTAAACCCAAAATTTCAGCTCAATCGGTTGAGCTTAACTGTTTCAAAATTCAGTTCCAAGATTTGTCCCACTCTAACAAACAAACGAACAGGCCCCGTAGCATGGATGGCGTTATCACGCGATAAGTGATAGGATAAGCGCGTCGTCTCAGTCTATCGAACGGTGTCAGCTAGGGACGGCAGCTCTATCCTATCACTTATCGCGTGATAAGATCCATGCTACGGGGCCAGGTCAAGTTAAATGATGACTTGTAAATTTTTGAAATAGTAAACCACGTATGTACTATTAAAAAAAATGTGTTTCATATTAATGTTATCATAATAAAATTTATCTCTAATCTTGAAATGGTAACATAGGTACCACACACCGGGTTCTTACATAGGTAACATCTCATAATGAAGAAAGCAATTTATAATTTACCCGCCAATCCAAACATTGGTTAGTAAACTTAGTAACTGTTTTTGTAGAAACTAACGCACCAAAGCAGAATACAAAGAGTTAGTATATATAGGTGATGATGTATACCTAAGATAGATGCATTCACACGGTGCAGAAATAGAGAAGAACCCACACAAATGCTTGGGGAAACATGTAAAATCAATAATCACAGAATAAATCACAATACAAGCTTGATGTTCACGTTAAGTTATGATTTGTGTTCGCTTAACTTCAAACTCAGATAAATCCACTCTTACCCTGAAAACTTTACGGTTTCGCTCTAATATATCGATATCAGCCATATTTTTACACCAAAAAATATTTTGGGTAATTTGACTAAACATTAATTAATAATCCACCTAAATTTAATACCAAAACGGTAAAAAAAAAAAAAATGAAATTTTCATAAATTCCGTAAAAATCAGGCGAAAATGGTATTTTAAACTTTCTTTACTTTATAATTGACTACGTCTATATACGTTCTTTGGGATACGCGCATAATCCACTTATTTTTGTTAATGAATAAACCTTTCTATAGGCCAGATGAAATTCAATATTATCTCAAGGTCGTAAATATTTAATTAAAATGCCGTTATTTCCTGAGGTAGTTTCAGGGTCAGGCCAATACAGGAAAAGCTAACTGAGAGCTGTCTCCGTTGGTACGGCCATATCATGAGGCGACCACCTGACCACATGACGAGTATGGTTTTGGAAATGACTGAGAGGCCTCGGAAACGCGGAAGGCCCAAACTAACATGGATGGGACTTGTTCAGAGGAACCTTAAAGGTGCTAATTTATCACCCGAGACGACCCAGGACAGACGTTCCTGGCGACGCCATACAAGGAGAGCCGACCCCAAGTAGATGGGACAAGGCTAGGAAGAAGAAGAAATTATTTCCTGATGCATATATTTTTAGATTCAGACAGTAAGTCTCCAAATTTGTGTACTCAAACATGTTTTCATTATAAAAATACTGATAGCATTTTTGCTTGCAGGTTAAATTTTTTTCCTAACTTCCAGTCCATAGAATTATTAATTTCAATAGTAAAAGTTGTTTAAAATAACATATAAAAGCCGTATACAAATAATTAGCCTGATATTAAATTATTTCCAAAAAAAACCGTAATTTTGTCAGGGTATCTATCCACTTGCGAGATAATTGAAAAAAAAAACTGATTTAAATAACGTTAATTCGGTGATCTGAAAGGCAGTATTTTTTTATGATGGCCAAAACATTAAATAAAACCATCCTATTCGGCAAATTCAGCATCCATTCTTTACAAAAAATTAAATTTTGATTGGATTTACCTTCATAATCGATTGAAATATCTCTCTTTGAAAAAACTCAGTGTGGATTTGTATCATTTTGATTTAACCAACCTGGATTTATCTAGATTTGAAAAAAATACGATTAGAAATTGTCAGCAATGTTGAACAAACTTCGTCCGCTGATTGGCTTGGATGGACTTACCCACATTTGAAATACTGTCATATGGATTTATCTGATTTTGATAAAATATTATGTTTTTAACTGTATTTTACTCAAAAACCACACAGAATTATACTTAACCGATAAAATTGTAACAAAACTAGTTTTTTAGGGTTCCGTACTCAAAGAGTAAAACGGGACCCTATTACTGAGACTTCGCTGTCCGTCCGTCTGTCTGTCACCAGGCTGTATCTCAAGAACCGTGATAGCTAGAGAGTTTAAATTTTCACAGATTATGTATTTCTGTTGCCGCTATAACAACAAATATTTAAGGGGACTCCCATACAACAAACATTTTATTATTTTGCAGTTTTTATAGGTAATGGTACGGAACCCTTCGTGCGCGAGTACGACTCGCACTTGGCCGGTTTTTTTGGGAATACAGACCGGTGTGACTTACAGACCTTTGCTCCTCTCTCTACTGTATAAAACTGCGGCCCAGGCAATGTTTTGTAGTCAAGTTTGACATAAGTTTCATCGTCCATTATGATGCATTGGTCATTTTTACTTAAATTTTGGTCGTATAACTTCCGAGCCCTAGTTTTGACGGAAGACTCTTGGGTTTTGCTGCGTTTCGGTTGTTTTTGCTTTTTATATGTTACCAACAAGTTCCGCTTCTTGGCACGCTGGACCATGCCTATAGTAGTATGGCATTTTTTCGCACAATCCCGAATGGAAATGTCTTTTTTCCGGGAAAACTGTTCGCATATCTTCTTGTCCAAATTAGGACGCAAAGGGCCGCGTTTTCTGCCACGACCAGGCAAATCTTTTAATGTATGATTCATGCCGAATCGTTTGATGGTATTATAAACCGCTTTCAGGCTAACTGCTTCCTCTGCAGCTATCTTTCTCATAGACATACCCGATCCCTTGCAGTATTTGGCCACAATTGAAAGTCGTTTTTTATCTGATAAACCCTTCATCTTGGATATTAGAAGAATTGTGTTATTTTTTATATTAAATTCCAATAATTGAATATATACCTGTCACATTGACATACGAAAGAAAATTCTAAATATTGCAACCTCTTTTTTTTACCCTTACAAACTTGTTTCCATAATTGTCGATATGGTCCTTAATGAAATACTGATTGTATGTGACTAGACCTCTTTGTCCATTTTCGAAGACAACATGGCTGTTATATTATTATATGAAAATTACTCTGAAGGTAATATATTACAGGCCAGTTATTTTATTTAATAGTATGGAATTTAAAACAGAAACATAATAACTATAAATTAATTCTAAGGTTTGTCACCCACTTGATTGATGGCCTTGTTGCCAATGGTGATCAGGTCTTCTGGAGGTCCGTCGGCGTAGCGCGTTATGGGGCAATCCTCGATTATATGGCGAATCGTTTGTTCTTCGGCACCGCACGAGCAAGTTGGGGATTCCACCCATCCGCAACCGTGTTTATAGTGAGCGCAGCGACCGCGGCCAGTACGGAGTCGGTTCATGTTACACCAGTCCCGGCTTGGGAGATCGAACCCTTCTATAAAGGAGCCTGGTGTAATAGCGGATCCCAATTTTCCTACCATCTTGGAGTTCCACGACTGCGACCACTCTAGCTTCCGATCGAAATTTGTGTTTTCCGATAAGAACTTATTTGATATGATGAGTTCTGATTATAATAAAACCCCGCCTTAATAGTAACCAAACTTACAAATACAACCTCCTTAACGTAATGAATGAATAATGATACAGCAGGAAAAGCAAAGCGCCATACAAATGGCATTGTCAGTGAACAAAAAAAAACCAAATAAAAATACTTTACATTGATTTTTGGGCGCATTCAGACGGTCCTCGGATTGCCGTGTGATTGAAGCTATTAGATAGAGTGAGACAGACCCCAAGCTCAGTCATTGCCCTATCTCGCTTTATCTTATAGCCTGCATCAGGCGACAGGCTGCCATGCAGAACCGCCTGCGACTGAACAATAACGATAAAATGTGCCGTAGGAAAAAGCGGGGAAGTCCCCTGACTCATACCTCTATTACCCAATCTTGCACATATTCAATTGTATTTACATATCAAATTAAATTCACCGACAATGCAATTTATATTGAACTAGTACACTCCAGGGCAAATATAAGAGCATTTGAACTCGAAAATATGTTTTGCCATCAGTAGAGGTCAGTTGTGCAGAAAAACATCGATACCTGCAAACTCAAAGGGTGTAACAGCCATTACAACAACAGGCTGTTACGCCCTTTGAGTCTGCAGGTATCGATATGTTCAATTTAAACTACTTCATTTGCGTAGTTACTAACACTAGGACACAAAGCATCTGTCCCTTACTAGCAAGAAAGTAAGTGTGAGACAAATTCTGTATGTTGACATAAAAGCCACCATGCTAGGCTGCATGAATATCTGACAGAACAAGGCGCGCTAATTTCATTTTATTACTTTATTGAGCAAATATTTCTGACACACCCACATTTATAGGCATTAATTAATGTGTGAGATATTTTGAGCACTTTGTCTAATAAGACATTATTGCAGGTAACGGAACCGAATTCGTTGTAACAAATTTTCGAGTTAAATGCACCTATATATTTGCACCAGACTGTATAGTAAGTCAAGAAATTGGTCTACCAGATTTCGACCACTTTAAATATTTGTATATATAGGTTCAAAAATGGTAGACCACTTGGCTGACTTAACACCGGACACAGAAAGGAAATTAAATGGCTCTATAATTTACAAACTTTGTTTTCAGTTTCATTTTTAATCTTTAATCATCATCATTCTTTTTAAGTCTTCTAACAAATTCACCATCGTCAGGTTCAGCTTTCCCTACACTGTCCCAATTTGATCATTTATGCTCAACTAACCCGATCACTAAGTTGCCTATTACAAAGTGATCATTTATTTTTCATTTTGTGTCCAGCACGGCTAGCCTGAGCATGCACGATACCATACAACAGTTTAAAAGTGTACGTTTGTCGCGTGCGCTCACGCCAGCTGTTTGCTATGGTTAGTAGCGGGTGTTACCATGAGCAAACCCTCCGCCCGAGCCTTGGTGGCGCGGCGCGCGGCGCTCTTCGAAGTGGTCGTACGTACCGCGGCCGCCACCGCCACCGCCACCGCCTCCGCCTCCACCGTCCCGTCTGAAGCCGCCACCGCCACCGCCGCCGCCGCCGTCGCGCCCGCGGCCTCCGTCTCGCCGCCCGCGGTCGAAACCTCCCCCCCCTCTGCAAAAACAAATTGGGATACTTTGTATATGGAACTGGCTGGGGACCAGCTAAGAAACTATAACCAATAAAAAAAAAATGTATGATCTTAACAAAATCACCATACATCACTCATATAATTAACAACAAGTAATTAATGAATTATGATTAGCTTAGAAACCAAATTAAGAGACCTATGTATTATTAACCTCAGTGGCTGAGGCACTGGGTGCAGCTGCATGTCCCCCTATGTATGTACACCTAGACCTATATTAATATTAATACTAACCCTAGAATTAAGTAATATTATGTTACTAACAATTTATGGACTTTGTCCGAAATAAAATTGAATTGAATTGAATTGAAATTAATATTTTATGATCACTATAATTTCCAATAGCAAATTATTTCAATGACCTAATCGCATTATCATAATTAAACTTTACACGTTAGTAACATGTTATGTCATTATTGTACCTAATAAAATTATTTTCCTGCCTGTTTTCTCTAATACAATATTAAAGACATACACAATTTTTTTAGTAAAGAACCATAAGAATATTTGTTTTATCTAATTCCACACAAACAAATGATAAACAGGGGGGCTAGCACACTAGGCTTTATGTCGGGTTTTACGTGACGTTTCAGTACATTTTCGCCGACATAAAACCTAGTGTGCTAGCTAGGCAGTTGGGTTTAACCAAACAGGAATACTTCATTGGAGAGAAACATCAAAATTGTTGGAATAAACTCTAATCTTGCTTGATTTAATTCACACAATATAATCACTTCAAATCAGGCCTTTGTGGCCATTTCCAATCAGGTGAAGCCAGGGAAATTTATTGTTTCTTAAGTGGTCAATCAACAAAAGTGGAGCTGGACAGGCCACATAATTAGACAAAATTTAGGTAAATGGACAAAAGAAATAGTTGAGTGGTATCGAAGAGGAAATAAAATAAAAAGAGGAAGACAGATTCTAAGATGGTCAGATGACCTTTAAAGGATTGTTGGAGGAGTGGCTGCGGGACGCAAAGGATCGCGAGGCGTGGAAAGCTTTGGAGGAGGCCTATGTCGGAAAACAAGTTGAGGTTATCGATGGAAATAGTTACAGTAAAAGAAGTAAATAATAAGTAAAGTAGTACAAGTTTTCTTAAAAATTGTAAACCTCAGCAATACAGGCTATTTTTATTATTATTATTTTATTTTAGACAGGCAGCTGACGCTGTTATGCCTTAATCAGTTCACTTAGCACAGGTTCACACTGCTATAGATAGCACACTGTTTCCAGGCTCCTTTCGGATGCAACTGGGATAATAGTAGGATAATGAGCGGATAGATCAGTAGTGTCTACAGAAAAATACATAGGTATACAGGGCTTTTGGTTAAATAATGCTATGGGACCAGGGACACTAACTTACCGGTCATTTCGCTTATCTTCTGCCACATCAATTTTAATGAAATTTCCATCCACTTTGAGCTGACCATTCAACTCAATGGCTTGGCTCAAGTCGTCGATGTTATCAAACTCTACATAGCAAAAACCTTTGAATCTGTCTGTTTCTTTATCCATCACCAATCGTACATTTTTAATGTTTAGATCCTGAAACAGTTAACATCATTATGTATATGTGTAGAAAATTGAATTACGGTTTTAAATCATTCTTTCGATAAAAAGATAAAGGAAGTCACGATTAAAACGTAATTTTTTTAAAATTGAAGGTACAATATCCAAGCTCATTTAATAAAATTATAATCAATTTGCATGGACATTACGATTAGACAATCGTACTTACGGGAAAAATTCTGTTAATATCTCCTTGAATCATATCACCGGGTAAGTTTCCGACGTAAGCCTTGTATGGTGGCTCGGTAGGGAGCGGGCGCCCGCTCGCCGTTCTTCGGCCGCCGCCGCCGAAGTCCCTAAAGTCACCAACATAACCAAGGAATATCATAACCTATAAAAATATAACACACGCACTTCATTTTACACATAATCATATCGGAAATGGTCTTCACTTTCATGAACGCAACGATAATACAGTATACATTCACATATTTTAGCTTAAACCCGTAATTTCAGTCTATGTTATCGCATTGCCAAAACAAGGGAATTTGCTGATAGGAACGGTGAAGCGACGCATTTGGATGAAAAACCATTTGCAAAAAAGTTAGATACACCAAGAATGGGCTGTTAAATGGCTTAATAATTAATATTTTTGACTTTATACCTAGGATTTCCATCGTCGAAACCACTGCGACCTGCCATGTTTAGAAACATGGAACACTGAGCGCGCGCGCATCAATTTCTAGAGGTAGCAGCCATTACTTATTTTTCAAGTAACAACATTACACGTCTATTTATCATAAAATCCGATGAAATAACGCTTTTTTGGTTCAATCTGTTTAATAATATCCACTTTAGAATATCAGTCACGTTAACCAAACGTTTTCTAAATAATGACTGTATTACGCCTTCAATTTAACCTTGACATGTGCTATTTATCCGATCGTGTACAAGAATTTTAAATTCATAGACAATGAGTCAATTTGTACGATTACTAAACTATTCGTGTGCTATGCACGTGTTTTCGGACGGTGCGAAATTGACATCTGACAGTCTGTGCCTCAATCCCATGTGGAAGGAAATGTGGATGTGCGACTTGCGTCTTTTCGTTAGCATGGAAATAATAAAAGTTTAAAAAATGGGTGAAGAAATGGAAGTGGACGCTATAAAACCTACTAAAGATGTGAAAGTGACTGCATCGGTACTAGATGCATTTGATTTACTCAAAGCTTCTGATAAAGATTCCAAACTTAACGGTGGCGCTAAAATACTTTCACGGTTACAAGGCGGCGATGAGGTTAGTTTTATTGGAATCTCTAGAAATAATATTAATGAAAAAAAAATTATGAAATGGATGAAGTTGGTCGCTGGCAGAGTTAGGTTCTTATGTATCATTCCTGTTCCTCATATTCAAGCAAATGCAACATGCAGTATAATCGGTCCAGCCCAGTGGATTCCCAGTTCATGGCAATAATTAAAACACACAAGGACAGCTTTCAAACAGATGTGTAACAATATGCTATGTAACCAATAACTATTTTATTTTGACGTGCGCGAAAAAGTATTCATGACTCCTTGTCCCGTTCCGCCTGATTCGAGCGTTCAGCTTTAGGATGGGTTCAACTTAAATTATCGTCCGTAAACCGACTTTATAATCAACCAATTTTTTTTCTATAATTCACATATATTTGTTGTTTTCTTGCATTTATTACTGTATCCGTCCAATGGCGGGAATGAGTTGATATCAAACTTAAGAATTTTCCTAGAAACATTCTAGACTAGCATTTTATATAATTTCTTGTGAAATCTTATTGTGAAATTATTATTAATTATTTCGGCACCTACACTGTGCATATCAATTTAAAAGATTTGACGCAGTACAATTAATAGCTCTAAAAAATCTGTTTAAGATTATGTTTTAAAAAATTGACGATTCGAAAGTGCTTGTACTAGGTCTACCTGAATTAAGAATATTTTGAGTTGAGTTGAGTTGAGTTTGTACCCCACAATCCTTTTTTAAGTTCAAATTTCATCAAGTTTACATCTTGACTGAATATTCAGAACAACAGTACAGCATTATTGGACATCAAACTATTGGTTAACCATTCAAAATTAAGTGTTGAATACTTTGATTGGCAGTGTTTACCAATGAATTTTCTTTCAGAATGGAAAAGAGCTTCAATATGTTCTTAAAAGGCTAGTCAGAAGTTTGGGTGCCAACATCCCAGACATAAGGACGGGTTACTTTGCAACCCTGGTCGCCCTACTGAAGAAGCACAAGGTGACAGTGGCACAGCTGCTCCAACTAGTTAAGAAGGAATTACATGCCAATGGGTCTTCAAAAAGTGTAAGTAGGATGCTTGACTTGGCCCGGCACTACCATGCCCTCAGATCTTATATAAAACTAGTGATCTATGCACACAATAACATCAAATATAAGTGCAGAGAAATGCTTATGATTTTATGATACAATTTCTATAGGTACATACCTATTCACTTTTTAGGGTTCCGTACTCAAAGAGTAAAATGGCACCCTATTACTAAGACTTCCCTGTCCGTCCGTCTGTCTGTCACCAGGCTGTATCTCAAGAACCGTGATAGCTAGAGAGTTGACATTTTCACAGATTATGTATTTCTGTTGCCGCTATAACAACAAATACTTAAAACAAAATATTTTTTTTAAGTGGGGCTCCCATGCAACAAACGTGATTTTTTTGCCGTTTTTATAGATAATCATACGGAACCCTTCGTGCGCGAGTCCAACTCGCACTTGGGCAGTTTTTTTTATTTTGCCAGACTGCATGCAAATAAAGCATAATTTTCATTTATCAACAAAATTTATTAATAATATGAAGCTGCAATAATTACAAGTTTTACACTTAAATAAAATAAAATAAATCAAAAGAGTTGGTATTACTTGTCCTAGTAAAATAACTTGGTTTTATAATTGTCTTCTTAACATACTTTGTTAAAGCAGTTTATCATAGAACTTGCAACAAACTGGTAATACTACAGATATAGGTATTATTTTGCTGACTTCATCCATTTTTCAAAAGACTGCTTACTGTGATAATGGCAATTCAGCAGAAAGTATTTAAAGTGACTACCACACCATTGACTTTTGTGTTACTGACACTATAATAAAGGTCTTGGGTTCTATATTGCATGATAAATGTGATTATATGACTTCAGGGACAAGATAGGTTCCACTCTGGAGAAGTCCCACATTTTCCGGGTTGTACTCTAAAGCCGCGGCGTGGGTAGGCCCCCCACAAGGTGGACTGATGACCTGGTAAAGGTCGCGGGAGTCTGTTGGATGCGGGTGGCGCAGGACCGGTCACTTTGGCACTCTTTGGGGGAGGCCTATGTCCAGCAGTGGACATCTTTCGGCTGACATGATGATGATGACCCAAAAAGGACCGGGAAGGGTCTGCTTCGGCACCTAATCCCAAGATTTGTTTTTGGAAAGCGACCACCATCTGAACCTCCTAGCCAGAGGGAAAATTAAGACGACGTAGGCTCGTGGTCTTCTCTCCCTCTCACGCGTGTGCGAGATGGAAGTGTGTGTTTGGAAGCGCGGATATCATGTTTTTTAATTTAAATTTTTGTGCGTTTTAATAAATAAAAAAGTAATAGCTGATTTCCCTCAAACATGACATTGCCGATTTTTAGAACTAATTTTAATATGTTTAGCTGTTGTGCATAATTTGTTACGATTTTTTTAAGTGTATTTTAGACCTATGTTCGTGATTTTTTTTCTATCGAGCGAAAGTCAAAAACTCAGTACTCGAATAGCTGATTTCCCTAGAGAAAGGCCTCAAGATTGCTGAATTAAATTTAGGGCAGCCGTATTACATAATCAAAACAAGAGCTACGACTTTTTAATAATCCGTTTTCTGAGCTCACATCGCCTTAAACCTTGTTGCAAAACTATAGCACTATAATTTGACCTATTTGTGCTTCAGGAAGTAGGTGACGTTGCGCTAGGACAGATCCTGGTATGTGGCGCGATCTTCCGCTCGGGCCACATGCTCGCCTGCTCGGAGGAGGAGCAGAAAGAGCTGCTGGGGCTGCTGCTAAAGGCTGGCGCCAAGAAGTCTTACCTGGGCACGGCAGCGTACTTGATACTAATAGATTTCATTAATGGGGTGAGGAATTTTTCAGTATAATGTTGAATTACCCAACTACCGAAGGAGAGGAGGTATTCTTTGACACACCCTGTAGCCTAAACCGTTTGACGGATTTCGACATATGAGGTGTTGTTGGATTCCTCATAATCATGCAATATTTGCAACAAAGCAGTTGGGTTTTTTGAAATATCTTTTGATTTCACTTGTTTAATCCTTTCCTAGAGAATTCTAAATTATTGATAATTTTATATAATGTCAACATCGCTATTTCATTGGATTTTCGCGCGGTAACGTTCAAGCTTGCCGATTGTTCGATTGTCTCGAGTAATGAAGAACAAGCTTAATATTGACTATTGAGCTAAAAGTTAGAGTGCGAGCGCGACTGTAAACCACCCTAGTCTAAGTTCACATCACAGCATGCGTTCTAGAAATTGTTTGATCCACGAAGACACCGCCCATTCTTTACCTACACAGTTGACCAAACACAAACTTGGTGCACAATGAGGAGTGGCGCGTGTAGATTGAACAATCTAGATTTTTTTGACTAATAATGAAATAAATGATTTTTATTCTGCAAGTAGGCAGCAATAGCACTTTTACAAGTCAAAAATCTACTAGCGTTTCTGAAAAAGAAGATCACTGTTATGAAGAAACGCCTAACCAAACTCAACAGTCAGTATTTTATTGTCAAAAAGAAGCTTATTACAATGATAGTACTCCACCTAGTTAAAATAAGTACCTAAACCTGAATATGAACACAAAAAAACATAATGCGACTATAACTAAATCGTTGGGAATGCTTACTTGTAGGAATTGCGTCATCTAGTTCCCTAGGCGTGATACAATGACAATGAAAATATGAATGATTAAGCTATTTTGGGCTCTGGTTTGGGCCATGCATTTCCGTAAGTTAGGTAGTCCTCAACCCTGTAATCATTGCCAAAAATAAGCATACAGCCTGCCTGTTGGTTATCAGACGTAGCCTATGGACGCCCCCGACAGACGCGTTGTCCACTTGATGACTCATTGTATATGTATAATTATTCCTCCATTTACAAACACTACCTATTTACAGTTGGATCAAGACAAGTTCTCGTCAATAGTGTGGTCAAACATAAAACAAGACTTCAAGAAGGAACTGAAGGAGCACTCCCTGGACTCCCTATACTTCCTCATGGTTGTCAGCAAAAAGTTTCCAGAGAAGGTGAAGCTTAGAAAGCTGCTGGGTGTTGCTGAAATATTGTGTGAAGACAACATACATGTTATTTGTGAAAAACTTATGGTGAGCTGCTTCCCTTCTAAAATGTAGAAACCAATGTTAGTTTATGGCCTATTTTTTTATTGCCCCTCATAATAATATACTCCATGGCGGCAAGGCTTTGCAAGGACTGCTGAAAATTCAACATTCAGACAATTTAAAACTGCAAGACTAGCTTAGTAAATTACTTCTTATTCGATCCCCCTAAGTTTACAATTACATAGATGTGTGTATATGTACAAATGTGGTGTAATTTTATATTCAAGATATTAATGTAAAAATATTTTAATGATCTTTTAAAATTTCAGAGTGGCATTGACTTCAACTCCCTAAATCACCCGATATACCAGGAAATAGGTGTGAGCATTGCCCAATCCCCACACCTACCTCTCTTCTGGACATCAGGCATCGACAGTCAGCTGGTCAAACACAACAGGAACAGAGAGCTTGTGGCAGTCAACATGCTCACCACAATTCTGAACAACTTGAAAGATAATGTTGAAGTAATCCCAGAGTTGATAAGCAAGAATTTCTTCAAACTGTTCATGGACTGGTTCAAGGGTCTCCAGACTGCCAGCAAGATCAGGAACAAACGCGACAACGAGGATGATCATAAAATAATGATCAAGAAGGAGAAAGACCTTCTTAACGCGTTGAATAAAGCCCTAAAGTCAGACAAAGTCGTCAGCAGCATCAGAGTCCTAGTTTTAGAGAAACTGCTCTTTGATCCTGGCGAATTGAACTTCACTGAAATGACAGGCACTAGTATAGTCAAGTCTATCATAGCAGATCTAGACAAAGATGGCGTAAAGAATCTTGCAAAGAAGTTCAAAGGCGTTCTCACGAATAATGATAAGTTTGTTAAAGAGAATGTTGAGAGGAACTGGTTCAACAACGAGAGGATGAGGGCTGCCGAGCTTATTTCGTACCTCGTGAGCCATGAGGCCGTGAAGGACGATACGGAGTTCAAGCTAGTTCATATGAAATTACTCATGTGCTTTGGTTTCTTCAAGATCAGCAGCGGGGACAATGGCACCGTCAGCAGCGATTTATCAAGTAAGACCTTCTTATAATTATGACTAGAACTACACAATTTGTAAACGACTTCCCAAAAAGAGATCACTTACCAAGTATAGATTACCTTATGTATAGATCGTTCGATCCTTGGGGGCACGCCCCACTCTTATCGATGATATGGACAGAACACAAGTAAATACACGTTCTCGAGGATTTAATTTTTATCAATTTGTATGGATCAATGATTATACTTTTTAGTTTTTAGGGTTCCGTACTCAAAGAGTAAAACGGGACCCTATTACTAAGACTCCGCTGTCCGTCCGTCCGTCTGTCTGTCACCAGGCTGTATCTCACTGATACCGTGATAGTTCTAGCTGAAATTTTCACAGATCATGTATTTCTGTTGCCGCTATAACAACAAATACTAAAAACACAGAATAAATTTGTTTTTTATAGATAATGGTACGGAACCCTTCGTTCGCGAGTCCGACTCGCACTTGGCCGGTTTTTAATTATATATACTAGCGACCCGCCCCGGCTTCGCACGGGTTTAAATTTATAATACATGCATGTATTTTACATATAAACCTTTCTCTTAAATCACTCTATTTATTTAAAAAAACCGCATCATAATCCGTTGCGTAGTTTTAAAGATTTAAGCATACATAGGGACAGACAGACAGCGGGAAGCGACTTTGTTTAATACTATGTAGATACATGTCTCAGATCGCAGTTATTTGACGCCCGACCCGAAGGCGAATATGCGATCTGAGGCCTTCTTTATTACCGGTCGTGGTGAGTACAAAGTTTGCCATCTCTCCCTGGCCAGGAAGTGGGATTTTCCGCACGCATAGTGTGCTGTGATTGCTACTTTATGGCCAAGTATGACGTAAAATATGTCGATTATTCAGGGTGTCCATGTATTCTGTTCCGCAGCCTGCACCAAGTCGTGTTTCTACCGCTGCTTCACCTCCCGCTTCACCAACGTCGACAGTCTGGTGGAGGTGCTCTCCTCGCTCGCAGACTTCATCAACGGCATCCTGCAGAAAGAAAAAGTTCGGGACAAACTGGAGAAACAGTTCCCTAAGGAAAACATGGAGTGCTGGGAGCTACTCACTGAGGTGGCTGGGAAAATACAGAAGCATGAACCCAAATCTAAAATTGACAAGGTGTTCCTTGTGCTATTGTATCAACTGGGCTTGTTCCTGTTCTCCGAGCCTGATCATGTCAAAATGGCAAGAAGCTCTATCAAGGAATTGAAAAGCTGCTACGAACATTACAGGAAAGGACAAAAGAAAAAGGCAAAGAAAGCTGAAGGCAGCTTGGCAGAAGATGACCCAGAATGGATAGAAGTGTTAACAGAAGTTCTACTATCCATTCTGTCCACTGAATCAAGTGTACTTAGATCTGTGGTCCAGTGTGTGTTCAGGCTACTCTGGGAGTATATGACGCCAACGGCACTTGGCCAGATTCTGTCTGTATTGGACCCTGACAGCGAGACTAGCCCGTTGACAGAAGACAGCGAGTCAGAAGATGATGATGACGATAAAAGTGAATCTGAGGATGACAATAATGAGGAAGATGATGAGAGTGAAGACACTGAAAATGAAGAAGACGATGACAATAAAGTGACGGTCCCTGACCAGCTCAGAATGGCCGTGCAGAAAGCTCTGGGGGCCGCCGCGGTGGACTCTGACGCAGAAAGCGTAGACGCCGACATGCTGGATGAGGAAGACGGGAAGAAACTCGACGAAGCGCTCGCCGAAGCCTTCCGACAATTTAACCAGGGAAAGGGCAAGAAGTCCAAAAAAGACCGGAAGGACAAAAAGGCTCTCTCCGATTTCAGGATAAGGGCTCTGGACTTAATCGACATTTATTTAGAAAAGGATTTATCCATGGACATTTGCTTGGGTATGATAGCGCCGTTGGCGCGCTGCCTCGAGTTCTGCATCCAAGACACCCAGTTTAGCGAACTGGAGAACAGAGTACGGAAAACCATCAAAATACTAACGAAAATCCGGAAATTTTCGTCCACAGATGATATTACTATGGAAATTTTATGCGACAATCTGAAGTCTGTAATTGATAAAGGATCCAGATCGCACTTTATGTTTCAAGCCGTGGGCGACGTTATAACGCAATTTGCGACATTTATAATACACTGCTCTTTGAAAATCGAGGCCGGCGTGAAAAAGTCGCCAAAGAAACAGAAGCAGTCGCCACTTGTTAAAATATTCCAGGAGGCACTTCAAAGTTATTTTCAGAATCGGAACTGCCTCCTGCCTATCATTTTCTTCCACAATGTTTTGCAGACTGAATGGAACGGGAACTACGAGCTGGTGCCTGTCATAGTGGACAACGTTTTTAACGACAGTGTCAGGCAATTCCGCCGTAACGAAGGGTTAGAACTGATGACCGGTTTCTACCGTTCTTTAAAACGTTCCAAGCCAACTGGCGAAGCGTTAAAGAAACTGAATGAGTTGGAAACTAACTTCCAAAACAAATTAACGAGCACGTTAAAGAGCGAGAGCGGGTTTGAAGCTAAAAATAACTTCTTCACTGTCCTAAAGAAGTTGATAAATACTATGAAAATGTTTCACGAAAGTTGCCATATTCCTTCAAATATAAACTTCAAGTCAATGGTGGATTTAGTAGGAACTTTTAAAGGTACGAAATGTAAGAACAAAGGTCAGACACAGGACCCCAAGCAGAATCAGCAACCCAAACAGAATCAGCAACCCAAGCAGAATCAGCAACCCAAACAGAATCAGCAACCTAAACAGAATCAGCAAAACAAGAAACAAAACCCTAAAAAAAAGAAGCGGAAATTAGAGAAAATTAATGGTCATGCCGAACCTACAGGCAAAAAGATGAAGAAGAGCTCTGAAAGTGAATAAAAGAACTTTGGTTTCAATTTATATTTTTTTTCGAATACAATTTTATTAAATCGATACTGGTGCTTATTTTGGCTTCATAGTTTGCCGTTTCCACATTTGTCCCCTATTTTTATCCTTTAGTGAAATAGCATAGATTCACAAAAAGATCGTCAGAATGTATATGAATAACATATAATGTAAATCTAAATTAAAAATAAGGCAATAAGATAAATGCTCAAAAATCTCGAAAATTGAAGTTTTTGGATCGGCATGATCATAATATCGATACCTGCAGACTCAAAGGGCGTAACAGCCTGTTGTTGTAATGGCGGTTACGCCTTTTGAGAATATATGATATCATTATGATCAATGAGGTTCAAGGCAGCAATTTTACCAACATACAGAAATATAATTGTGCCCATTTCACTGCGGCGCTACCACGAACTTCGTATATCTCCATCTCTATCGCACGTATGTTTTATGGTACTCGAGTGACAGAGATAAAGATATACGAAGTTCGTGGTAGCGCTGCTGTACCTACATTGTTGCACTGTAATAAACGAAAAACCGATTAACTATGAATAACATATTCACCATGCAGATTTTGCGGGAAAGAATATTATAAAAATGATATCCGAAATTTTTACAAGGATACTTTTCTAATATCCGCACTTGCACTTTTTTTCATTGGCAACATTACCGGAAACAAGCAACTCATATGTTTCACAACCTGCCCAAAACTCAGCCAGCCATCTTTTGTGAAAAATCATTTTATTTCGTGTCGCCTGGGTAAATTTCGCAATTGTAATTAATGTCAGAGCCACAGTCTTCGCTTTTGTTAAAAAAGCAGCTAGCAGGTATGTGTTACAAATAATTCAAGAGGCAATTTTTTGCAGCACACTAGCGTGAGCGTCAGACGACATATTCGTACATTCATTGACCTCCGTGGGTCGAATTTTGGGAATCTTCGTGGGATAAATCACCACGATGTGAACGTGTGTGTTTACAACGTGGTATTCGTAATTTTTTTCTCAAATATTTTTAGCGTTAGTCAGGTTTACGTTAAAAATCAATATCCGTCGTAATGAGTGACGTGCAGTGGCAGTATGAGGAACCTTTTCACTGTTTTTATATTTAGTCCTCGTTCACTGACGATCTCTTCTATTCTCTTATCGTACGCGCTGTTAGTAAGACAAAGGATTATACATAGTTTGGGTATTACAGATAAAATAATGAAGAAATTGCACTATCATTCTATTGACTTTTGTTTTCAGAACTGAACAAAAATCCGGTGGAAGGTTTTTCTGCTGGATTGATAGACGACAATGACATATTTAGATGGGAAGTCCTTATCATTGGTCCTCCGGACACCTTATAGTGAGTAACAAGTATTGTATTCTATCAGTTATCTTTCTAAAACCAATTATCATTAGCTGTAATATATAGCCTTTGTCTTAGTTTACTTGATAAACTTCTGGTTAATGAACCTAAAAGTCCGGAAATTACTTTTAGTAGTAGTATTAAGATGCTATTTGTAACAGACATAACTATTATTTCCAGTGAGGGTGGTTTCTTCAAAGCACACTTACATTTTCCAAAAGAATATCCTCTGAGGCCGCCACGGATGAAATTTGTTACCGAAATATGGCACCCAAATAGTAAGTATTTATTAATTATTTGTTGTTGATGAGAATGTAGTAAAGTCGTGGTTATAATCAAAGAGAAGTGGCATGGTAATTATTTGGGGTGTACTCAAACAAAGTTCTATGCTTCAGCTTGGTCCGAAAATTGTTTGTTCCGTGTCTGGTGTCTTGCTATCCTGGCATTCTCCTCTGCAGGTCGCATTTCTCAATCTCTCTCTGAGCCACTAGTATAATGTATTCTTTAACAGTGAGAGTATACTTTGGGATAAAGGGCCCTAGATCCAGGCAGTTTAGTATGTCATTTGCTAGAAGCTAACAATGTGGGCTCTTTGGACATGGAGCGGTTAATTGGAAAGACAAAATCACAAACACAAAAAGTTTAGTTCATAGACTTCATAGGCTCAGTGATATGTTGTCTGGTATATTTTTAGTAATCATGTAGTGAAAACCGGTTAACCCAGTCGCTGCCATAGAAAAAAAAATCGAGGTGGCACCCGCACGTCATGCAAGTCCTTTGAGTTTATTACAAGCTTTTATACCTAAAACTTTAACTTGCACTGTTCCTATGTATGTAAGTAGGTATGTCCTTAGGTAAACCTGACGTGAAACTTGGTGTTATAAATAAAATATATGTATTTTTCAAGCTTTTATTTGGTTTCACCTGTCCCATTGTCTGTCTGTAATCAAATCTTGCAAGTTAAATTTAACCCACTTCCCTGTTTCCGATTGAGCTGAAATTTTGCATGCATATGTATATCGCATGACAATTCAATATTATGATGACATGGAGCTGATCTGATGCTGGAGCTGGAAGGTGGCTTGGAACTCTGCAATAAAACAACACAACCCCATCGAGTTTGGGCTCGTTAGAATCGTCTCATTGAGTAGTTGATGATGGTATGCTGAAAAGTACATTCAGCAATGAAAGCTTGTACTGACTGAAACTTATGGATTTGTAAGTGTCTGTCAAAATTTGCAATCCATTTTTCAGTCACTTGCCGTTATCCGATTTTGCTGAAATTTGGAATAGTTATGTATGTTTGATGACAATACAATATTATGGTATCATCAAGCTGATCTGATGATGGAGACAGAAGGTGGCTATGGGAATTCAGTAATTAACCGACATAACCCCATTGAGTTTGGGCTCGTTAGAATCTTCTTAATTAATAGTTGATGGTGGAATACAGAAAAGTACAGTCAGCAATAAAAGCTTATACCAAAAACGAAAATTTTGACAGAAACTCATTGTTTTTGGACTTCGTATGACGTCGTCGGTAGCAGGTGGGTGGCAACAGTGATGAACTGGAGTTCAAGTCAGTAGCGGCGAATGGGTTAAAAAGACTGAAATTTCTAGTTGAATGTGCACTAATGCAACCAAGATGTTTGCTTAAATGTATTACTTAATTATTTCACATTTTTTGTATTCTACCATTTCTAGTCAAAGTAGTTGAATGTGCACTAATGCAACCAAGATGTTTGCTTAAATGTATTACTTTATTATTTTACATATACAGTCATGGCCAGATAATTAAAAACATTATTTTTTCCCCATACAGTTGCATACAAATATGACTTTTCGAATTTAATGATGGTTTAAAATATGTTTGGCCAATTTTTTTTTTGAGTATATGGAGGTATCTGGGTATAAATAAGATTTAATTTGGTTTATATAAAAGTTGTGCTTAAAAAAATACGGATGGTCAAATGGACAGTTTTTACGAGTTCATACTGTAATTAGGAACAATGTATGAACTTATAAAAAGTGTTGATTTGATTGCCTGTATTTTTTAGTCTAAATTTTACAGAAGCTCTTTTGCACTATATTAAATACTGTTTAAATACGTTTACATCCGTATAATCAGAAACAAAATTAATCAAACACACTATAAATTATCATCAAATTTGAAAAGTCATATTTGTATCCAACGGTTTGGGGAATAAAAATCATGTTCTTAATTAATATCTGGCCATGATTGCATGTACATGTAAAATATTTACAAATATTTATGGTAATAATCAAGGATCGGACAAACGCCCGTCATTTTTGAAACATATTCAATTCAATTCATTTTTATTTCAGACAAGGTCCATACACATTGTTAGTAAAAAATAATTAACTTATGACTAAATGAGTGTTAGTTAATAATAATACTTAGGGTCTAGAATTCTCGTGCGCGCGTCTTTACCTGCACATGCATGGACGTCCAGCGCAGCGGGCTAGCATAGGACTGTCCCAGCGGTAAGCGAACACGCTCAGGATGCTGTTGGGGCTGCCGCGCAAACGAGACAAAAGCGAAGCGCTTCTCTTCCTCATCACAGCCGCGAAGCCATCCGTCCGCGCTTCGTTACCGGACGCACTACACCATCGCGACAGCCCCATCAGCACCCGGAACGCGTTATTGTATTGGACACGAAGTTCGTTGTACGCTCTCTGCGTGTAATTGACCCACAGGCTGCATGAATAAAAAGATACACAAAAGGCAAACATAACCCTGTTCTGTACAGCAAAGACTTCCTGGGGTATATTGATGATAAAAAATATTAGGTATTTTATAGATTTACTAGCGACTCGCCTCGGCTTCGCACGGGTTTATATGTATGAAAATAATAATAACATGCATGTTTTATACATATAAACCTTCCTCTTGAACCACTCTATCTAATAAAAAAAACCGCATCAAAATCCGTTCTTCTTTGGCCTCACCTTATCCCGTTACGCGGGGTCGGCTTTCCCAATCATGCGGCGCCACTTTTTTCGGTCCTGTGCGTCCTCTGTCCATCTCCTTCATGTCTCTCTGGACATTCGTCATCCAGGTGGCTGGAGTTCTTCCTCTTCCCCTCATTTTTGTAGCCATGGATAGGCACTCTTTCACGGCATGGTCATCCGGTCGTTGCAACACATGACCGTACCACCTCATACTGGACTCTTTTATTTTGTCAGCTATTTTAGCAACCTTAAAACTCCCACGGACATACTCGTTGCGCACTTTGTCTTTGAGTGTAACTCCGCTGGCCCATCGTAACATACGCATTTCTGTAGTGTGGAGTGTGGAGTTTTTGTTCGTGCATCTTTTTCTGCCCAGGTTTCACAGCCGTATAACAGCGCTGGCCGTACAGCTGTCTTGTAAACCTTTCCTTTTGTTCTTATGGGCATTTTTGTATCACATAAAACTCCGGTTAGGGTACGCCACTTAATCCAGCCTGGTGTTGTTATATGGGTTACATCTGCTTCAATCGATCCGTCCTCTGATAATACAGAACCTAGGTATCTGAATGTTTTCGCTCTTGGTAGTGCTGTGTGCCCAAGCTTGATGTCTGTGCTCGCTGTGATATTCGGGTTAAAGTTGCAAAACATGTATTCAGTTTTGGTTCTACTAATGCGTAGACCATTTTGTTCGAGGGACTTTCTCCACTGTTCTAGATTTTTTTGGATGTCATGAAGGTTATCAGAAATTAGGGCTACGTCATCGGCGTATAAGAGGTTCCACGGGATGGGACATTGGATTTTTGCAGTAAGATAGTTCATGACGGTGTTAAATTGCAAAGGGCTGAGGGCACTACCCTGGTGGACACCCACTTTGACATCAAAACTTTTAGATAATCCTGCTGGAGATTTAACGCATGTTTGGACGTTGTTGTACATGCCACTAATCAGTCCTATGTATCCTTCCGGAACTCCGTGCGCCCTCAGAGCCTGCCATATTAATGTTCTTGGCACTCGATCGAACGCCTTTTCTAGGTCGATGAACACTCTCCACACATTCTGTTTATTTTCTCGAGCCTTCTCCATAACTATCCTAATCCCATGAATGGCGTCTGTTGTTCCTTTTCCTGCAGTGAATCTGATACATACATATAATCACGCCTTTTTCCCAGAGGGGTAGGCAGAGATCACGGATCTCCATTTGCTACGATCCTGACAAACCACTTTCGATGGTTTGTCAGGCAAATGGAGATCCGTGATTTCTGCCTACCCCTCTGGAAAAAAGGCGTGATTATATGTATGTAGGTATGTATGTATACTATGTATCAGATTTAACTTTTTCCCCTTGGCATATAAATTTAGAATATTTTCTGTCAATATAAAAGAAGCACACCCTAAAACTAGTTTCATATCTTGTCATTGCTAGTAGATGGTAATCTTTTTATTTATTTATTTAAATTTCTACTGCAATCTGGCTAAAGTGGGATTTTCTGCAAGCTCAATCATCATCAAGCTGTATAATTATGTCTCACTGCTGCTGGGTGCAGGCCCTCCTCTCACTGTTAAGACGATACAGGCTCTAATGCCTATTTCCTCTCCAGTTCAGTCTCAATCAGGATTGGGCACTTTGATTAAATCTTTTTGGATCATCTTCTCAGATGTATGCCGGTTTTCTTACAAAGCTGGCAACAGCGTATTGTATTTACAATTAAAAGGATGATTAAGAGGAAATCCAGAGTCAATTTTTTTTACAGTATCCTATACATTTGAAATGTAAATTTCAGTTGAAAAGAATGGTGATGTCTGCATATCAATACTGCATGAGCCCGGAGATGACAAGTGGGGCTATGAGAAGGCGTCAGAGCGGTGGCTGCCGGTGCACACGGTGGAGACCATCCTGATCAGCGTCATCTCGATGCTTGCCGACCCTAACGATGAAAGCCCAGCCAATGTAGATGCTGCGGTGAGTCATTTTTTAATCACTTTACTAAATTTGCACCCTCTTATTCTTCAAAGTTATTATTTTATTGACGACCGCTTTAGCCTAGTTGGTAGTGACACTGCCTACGAAGCGAGAGGTCCTGGGTTCGAATCCCGGTTAGGCCATTTATTTGTGTGATGAGCACGAATATTTGTTCTTGAGTCATGGATGTTTTCTATGTATTTAAGTATTTATTTATCTATATCGTCGTCTAGTACCCATAGTACAAGCTTTGCTTAGTTTGGGACTAGGTTGATTTGAGTAAGATTGTCCACAAGATATTATTATAATTCTACTACAATTTTTAGTCAAGTCCTGAAAACTCGAAGAATTGGGAATGGATGAGAGCACCAGAAAAAAATTGCAGACTTTTCAGCTTCGTCAATTCTTTTTTAAACAGTTTTCTCGCTTACATTTTGGGTTTAGGACGGCGAATGAGACACTTCCCTTGATCCGTCTCATATCTCATAACATGAGCCTAGTTTGTTGCATTCATCATGAAGGAATTTTTATTCATATAATATAATACTGCAGCGAAGGCGATCCTGCTAGCTTTTAGATAGTGAGATGGGGATATGAATGACCTTGGTTTTCATGTCCTTTCTTAAAATTCGCAGTACCGTGTGAATGTGGCTTAATAGTGTAACGTGTGGAGGTTTATTATGTTAGACCACTTGCAATTGCCTTTATGATAATCAGCCTCTTTTTGATATTCAAGGAGCTTAGATATTAAAGGTATAATTCAAATATTCTTAAAATATAACTTTTTCCTCAACCTACCTATATATATCTGGATATATCTATGTAGCCTAGGCGAATGAGGAAAGCTCATTCATACCTGCAAACCACGGTGATCAAAGAGCATGCATTTCTTCAAGTGTGAATAATTATAATAAAAAAAATAAAAATTGGTTTAATTCAGACCGAGATCCATAATAGAATTAGTAACAAAATGTGGCTTACAAGACTATAGTATTACACGATTAAGTTTAGTTTAAATAAAATTTTAATTACATTTTAATTTAGGTACTTTTTTGGTTACCTATGGCCGAAAGGTAGGACCAATTAGTGAATATTTTATTCCCTACTTGGCCCCACCAATGACCACTTCAACCCAATATTTGGTGAGCGGGCAGTCGAGGCGCTCTGCCCTCATCTGCCCGATTCATACAGCAACCTATAATTCATTTCAGATGGTAACTTTTTATATGTGCATGACCCCAAATCACAAAATTTATGTGTATTTTTTTTAACTTGTCATATTTGCCACTTACAGAAAGAATGGAGAGATCGATATTCGGATTTCAAAAAGAAAGTTGCCAGATGTGTTAGGAAAAGTCAAGAAGATTGCTTTTAGGATTGGATGGGCAGTAGTAGCTGGCATACTGTATGTTGGAAAAGGGCCACATGACAGTACAGTAACCGCAGGACTGAACACAGGCCACCACAGACCACACCAGTAGAATCGCGCTCATTCTGCTTCTCTTTACAGAAGGAATGGAGAGAATCATATTCGGAGTTTAAAAGAAAAGTAGCACAGTGTGTAAGAAAGAGTCAAGAGGATTGTTCCTAAATAACAGTGCCCTTTTTCATTGATTTAGTTTGATAGTGAGTGTTTGGTGATGCACTTAGACAATGCGCCCCCCCACCCATCCGGGCCAGAGACAATATTGAAATTGATTTAAATAAATACTTATTGTAATTAAATGGTATTGTAATTACGGTAAAGTTGCCACATCAAATAATAAATTTAAATAGAATTTGAAGTCTTTTTCATCTTTTTTAAGACATGTTAGCTAGCTATTATTATGATAATAAAATGTGTATTGTAATTTTTTATAGAAAAACAAATCTGCATTTTGTTCTTTTACTTCCATGTATTTTGTTGATCTCTGTATAGTAGAACCAAATGAGAAGTGATTTGACAACGTTTATTTATTGTGTTGTGTTACATCTCGCATAGGATCATAGACCACTGTAATGGAACTTGTAGCATTTTATCAAAACCGAAATATAAAAAAATGCAAAAGCTAATTTCGATATTTCAATTTTATCTTTCTATTATACTTAGTCCAGCCAGCAAATGAATTTAGGAAATTGATATAGCTAATGCTTATTTTAGTGGTAAATTTAATGCCTTTTTTATATATTTTTTTCTTCAAAGAAAAACTGTAAGATTACCAAATGTATTCTGCCTTGTTTTTACATGAGCATAAATTTGTTATATCCACTGAAAGATTGCACCAATACCATCAATGGGTTAACATACATTATGTGCATGAAATGCGACCTGAATGTTCAAGTAATTCTTGTCAAGGTAAAGTGCGGGTACAAATTATTAGTAGTCATATTAATTGCATTTGGGAATTTCTCAGTGACACACAAGATGGCCAACATCAGCACTCCCAAGTTATTTGGTCGCCTCAAAAATAATTGAGTGTTACGAATATAGTCACCCAAGTTGTGTGTAGTAATAAGTCAAAACAACTCGAGAGCAATGAAAGCAGATCAATTGGTACGATAAATTATACGAAATCTATCTGTTTCCATTGGTCTTGGCTATAATTTTACTATTGATTTCTATTGATTGCTGATGTGTTTGAAATTAACTAAGGCCGGGCTTACACAGTTTCTGTGATGCAAGCTGCACATTCCCAGAATTAATTTTTTGAACAGAAGCTTGAATTATCAGATTTTCAATACATCATATTCAAATATACTCTAGTTTCACACGTTGTGTATTTTAGTCTGGTATATTGAGAATGTGGTGAAGAGAGAATTTGGTAGTTTAAGAAAGCGGTATTATGGGGACATCAACAGTTTGTTGGTCGAGTTGGGTACAGGTTACCTCACCGATCGTTAGTCTTGTGTAAGGCCAGCCTAAAGTGGCCTTTAGACCTGGCTAAATGCACTACTAACTGCACTCACACTCACTGATGATGCAAGATGGTTCTCCCCCAGTTAGTGCACTGGATTTAGCCAGGCCTAAAGGCCGCCTAACTTTGGATTTATTTTGGTGACTACTGTGAGGTGGAAATTGGCAATACCTTGCAGACCGCTTGGAACGTGTGTACAATATTTTTACCAGTGTATGTATATTTTTTACTATAAAATATTAATGCAGTCAAATTTCGATTTTTCATTTAAACCTTGACCGATATGAGATGATTTACCAACATATGAGCAAGAATATTTGAAACACAACTGTTGATCCTGGAAGGACATAATAAGAGGCTCTGTTAGGTTGTATGCCAACTCTGCGAAAAAAACATGTAAGTTGTTTCAAATATTGTTGCTTCTCATATTTTTCATTTCCAGGCAAATATATAAGTATATTAGCCTGGAAATGAAAAATATGAGACTTAGAAATCTTGAGTTTCGAGTGGATAAAACAAAGGGTTTGAACTAGTGAACTGGTTTTTCGCCACGGCGCCATCTGTAAAGGTATTTAACACATTCACTGCTCACAATTTAGAACCTAAGTAGAAAGCGCCTATGAACAACAGTGAAGGTGTTCATAATCATAACATAAACACAGTTGGCCGAGGTCAGTCAAGATTCAGCGCACGCTTCGGCATAGCTTGGCGGGTAACTTCTTTCAATGGGCCATGGATGGAAAAGTGATTGCCATTTTGTGCTTATATATTTATACTCGACTGATTATGTCATGCTCCCTGGCAACTCCACTGATTTGGTTTTTCTGAGTATGTGCAAAAATTGTACTGAATCAGTACTTACTTGCTGAGCGCACACGCTCGGACGAGGCATGCGTCAGGTGTAGCCTCGGCTAATGAGGTAAATATTTTACGTAAGTACTAATTCAATACAGTTTATGTACAATTTTTTCACATATTCAAAAATACCAAAACAGAGAGTGGGGTTGCCAGGGAACATGACATGACTGATTGAGTTCTAATTAAATATAGGAGGGTCAGAACTGCTCTCCAACAAAACACTGTACAAGATAATTTAATACATGTCTATAATAACATAACAAATAACAGGTAAATCACAGTCAATACTCAGGATCAGAGTCCTCGGCTAACACAGTGCCATGTAAGGAAGTTAAATCAATAGTTTGTTCAAAACACCTTTTAAATACTTTCCGCACTAAAGCCACAGCGGTGGGTGACGGTGGTATGACATCACAGTCCATATTGTCCAGCTGATTGTTGTTTATACTATTATCTTTTGCGATAGCCTCAGTGTTTACTTCTGCAGGCTCTTCAGGTATGTCAATGAAATTGAAAAGATGAGAATCCTCTTCTAAACATTTGGATATGTCTGTATTTAAATTTGGTTTTTTCCTTGCTGATCCGTGACTAGTATTTGCATCTTTCCTCTTGGTTCTCTCGGTTCGTGTTGTGTTCTGTGTGGTGTTCTGAGACCCGCTGTCTGCTTTGGATGTGGCAAGAACAAAGTGAGCCTCAAATGTGGAGCTATTGTGTACTATGAACACAACAGGGCGCCCTGTCGTCTCAAAATGTATTTGGATAGGCAGATTTAATGCTTCGGAAAAAGCTAACAGCGCCTTAAACTCTTTTAAAGTAAATGTGATCATTGTGTCTGTTCCTATAGTGTAACTGTCAAATTCTGCAGGTTTTAACATGACTTGAGTCCGAATCACTTTGGTGATGTCACCAGCAGTGTCAATGTAGTTACGTAGAAGCATACTCTGGGCATTCACTTCTAGTGTAACCTGGTCGTCTGAATTTTGAAAGTTGCTTAAAGCTTCAGAGAGTATTTTCTGAGGTGATGTTATTCTGAAACAAGATTCGTATGAGTGAGTATAATATAAAGATTATTTAGTTTTAGATATCAAGGCCATCTAAAAGTGTAACATGTTGTCATGCTCACACTACCAAGAAAGGCTATTTCATTATACAGGGTGGAAAGATAAGTCGGGCCCTGGAGGGAAACTACATTAAATCCTGAAGCTGGCTCATTTTACTTAAAGGAGACATTCTTTTGTTTTTAAAAAGAAACAAATCTGCATTCAAAGACTTTCAAAAAAGCCTCACACACGGCCGGGAATCGAACCCGGTCGAATCTGTCTAAAAATCTGAGTTCGTTTTTTTGCGTTAATTAATAGTTCTAGGTGTAAGGAACTATTGTTGCTAAGGAACTCTGTATCTGTAATCACAGGAAAATGTTGAATTTCATAGTTTAATGTACGGAAATGGACCTTCCCATACTAACCCGCTTAGTATGTCTGTATGTAAGTATGGGGAGATGTGACATCTGAAACTAGACGAAATTGGAAATTCGTAGTATTATTTATTTATTTTCATCATTTACATCAATGTTTGCAAAACTGTAATAAAATATCATTCCCATACTTAGGTACCCATATTAGGTAGGTACATACTGTTTGTACGAGGAGATCCATTTCCGTATTTAAACTGTGAAATTCGGCATTTTCCTGTGATTGTAGGTACAGGGTTCCTTAGCAACAAGTGTTCCATACATCCAGAACTATTTATTTACGCAAAAAACGAACTCAGATTTTTAGACAGATTCGACCGGGTTCGATTCCCGGCCGTCTGTGAGGCTTTTTTGATGCAGATTAGTTTCTTTTTTAATATAAAGGAATGTCTCCTTTAAGTAAAATGAGCCAGCTTAAGGATTTAAGGTAGTTTCCCTCCAGGGCCCGACTTATCTTTCCACCCTGTATAGCAGTCTAGTTTTCAAGAAAGATGAAAACTAGACTGCTACATAATGAATTTCTCGTACATTTTTTTGATGTAAGTTTGAATTCCGTACGATACCATGTCACTGCCAGGAAGTATGACACATTGTTAAGTCTACATATGGCCTGCCTGACAACATACTGTCACCGAACGAGTTAAGTAGTAAGTGGGTAGTACTGGGTATCTTGTAACAAAATAACCAAGTGGTTCTGTGAGCTGTACAACTTTTTTTAAATTTGGAAAAAATGAATCAACAAAAAAAAATCTATATAATTATTGAACCTGTTCACAAAATTTCACTAGAATCAGTTAAGAAATGCGACCTGTAGAGAACAGCCGGACAGGATGTCAGACATACAAGTGAATTAGTCATAGTCATAGCATTTATTGCAACCATAGTTTGTACAGGTCTTAGCAATCTCGTACATTTAGTTCCATATGGGCCCCGGAAGGGCGTAGCAATAGGGAACATTCTTAGAATAATAACGCATAGAAACGCAGTTCACGCGCAACGGTGAGGCCACTAAAACTCGGCCATAAATGGCCCAGTACGCCAATCAGTGGAACAAAATTGGTGCGTTTGTGTGCGTATTGGCGCGTGTGAATACAAGTTGATCACAACTACATGAATCCATTTTATGCCTCACGCTTGGCGCGTCGGCCGTATGAAACTATCCTTCTATGCGTTATTATTCTAAGGGAACATTACGCAAAGCTCTTCGTAGGTGGCGACACTAGCAGCGTTGACATTGTATCACGTTCCCACTTGCGGTATTGTCTATGCAAGCATCCTTGTCACTCGGCGGCAGAACATTGTAGTAATGTTCCCTATTGTTTATCAATATTAATATTGGCTTGCATCTATACATTAACTATTTTAATTTCAGAATTCATAAATTCATTTAATTTTGGTCACTATTGCATTATGCATTATTCCATTTTAAACAACAAATTATTACCCAAGCTGAAACGGAGAACATCATTCACTTCACTCACTTGTTCAGAAATGTTGGAATATTGTTACGAATTTTTGAAAAAGGGCGAAAGAGGGACAAGTACATAACTAACTGGATGGAACAGATGCCAAATTACATATTACCAAGTATACAAGCCGTAACAAACAAGTTGTGGAGCTGATTCTTACCTGTTTGGAACCAAATCCTTAGTGTACACTGCTTGCATCGCCTTGCAGTCCAGTATAGACACAAAGTGTGTCTTTACTATCCCATGCTTACACTTCAGCTGGAAAATCAGCTTACAGGACTCTGGGTCCAGCTTTATCTCCAAATTCTCCACCTGCTTGTCCATATGCGTCGGCGATTTAAACGTATGCAACGCCGATTTCATCGAAATTTTACACTTCAGACCTTCATTGTCCTCGGTAGAGTAGTAATTGTAGTTAAAATAAGAAAAGAAGTTTTTGTTAAACTTCACCACGGCGTAGGCTGATTCGGCTGCATTTAGAGTCCTTAAGACTACACAATCCGCCAGTGACTCCAGGTATAACTCGTCTCCAAACCTTGCTAAAGCGTGAACAGTCCTTCCTAAAACTAAACGAAAAATTCACTTTAAAATAAATAGAAGATGAATATGATTTGGGAAAGCTTTAAACACTAGCAATTAACCTTTAACATTTGGCCCTGGTACGTGACATTTCATCGTGTCTCAACGTTATTTACATTGGTAAATAGTAAATATTATATTCGCGGATTAAACCGCGGCGGTTGGCGGCGGTAAATATATTTTTGACAAGTTAAAGGTTTTTTTAATTTTTGACAGTACGAAACAAAACTATTCGACACTGTGACAAAACCGCAGTTCGAGTATAGCCTTTAAGGGTCCGCTACGCCTACGCGCTTTGCCTACGCGTACAAAATGTAAGCAGTCCCGACCCGGTCCTAAAAATTTGTATCCCTATCTCGCTTTATCTCATACCTTCGTACCGCTTTTACAGTCTGCCGCACTCTGACGTTTGGTGGGCAGCTATCGGAAACGTTACACCACTTCTCTTTGCACCACACGAGCGAAATCGGCAGGCCTGCATGCAGTCCTGCAGCGTGATGCACGTGCCGACGTGTGGATAGGTGTCGGAAGTACGGCTTCCAACCAACTCAGGGTCACTCCATACTAGATTTTCTGCGACCTTACTTGGCCGTCCAACAAAATCGGAGGAACCCGTGGAAGGTCTCCTATAGATATAGGTTTTTAAGCCGCATACAGACAACCAAGCGTGACGGAAGGGCAAATAAAAACTAGTACGATGTGACCTTGGTTTTGCCGGCCGCTATGCATACGGCAGACGGGCCGGGACTAAATGCAGACCGCCGATAGCGCTCGTCTGGCGATCCCTTAAATAATTAAATGGCGCCCGTAGATAGAGGATATGTAGAATAGATGGCGTCCAAGCGTATACCCAAAAGGGACGATGGTAAATTAACCATACTAAATTAAGAAGTGTCAGAAGCTAATACACTCTTGACGTCTAATGTCATTTATAATTTAGTCGTATTATATCGGTGACGTCATAGTGGTGTGTCAGTTTTAGTAAATTTTTTGACAGGTGTGGTGGCAAACAAGCTGGTGGCAAACGAAAAATCCGTGTACGCGATGTGGGACAAAAAATAGGACAGTGTATCTCGTTCCCACTTGCGGTATTGCCTATGCATACATCTTTGTCATTCACACGCGCCAATAAGCACACAAACGCACCAAATTTGTTCCACCGATCGGCTAACTACGCCATTTATGGATGAGTTTTGGTGGCCTCACCGTTGCGCGTGAACTGCTTTTCTAGGCGTTATTATTCTAAGCTGAAACCATACTTACACCACCATCAATCAAGTCACCGATATAAGGCCTGCGACACACTGGCGCAGCCTGCGGTGGCGGACCATAGTAAATTTGTCAGCTAATGATTATGATTATATCTTCTATCTATATCGTATATTTTTGATGTCCGCACAATCGCGCGCGATTAAAGGGCGTGAATCGCGGCGAGAATCACTAGTGAACTCTTCTTTGGCGTGGACGCATTCACAGTGTTCATCGCTCCCGAGCAGACCATACGCATATAGGTACCTACTCTTTGGAGCAGACTGTACAGTTACCACCATCAATCCGAATCATAACATAATCATGACCATACGCTGGGTGATGTGATGGACGAGAGGGAATGAGTTCTAGGATCCACCTTAACGGTAGTTTTCGATTTCAATTCAGGGGTCGGCATCCCACCTGCATCACCTGCATGTCTACATTTGGGAAGAAATTAAAATGCACCAGTGTTGACGCGTCCTTACTTATATAGAAGTAAATACAATTCAGGTCTCAGTTCATTTATAAAAAAATCCAAAACAGTATCAAAGCTACTGATTCTTTATAAAATACGCTTTAAAAGCAGCGTCGTCCTTCAAGAACTCGAAGTTCTCCATGGTGGTGTTGGAGAGGTGCCACGCGGCAAGCAGATGGCAGGCGCCCGGCGCGGGCGCGCAGTACTCGCGCGGCACCAGCGCCGCCTCGCCGGGGTAGTACGTGTACTCGGAGAGTACACGTACTCCGCAGGTAGACAGGTTGTCATCTAGGGTTCGGACTATACCTGTGAAACAAAAGATAATAGGAATTAAAGAGGCTCTGAGATAGATCATGATAATTATGAGGGGTATTAGAAGAGAAACAGACCTCAGAAGAATGGAATGACTTTATTCAAGTTGTGTTTGAAGAAAACTCATTGTATTAAGTACCTAACTGCGTATTAAAGGTCATCATCATCATCATATAAGCCGAAAGACGTCCACTGCTGGACATATGCCTACCCCAAAGAGTGCCAAAATGGCCGGTCCTGCGCCACCCGCATCCAGCGGACTCCCGCGACCTTTATCAGGTCATCAGTCCACCTTGTGGGGGGCCTACCCACGCCGCGCCTTCCGGTACGTGGTCGCCACTCGAGAACCTTTCCGCCCCAACGGATTATACGTAATATAAAAAAAATGTACTTTCAATCTAAAATGCATGGACTGTAACCTCGTTTATAAAACACTATTTAGATTACCACTTCGGTGGAAAACAAGTGTACGGCCCACCTGATGGCAAGCTGTTACCGCAGCCTAGGGACGCTAGCAATTCCAAGGGTCACTATCACATGCCCTTGCCTTGCCTGACATTTAACGGTCTATAAGTAGGTATATATATCTACTCGTACCTACGTATCCATTTATACCAGTCAACAATACCTATACATTGCATTTGAAATACCTATAGGTAATAATGTCAAAATAATACAAGTAACAATTCCACAATAAATAAAACCGAATGCAGAAGCACAATAACAATAAGCAAAAAAACGGAAATAATGGAAAATCAATACCTACCTAATAAAGAATTTATATCATGTCAACTGTGCCTTTGTATATAAATAATTTATTAAATGTCAATCTAATACAAATACATAATATTTTTATTAATTTCAGTTGGTATAACATGCAAAACGTATAACGATCAAAATGCATAATAATAAATAAAATTATGTTTTGTATGTATAGTTTTATATTTTACTTTTTATATGAATATTGTAAAAACCTAATCTAAGAACGGAATGAAATAAAGGAAATAAAATAAAAAACAAAAAAATGTAAAAAACCTATTTATAACTAAAATAACGGGTCTCCCCGCGGCATGGTGCCGAAGATGCTGGCAGCATTTCCCCGCTGTATCGCAATACTAATACATAATTATATCACAGTTTTTTTAACAATAATCAGACATACTCAGACGTAACAATACAGGATAAAAAAATTAATGAAGAGCATGTAAAGAAATTAATAATAAGGAATGTCAATTGTCAACTATGTTTTTTATATTGATCAAATAATTTACTGAATGTCAATCAACAATCTAACCTAATTATATCTAAGTTTTTTTTTAAACAATAGGAATTAAAGTAAAACGAATCCCTATTACTAAGACTCCGCTGTCCGTCTGTCTGTCTGTCTGTCTGTCCGTCTGTCACCAGGCTGTATGTCATGAACCGTGATAGTTAGACAGTTGAAATTTTCACAGATGAAGTATTTCTGTTGCCGCTATAACAACAAATACTAAAAAACAGAATAAAATAAATATTTAAGGGGGCTGCCATACAATAAACGTGATTTTTTTGCCGTTTTTATATACTAGAGCTAATTTGCAAGAATTTATGTCCAGTCAACCAGGGGTCGAAAGTCGAAACTCGCTGGTTTCAGAGATATTCGAGTTTTTAGTTTGTATGAAAAAAATTCTCCTCGCAGCTAAAAACAAACTAAAAACTCGAAAAATTAAAAAAAAATCGTGTTTCGACCCCTGGTTGACGGGACATAAATTGTTGCAAATTAGCTCTAGTATACCCCTTTCAAGGAATATGTCGAATTACCAGTCACCCTGTATAGTCTTGTTGTCTCACCGTTATTGCAAGTGTCGTTGACCACGACGCGCTTACTTCTAACCACAGAACACTAAATACAGCGCGGGGTATGGCGCGCGATTTCCATCGGGCCCGGTGTCGATGTCGCCGCCTCCTCGTCTCCACGTTGTTGTCTACAACAACACGGCGTGAGGGTGACGTTGGTGCGAAAGCTTGAGCGCACGCTCAAACTCTAGTGGCGCGCGTGCCACGCCCACATCGCCATTCTATAGTATTAAGTGTTCTGTGGTTCTACCATTCGCCGAGATTTTTCCAGATTGCGCTGGTCTTGCTGTTGTGATACTATTAACTATACTGTTCTGTTATGTGAATATGGTCGTTGTCTAACCATTTTTGTAAGTGTCGTTGACCACAACCCGCTGTACTGTAGGCACCCATGACGATTACTTCTACCAAGCGCTGTATGTTGTTGTCATCCTATTATGTAGGGTTGCCAGCTCAGAAACCTGTCTACCAGGACAAGAAGCGTAAAAACCCCGGATTTTGGAGCTCAGAATCCGGACATGTCAACAGATATATGAGTGACAGATATATACGACCCATGAGTTGAACATTTTAAACCCGGACTACGAATGAAACCCCGCCACGGGCCCGCGGGCTCGCGTTCGATGTGTGTTTGAAGTTGAAGTTTATTTTCAATGTTTTATAAATTGCGCGGGCCCGCGCCCGACCCGCGCCCGACCCGCGCCCGCGACCGGTGTGTGGAGGCCTTTAGACCGAAACGCACAGACAGCGGTGGCGGCGCGGTGCGGCGCGGAGGCGGTAGCGGTTGTTATGTAATGCTCGAGCTAATATGAAAGGATCCGCACAGAACGGCGCGGTATTCTTCGCGTTTCGGCCTTTAAGCTAGGACAAATCCGGGGAAACCCGGACGGATGGCAACCCTATATTATAGGTAGGTACTGCTGTGTGACTATGGTCTTGTTATCTCACCGTTTTTGCAAGTGTCGTTGACCACGGTCCTCGGTACGCTCATGTAGCGCTCCAGCGTGGTGTTGAAGCCTCTCTTGAGGCAGAGGAAGTCGTCCTCCGCGTACTCCGCACGGCGTCGTGTCGGAATCGTCTCGTACTTGGTCACGGAGTTGAACACGCACGGATCCGGTTTCGTTGCGGTCTGGAGGTTTAAATAAGTTTTATCTATCCAAATATCATAAACCCTCCATGATGCGTTCAAGAACCGCACATTATGACCACCATAAAAATAGACTGTTTTGTTAGAACAAATTTCTTATCTGTGGAAATGTTATTATTAATTATAATAATATAAATTATTAATAATATTATTTCATTCAAATTTCGAACGTCTCTGAAAAACAAAGAAATGTGATATAACCTCTATTCTAATATCAGTCGAGATGACGTAGTTCGAAATGAATTGTCAATTTGCATACAAATTTGACAAATGTCGCACGTAAGTAAGATATCGAACGATATGACAGTTGGATCCGACTCTAGTTTGTCTCTGAATTAAAAAAAAACTATGACAGCTGCCAGAAAACAACGCCGCGATGCCGGTCATAATATGCGGCTCCAGCCCAGCCCGGCTAGCACGCTAGCAAAATGACGACTTTTATGCACATGTTTTATGTCCACACCCGACGTATAAAATTTTACCGTCATGAGCTAACATGCTATACCATCATTTACGTAAAATGTGACCATTTATATGTCTTGCACATAAAACTATTTGTTTTACGTCAAATGCTAACATGCTCTTGATTTTGGCACATAAAACTTGACGATATGAGCCGTTGACGGACGAAATTTTATGTAGGTCACTCGAGACCCCGGATAAATTTTAACACTATGAAAACAATATAATTTTCGCAGGATTTCTCCGATTTCTGTCACAACACATACCGTTTCAGTTTCAAAACTCCTATCGTCTCCTGAAACAATGATCTAGCATTTTTAATTTTAGCTAGATCATGATTACAAACTATAAATTAGTATAAATAACGCAATGATTATGATTTTTTGCTTGTGTTGTAATAAAGTATATTACACAAATTTACAAATATTATTGATTCAATTATAAACTAACATGTGTTTTGGTACTCGCTAAATTACTTAAAACCACTACGTATAACTTTTTGTGGGGTTGGAGTAACGTAAATAAAAACAAAAAACTATTATAACACAACTTAATACAGGAGAACAACTGTTTAGTAAACTGTGCAGTGCTTATCATTACTCTTTAATTAGGTAGTATTATAATAGGCTTCTAACCATAGACTACTATTGAACGAATGAAATGAATGTAATAATTTTGCTACGTATATTTTACGCTATGGCATAAATATATGCTGCTTGATTACCATGTTAGCTAAGTAACGTAAAAATGGGCACAATCGTAAAGTTATACGTCCGAACGTAAATATATGTCCGATTAGTGTGCTAGAATGCATCATGGAGGCTTATGATATGTGGATAGATAAAATATGGTATGTAACTGTACATAATTAGGCATTAAAACACTCGTGTTTAATGCCCTTCATTATGTACAGTCACATAAACTACTATAATACATGGTTTTTGGCTTTTTGGAATTAAATTGCTTATACAGTGTGAGTCTTTATAATGTGCACATAGCAAAATGGGAGAAACTACGCCCAATTTTATCGACGGAAAATGTATTTTTTTTTGGTTATTTTGAATTTATTATGAATTTTTTTGTTTTTTATTTCGCATTTCCATACTATTGCAAGTAAAACGTTTACTGCTCTTAAACTACATCGCCTATCGACACGAAATAAAAACATATAAATGATAATTAATAACAGGCTAAGGCACTTAAATGATAATTTTCGAAAAAAAATCAAGTTGCCAATTTATTATTACGAGGTTTTTCATAAAATTGTCTTTATTTTTCCTACTTTTTTTTCAAAAATGTAAAATAACTTAATAAAATGTCCCATTCACCAAACTTTTTTTATTGTTTCACCGTATTAGTTCTAACTGTAAAATTACCGCGTTTATGACTGACACGTTTGTGCGTAGGTTGTATTGTAAAACGTCAACCGTTAGTAGGTAGAAGACACAATGTAAATAACAAAGCTGCATAGGTATTTAATAGAGGTACCTAAATAGCTAATCTTTGAGATAATTGATGAAAACTATACTATGCCCTTCATCGGGACTCAAACTACACGGCGCGGCGTTCCCGGGAATTTCCGTTAACTTCGGCTTGGTAATTCATAATGACTTGCGATATTATTAGACTACTTTAAAAATCGGTTAAAGTGGTAATCTATTAGATAGGTCGTTAAAACTATAATTTATACCTACGTGCTAAAGCTACCTACGTTCCAAAGGTTATTCTTTAAAATGGCTGACAATGCGTGATTCGTCTATAATTTAGTTGGATGACTATATGATGGATGACTACTTATCGGCTAAATTACTCTTTTGATATAGTAATCCGATAAATGGACCTATAATTACAGAAAAAATATGAAAATGCGCAACATCTACTTAAATTCTATTCATATATACTTACCTAAAATTAGACACATGCCCAGCTAGCATGATAGGTTTTATGATCATGTTTTAAGTGACGTTTTGGTACTTACATTTAAACCTTAAATTTTCACCATAAAATGTATCGTGCTAGCTGCCATGGTAATGACATCCATGCCCGTGACAGTATGCACAAAAATTAGAACTGCCCCCTTAAACAGTTCAGACACAAATCAAATTAATGTCTCGGTCAAGTAGCTGTCAAGTTCAAAGCCGAACTTTAGGTTCAGTTCGTCCGGTTTCCCACTTCGTCAGCTTCCGAACTCGTCCGCATTCCCACTTCGCCCGTATGCGACTGGGAACAACGACGAGATAGAACTCTGGACGAAGTGGGAATCCTATAGGGTTGAGCGCTCGGGCAACAGCACAAGACTTGCCAATGTACCTACACGTCGCTTTGTCATCAACGGATACCTACGGGATACAATAAAAAAACCTCGGCCGATCGCGAACCCTTGGGTTCCGCATACACTTTTATATACCATATCCATCCACAGCCGACACGGCCCCATTCATACAGCAAAAATCTTAACAGTACAGTCGCCATCACATACATCGGAGCAAACGAGCACGTCACAAACATCGTAACATCTATTTTCAAGGCATTAGGGTGCATGTGCCGATATTTTTGAGCACCTATAGTGTACCTATGTATGTGATGGCGACTGTACATCGAAGTTATCGTCACGAGTAGAGCGCCATCTATCGGTACATTTTGTAAGAGTCACATACCTCGACACCGACGCAGTTGGGCCCAGCGAGCCCCTGCGAGTCGACCTGCAGCAGCCCCTCGCAGCGCGCCCAGCTGCCGTCCCGCACGAGGTACGAGCGCGGGGGCTTCGCCAGCGTGTGCACCGTCACCACCGACACTCCCCTCCTGTTATCGTTCATCAATCATCATCATCATATCAGCAGAAAGACATCCACTGCTGGGATATAGGCACATGGCTACAAGCAGTAAAAAAAGTCTGTATAAACGTCCGATGGGGTAATTCCCATCTTCCAACCTATCCAACCCAGGTTCAATATGTAATCTGGGTTGGATAGGTTGGAAGATGTGAATGACCCGTCCGATGTGACGCACTTACACATACACGCGATGATACAGTAAACTTAAGTGGAAGTCCGGATAGTCGGCGGTACGTCAGTCTGCGTGCCGCCCGTGCGCCTTATAGAACTGGTTTGAAAGGGATCGCAGGTGTTGAGAGGTCTTAAGCAACGATAGTTGAGATACTGCTTTAGCTAATGGATTTGCCGTGACTTAGGCCTCACTTGGCCTCACAGAGTGCCACAATGCGCAATCCTACGCCACCCGCGTCTAGCGGACTCCCGCGACCATCAGGTCATCAGTCCACCTTATCACCCAGTCACCCAGCCTGGTAAGGTTATCGCACTTGAATTTCTCGATGTCACCCCTTCCACGATAAATTGAAAAGGGTTAACAACTCAGCTTGGTAGAGCCCGTAGTGATTTGACATAGTCGTCGTTGCGAACATGGCAAGTTCCTGCATGCCCACTTTACTGCAACTTTCAGTTTTTCTTGTTTTACCTGTTGTTAGATATGCTATATGTCAGTGTAATGCTCTGGTCACTTATTTGCCTACTCTCGCAGCGTTGCAGTGAACCCTGCGCCCCGGGTTTCCTTACCTTCCGTTAGTAATAGCGTCTTTCAGCGTAGCTTCCCGTGCACTGATAGTAGCTATCTGTTCTCTTAGCGTCGTTGCGAGCTCCCTTGCCCGCCGCAACGCAGCCTCCAATTTAGCTTGAAGCGTGGGCGTAGACACGTAGTTGACCAGGCTGGCTTCGTTGCTTTCGTTGGCCTTCGTTGTCGTTTTTGGGAGATCCTGGTTAGGGATTTGTAACTCTTGGTCTTCGTAGAGTTTTAGGTCGGCGTCGTAGTTCATTCGCGAGTTAATATCTTTACTGAAAATTGATGACGAGGTGAATTGTTGTTGTGGTAATGTATAAATAATATAAATTAGCAGGTGGTGTTGTTCTACAAAGACAACGTTGTCTGAAAGAGATCACGCTTTAGCGATGAGACCAGTGGCGTAGCGTGGGTTCTTGCAGCCCGGGGCCGAACGGAAATTCAATTCACCGCCCCCTTTTCATTTTTATTTAACCCCACTTCGCTACGCTACTGGATGAGACCGCCTAGGTCTACTACAGTTTAAGTATATAGATCTAGATTTTTAACCTTCATGTACCTAACCTGTTATTTTTTTGGTCAGCATTACCTAAAAAAAGACTATGTTTATTGTATTAGTACTTAAGTATTTACGTTTTGTTGAACTGATTTTGTACCTATGTATGATAGACATGATACTCGTAAACAGAAGGTTTGGGTTGAACTTAGTGTAGAGTGTAAAAATGCATAAATTTCGAATATTGCACGTCGCATGAGTAAAGAATTGCATCGGTACTTACACTGTCCCAAATTCATCTTGCACTTGCGCCATCCACTCTGAGGCCTGACGAAGAAAAAAATGGTTAGAAAATAAATTTAGTTTAATTTCATATCGGGGATCAAACACAAATATTTTTATTTCATTTAATAAATACACCACTATAATTAAACTAAACTAAAATTAAAATACATCTAAATAAAACTAAAATATATCTAAAAATGGCCCCTGCGGCATGGTAGGTACCGAAGACGCTGGCAGCATTTCCTCGCTGGATCGCCAGGCCGATGCGTTGAGCGGGGAAACTGCCAGCTCTTTGGTCTCCCGAGCCTCTTCGACATATCCTTAAAGAGGCTAAGAGCGCCAGGGCCCCACGGACCTAGGGTTTCGACGCCACAAATTGAGGTTTATTGTTTTCTACTTATATTATTTTCCAAGTTTAAGTAATAATACTACTTACTTATTTCTTCCCTACTTTAAACCCAAAAATTTAGGTCTAAGCATTCTTAACTGCTGGGAACAGTAAGTAGAGCATATTTTAGAGATTCCCTTTGATCCCTTTTTTTGTCTTGGGAATAGGTTCCTCTCCTTACTGGGAAAATGCTAGGACTGCCTGATATTTTATTGCTTCTTCTAGAATCATACAGTAGACTCGTGCACGACTCCCCGATTTAAGTAAGTACTTACACTTACCCAGTTGCTGTAACACACCCCCAAAACTTGCAGAATCAAGAAGATCTTGTTCGAAAACATTTTATTAATACCAAAAATTTACGAGACGTTCCCTTGGCTCTATCCGAGCAGAACTGCGGATAAAACAAGAAAGTTTACAAAACATAGCAGCGATAGAACCAGTCGAAGTTCTATTGTTTACTTGTTTTATGAAAAAGGTCTAGCAGGTGAACCGAGATTGAATGCTATTGTCATCTCAGATATTAAAAGCGGCTTAGACAGGAAATTTTATTGGAATATCTAGGTATTTATTGACCGAGCAAAACTGTTCATTGAATCTGGTTTCAAACTATATTTTCACGCCTGCTATTTAGAAATGAGTCATTGTTGCTCTCTCAGTTGAGAGATCAAAATTATACTCTACTGTTTTGATATTCCCTGTTTATACGTACTTATAAAGACGTGAGTGACCCGGCAATGTCATAATATCGTAATATTCCCTGTGTAATTTAACTTTTCCTTATATAAGGTGTGAAAACTTGTATGATGTGCCACTCGGTGGCAATAGTTATTTGTTATACAAGGGGGGGAAGTTGTATACCTGCGAGTGTTTCAACTTGAAACACTCGCTAATACGCTCAGGATTCTATGTTGAAACTTTCAACACACGAGACGTAAAATAACTTTTCACCCGTGTATAACATAAATCTTTTTACCTCACTACAGCGAGGAAAATAAGAAAAAAGGTAAAAAAAAAAGTTAAACTTTTCACCTCACTGTAGCGATGAAAGTGCAACATGCAAAACAACAACTCATAAAAAATAAGTCTTTATTTGTACTCATTCCATCATCATCATCATCATCACCATCATCCATCATCCATCATCAGTCATCCATCATCCATCATCCGTCATCCATCCATCCGTCATCGGTCATACGTCATCCGTCATCCATCATCCGATTCTGTAAAAGCCCACACCTGCTTCCCTCAATCCCAAAATTGCAGCTGTACTGCCCTCTCCATAGTACCCAATATTAGATATCTAGACGTGTATGTGGACCAGAAGCTGAATTGGTCATCCCATATTGAGGTCCTTTGTACCCGACTCCGAAGGTTAATACACATTTTCAAAGAACTAAGACATTCAGCCTCAACCGAAATTCTGTCACTAGTGTATCAAAGCCTTTGTCAATCGGTAATTGCTTACTGTATTCCTCTCTGGGGGGTGCACTTATAAAACTTTTTTACTACAGGTAGAAAGAGCTCAAAGAGCAATTTTAAAAGTTATTTACTTCAGAAAAAGAGATTTTCCCACAAACCAACTGTACCTGGAGTCCAAAGTGCTCACCGTCAGACAAATCTACTTGCTTCGAACCATCTTACGACAGACGACAGCATTCGTTACTACCACTTGACAAAGATGTCTCGCAGAAGCGACGGGGTCACCCAGTATGCAGAACTGTTACTTGCCGGACAGCATTTGCTCGACGACAAACTGAGGCCCAAGGCTCCCGGCTCTACAATAAAATTAATAACCTAATACCCATCTATACCTTAGCAAAGTATGAAGTAAAAAACAAATTACAAAAATGGCTGCAGAAGCTATCTTATCAGGATACTGAAAATCTCCTCCTTATCATCTCATAAATTAAAGGCAACAATAACAAGCAAAATAAATTAAAAAATAACTAATAACTTTCACTTACAGATCTCATTAAGTTAAGTTATGAATACAGCTCTTTCTCTAGAAATAATTTTAAATTAGTTACATTATAATTTTAGCTTCCTTCTTACGTTACTGACACCTTCACACCTTGTAATGATTTCATTAGTTTAGTCTTTGTCTTACTGTTACATTGTCTAAGCACCGTTTGTAATGACATTGAATATGGATGAACTCAAACCCCTAAGACACAGGTTCACACCTAGTTTAGGGGTTGGAAGTTTTTGTTATGTTACTGACCTATGTGTACAAAATAGTCTATTAAGTCTCGTTAATGTAAACCACCTTATGTACAATAAACATTTTTTTTTTTATTATTATCCTCCATCATCATCCTCAATGCTCATTATAAAAAAACAAATGTTTCAGGAATTTTATGGTACAGTTAATTAAACACGCTAAGGTCAAATTACTTTTCACCTCACTAGCTCGGAAAGCCCTTTTTGTATGTTTGATATCTATTGAGAAAATCACTTTTTATCCACATGTGAAGAAAGTAGACGTAGAAGTTCTACTTTTAACGTTCTACGGTAGAACGTTAAAAATACTATGACGTAGAAAAATTAAATGTTTATTTTCCTGACATATTTTTTGTGACATTTTTTTTATTTTTTTTCCTTTTTCTTATTTTCCTCGCTGTAGTGAGGTGAAAAGTTTTGTGTTATACACGGGTGAAAAGTAATGTTACGGTACGTCTCGTGTGTTGAAACACTCGCTACGCTCAGGATTCTATTTTTGTACCACTCGCTTCGCTCGTGGTCAATCATATAATCCTTTCGCTGGCTCGTGTTTCAAATGAACACTCGCAGGTAAAATACAAAATCGCATTTTATCCACTAGTGGGGAATAGTTATTTGTTATACCGGGGTATAACAAATAACTATTCCCCTCTAGTGGATAAAATGCGATTTTGCTCACCGGTTTTAAAGGATAAAAGACGGCATCGGCCCCACCTCAGATAATTTTATGTTCTGAGGGCCCCACGAATGCCTTCCAAAAGTCCGGGACCCCATCGTCCCGAGATATGGAAAAAACATACAAATAATAATAATATGTATTTACAGGCGTTTGACTTAAAGGAATTGTAAATAGGTAGGTATTTAAAAAAGACGCTGGTTGTGTCGGAGATACAACCGTTAATTAAGTTTAAGTGGATACTTCTTTGTTGGCTGTACCCGTAAAATACATATCTTAATTAATTCACTAAAATCTGTATAAGTACCTACAGATAAATCGGTATAGTATTATATGGCAACATTGTCTGACGTAGCTCATTTGACTCGCGATACATTGAAAATGGCGGTCATTTCAGCATTATTTTCATGTCTGCCACATAAACTAAATAACATTTTGTGATTAACAACTTATAAAATCCAGGATTATGGAAGTGTAGGAAGCCTAGGTATTCTGAATAACACAAGTAGATACTATCAGTTGGAGGTTTAATCGAAGACTGGTCCATCAACATACATGCCTACCCTAATCTCCACTTATAATAAATCTCTAAATTAAAAAAAGAATCAGCCAGTTTGAAACTAAGCTTTGCGCGGTTCGAATGTTCTCAGCATCCCATGAACGGAAAAATATGAAACATTTTATATAGGTACATTATTATTCTAGCTGCAACTTAGGATAGTTTTTATCCGACTGCGACAATTAATTAATTTTCCGTAATATACGACTTCATTCAATTTTTCATTTACTTTTATTGAAATCAAACGCTGCTCCAACTGTCAGCTATAGGAAACGTCAAATTTTCGTCAAAATGGCGGAATTGCTTTGTCTTTCACTTAATTTAAATCCAGTCCACGATAGACCTTTACGATACACATGCCAAAAGTTAAACCATAAAAAAATATTCGATTGTGATATGAGAACTTATATGCGCAAATGTCGCATTATGGCGTAATTTCTATAAATGTAAAAACAAATTTGAACAATATAATTAACACGAATTTGTTTTTTTTGAATGGCGAACACACGCGCTCTTTGCGCATTCTGCCAAAGTGCCTGCGGCGCTACCACGAAAACCGAAACTCGAAGTTCGTATAACTGCATCCCTGTCACTCGAGTATTGTTATTGTTAGTGCGATAGAAATAAAGATACCCGAATATTTTCGAATTCCAAAGTTCGTGGTTATAGCTCAGGAATCGAAACTACACCCCAAACGCCGCGTCCGCTGCGCCATGTTTTCGTGATTTTTAAACGTCAAACATGTTTTGCCAATCAAAACAAAACCCTATTTGTTTGCCGAACCTGACGGAAAACATGTTAGATGTTTAAAAACATGGAAAACATTGGTGCAGCGGACCCGGCTGTAGGTAGACACTAAATAAAATAATCATAATGTATTTTCTCGAAAAAAAGATAATAGAGAAAAAATCAACGCAAGAGGTTATATGTATAGGTAATCACTAAGTTCCAAAGTTTTATGTTCTGTCCCTTTTCCACAAAACGCACCTTCATATGAAACGATTGTTTTTTACTATGACGCTCGAGGATCTTGACGTCACAGTCCCTGATCGTTTTCTCACTCTAACAAGCGACATTAAAACGGTTTTGAGATATTTGAATCGGATTTTCGTCATCTATCTATACCTACATATATTATAAATGCCTACTCGTATGTCCTGACTGACTCACCCACTCACTCATCATCGCACAGCCGAAACTACTGGGGCTAGAGAGTTGAAATTTACACCAGAACTACCTTTTACAACGTAGGCAACGGATAAGAAGGGATTTTTGGAAATTCTATCCCTAAAGGGGTCAAATAGGGGTGCAAAGTTTGTATGGGGGAAACTTTATTTTTTGAGCTAGAGACTTAAAATTTTGTATAAATATTACTTATTAGAATACAAATAAAGTACTTTCAACGTTTAAGAAAATTCTGCCCCTAAGAAACAAGGGGTGTAATTTTGTATAAGGGAAACTTTATTATTTTAGCAAGAATTTCAATACATTGTAGAAAGCTTACTTATTAGAATACAAATAAAGTACTGTCAGCGTTATGGAAAATTCAGCCTCTAAGGGGCTTAAAAAGGGTTGCAAAGTTTGTATGAGCGAAACTTCTTTTAGAGATAGAAGCTTAAAAGTTTGTAGAAAGATTACTTATTACAATACAAATAAAAAAACAGCGGATTTGAAAATTCCACCCCTAAGGGTATGAAAAAGGGGTACAATGTTGGTAAAGGGGATTTTTTCGAGCTAGAATCTCAAACCTTTTTAAAAAGATTACATAATAAAATAAAATAAAATACTTTCAGCGTTTTAGAAAATTCCACCCCTTAGGGGTGTATAAGGGGATGACGTTTGTAAATATATTTTTTTAGCAAGCAACAAACCTTTGTTGTAAAATTACTTATTACAATACAAATAAAGAAATTTCAGCGTTTTGGAAAATTCCACCCCTAAGGGTGATTAAAACGGTGAAAATTTGTATGGAGGATTTTTTTTTAGCTAGGGACTTGAAATTGTGTAGAAAGATTATTTATTAGAATATAAATATAAAGGTAAATTACTTTCAGTGGTTTGAAAATTTCCACCCGCTAAGAGGGGGATAAAGAGGTGCAATGTTTGTATAGGAAAACTTTTTTTAGGTAGAAACTTAAAACTCTGTAGAAAAATTAAGTACCTACTTATTAAAATACAAAAAAATACCTACTGCCAGCGTTTTGGAAAATTTCACCCCTTAAGAGGTTAAAAAGGGGTGCAAGGTTCGTATGGGAAACACTTTTTTTAGCTAGAGACTTGATAGTCTGTAGAAAAAATACTTACCTATTACAATAAAAAAACCGAGTGTTTTATTTTTAATTTTTCCCTGAATTGGTATGGAGAGCAAGAAAAATTTAAAGTATGATATTTGTAACTTCGATCTTAGCGTGTTTAGACTACAAAACTTATTTTAGCATTCTTTTTAAATATATTCCCTAAAGGGGATAAGGGTGTTCAAAGTTTGTATGGAGAGCAAGATATTTTTAAATTAAGGCATTTGTAACTTCGGTTTTAGACTGTTTGCTAAAATACTACAAAACTTATTTCAGCGTGTTTTTAATTCATCCCCTAAGAAGGTTACAAGGGGGTTCGAACTTTGTATAGAGAGCAAGACATTTTTAAAGTAAGATATTTGTACTACGGTTTCAGACTGTTTTCTATGAGGGTTCAGATAGGGTTCTTAGTTTCTATAGAGAGCAAGAGATTTGTAACTTCGGTTTTAGATTGTTTTCTAAAAGACTAGGTACAAAATTTATTTTCATGCTTTTTTTTAATTCATTCCTTTAACAAACATTTAGACGATAACATGTTATACGCGGACGAAGTCGCGGGCAACAGCTAGTCTATAATATGCTAACTTAGATCTACCCACAATACATATATCACACCTCCCTGCTAAATCTATTACCGTACATCTACACAGTTACAGTTACAGTTGAATACAACTAATCTATCTCTAACCTACGAATTCTACTTGGTAAGGGCCTGAGTTTTATCGGCGACCGCCGCATTGGCGACCGTCGCATTGGCGACGGAGATGGATGTGGAGAGGTTGCACCAGCTTTAGGTGTCTCATCACAACTACTTGACTCATTTACTACCTCCTTCCTCTGTATTTTCTCCCCGCTCTCCCCGCCCACCTCCGCCTGCCGGCTGGTGTGTGCAGCCACGTCCTCCGCCCCCGGAGACCGCTCGGTTGTCTCAGTGGCCTGCTCCGGGCAAAGTACACTCGACAATCTCGATCTGCGTCTGATTTGATCCACATGCCTAAGAATTGGTCGACCGTTACCCCTATCCAGTGTGTATCTTACTGAACCTTCGGCACCTAGTACCGTTCCCTTAAACCATCTGTCAGTTCCAGTATAGTCGCGAGCCCAGACTGTGTCCCCGGGCTGGAAAAGCCGGTGCGTTCCGCCCGCGTGCGCGACCTGGCGTTGCTGCGCGGCAGTCACCCGGCTCTGCAACGCGTTTTCGCTGCGCAACATATCCAGCCGGGACCGTAATGACCTCCGCTGCAATAATACCGCCGGACTTTCGCCAGTAGTGCTATGTACACTATTTCTATACGACATTAAATAAGTCTGTAATGCTGCGTCCACGTCTGTCCGGTCTCTAAAAGCCTTACTAACCGTTTGCACAATTTTACAGCATTTTCCGCTGCCCCGTTTGATGCTGGATGGTAGGTCGGTGAGAAAAACTGCCGTATGCCATTGATTTCCAAGAAATGTTTGAACTCTGTGCTCGTGAACGGTGGTCCCTGATCTGATACTAGTTCCCGTGGTAAACCAAATCGCGCGAAAGTGGCCCTAAGTTCCTTCACTACTGCCGTCGCGTTCGTTCTGTTCATTTCAAAAATTTCTAACCACTTCGAACTCGTGTCAATCAGTACCAAAAACGTTTTTCCTTTGAATGGGCCTAGAAAATCTATATGCAGTCTACTCCATACCTGGCCATGATGGGGCCATGGGCTCGGAGGAGCGTGCGCCGGCGCCGGCGCCTCCGCGGCGCAGGTCTCGCACTGCCGACACTGCGCCTCAACATCTGCGTCAATATTTGGCCACCACACGTAACTACGAGCCAGCGCCTTGGTCTTTACTATCCCCATGTGACTTACATGTAGTTGTTTAAGAATATTCTCCCGTAAAGTGGTCGGTACTACCATACGATACCCCCACATTAGACAACCACGGTCGACATACAACTCGTGACGTCGTGCCAAGAACGGTTTAATTTCGTCATCATTGCACGCAACCGGCCAGCCCGATTGTACATACACTAGCACCCTACTTAGCGTAACGTCACGAGCCGTAGCAGACTTGATCTGTTCGTTAGTGACTGGTAGGAAGTTTTCAACAAAATTGAGGTACGTCACTTCACTCTTCTGACCTGGCTTCGCCTCTGGGACTTGTGGGAGCCTCGACAACGCATCTGCACAGTTTTTACTTGAAGGTACGTACTCAATCCGGTAAGTATACCCTGATAATAAAGTAGCCCAGCGTTGCAGTCGCGACGCTGCCATGACTGGTATACCAACTTTATCCCCGAGGATATATGTGAGCGGTTTATGATCCGTCCTCAGAATGAATTGACGGCCATATAAATATTGGTGGAATTTCCGAACACCATACACTATAGCCAGCGCTTCCCTATCAATCTGCGCGTACCCCTGCTCGGTCTCAGTCAGCGTACGCGACGCATAGGCCACCGGCCGCTCGCCCTCCGGCGTCAGGTGCGAGATTACACAACCTACCCCCACCCCTGACGCATCCGCCGTCAGTACTAAAGGCAGGGAACTCGAATAGTGTACCAACACTTCGCTCGAGCTCAAAAATTGCTTAACCTTGTGAAATGCCGCTTGACAGTCCGGACTCCAAATGAACTTTGCCCCCATTTTCAACAAATTGTACAGCGGTGTAAGTAGTGAACTGACATTCTTGATAAACTTTCCGTAGTACATTATCATACCAATAAACGCCCTAACTTCCGACACGTTGGTTGGCGCTGGAGTATTCTCAATAGCCCTAATTTTATCCGGGCACGTGTGGACACCGGCCTTGCTAATGACGTGCCCTAGATAATTTATTGAATCTTCGAAAAACGCGCACTTATCTTTTCTAACCCGTAACCCATACGCCTGCAAACGCTCAAATACCTTATGCAAGTTATTTATGTGCGTCTGTGTATCTTTACCCGTAATTATAACATCATCCAAAAACACGCCTACATGCGGAATATCTGCTAATAACTGTTCTAAATGTTTTTGAAAAATTCCTGGCGAGGAGGACAGGCCATAGACCAATCGGTTGTACATAAATAACCCCTTATGCGTATTTATTACTGTATACTTTTTTGACTCATCTAGTTCAAATTGCGCATAGGCTTGTGAAAGATCGATCTTGCTGAATCGTTCCCCCCCGTGCAAAGTTGCCAGCAGATCGTCTACCCTGGGTAGCGGATAACGGTCGACTTCTAGAACTCTGTTTAAAGTTAGTTTAAAATCAGCGCAGATACGAATGTTACCGTCTTTCTTAACGACCGGCACAATCGGCGTGGCCCAATCGGAGCGGTCGACGGGGGTGAGCACGCCGTCGCGCACCAGCTGTTCCAGCGTGCGCTCCACCGGCTCGCGCAGCGCGTACGCCAGCGGCCGCGCGCGCAGGAACACGGGTCGCGCATCCGCACGCAGGTGGATCCGACCCGGCCACCAGTGTATCTCCCCAGGCCGTCGGCAAACACATCAGAGAATCTGGAACTGAATTCACTATAATTAAACTGGTTATCGTTTACATTATTAACTTCGCAACATTTCGTCATAGGAATTTGTATACCTAATTCAAACAACCACTGTCGTCCTAGCAATATTGTTTTTCCATTCCGTACAACTACTAGATCAAGGTATTTTTCTAAATTTTTATACCTAACGATCGGTCTTATTATTCCTAAAGGGTTTACTAACTCCCCAGTGTAATATCGTAATTTAAGATTGCACTCTTTCATCTCTAAATTACCAAACATTTGTTTATATAATTCTTCACTTATACAAGATACCGCACTACCTGTATCACACTGCATCGCTAAGTCTAGACCTTGTACATTCAGTTTGATCATAATCGGTTTATATGCCATAGCCGATAATAAAGTCATAATAAATACCTCGTCACTGTCATCACTGTAGTGGTTTCCTTCGTCCACGACAGTGTCTACGTGCACGTCATACTGCCCGTCAGGTTCCGAAGTCACCTCCACGCTGTGGTGGCTCGCCATACTCGGACACATCCGCTTCAAGTGCCCCTGGCGATTGCACACTCTGCACACGTAACGTGTGAACTGACACCCCGCCTTGTCGTGTGCGCCCCCGCAGGCGCTGCACTCCTGGCCATCGCGCGCTGGGCCCCTGCCGGGTCCGCCACCACCAGCGCCGGCGCGCCAACCGCGCCCCGCGCGAGTCGCCGCCCGGCCCGCTCGCGCGCCTGCCATTCCGCCAGCCCAGCGTGACGCCATAGCCTGACATTCCACAGTGCCCGCGGCACTTGACGGCCCCGCGCGCCTCTCCACGATAGCCGAGTCATTTTCTGCCGCCTCCATACTGACCGCCAATGTATACGCTTTTGCGAAGTCCAATGTCTGTTCTGTAAATAGGCGTTGGCGTATAACTTCACTATGCAGGCCACAAACCAGCTGGTCCCGCAAACTCTCTACTAGCCAAGTACCGAATTCACAAGTCTTCGACATACGCTTCAACACCGCCACATATTCCGAAATCGATTCATTTTTACTTTGCTGTCTGTGCCTAAACTTAAACCGTTCCGCTAACACACTCGGTTTAGGTTGTAAATGGCTCTCAAGTATCGACGTCACTTGTGCGAATGTCTTTGTCGTCGGCTTATCCGGAGTGCATAAATTAACTAGCAGTTCGTAACACTGCGCCCCCATCACTGTAATTAACGTAGGCACATGATTTTTTGCATCAATTGCATTAACTAAAAAATATTGTTCTAAGCGGTCCACGTACAACCGCCAGTCATCGGTTCCAATTTTAAATTCCGGTATTCTACCGACCGCCATTGTTCAACACTGCACAGCCTAACACAAATCAGTTCTCTTATCAGTGCGCCCGCTCACTGTTACCACACACGTAATAAAAGGTCCAAATCGACTCGTCGCCACTATAAAATCCAGGATTATGGAAGTGTAGGAAGCCTAGGTATTCTGAATAACACAAGTAGATACTATCAGTTGGAGGTTTAATCGAAGACTGGTCCATCAACATACATGCCTACCCTAATCTATAATATGCTAACTAAGATCTACCCACAATACATATATCACACAACTAATGGCAAATAAAGAAGGATTAAAACATGTAATAAACAATTATTTGAAATCAGATTACTTAGGCTTCTCTACAAAAAGCTATTCCGGAAGTCACGTGATACATTTTGAACTGCATGTTCACAACAAGAGCGCGAGCAGAGAAGTATCCACTTCAAAAATAGCCGTGGGTGGTCTATTAAGATTCTATTCATGTACCTACCTAAGTACGAAAAAATGGAAATTGTAATTGAAGTAAAAATAATTAATAAACTTAACTGGTCTGCGGCTTGGGGTGACGGTATGCAATCCACACGTATGCCCTTGTGGCACGGACGTGGACCGACTGGGTCACCACGGACTTTGTTGTCAAAAAAGTGCAGGCCGCTTTTCAAGACATGCGACACTTAATGACATAATCCGCCGGTCTCTTGCCACCATCAATGTGCCTGCTCTTCTTGAGCCGCCTGGCATTGTCAGAGATGATGGCAAGATACCTGATGGTGTGTCTCTGGTTCCTTGGAGTTTGGGACGGATGCTAGTGTGGGACGCTACCTGTGTATACACGCTGGCACCGTCCCACCTCCAAGGGACTACTTCTAAAGCGGGTGCAGCGGCGAAAAACGCCGAACTTCTAAAATGTAATAAATATAGCGGCTTCGGCAGACAGTACAACTTTGTACCCTTTGGCGTCGAGACCCTCAGTCCGTGGGGTCCCAGTGCATATAAGTTATTTGCGGAAATCGCGAAACGTCTGGTTGATGTAACTGGTGACCGAAGAGCTGGCGGCTTTCTTGCGCAACGCATCAGCATTGCAATTCAACGAGGAAATGCCGCCAGCATCCTCGGTACAATGCCTCGAGGGCCTTTTTTTAGATTTAACGTAGTTTTAATTTAATTTAGTTTATGTATGTTAATTATCATCTTGTATTTACTATAGAAAATAAATAAATTTTAGGCTAGCTTAATTTTATTTATTTAGATTTAATTTTCAATGTTTACTTGTACATTGGAATTAATTTTGAATATTTTAATAGAAGGCAGTATTGAATTAAAAGAGTACATATTGTGCCATATTGTAATTATCAAATTATATCATACAACGAAAATAAATATATGTCCCCATTAATAAATATATTATACTTACCTACCAAATTTTTTCCAATCCTGGCTAGACTAACCCTGAACAGACAGCTGTAATAGGCTTGTTTCATGGTGTTAAAATTGATAACGTCGTGTTGCTAAATGGACAGTAAAGTGTAAACCATCAAATGATTGTAATAAAGTATAATAAAGTATAATCATAAAAAGATATGAACCTTGAAAGTTCAGAAAAAAAAGTTTTTTTATTTATTTTTCAAGAGTAAATTTAAAGGTACCGATAGAATAGCCTTTATAGAAACCAAATTGTATGACAACTATGGACCTAAACGCAGTATTTCGCGACCTAAACTTTTTTTTTTTTGTTTAGGGGGGGAAAATGCGTTAGGCATACCACCCGGGTGCAGGGGGTGACCCGAGTGGTTATGTGGGACTACCGTATGGGCTAATGATACCCACGGTGTACACACTAAAAACCCCCCCACTTGCAACCTCGCCGCCTTATGGCGAGGTCACGGGAACGCTTGCGCACACATCCGCGACCCCGCCGGCGGCAGCCGCCCATAAGCGGCTCCTTCGCGGATGCCCGGGGGCCCTCCACGTGAGGCACGCCAGATGTTTTGGCGCGCCTGCCTCCTCGATCTCCACCTGTTCAGTAGCGGACCCCCCTGAGACCGCTACGAGGAGATCATGGGTGCGGAAAATCCAGCACCCGGTGGCGGATCAGGTCTGTGGTTCCGCCACCGACCACGACTCGGCCGCAGAGGATAGGGAAAGCGGCGCACCGTAATACCGGCATTCCTCTTCCTCTGCGGTCCCACCAATACCGCTTCAGCGGAACGGCCCCGCCAAGTTCGCAGGGGGTAGGGAGAGTGGCGCACCGTTATACCAACACGCCTCTCCCCCTGCGATCCCACCTCGGCCGCAGAAGATAGCGCGTGAGAACTTCTTCTGCGGTCCCTCCCTAACGCATCCTAAGCGGGCTTAGGCAAGCCCGCTAGGAGCGCCCTCCTCGGGCCAGCCGGCAGCCCAAACAGGCCGGCCCTGGGTGCCTCTTAGCTTCGCCGTGGGTGACCAGTCCACGGTTACTAACCTATAAATACGGGGGGGAGTATTTCGCGACCTAAACTGCCTAAACAGCAATTTACTTCATTTTCCATTTTTAACCGACTTCAAAAAAAAGGAGGAGGTTCTCAATTCGGATGTATTTTTTTTTCTTTTTTATTATTATTATGTATCTCCTGTTTAAATTCACGGGACAAAGCCCGGTCCTTTGGAAGGCGTGCGTGGGGATATAGATCCAACACGTAGAGGCCCTTTGGAGACGAAGTTTAATGTGATGTGTGATGTAATACACCTGCTAGAACCCATTCACGGGTACATCGGTAGATACCCGTGAACCGGTTCCAACAGGCGTTGGGGCTATTGTGGGTTATAATGGATAGAGAACGGGTTCTATGGTGATGAGATTTGGGTGGATTATGAAACTGGGCTATTGCAAAAAGGTCCGGACACCTGCCATAACATTGTTGTACACAAATTTACCGAGGCAGGCGGTGACTAGCCGCTCATTAGATGGGCCCCTGAAAGCGTCGTCGTATTATTATTATTTTTTAATGTTTGTTACCTCAGAACTCCGTCATTTATGAACCAATTCATACAATTCTTTTTTTAACTGAAAGTATATGCTTCCAGACTGGTTCCATTGTTTCCAAAACCCTAGTTGGATGATGGGAACCATGAGGAATTGAGGGAACTCCTCAAATATATTAGGCACGCGTGTAGTAATTTCGGTATTTTCTATTATAACTCGTGTATTTACACCCGGAAATCATAAATTTGGTGAAGTGGAAGTGATGATGAAGACCACAGATGGCTTGTGGAACTTCTCAATGATGTACTTCAAACTATATAAGTAAGTACGTCACAGATTCTGATATTATTCCGTTGAAATAGCAAACAATGAACTGCCAAAGGTAATTCTGAGATCCTTGAGGAATCGACGGAAGTCCTCAAATGTTATCGGCCCACATACAGCGGTTTGGTTTATTGGTCTAAAAATCAACGCTTTTGTTCTCGGAAATCAGTTCATGTCGTAAATTGGAAAAAAAAATTGAAAATGTTAATGTGGCTTGGCGGAGTAAGTAAAAAAAATTTAGGTCACAAGCCCGTTATAAGAACAATAGGCAATCGTTTTTAGATGATATAACTAATCAGTATAATCATAATCACGGTATACCTACAGCTAATACAGCCGTACCTAGTGTAGTTAAGGCTGACGGCAAATCGTTTCAATATTATTTTTGCTTTTCTAATTAAGTAGCTGCGTAACGTAACCTTAAATCATGCGATTCCGTCACGTCATTGGCAACAAACAGTGGAATGGAATCATTAAATAAAAATCCGATTTATAAAACTTGTATAGGTATATACAAGTTTTATAAATCGGATTTTTATTTTAATGATTCCGTTCCACTGTTTGTTGCTTCTTCTGAATACGAATATGCTCATTACATGTAATTTTTCCCATGTAAGTGGCTATTCTTGGATTGACGAGACTAAAGTCTAAAGGTAGGTACAATCAGATATAAAAACGTGTATAATGTTGGATAATTACATAAGTGCCATTACTTATTTACCTAGGTGTGCCGACTCGGTTCGCCTTTCATGGGGACTACTTACGTATCTATAAATAAACTAGCTGTTGCCCGCGACTTCGTCCGCGTAGAACTTTTTATCGTCTTAGAAAATGATTTCTCTCAATACAAAATTTGAACCCTCTTTTAGGGGATAATTAAAAAAAAGGTTGATGTTCATTTTCTAGTTTGTGAACAAACAGTCTAAAAATGCCTTGAAATACTCAAACTTTGAACCAATTTTAATACTCTTAGGGGATGAATTTGGAAAAACTCTGAAATCAGTTTTGTAGTCTTTTAACGTACAGAATAAGACCGAAGTTAAAAATCTCTTACTCACACTTTAAAATTTTATTGCTCGCCATTTAAAATTTGAACCCCCTTTTAAACCCCCTTAGAGGTTGAATTTTTCTAATCGCTGAAAGAACTTTTTTCGTAAACTTTTAAGTCTCTAGCTCAAAAAAAGTGTTGCCCATACAAAGCTTTCTTATCCCCCTTAGGGGTGGAATTTTCTAAAACTCTGAAAGTACTTTATTATTAATTTTAATAAGTAACATTTTGAATAGTTTTAAGTCTAGTAAAAAAAAAAGTTTTTCCCACACAACACTGGCTACCCTTCTTAAGGATCTTTAAGGATCCCCTTAGGGATGGAGTTTTCTAAAACGCTGAAAGTTCTTTTTTAGTATTCTAATAAGTAATCTTTTTGCAAAGTTTTAAGTCTAACTCAAAAAAAAGTGTTGCCCATGCAAAGCTTGCTCTCCTTTTTAACCCTATTAGGGGTGGAATTTTCTAAAACGATTTGTGTTCTTTTTTTGTATTTTAATAAGTAATCTTTCTACAAAGTTTCAAGTCTCTAACTCAAAAACATAAACTTTCCCTGATAAAAACTTTGCACCCCTTTTTATCCCCCTTAGGGATAGATTTTTTCAAAACGCTGAAAGTTTGTATTTTTATAAGTAATCTTTCTACAAAGTTTTAAGTGTCTAGCTCAGAAAAAGTGTTCCCCATACAAACCTTGCACCCTTTTTTAACCCCCTTAGGGAATGATTTTTGTAAAACGCCGAATGTAGTATTTTTCATGTTCTAATAAGTAATTTTTCGTCAAAATTTTAAGTATCTATTAAAAAAAATATGTTTTTCCCATACAAACTTTGCACCCTATTTTACCCCCTTAGGGGTGAAATTTTCCAAAACGCTGAAAGTACTTTCTTTGTATTTAAATAATCTTTCTACAAAGTTTGAGGACTCTAGCTAAAAAAAATAGTTTCCCACATACAAACTTTGCACCCCTATTTTAGCCCCCTATTTTTAGGGGTAGAATTTTCTAAAACGCTGAAGGTACTTAATTTGTATTCTGATGACTAATCTTTCTACAAAGTTTTAAGTCTCTATTTAAAAAAAATATTGTTTCCCCCATACAAAATTTGCACCCCTATTTTACCCCCTTAGGGGTAGATTTTTTTAAAACACTGAATCTAGGTACTTTATTTGTATTGTAATGAATAATTTCTCTACAAAGTTTTAAGTCTCTATTTAAAAAAAAGTAGTTTTTCCCATACAAACTTTGCACTTTATTTTACCCCTTTAGGGGTAGAATTTTCTAAAACCCTGAAAGTGTTTCATTTGTATTCTAATAACTAATTTTTCTACAAAGTTTAAGTCTATAGCTCAAAAAAAAAGGTTCTCCCATACAAACTTTGCACCCCCATTGTACCCCCTTAGGGGTAGAATTTTCAAAAATCCCTTTTTATCCCTAGCCCACGTTATAAAAGCAACATACTGTGCAAAAATCAACTCTCTAAGATTAGTAGTTTCGGCTGTGCGTTGATGAGTGAGTGAGTGTGTGATTGAGTGAATAAGTCAGTCAGGACATAGGCATTTATTATGTATAAATAGATAGAAGATAATGAAACTCCCATTCAAATATCTCAAAAAATTATGAAGCTACATCCGTTTTAATGTCGCTTGTTAGAGTGAGAAAACGATGAGGGACTGTGACGTCAATATACTCGAGCGTCATAGTAAAAAACAATCGTTTCATATGAAGGTGCTTTTTGCGGAAAAGGGACAGAACATACCCCCTCTTAAAACTTTGGACTCTTATAACTTAATCATTACCTATATAACCTCTTGCTTTGTTTTTTTCTCCATTTGACTATATTTATTTTAAATTCTTTTTCGAGAAAATACATTATGATTATTTACCATATTTTCGATTCCTGAGCTATAACCACGAACTTCGGAATTCTAAAATATTCGGGTATCTCTATCTCTATCGCACTAACCATACTCGAGTGACAGGGATGCAAATATATGAACATTGAGTATCGGTTTTCGTGGTAGCGCCGCAGGTACTTTGGCTGAATGCGCCGAGCGCGTGCCATTGTCATTCAAAAAAAACAAATTCGTGTTAATTATATTGTTCAAATTTGTTGATTTCATTTATTGAAATTACGACATAAAACGACATTTGCGCATATAAGTTCTCATATCAGAATCGAATATTTTTTTATGGTTTATATTTTAGCATTTGTCTCGTAAAGGTCTATCGTAGACGGGATTTAAATTATTAATAAGTGAAAGGCAAAGCAATTCCGCCATTTTGATGAAAATTTGACGGTTCTTATGTGGTTCTTATAGCTGACAGTTGGAGCAGCGTTTGATTTCAATAAAAATAAATGAAAAATTAAATGAAGTCGTATATTTCGGAAAATTAATTAACTGTCGCAGTCGGATAAAAACTATCCTAAGTTGCAGCTAGAATAATAATGTACCTATATAAAATGTTTCATATTTTTCCGTTCATGGGATGCTGAGAACATTCGAACCGCGCAAAACTTAGTTTCAAACTGGCTGATTCTTTTTTTAATTTAGAGATTTATTATAAGTGGAGATAAAATTAGGTGTCATGCAATCTTCTACAAATCGATCTTGTCCCACAGTAAGCTCAATAAGGATAGTGTTTAACGTACGATGCGGTATCTGGGCAACATCCTGGTGGTCATTTCAGGCTCACTTCGAGCGGGTGACCCCAAAGTTGTTGGGCGCGGCTGCTGCGCTCGAGCGCCTGCTCCCGAACCTTGGGGGGCCGAAAGCGTCGTGCCGACGCCTATACTCGGGCGTGATACGCTCCATAGCCTTGTACGGAGCCCCAGTGTGGGCCAATGAAGTTAGCGCCAAGAACGTCACCCAACTGCGTCGAGCGCAACGGGTGATGGCGATAAGGTCAGTACGGGGCTATCGGACAATCTCCGGAGAGGCGGCATGCGTGCTGGCCGGATCCCTGCCATGGGACTTGGACGCGAGGACTCTTGCGTCAGTCTTCTTCTGGCGCGAGGAGGCACGAGCTAGGAATTTCTGGCCAGCACCGCGAGAGGTTGAGGCCAAGCGAGGCAGTTGCCGAGTGGGCGGTCCGGCTGGGGCGGCCGAGTGCTGGCGCTCGGACAATCGAGGCGATCCGGCCAGTCTAGTCGCAGTGGCTGGAGCGGACACACGGAGCTCTAACCTTCCGGCTCGTGCAGGTTCTCTCGGGATACGGATGCTTCGGGAAATACAGTACAAAGTTGCCGGCAGAGAGCCGACGGAGGAGTGTCACGATTGCAGCGCGGCGGTCGACACGGTGCAGCACACGCTGGAGGCGAGGCCATAGTGGGGCCGTACCTGTCGCTCCCAGCCGTGATTAGGTCCATGGTTGACAGTGACAGGTCTTGGCAAGCAGTTGAGGCCTTCTGCGAAACAATAGTCCAGCAGAAGGAAATGGCGGAACGGGCCAGGGAGGTCGAACCATTGGCAGACCCACGGCGCCGCAGACGTGCTGGACGAAGACGAGCAGCACAGGATCGCCGCCTGCCTCCGTAGATTGACCGGGGGGTGACAGTGACAGGCATGGGGACGCCTGCCATCCCTCACGCACCAGGTGGGTGCCTGTACTAGCATACAACGAACGAGGTCAACAAGGACCTCCGGAGGCGGTGTTCTGGAAATCGGAGCGGTGCTGGTGGTGCTGAAGAAGTAAAGCGCAAGCGTTCCTTCAGCCCACCGCTATGGCACAAAGACGGCAGACGGAAAGGCTTTTAGTGGGTAGAACTCGGGGCCTCATTAGCCCACACCGAGGAGTCCCACATATCCACCCAGGTCCGTCCCCACACCCGGGAGGAAAGCGTAATACATTTTCCTCTCCTCAAAAAAAAAGTGCCTTAATCCTGCATCACACTGGCGTGGACTGCGGTTGCGGTCCATAGTAAATTTGACAGCTAATGACAAGTTTACTATTGACCGCCGCGGCCAGGCCGCGCCAGTCTGTGAGAGGCCTGGGTTATCGTATGGGGGATCGCTCATAGTGAGAGCTTTACATTGTTGCGGCTAGCTAGGTAGGAGCAATCCTTAACACCTTAAGCAAAAAAAAATATGCAATAGGCGTTTTACTCGACATGACGAAAGCATACGAAAAAGTAAAATATAGTATACACCTGGAAAAACTTCACGGTGTAGGAGAGTTCACGGAATAACTCATAAATGGTTCCAATCTTATCTAACAAATATAAACCAATATGTCGAGATCGCACACCTTAATTAATTGTCACGAGAAATCCGCAATGTCAGATCGGAAGTTCAACCTGTGACCGTTTCGATTCCACAAGGAAGCGTACTGGGATGCGCTCTGTTTATTTTATATATAAACGATCTTCCAAAAATGTTCAAAGAACCTTGCATCATGTTTGCTGACGATTGTTCATCTGGGGGCACGGCAGTGCCCCCGCCAAGACGAGCCAAGCGAAGCGCAAGGGCAGGCACTACCTACCTTTTCTCGAAGCGCTTCGTCGTTTTTTTGAACCCTCATAACTTGTGTTTGGATTATACCAGATAAACAAAATTCTCGGGATATGATGTCAATAGTAAACTTATTAAACACATAAAGTTTCAATTGCATAGCTCTTATAATTTAGATTCTATTGATATCTAAAAAACGCCGATTTCGTCACTGACTCACTCACGTTGATCATCAAACCTCTAGGGTACTTCCTGAAGTCCTAGAAAGCTGAAATTTGGTATGTAAGCTAGTATTAGTACACAATCAATAAATCAATTCAAAAAATTTGAACTTTTACCCCCCCACCCCCTTAAACTAGGGGATGCAATTTTGTATGATTCCGTAAATTTTGACGCTAGAGGTCTGAAAATTGAAATAGGGACTCCGGATATCATAAATAATAAAATACGTATTTCAGCATTTATGTAAATCACCCCCCTACCCTTTAAATTAGGGGATGGAAGTTTGTAGGGGTTGTCGTATACACTTCTTTAGAAATTACCTTACAAAAAGCGGCCAAGTGCGAGTCGGACTCGCACATGAAGGGTTCCGTTACATAAATTGCTTTTTACGATATTAAAAAAAAACTTCTTCATAGATCTCGTTCAAACCAATTTTCGTTGGTAGTTTGCATGGTAATGTACATCATATATTTTTTTCAGTTTTATCATTCTCTTATTTTAGAAGTTACAGGGGGGACACACACACACACATTTTACCACTTTGGAAGTGTCTCTCGCGCAAACTATTCAGTTTAGAAAAAAATGATGTTAGAAACCTCCATATCATTTTTGAAGACCTATCCATAGATATCCCACACGTATGGGTTTGATGAAAAAAATTTTTTTGAGTTTCAGTTCTGAGTATGGGGACCCCTAAAAATTATGTTTTTTTTCGATTTTTGTGTGAAAATCTTAATGCGGTTCACAGAATACATCTACTTACCAATTTTCAACAGTATAGCTCTTATAGTTTCGGAAAAAAGTGGCTGTGACATACGGACGGACAGACAGACAGACGGACGGACATGACGAATCTATAAAGGTTCCGTTTTTTGCCATTTGGCTACTGTTCTTTAGATAATAAGGTTCACTTTGGATTGCAGGTGATTTTTAAAGCAAACGCGTCTGGATTCTATACTTGATTTATTAAGACTAAACTTGTGGGTAAAAATGCATAACAGCTACGTAGATATAGCATAGGGTCGAAAATTGACAAAACATTCCGCCCACCAAAAACAACAGTTTTTAACTGATATTATACAAACTAGTTTACCTAAAACTTACGCGAACTGTTTCTTGAACTGATGCATTCCAGGCATATCACGAGCACAAACATTACATTACTTAGGTAATACACCATTTATCAGTAGGTAATAATCTTAAGTTCACGAAACAATTCACTCAAATAACATTCACCATAATTTACAATAACAAATTTAAGCGACGTTAGTGCAAGCCAAAACAAAACGAGACTGATAATACTTAATATTCGATCAAAGTATTACTAGTTACTGCTTGCATCGCGAAGTTAATATTCGCTTACCCTCGTAGGGCATTCATAAAAAAAAGAAAATATGTTTGCTTACTTTCTAACAATAATTGTAAGGAATGTCAACCATAACAACATTCTTATATTCTATCGATCTAGCTTTAATGGACTGTAATTGTTTTGTTTTATGGATGACCTTTAGCATTATAGGTAGAACTTAATATCTATTCTAGAAAATGTTTTAATAACAAACATAAATTGTTCATGTTACGTACAAACGGTATGAATTTATCTAGATGAGTAAAAACATGATAGGTATATAATGATAATAAAGTTATTACAACTTAATTAACATATGTTTAAACATGTAAGTATAACATTTTCTTAGCAATATTAATCCGATGGTAACTTACATAGTATACAGTAGGTAAGTATGAACATTTCTCATATGCATCATTTTCAATTAAGTTAAGAACAAGCTGATCAGCTTTGTTAAGTATGTTTGAGCAAAATTATCATTACAATAACATTGTGCTTATGTACTGAATGTGTAACCACTACAGTAGGCCAGCTTCACTTTTTACACTAAAATGTATGACTAAAATACAAAATAAATTTAACCGCCCACCATAGCTCAGTATTTACACCAAGGATGTAATTTAATAGTCGGCCATTTTTGGCAGACATATTAATTTTGACAACGGTCTTTTTAAACTGTGATCACCCTTACATTGGACTGTTGCGACACGTACTAAGCTATCAGGTCCGGGATGCAGTGCGGTGATTTTTCCTAGCAGCCATTTGGCTGGTGGTAAGTCCTCTTCTTTTATGATAACAATATCTCCTATACAGGGTGACGGTACTACGTCGTACCACTTGTGTTTTTCTTGAAGTGTATTCAAAATTATTAATCTTGTAACATGCTGCTTGCTTGGGATGATGATCGGGTGCTTTGCGTTATCAGGCAAGTTCGCTTCACTTAATCGCCCTCCAACTCTCAGCAAATTATTGTCATTCAAGTACGGAGTAAGTTCGATCGAAGAACTTTTGTTTCTAACTTTACCTTTCTTTAGATCTTCAACTTCTTGTCCATATATTAATTTCTGATAGTACTTTACACAGCTGGCTTCAACATCATTTATTTCAGCAGCACTCAAGATATCGCATCTTCTGTTTTTGTTTTTATAATCTAAAAATCTCTTACACTGAGCTATTACTCTTTTCATCCTGAGCATTGATGAAAATCTCTCCCAAATGGGAGTGTCTTGTATCAGAGTGTGAAACGACTTCTTGCTCTCTAATTCTGTGCTTGGAATTGATGTAGGTCTTAGAATCTCAGTGTCCTTGGTCTTTAACCATGCAGGCCCAGTCCACCAAAGTTCATTATTTGTCAGATCACTTGCCTTAACGCCTCTTGATGCGAGATCAGCAGGGTTATCCGCAGACTTAACGTGCCTCCACCTATCATTATCTATATTCTGGATAATCTCAGACACTCTATTACCAACAAATAGTTGCCAGCGGCTTGGTTGTGACTGCAACCATGACAGAACCACCATCGAATCTGTCCAAGCGTAGATTCGGTCCATGGGTATGTTCAACAAATCAGAAATATCATGCAACAGCTTTGCTAATAAAACTGCAGAACATAGTTCGAGTTTCGGGACCGTTAATTGTTTCAGAGGTGCTACCTTTGTTTTTGAGGCCAATATGGTGACATGCACCACGTCGTGCTCATCTACAACCCTTACATAAACCACGGCTGCAAGAGCAAGGGTTGAAGCGTCAGAGAACCCATGGAGCTGCACTTCTTTGCAGCGAGATGACATCTTTAACCAACGTGGTATCTCAACAGTTTGCAACTCATGAAGTTCATCACGGTAGTTCATCCACTCATCCACGAGATCGGAGGGTAACTCGTCATCCCATTCCAGACAACAGAGCCATAATTTCTGGATCATAATTTTGGCAGTTATCACAACAGGTGAGAGCCATCCAAAAGGATCAAAGAGGCTAGCGACATCAGATAAAATCACTCTTTTTGTTACAGGGACCCTGCTAGCTGGTAAGTTAACTGAAACTTGGAAGGTATCATCTTTCCTATCCCAGGTAAGCCCAAGTATTTTTATAACTTTATCTAATTTAATCTCTTTCTTGTCTTTTACAGGTTCCGGAATCTTCGTGTAATCGACCATATCATTGAGGAGTTCCTCGGAGTTGCTAGACCATTTCTGCATCTGGAAACCCCCAGCCTTCATCAGTTTGTCAATTTCTTTACAGGTAGCCTTCATTTCATCGAGATCCTCATGGCCTGTCATGAGGTCATCCATATAAAATGAGTTTCTAACTACCTCCGCTCCTCGAGGGTAATTTTCTTGTTCATCATCAGCCAAGCGTTGAAGAGTTCGTACAGCAAGATTAGGCGCAGATGTACCGAAAGTTACCGTCAGCAGCTTATAACTCTCAATTCTTTCAGATTTGTCGTCACGCCACACTATGCGGTGCAAATCTGTGTGTTTGTCGTTAATTCTCACTTGACGATACATTTTTATTATATCGCCAACAACACAGATTTTGTGAGATCTCCATCTAAATATCAGACTTCGCAGATCTGGTTGTATGGTGGGTCCCACCATCATGCTGTCGTTTAAGGAGCATCCGTTTGAGCCCTGAGATGAGGCGTCGTATACAACGCGTACCCTGGACGTCTCCTTATCCTGGCGGACTACTGGGTGATGAGCAAGGTAGATTGCATTACTTTCATACTCTGTTTCAACCTTCTTCATATGACCTAGCTGTAAGTACTCGTGTATAACTCTTGTGTATTCAGTTTTTAACTGCTCATTTCTGGCGAACCTCCTTTCCAGTTGCTCCAGTCTAATAACCGCTTGATGCTTTGTGTTTCCACATGACTTCACGGTGTCTGCTATATTTGTCTTTAAAGGAAGCTGTACCACATACCTGCCGTCTTCGTCTCTCGTTGTTGTTTGCTGATATATTTCTTCGCATTTTGTTTCTTCCTTCGTCCACATGCTCTGCTTGGTGTATAGTTCTGTTTCCACTTCCCAGAACTTTTTCAGGAGATTATTGTCCTCTTCAATTTGTCGTGTAACATGCAGACTAGTGATGTGCTGTGAAACAGTACATGACGGATTAGTAGTATTAGTACCTCCCGACAAAATCCAACCCAGGTGTGTTTTTTGTGCAATAACGTTGCCTGGTCCTCTCATTAAACCTGAGTCTATGATTTCGCCGAAAACGTCCGCTCCAAGGAGAATATCAATCCTCCCTGGAATGCTAAAAGTGGGATCAGCTAAATTTATTTCGTTAACCTGAGGCCAAACAAAACCTCTTATTTCCCTAGCTGGCAGCCGACGGGTTAACGACTTCAATACATAAGCATTAACATGAATAAAGAAGGAAGTATCGTACCTTGACTTAATATGTAATTTTACCAAATGTTTTATTGACATCTGATTGTCCTCACCAACACCAGAGACCACTCCGCTGACTTTAGTTTTTCTCAAACCCAACAACTCGACCGCCCTTGCGGTCACGAAGGAAGCCTCGGAACCCTGGTCCAGAAGAGCACGAAGCACGTGGGTCTGTCCTGATTCGGATGTGACCTGCACCAGTGCTGTCGCCAACAAGATGGCTTGACCAGGTTGTAATACTTGTGGGACACTCGACGTGTGCGCCGCTACTAATGTTTGTATTTTATCTTCTTTGTTGTTATTTGTTTCTCCAGACGTGTTCATTTCTTCACTTGCTTGTTTCTTATCTCGGTGTAATAACGAATGATGTTTCTTGTGACATATTTGGCAAGTTGTCCTTTGTTTACACTTAAATACAGTGTGGTTCGGTATCAGGCAATTAAAACAGAGATTATTTTTCTGCACGAAACTGGATCGGTCTTCAATAGATAGCTTAGAAAACTGTTTACACTGATATATATAATGATCTTCATTGCAAAAGGTACACTTCAATTCTTTCGGCGCGGTAACATGAAACATCTTAGTTTTTACCGGTTTGTAGCCTTTGTTTGCAGGTTCCACCATCTCCAGCGTACGAAATCTATTCTCCAAGAACAACTTTAATCTGTCAAAAGTAGGTAAGTCGTCCGTCTCATCTCTGCTAATCAATTCTTCCCACTCTTTATGGGTACTCGAGTCCAGTTTTGACACCACTGAATAGTTGATAATTGCGTCCCAATGATTTGTAGGTAATCCCAAATGTTTTAATGCGCTTATACATTCCACTGAAGTGTCCAATAGTTGCCTTAAGGCGCTAGCTGATTCCTGAGATACAGATTTCTGTGTAAATAATTTCTTAAAAACAAAGTTTGCTATGTATCTTTTATTAGAATATCGTTTTTTCAGCACTGACCAAGCTTCTGTATAATTTTCAGCAGTGATTGAAAATTGTCGCAATAATGCTTCTGCCTCTCCAACTAAACTGCCTTTCAAATAATGTAGCTTTTGAACATCTTGTAAGGATTCATTGTTATGCACTAATGCCACGTATAAATCATGGAATGACTGCCATTCTGTGTAGTTACCGTTAAACGATTGAAGTGAAATGCGTGGCAATTTTACTTCACCACTAGATGTGCTTGGAGTAGATATTTGTCTAGACTCACAGTTTATCGGAACCAAACTTTCTAACTTGGACATCATTTCGCCTTTGTACGTGTAATACTCTTCTTCAAATTCTTCAAAAATATTGTCCGCAAAATAGTTATTTGCTTGACGCTGATCCATTGGCACCAATATGATTAACTTTTCGTGTACGGCCGAAAACTCCTTCCAGTACTTTTCCAGTGTATCTATTCTGCCCTTTAGATAACCAGCCGTTAATCGTTCCTTAGGTGATTTCTTGTAGTTAACACACGCCTTTTTCACCTTGTCTAATTTATCAGCTTGAATCAGTATATTTTTTTCTATATGATCCATTGTAATAGCAGAATAGTGTAGATTGTATTAGAATAGTACGTCACTGTAGGAAAGTTCCACTCTTTGTTAACTTTTTACGCGTAGGGTACGCGCGCGCCGCACGAAAATGTCCAACAACGTCTATATACCAACGCCTCACTATTTTAATGTATGTACTGCACTATCTATAAGCAACACGAACGTTATGATTCCACGATACACCTTGTCCTTTAGTCCGATAATCACTCGTTATAAATTACGAAACTGTTTTTGTAAAAAACACTAAATTGTCTTGATCCTTAAAGTTCTTTCGCCACAATTCACAATTGTTACACTATTGTTCAATGTTTTAAACACATTTCAACATGTATTTAACGTTATTTCACCGAAATTACACCGATTTTGTCTAAAACCAATTATTTTCGCGAGTCACTGTCAATCATCCTAGGTTCGGTGGACCATGTTCTTTAGATAATAAGGTTCACTTTGGATTGCAGGTGATTTTTAAAGCAAACGCGTCTGGATTCTATACTTGATTTATTAAGACTAAACTTGTGGGTAAAAATGCATAACAGCTACGTAGATATAGCATAGGGTCGAAAATTGACAAAACAGCTACGGAATCCTAAAAATGAATGAGATCCCACCAAAAACATTGCATGTAAAGTGACTGCCAAGACGCGCTAGCTCATATAGCTTTCAGCGTTAAAAAGATATCAGATCATAAGGAGCGCCAAGCTCCCTATACTCCACACGGCGTAACCTACCACTACCACCCACGCTCTAAAAATTTTATATCTTGGCTAAAAAGTATAGACCCGTCGCATATTAATGACGCTTATAAATTCATTCAGCGCGACAGTCTATGCGGCGACTGAGATGTGCCCAACAAAGCTATACTTTTTAGCCAAGATGTAGAATTTTTAGAGCGTGGCTGGTAGTGGTAGGCTACGCCGTGTGGGGTAGGAAGCTTGGCGCTCCTTATGATCTGATATATATCTTTTTAACGCTGAAAGCTATATGAGCTAGCGAGTCTTGGCAGTCACTTTACATGTAATGTTTTTGGTGGGATTACTATTTTCCAAACAATATAACCCTTCACGATAACCTTACACAAACGTTATAAAAAAGATTTATTGTAATAGCAGCGCCAGAATACAACTTGAATCATTGGGCAACGAGTTCCCAATACAAAGAGGCGTCCGCCAAGGTGACCCTATCTCGCCTAAGATTTTTGCTGCTGTATTAGAGAGCATTTTTCGAAATTTGGAGTGGGATAATGTGGGAATCAACATTAATGGTAAACGGCTCAACCATCTATGATTTGCCGACGATATAGTATTGATGGAAGAATCACCGAAAGTTTTAGAAAAGATGGTTAGGGAATTATCCCAAGTAAGAAATACTAATTGAGACTATCACAAATGCTGAAAACCTAGACCTACTAGCTCACCAAACCTATTCGGCGGCTAACCTTGAGAGAGGAAAAACTAGCGAGACAAACAAGAGACATCGAAACAAGTAAAGACATAATATCTAAACTCCCAAATAAAATGAAAAGATGTGTTCAAAGAGTCGTCGAAACGAATTCCTCACAATGGCTAATATCTATCATCCCTACTACCGCCATGATTCCGACCTCACAGCAGCCCAGTTTAAAGACGCTCTAGCCATTCGTTATGCTCATGAACCTTCGAGCCTACCTCAAACCTGTGACGGCTGCGGAGAGTGTAATTTTGACCTAAACCACGCACTTAACTGCAAAAAAAAAAACTCAAACTGCAAATACAACTCAACCGGCCCTTATAGGCGACCTGTTGTTAAACAGTGTGTGGGAACCTGCAAGGAAAGCGTTCTTTGACGTTCGCATAGTAAATGCCGCCGCTTCCTCTTACAGCAACCTCACCTGGCAACAAACAGCACAGAGACATAGCCGAGAGAAACACTCGAAATACGACTGAGCAGCCGAAGACTTGAGAGCGTCCTTTACTCCACTAGTCATATCCTGCGATGGAGCCCTTGCTACTGAGTATAACAGTTTCTTAAAAAAGACTGCATCAAAATTTAATGAAAAATGGGGAAAAGCATATTCAGAAATAATTTATTGGCTTAAAGTAAAAGTACAAATTTCAGTCCTAAGAGCTGTCTCCATAAGGATCAGAGGCACAAGACGACAAATCGGACCTTTCGAATGCGAAGATGGCGCTGGCATCTTCTAGATAGAGAATTGTTCTTCAAAGGGACCTATGAAAAAGCTATAATTTATTACGATTCTGTTTAGATGTACTTTTTGTTATTCATAGAATATTACAATTATCACAGAGAAATAAACATAAACAAAATATTTAAAATTATCTCCAATCAAATTATTTTTACCTGATTATTTAATACCTAATTAAAAAAAAATTTTTTTTTGAACTGTTTATTTTCAGATCTGTGATTAAATTATATATATCAGTTACATTTAATACAATCTTTAATATTTAAGAATAAGAATAAGAATAAGAATATTTTTATTTGTAGAAAATGGGATGAATGGGAAGATTATTTACTAAACTTTTTTATCTTAATAACTAGTTATATTTATCTATGTTACTACTGGGGGCCATAATGAACATTTTCTTAATTATATTTTTAGTTTTTGTAGGTTTTTATTATGTTATTACTTTTTAATAATATTTAATTTTTTTTTGCAAATATATATTACAAGATTATTATACCAAGTTACTTTTAGCCATTTACACAAGTTAATTACGAGATTATTTTAATTAGTTATTTTTATCCATTTACACTAAATTCATTTCATCAGAGTTTCATAAGAATTTATGTTGTCATAACTAGTTAAGTAGTTAAAAATTGATTTTACCTTTTTTTTTAATTTAATCAAGTACCACTATACAATGTTTGTTATTTTAGCATGTGTTTGTTTAGTAATAATATTTAAATGAAATTAATTAATGACTGTTATTATGAATTGCTACGCCCTAACAGGGCCCTTTTACTGTATCTATGTACTTAGCATTATAGTCCCCCGCGGCTCCGAGTATGAAGTCAATCCTGAGACATGCTTCTAGGGTTGAATATGTAATTTTTTCCTATGGTTGACATTGTCATTATTCAGAAACTTCATAGTTGCGCAATGTGTCAGGATTGACTTCATAGCCGCGGGGGACTGTAAGTTGCATGTGTTTATTGTATGTACATGGTTGCAAATAAATTAATTGAATTGAAAATCGAACAGTGCTCGATAAAAAGCGTCGCGCTATAAAACCCCCTTCGTGTGAATACATGCAGGTTATCAATTTGTGTTATTTAAACGTTTTTTAACGCCCGTTGAAAAAGCGCTCGTGCGAACCGGGCCCATATTGATTTTACGTTTTAATATGCTTCAAGCGATTGCTCCCACGCGCGCTTAAGTAGGTACCTACCGTGCCAGCATATAGTAGTGCCAACACTAGCGTGCAAAACAATGAAATTAAATTGGAATGCGCAGCATATATACCGGAATCGACCCCAAGTGTAGGTAACATACAGCGTGGTACGAAAATACCAAAAATTAAAAAAGCCCTTGTTGCTTTATTTTTGGAACAACAATAAGGAAACTGGAATTCATAACGCTTAAATTGTCAACTGTCGACGACTCACCGTAGAAGAACCAGCATAATTTAATTCAAATCTCAGCCCCCCTATTCTGTAACTTGTTTTAAGCTCACCTCAACGTTCACACACAATTATACCTTGACACCGCGATGCGTAGTAATTAAGCGTAGGTAGAGGTCTAGTTTCGTCACGGGTGACCGGCGGGGTGAGCCGCATTAACGCGTAGCGAATAACAGCCCGGGTCAAGATATAATAGGAGTAGGGACAAGTGGCGAGGCGTGTCGAGGTTGTGAACCACGTTCAACTTGACCTACTTTCAAAGTGTTACGTAACCATTTTGCTAGATTGTGTAACGACTATGAGGGTAGGGTGAAGATTTTTACTATCACTAAAGAATTTGTGTACACTAAGTCATCACATCATTCATAGTCATTATCAGCCCCCCTATTCTGTAACTTGTTTTAAGCTCACCTCAACGCTCGCCCACAAATATACCTTGACACCGCGATGCATAGTAATTAAGCGTAGGTAGAGGTCTAGCTTCGTAACGGGTGACCGGCGAGGTGAGCCGCATTAATATTCACAACTGACTGGTCAGTGCTCTCCTCAATTGAACCAATGTAAACTGACCTCAGATTACACAGAGTTGTAACGAATCTCTGGCTCACGATATCATGATCATGAAACGAGCGAGACAGATTAGAATAGCATAGGTGAAAGCGAGTTAGGTAACGGTATTTCCTTTCCACTACATCGACATTGGCACTGGCACTACTGGCAGTAAGCGGCCGGCCCGGCCCCGCGAAACACGCATCACGAACGCTGGGGAAACGCGTTAAAACTGTAAAAACTCCGCATACCCTGATTCTACTCTTAAATTTTACATACAGTTAATTTTAGTGAATGACTACGCAAGCACCTGTTTCTAACGGCGCTTTACAACTTGATCTGCAAATAACGGGATTTGAAGTGTGGTGTGTGATTTATATCAAGTATATTACATGTATTGGACTCTGAGAGTGTTTAATTTGTTAAATAAGGAAAGACAAACTTAAATGCGGTCACGATAAAAGGAAACAATATGGATTTAACAGGTAAGGGATTTAATTCATTTAATAGGTACGTTCTAGTCGCAGGGGAGTCGAGCGGACGATATATGAGAGTATCGTAACAAATGTAACAATACAATATTCAAGAGCAATATAAATAACAAATACCTACTTTTAGTATACTATAATAACGGACAAATAAATCTATAAGTGTACCTAATAACGACGATCTATTAAGTACAGTCGGGGATTAATATAAGCACCTACATAAATAGCTGTACACGCCTTTATGGCAGTGACAATAGAGTCTGTACAGATATTTATGTCCTTATATTTATGTACGTATATTAATACCCCTGACTGTACCTATAATAATTTTTGTAGGTAATAAAATAACTGCAGGTACCTTTTTATATGGCTTTCCTCTTTAAATATACCTACCCTTTCCTGAGGTCCAACAGTGTAGTCAGCTAACTGGAAAGTAAAAGTATCATGTTTCCAAAATACCTATTAGGTATTTTCGAAATAAATATATGACAGTTTAGCGACGAGCTGAATGAATAACGAAGCTATCCACTATGCTCTACCTACGATTTGTATCTGTCACCGGTAGATTGTGAACACCGTCAGTTTACAATCTTACTCGCTATATTACATATAAACTGTCGAATTAAATTAAATTTCAAAAAAATAATATCCGCGTCCGGACTTGCGATCTTAAAAGTATTAAATAAGAAAACAATTTACTTCTGAAATCAAAACCTGACATTCAACTCTCTCATATTTGGGTAAAGCCGTGGTCGCATGCATCGACATATTTTCAGGCTCCAAAGGCATGCGACCACGGCTTCATCCAAATATGAGATAGTTGAATGTCAGGTTTTGATTTCAGAAGTAAATTGTTTTCTTATTTAATACTTTTAAGATCGCAAGTCCGGAGTCGGGTATTATTTTTTTGAAATTTAAATTAATTTTATACTTTTCAGATGCACTTCGTAGTCGGGTATTAATTTTTGTAATCCTATTTTACGTATGAATTATTGTTGATATGTGAGGGTAACAATGGGGTAATTTAATACAGAATGACTGGTAATTCGACCTATTCCTTAAAAGGGGTTATATTAGAGCTAATTTGCAACAATTTACGCCCAGACAAAAGCGAGTTTCGACCCCTGGTTGACTCGACGTAAATTGTTGCAAATTAGCTCTAGTATAACTCCTTTCAAGGAAAAGGTCAAATCACCAGTCACCCTGTACAGATATTTAACTTAATTGAAGATTTATTTCATATTTTTCCTTTTTAATCATCTTACAAACTTGATATTTATATAACAAAACTGTTTACATACAATCTTGATATTTATATTACAAAATTACTATCAAATTTACAGAGGACAATTAGCAAATGGGGTTTTCAGAACTCTTAGAAGAGCATTGAACCGGAACCATGAATTGCCGCGATAAAGTAACAGGATACGAATGTACCCTACTAATACTAACTGTACTTTTCCATCAAAACTGAGATCTTCCGCACGAATTAGGTCTTTCATCCGCCACTAATAGTACGTGTAGCATATCTGGCCAATTCAGGTCATTGCATGACAGAGTAACGTACCAGTGTGCTGGTCCAAGGTTACGCACCATTGCCATTAGCTCAGAATATGCCCTGTGCCAGTATGAGGAAGTGCCTCGAATATTTGAAATATTAGTGTATGTTTTGGGATAAATCACTAGGTTGGACGCCATCTTGCCGCAATCGTCCGCAACCTGAAACATTTTGTCTCGCCTTCAGAAGCTCTACCACTGACAGCGCGTAAAATATATATTCTGTGCTCTGAAATCGTTTCGAAGCCTACCGCAGCGTCGACTCCAATATCCAGTGTATAACTTTTAGTACCTAGCAATCGTAATACCTACAAGGCAACAGCTCATCGGTACCAAGATGGTCAGGCTATACAGGGTGGCTCATTCAAATCGGTCAGTATGGGAATGTCTGAAACTATAAGACATACGAAGATTTGTTCTTAGGAACCATGTCACCGATTTTGATAAAAAGAAAAACTGCATTCATACATTTGAAAAAAAACTGTACCCAGCTCGGGAATCGAACCCGGTTGTTTTGAAAAAATAAACTTACACTTTTTTTTATTTAAATATCGATTGTGTAGGTCTTAAGCTGTAAATGTCTCTAAGAAAAGTAATGTCTAAAATGAATAAAATGCATTGTTTTGACATACTTTAATTTATCATAGTAGGTGTTCGAAGTGACCACCGTTTTTAACACGTCTCTCTATCTACAATATCTACATACTTACTTTAAGTGGGATTTTCAATTATTATTAAATTAAAACTAAGTTTAAAAAAAAACCTAAATAAAAAACGAATTAAGAAACTACTTATATAAATATTTACAAAATCTCAAACCTAAACTTAGAAACTAAAAAACATCTAAATAAGGCCCCCGCGGCATCGTGCCAAAGATGCTGGCAGCATTACCTCGCTGAATCGCAATGCTTAAGCGTTGAGCGAGGAAGCTGCCAGCTCTTTGGTCACCAGTTGTGTCGACGAGCTTTTTTGACAGCTCTTTAAAAAGCGTCCTGGCGCCTGGACCCCACGGCCCCAGTGTCTCAACACCGAATGCCACGAAGTGGTAATGAGGGCCGAGACACTGGTACTTAGCTATTTTTTTAGTTTCAGCCGCCTCTGCTGCCGCACCAGCCCTGGTCGAGGTTCGGGGAAGATGAGACGGGGCCAGAGTGTCAACGCAAGTAGCATCCCAGACCAGCACACGTCCCATCTTCCATGGGACCAAGGTCATCCCGTCCGGCCTCTTGCCATCGTCCCGCGAAACGCCGTTGGGTTCGAGAATTGCCGGCGCGTTGACGGTGGCAAGAGTCCGGCGGATGATATCATTCAAGGCAGCGTGCCTTGAGAGGCGGCCTGCACTTAGCCGGCAAGAAAGGCCGTGGTGGCCTAGCTCGTCCACGGAAGTGCCGCAGGGGCACTTGTGGGGGGCACAGACCCTCACACCTAGTCTAAGACTTACCGCTAGTCTTAGTGTGTCGGGATCTAAAAATGTACCGATTGGGGGAGACGGAAAGGCGTGTAGCCACTGACCTGCTTCCTGTTCTGCAGCAGCCAAAAGCAGGGCGCGCGTCTTGCCGGAACTGTAATTTAAGGCATCAGAGTATACCAATTTTGATAGTGCGTCGTCCCAGCTCCGTTGGATGTGTAGATTGGTGGGTAAATTTTGACCCGGACAAGCCAATTGCCAAGCGTTCCTAGCCTCCGTCAGGCACACCGTCTCATAGTTTGAAGGGCTAGCCCTTAGGATTTTACCTACGAGAGCGGAAGTGCCGTGTACGGATGATAGGAACGCTGGTAAAGCAACACTTGATTGTTTATGTTTGATTACTGTAGATAACAAAACTTCCTTAAAGATTTAATGCAATGCTAATGCCACATGATAAGGTGTATGTAACAAGTAGAGAGGTACAAACAGCCATAGAGACAATTTTACATGCCTGAACTTGTTGAATATTGTAACGGTGGTCACCCCAATATTTGTCACCAAACGTCAACCCACGGTCAATATCTGAAGGTTTCCAGCCCTGTAGTGTATATTTGAGGATGAATGTGCGATTGCGGCTGTTGCGTTGGCTGTGCGTTGCTTGCCTCTGCTAGTCGACATGAAAATATCACTGCCTTGACGAAAAGAACCTCTGAGAATGATGAGAATTGGAGATGAGTTCGATATTTCATGGTAATGATTCTCAGTATTTCCTTCTGTCTCAGCGACTGGAGGTATTTCGATGATATTCTCGTTAGTTTCAGATGACCAAATGACTGTAGTTCGTTCTGATGTTAGTATATAGAAGATTTTTAACTGGTAGCCAATCCAAAGCATTTCTCGTATCTAGTCTAATTTTTCCACCACAACAGTAAGACCGCTTTGCTCGTATGACAATGGCAATTGCTCTGCTAACTCTTCCACCTGTTGCGCGAACAAAACTGCTTGCCCCTTAAATCCTTTCTGGCCAAAACGGCCGCCCAATTTCACTATTTTTAAAAACGGTCTTATCCTTGATATTATAGTCGGTGCTCCATTTCACTCAAAATGTTTACTTCCTCTGGAATAGCAGCTGAGTCACCTCTTTGTAGGGAGCTCCGGCTAAGTAATATGAGAGTTAAGTCTCTAATCAGGCTTATATTCGTCAGAGGGACTTATTTATTGCCGATAGATAGCGCTAGTAGTATTCTTACAGGCTCATATAAACTTGAATCGTTTTCCTATCGCTTTTTATACTTTAGTGTTATAATATTTTTATATATTTGAACTCGAAATGTTCTCCTCTTTTATTTGATTTGATGATTTTTTTCAAAGTCAGTCACTTATTTGTATGTGACCAGCCATCACATTTTTCTTTTTCATACAAAATGTAGCCTATGTTACCCGGAGCATAATTTCCAATCGATTGACACCCCATTTATCAAAATCGGTTCAGTATTTAAAACGCTACAGTGGAACATACAAACATACAAACATAGACTGCTAATAAAAACATATCCCTTCAGTTCGGCTCTGCCGTCGTCGGGAAATATATTTTTAAATATGCCGAATTTCAATGAAATTATTACAACAGCTAAATCATTTAAACGATCAATTAACCAATTTCAGCATAATAATAAAATTAAGTGACGTAACTAAAGTTTTCGCGCCAACTGTCGCGTTATTTTTTTCACAGATTCACTGCACGTCAACACTCCACGGAAGCAATGTGTGAATTGAGGTTATTTTTTCTTGCTTTGGATTGAGCTTTCGGTTTTAAATTGTATATATTCTTATTCTGATACTATTCAAGAATAGTTAATAAGTTATTCTTTTTCTGTTGGGTTTGTAGAAATGTTAATATCTTTAATTGAAGCAGCCTAGTCCGTCAAGTGGTCGCTAACCGGTGGTGGTCGCGTTACCGGCGAAACGACCCTAAGCGGTGCGGCCCACGTAATTTTTATTGGCTCGTACGTGTATACAGTGGCCCTTGGTTGCTAAAAGGTTGCTGCGACCCCTGTAGATAAATAAATAAATAAATATTGTGGAACAATTTTTACGCAAATCGACCTAGCTCCATAGTAAGTTTCAATAAGACTTGCGTTATGGGTACTAGACGACGATATATTTAATGGATATAAATACTTAAATACATGGAAAACATCCAAGACTGCAGTAACAAATATTCGTGCTCATCACACAAATATTTGTCGTTACCGGGATTCGAACCCAGGACCGGACCTTCAGCTTCATATGCAGCTACCTAGGTAAGGTACGCCTACCTATGGATTGTTTCGGTTTTGTATAATCTCTTTGATATGACGATGATACTAAATGCGGTATTTTGATAAAGTATCGTCAATAATGTGGAAACAAAATGATAATAAAGTGCAGCCCCATCCGCTGCAGCAGGGTGTTATCGAAACGAATGCCGATTACAAAAGGAGCGTTACAATATAGTATTTTTCACAATCGTGTTATAATAGAGAGCTTTTTAGTCGAGTGCCGTGTTTAGGCCACGAAGCTTGCTGAGTGGCCTAAGTAAGGTACGAGATTAAAAAGCTTGATTATAACACTATTGTGAACAATACTTTTTGTACGAGTTCATTAAAATTAATTTTCTACGAGTCAACTGAACTAATTAAACAAACTCGATACTGTTGAAACGAAGTGCAGCTCATCGCTCGTACGCTTGTTGATATCTTAAAAGACATCAACGAGCGTACGACATCAAAGCGATTCTATTGGTCCAATTCATTACAGTTCAGTAAAGCAGCCACGTGATTGGTCGAATTTATTTTAGTTGTCTGGAGCGTATCGAAAAGTAGTTATTTCGATTGTTTCGACAGTAACATGGACTACAACTATGAAAAGAGTGACGTTGCAGTATTCTCTATGAAATCTTAATACACATATTTTAATTGTCGAGTACAAAAACATGATTTACTTTACAAACAAAGTTTTAACCGACTTCAATTCAGTACCTACTCCGCCAAGCCAAATTAACATTTCCACATTTCTTTTCAAATTTACCACATTCCGAGAGTAGATAAATGCGTTGACATTAGCGAAAAAATAACAAATCGCTGTATGTGGGCCGCTAATATTTGAGGACTTCCGTCGATTCCTCAAGGATCTCAGAATTACCTTTGGCACTTCATTGTTTGCTATTTCAACGAATCTGTGACGTACTTTTATAGTTTCAAACACATCATTGAGAAGTTCCGCAAGCCATCTGTTGTGGGCTTCATCATCACTTCCACTTCACCAAAATGATGTCCGGGTGTGTAAAAAATGCACGATTTATAATAGAAAATACCGAAATTACTACACGCGTGCAATATTTGAGGAGTTCTCTCAATTCCTCAAATTTCCCAACATCCAACTGGGGTTTTAAAAACAATGGTCAATGGGACCAATCTGGAAGTATATACTTTCAATTAAAAAAGAATTTAATTTTATTCAGTCACATAATAAACTTACAGTTCGGTCACCAAGTCGTTTACATGTATTGTACGAATCGGTTCATAATAGACGGACCAATACCAACCAAGTTGGTATTGGTATGAGTGTATGAGCCGTATGAGTATGTAGGTACTCTCATGGCCGCGAATGAGAACCTATATAGCACTTAAGCTAAGACCCGTATTAGCATATATGCAACTATAAACATACCCTTACAACTTGCGGAATCCTTTATATATCTGACATAGGGGCTGCCGCCTCGTGCGTGCCAGCTCCCTATGACGTGTGGGGACTTTCGTCCCCAAGGATGTCCTCCAACCTCCCCTTCTAGACATCCCTTACCACCATTGATACTGTCCCAATTCACACGCTATTGTTCCAGTTACCCGGGTGCACCCTTGACTGATGATGATATGGCCTGAAGCCGAGACTAATACCGAACTACCCTGTTGTTACACTTGTAACTAATCCTCTAACACTAAAGAACTCCACAACTAAGAACTGTGTTGTGTGTCCTACAGGTCACGTACATGCGCGACCTGTAGGAAAACCTTATTCATCTACATGATATACCAATACGCCTCCCAAAGAGAATGAGACCTGTGGACGCACATAAATACATCGCATCATAAACAATCATACGTAGCTACTTGTAGCGCCGCGACGAATCCACGCACTCCACGGAGTGAGCCGCTCCTCATCTAGCGCTCAACTTGCGTTTGCGAGACTCTATTTAATGATGATGATAATGATTGTTCCAGCGGAAGAAGTGATCGCTGGGCTGTTCTCCCAAGAGGCTCGCGACGCGCCCTCCGACTCTGCCAAGCTGGAAGAGCTGGACCTGGAACTGCCGAAATGGTTCAACGAGAAGAAATACAACCAGTAAGTACTTACCTATTGTTAAAATAAGTGCCAATACTAGTTGCCAACATGTATAGTCAGGGGTAAAATATACGTACATACTTAAATATCTGTACACGCCTTTATGACATCTATCGATCTATCTTCTATATAGGTACATATAATAAAGCTGAAGAGGGTCGAAAGTCTGTACCTACATGGAAGATATTTGAAAAAAAATTGTCTGGGGATACTTAGAATCGATAACAGAACACGTTCCAACAGTTTTTAGATTTTTTGTCTGTTTGTCTGTTTATCTGTTTGTCTGTTTATGTGACCGCGCATCACGTAAAACGGCTGAACCGATTTCTTAGATGAAATTTGGCATAGAGATCCCGGGTGAAGTGAGTCCCGTTAAGTTGATTAGCCAAAACAAATATCTAACTTGTATGTTGTGTGAAATTTTGCCAAGTCAAATCAAAACAGATCTTCGCAAATCTCTGCGAATATTCACCTTAAGAGGCCGAAAAGACCTAATTTGTTGAAATTGATATTTAAGCAGTTTTTTAGGAAAAGTTGTTTGTTCTAGCATATCAAAAAAAAAGTTAATATTCATCATATTTCCAAGACCGTAGACGGACTCGAAACATAATTGGACGAAATCGGCTTGATGGAAAATAATTGCAAAGATTGGTCTTAAAATCATCTTAAACGGTTCTATGTCCTTATTTTTTTGACGTATTGGTCTGCAATTAAAAACATGAAGTCCACATATTCATACCTAAACCGCTAACGAGCCATATTTCACAAATAATCCATGCTTTTTTTTATTTTAATATTTATTCATTATTTTCTTCTAAAACCTGGCCGCCCAAGGAACACTCGCTCTCGTTTACTCCGATACAAATAGACAGTGTGCGCGTTTTTGGTGTTGACAGCGCCTTAATTAGGCGGTGATCACACTGGTTCGCAACAGACGGTCCTCAGTTTGTATACAAAATCCGCACGGTAGATACCTACCGCACACTGCAACGCATTCTCCGTCCGGCGAACTTTGTAATCTTTGTATGCGGCGGCAGTGTGTGATGCGCCTTAAATAGTCAAGAGCCTCTTCGCGGCCCGTCATATCATAATCATAACTGGTATGGTCAGAGAAAAACCTATGATGAACTGGTTGATCATATATCTAACTATTAAACGAGCAATATTTGTATATATATATATATATATTTGCAATCACGTTCTAGGAAACGGCTCTAACGATTTCGATGAAATTTCGAATATAGGGGTTTACGGAGGCAAGAAACCGATCTAGCTAGGTCTCATGTCTGGGAAAATTCGTTTTCACCGTATTTTCATTATTTTCACCCGAGCAGAGCTCGGTCGCCCAGGGACTGGAAATAACTCTAGCTAATCGGATTCAATTGTCAAATCAGTTAATTTGAAGATAAATAATATGTCCCTACTTATATTTCATCTCACTCTAAAGTACCGGTAGGTAATGTAAGCTTTATTTTCCTTAAACATATAGGTACACAATATTCCTTAGTAAGTATTTATATTAAATGTAAGAACCGCCTATTGCGGTGAAAGCCTCCTCCAATTGCTTCCATTTTCCTCTGTCTCTTGCTGTTCTAGCCCATGTTTTACCTGCCATTTGGACAATATCATCACTCCACCTTTTGAATGGTCTGCCTCTTGTACGTTTTTTATATATTATAAACCAGTTCATTAGTATGTGTGACCATCTTTCATCCATAACTCTCTGCGTATGTCCTGCCCATTTCCACTTTAATCGGAGGACGTGTTTTGTTATCTCCTTGATGGCCTTTGTTCTTTACCGGTAGGTAGTTAATCAATAGACTCAATTTACAAGGTTAATAAAATTAGGTGTACCTACCTAATTTTATTAACCTTGTAAATTTAGTTAACTTAATGAATAAAACTAACCCTACTACCTTTACATAATTATTTACAAATCTCTTAACTCTGGGCTATATACCGAACTTTGTGACGTACCTCATGAATATCGCTTTTAATTTGACAAAGTTCTTCATTATCAATAACTCGTATCGATAGTAGTAACACAAAGTTTATAGTTTGTTACCTAATAGCTAGGAGCGGTCAATACTTCTTGTCTAATTATAGTAGCCGGGTAGCCCCTTCATACGAAAAAGGGCAAATTCGAGAATCGGCTTTCCTCCTCATCTTAAGTCCACCTATAGCCCTGGCTAAAGCTATAGGTGAGAGCAGGCACCTGCCTACCAAAAAATACGTGACCTTTTATATAACTCGTCCTAAGTACCTAAGTACTTACTCGTCCCAGATCCGGTGTTATCGCCCGAGTCACAACAAGTCAAACGACTTTGACACTATATTTAGCATATATAAGCAAATACGGTGCTTATTCTGTGAATGATCGAACCTACTTGGCATTCTTGGACAGTATGTTCCGCTTGCATAAACAAATCCACATTAGATCAGCGGTTTATCTGCATTCATCTTTAGTGTTATGCGCGTCATCGTAGCCTTTTGATATTACCGATTTCCGACTCGTCTTGATATTATGTGCATTATATTTTTTTCTCAAACATACAAATATTGACGTTTTGTTCTTTATTAGGCTGTGAAGTATCATAATTTCGGGAGCGGCGAGACGGGAAATCCGTAATGGAATTGGAAGTTACGGATCTGAATTCCAAGTTGCTCCAGCTATCGACACAACAAGTCCTGAAATCAATAAGTTTCTGTCAAAAATTTAATTTTTGGCACAAGCTTTTATTGCTGACTGTACTTTTCTGCATACCATCATCAACTACTCATTGAGACGGTTCTAACGAGCCCGAACTCGATGGGGTTGTGTCCTATGGCCACCTTCCAGTTCCAGCATCAGATCAGCTCCATGTCATCATAATATTGCATTGTCATGCGATACCTATACATACTTATGCATGCAAAATTTCAGCTCAATCGGAAACCGGGAAGTGGGTGAAATTTCAATTACTAAATTTGACCCAAGAATAAAAAACAAACGGGGTGAGCTAAATAAAAGCTTGTAATAAAGGGAACGGACTGTTTGTGATTGTAGTGACTCATGGGGTTTCGCCGCCTACGCCTGGGGCCTACCGGAATTCATCCGCCCCTAATGCAATTTAATATATTTTCGTTATGTTCCTTATCCGCTGCCCCCTTTCGTATGCCGCCCTGGCCCATGCCACTTAATCGCAAACCTTCAGAACTTTTTTTAATACTACGACGGTGCCAATGCCATACAACTGTTTCATCATATCAGCCGAAATACGTCCACTGCTGGACATAGGCCTCCCCCAAAGAGTGCCACAATGGCCGGTCCTGCGCCACCCGCATCCAGCGGACTCCCGCGACCTTTACCAGGTCGTCAGTCCACCTTGTGGGAGGCCTACCCACGCCGCGCCTTTCGGTACGTGGTCACCAACGCATACAACTGTCTGCTGCTAAGCAAATATACAGTAGCCTGCGGACGCTTGCTACTCCAGAAGAATCACAAGCGCTTTGCGAACCATTATGAACTACGTAATAAACCCTATCGTCGCGCGACGCCCCGCCTGAACGCCTTGCGGATATCGCATCCGTATAGTTTCGTACCATATCTGTGCGATATCTGCATCATGACTTTTGAGCTTGGGTCGTCGGTAGCTTCACCTTGGTCGCGATATGGTATCAGTCGCCTACCGACAGGCGACCATGGTCGCTAGGTCGCAAGGCCGTGGTCGTGCATCGCGGTCGCCAAGAACAGAATGCTACCATTTGCTCTACTTCGGGAGCTCTGGCAACCTTACTGACCACCAGGAAAACAACGCCACATCGACACAGTGCAAATAGATCTAGGTACTGTAGGGTGGAGGTACTGCCAAGGACATTGGGCCATTTAGGTGTCAACTAATTTTGTTTTTTAGGGTTCCGTACTCAAAGGGTAAAACGGGACCCTATTACTAAGACTTCGCTGTCCGTCCGTCCGTCTGTCTGTCACCAGGCTGTATCTCACTGATACCGTGATAGTTCCAGCTGAAATTTTCACAGATGATGTATTTATGTTGCCGCTATAACAACAAATACTAAAAACAGAATTAAATAGTTTTTTATAGATAATGGTACGGAACCCTTCGTGCGCGAGTCCGACTCGCACTTGGCCGGTTTTTATAATAGTTAAGCTTTGAAGTGTCCAGTTCCAGTATAACGTGAGCTCTAAATGACTCGACAATTAAAGTCCGTCAGCGGAACCTCTCTGGTTGAGCTGTTCCAAATATGAGCGAGATGACATTCCGCTATGCCCTTTGAAGCTACTGCTAATACTACTTAAATTGGACTGACTGGCAGTATATTTTTATACTGCTATAGTCATTTACCCTATTTGTAACTCCCCTCCCTTATCTGGGGATTTTGCTGAAAATCACCATTATATGTTCGCAGAGGCCGCCGCTTCTACTGGGACAACAGCTTCTCCCTAACGTCGTCGATGCTGATGGGGCTGCTGGCGGTGCTGGCAGTCCCCTCCATCCTGAAGATCCTGATCAGCTCCCGCCGCTCGACCTCGCTGTACACCAGCTACAAGCGCTACCTCTCCACTATCCTGCACACCACGACCTGGTTCGAGGATGAACTTAAGCCGGGGACGTCGTGAGTAGAACCCTCGGTTTTATAAATATATTTTTATACAACGACGGTGGCAAACAAGCTTACGGCCTGCCTGATGTTAAGCTGGTACCGTAGCCTATGAACACTTGTGACTCCAGAAGCATCACAAGCGCGTTGCAGACCCATTATTAAATAAATAAAAATAAAAAAAAGATTTATTGTCGCAAAAAAAACACAAAATCACAAAATCGAACACTGACTGATGATGAATTATTCACTTGAGGATTCGCTGTGTTGGCAGATAGAGACATGAAGGTCCCTCACTCCCAACACAGCACATCCTAGGGAGCTCTGGCGACCTTACTCTTACTACTCTTAGGAACACAACACCATATGCTTCATAGCAAGCAATAATATAGCAACACTATAAAGCAGTGGTGCTATTATGGCTGCGGTCTTCTGTAAGGTTAAACCAAATGTCAGATATTTTTTTTGTACTGACTATCAGTACATTTTTGGCATTCATTATTAATTCATTCGGTCTCTCAATAATGCAATTTTGGTTAAGTGGAACTGATGACAGATGAGATGACTTATAGAACTCCTCAGAGATGTAAAGTATATCAAAGATTCTGACATGATTCCGTTGAAGTAGGAACTACTTAACGAAGAGTTAATTCTGAGATCCTTGAGGAATCGACGGAACTCCTCAAAATATTATCAGCCCACAGATAGCGACTCGGGTTTTTTCAGTAAAAAACAACGCAGTTAACGCAAATGACAGACGTTATTTTTTTACGTATAAGAACAATATAAGAGGGTATTTAAATACTGTTTAATCCGGGTCTAACGCGATATTTATTTACCTTTATTTCTGTCGTTTCGACACGGGTTGCACCGGTCATGGTCGCAGATAACTGTCGTCCCAGCAAGTTGTCAACAGAGATATGGGTTTACAATATTTCACTACCCTCCAAAAGTCGATAAAAACATGGAGGGTACACCCGAAATAAGTCCACTACCCATCCATTTTAATGTTAATTGTCTAGGGCACGGCACACAACACTTACAGTATCCGCGCACAGATCCGAAAATATACGAGATTTAAGTTTCTGAATCACTGGTCCCCGAGTCGCCGATAAATTGAAACCATCATCCCTATTGAAGTTCTTCGGGTGTTTCCTGATTTCAATTGCCTCTCGTACCATCCGCGGGTAGTAGTGGCGTTCAGTAGAGAGGATTTCGGGCTTGTGCAACTCAATCCAATGATTCGATCCACTGGTTAGAGTGTTATAATATAAGAGGGTGCCACATTGAAATTTCAAATTTTCGGCTTTTAAGGACCACCCTAGTGTGTACCTATAGGTAACCGCTCTAAATCTTAGACTAATTTTACAACATTTGTCAATCAAGGAGGAACGTTCCTAACTTCTCCATTGACGGTACTAAATTTGCCCAGGTCTTGGAAGTCGCTGTACACTGTACGCAGCCGGCACCTCCGCGCGGGTCTCGCCGCCAAACTCCAGGGATTGGGCGTCGTCTCCCAGCGGGACATCGCGCTCACGCATTTCGGTTTCATTGGCTTTGCGATGCTGAAACCGGACAAGTTCGGGATACGGCAGACGGAGGAGTTCGACTGGGACGCGTACAACCACACCTGGGCTGTCATTGGACACATGATCGGGCTGCAGGATAGGTGAGAATATGTGTATTTTAACAGAGCTGGATACGGCAGACGGAGGAGTTCGACCGGGACGCGTACAACCACACCTGGGCTGTCATTGGACACATGATCGGGCTGCAGGATAGGTGAGAATATCTGTATTTTAACAGAGCTTGATACGGCAGACGGAGGAGTTCGACCGGGACGCGTACAACCACACCTGATGGGCTGTCATTGGACACATGATCGGGCTGCAGGATAGGTGAGAATATGTGTATTTTAACAGAGCTGGATACGGCAAACGGAGCAGTTCGACTGGGACGCGTACAACCACACCTGGGCTGTCATTGGACACATGATCGGGCTGCAGGATAGGTGAGAATATCTGTATTTTAACAGAGCTGGATACGGCAGACGGAGGTATTCGACCGGGACGCGTACAACCACCCCTGATGGGCTGTCATTGGACACATGATCGGGCTGCAGGATAGGTGAGAATATCTGTATTTTAACAGAGCTGGATACGGCAAACGGAGCAGTTCGACTGGGACGCGTACAACCACACCTGGGCTGTCATTGGACACATGATCGGGCTGCAGGATAGGTGAGAATATCTGTATTTTAACAGAGCTGGATACGGCAAACGGAGGAGTTCGACTGGGACGCGTACAACCACACCTGGGCTGTCATTGGACACATGATCGGGCTGCAGGATAGGTGAGAATATCTGTAAGTATTTTAACAAAGCTTTGAGATGCCATCTATTTAGCAGCACTCGCGTTCGATTTACTAAGTACGTATGCGGCCTATTTTTAACCCCCGACGGAAAAAGACGGGTGTTATAAGTTTCATGTGTGTCACAGACACACGTCTGTGGCATCGTAGCTCCTAAACGATTGGACCTATTTGAATGCGGTTTTTTTTATCCGTGATCGAGATGGTTCTTGTTTTGTTGGGTCTTACTTTATTAATTTCTTTGAGATTAAATAAAACATTTGCTTATTCAACGCCATGTTTTTATTGTCTCTCCGCGAATGGTCCACACACAAACATCCCATAGATAACTCCTAAAATGGTCCATACACTAACACTCAACATCTCCCTTCTTAAGTTTTACATCAAATCAAATACCTATCTAGAACAGGACTTTAATCATACTTTTTCGGCTTATGTACTACACGACCTGCCCTAGTTACATAAGGAGTCGAATTCTCATTACAATCCTGATTCATTACAGTGTTTACAAAAGAGTCATCAGTTGAATAATTTTCACATATAACTAAATAATTGCTGCTACAACTGCTAGCAACATCAAAAACATAATTTGTCTGTTGATTGATCACACAGCTGTCATCTGACCTCTGTGATGAGGAATGATACGAAGTAATTGAAGAATTTGAATCGGATGACAAGGCCTGAGCTTCATTTTGCAATCTGACTGTTTCTAGAAAGTTTACTTCATTTGCTGTTATTTGATGATCCCTTAAGCTTGACTCTATTATCATATTGTTTTCACTGCTTTCTAATTCTTCACTTGACTCATCAGACTGGCTATTTATTGTTAAAATAGGTAGGATTTACCATTCGAGCAGAGTGGGCAGTGTAGAAGTATGATAACAAACCAATTATTCAACGGAACACTAATAAAATACGTTTTTTAACGAGATAATATTCATTGTATATTTTCTGACATGTTTACAGACAATGACTACTTTAAACCCTACTTTTTAATATGCGCTAGGTTTTTCATCGCTATGAAAGAGGTTTTACCTCAACACCTTCTCTCGATGTGTAGACCTAGCTGATTTACCAGCTGCTCAAGTCTCGGTCTAGCGAGCGGCTTCGTAAAAATATCCGCCAGCTGCAACTCAGTGCTGACTCTCTTCACGACGAGACGTCCATTCGCCACTAACTCACGCACAAAGAAATGGCGAATGCGTATGTGCTTAGTCCTCCTGTGAAACTCTGAGTTCTCCGCTAAGCGTACAGCTGCCTCATTATCTACGTATAACACTGGTAGACCTTCTGTATTGATCAAGCCACCAATAAGTCGAGTTAGCCAAACGCTTTCTCTTCCAGCTTCGCTGGCTGCGACTATCTCAGCTTCCGTTGTTGAGATTGCAACACTTGGCTGTCTCTGACTGAGCCATGACACAGCTCCACCGGCATATAGGCATAAAACCCCAGAAGTTGACCTTCCTGTAGCAATATCTCCACCGTGGTCGGCGTCACTGTAGCATTCTATGTGACCCTTCTTATAATTCATTTTGTATAGGATTCCCATATCTGAAGCATACTGCAAATAGCGTAGAATACGCTTTAGCCTCACACAATCTGCTTGAGTTGGATTCTCTAGGCTTCTGGAGACCACACTCACGGCGTACGCAATATCTGGTCTGGTGCCTACCATCAGGTATGCAAGCGCTCCAACCACTTGTCTATAGTTAGTGAGAAAGTAGTCTTCCACTTCAACCTTCATTGGTCTTTGGACTACATCTTCTTTTACTATCGGAGTAGTCACGGGTCTGCAGTCTTGCATTCCAAACCGCTTCAAAATCTTCTTCACATAAGCTGTCTGGTGAATTCTGATATCACCACCTTCTCTGGTTTCTATCTCTATTCCTAAAAAATAAGAGATTGCTTTCGTAGTAACTTTGAACCTTGCTTGTATCTGCTCAAGGAACTCATCAACTACTTCCTTGCTTGAACCAGCAACTAGGCCATCATCGACATAGAGAGCCACAATCAACTTTCCATTTGCCTTCTCTCTCTTGAATAGGCATGGGTCAGCCTTACTGACTTCAAATCCAATTTCCATGAAGAAGTCCAGAATAGTCCTGTTCCAGCAACGAGGAGCTTGCTTTAGACCGTAGAGGCTTTTCTTAAGCAGACAAACTCGACCCGTCCCGTCATCATACCCTTCCGGTTGCTTCATATAAATTTCTTCATCAGATAGAGAGCCATACAGGAAAGCTGTTGAGACATCGAACTGACTTAGCTTCATCCCTTCACAAGCTGCTATACTTAACACAGCTCTGACTGTCGCCATCTTGGCTACAGGGCTAAAAGTCTGGTCGTAGTCTTCTCCCTTTCTTTGTCGAAAGCCTTTTACTACCAACCGAGCCTTATACTTATTGACTGTTCCGTCAGGGTTGAGCTTCACCTTATAAACCCATTTGCAAGGAATTGCTCTACGGTTCTTGGGTAGCTTCTCTAAAATCCAAGTTCTATTTTCCTTTAAGGATCCAATCTCGCTATCCATAGCATTATTCCACAATTCCTTATCAGGGCAGGCTATTGCTTCCTTATAAGTGTTCGGTTCCAAGTACGAATCTGTGCCGACATAAGAAACGTAATCATTGAATTTACCCGGGCGTCTGAGGGTAGAGCGATCTCTTAAGTGCATACCTTGCCTTGCTAACTGCTCGATGACCTCGCCTTCATTATCATTATTCTCAATGACACGCTCTTCATTGCAGTTCTCTTCATTCTCCCCCTCTAATTCAATAGATTCGTCTTGTTCTGGCAATTCTGGCAACGCATCCTCGAACTCTACCTCTTCCTCATCCACTTCGGCAGCAGGAGTAAGTGTCTCCTTTCTGCCATATAAAGGAACTTCCATCTCAGTCACTTCTTTCCTGACTTCAGAATCCTCGACATCAATCCTTGATTCTATAGGTCTTTCGTCGAATGTGACGTCCCGAGATCTTACTAAAGAGTTCGATTGCTTGTTCCAAAGCCTGTACCCATCGTCATTATCATAGCCTATTAGGATGCACTTCTGTGCCTTCTTCTGCATTTTCCTCCTTTTCTGTTTCGGAATATGCATATAGCATGTAGAGCCGATGATCCTCAAATGTTTTATTTGCGGTTTCTTTCCAAACCACAACTCGAATGGAGACGTTCCATCCACAGAGGTTGGCCCTGTTCTGTTTAATATGTAAGCTGCAGTCTTCACCAACTCTGCCCATAAAACTTGAGGAAGCTCTTCGTGTGCATACATCATAGCTCTGACCATTTCAACGATTGTACGGTTTTCCCTTTCGCTAGTGCCATTTTGCTCTGGCGCATAGGGCATAACTAGGCGTTGGTTTATCCCATGTTTGTCCAATTCTTTGCGAACTCTGTCGTTGTCGAATTCACCGCCGTTATCGCTTAGAAATTCCTTAATTCGGTGCCCAGCTACCTTCGCTTCTTCCAACATGAAACGCAACAGCTCAGGTACCTCCGATTTATTTTTCATAATGTAGACGTAACGATACTTGGAGAATTCGTCTTTGAATAGGACGAAATACCGAGCCTTCGAGCAACTAGGTGGGAACGGACCACAGACATCCGAATGTATGCGTTCTCCTGGACTGACAGCTTTTTCTCGAACACCAAAATTCTTTCTATGTGTCTTTCCAAAAATGCATCCTTCGCATAGACTCCCACTGTCCTTCGATTTCACATCAAGTTCTCGTTCTATGACTCGCTTCACGTGGCGTTTGTCTTGATGACCCATGCGTTCATGGTAAAGCTGTAAGGAGTCAACTGCATTTACCATCACGCTTTCCTTGGGTTGAACCGGTCTACAATTCAGCTTGTACAAACCGCCGTATTCTTGCCTGCTTCCGGTCACGCACAGTTCCCCGTTGATGGTGAATGAACATGTTGTGCCTCGTGACTCAAACAAGCTTTCTGTATTGATATCATGTGCTGAGAGCACAGAAAAGAGATTCTTAGTGACCTTCGGAACATGCCACACATCTTTCAACATGAATGTCCTTTTCTTCGTCTTCATCAGAATCGAACCTTTTCCTAACGCTTCAATTGCTTTCCCATCAGCAGTTGTCACCACGTGCGGTTGTTGGAAATTCTCGAAATCCTGGTACCAGTCACTTCTCATTGTAACGTGATGCGTGGCTCCATTATCAACGTACCACTCGTTCCGATCCGTATTACAATCTGTGACATTTACTAACACAGCCATCATGTTGGTCATGCCAGGTTTTCCATTTCGTTCCTTCTTAGGGCAGTCCTTCTTGAAGTGACCCACTTCTCCGCACCCATGGCATTTGAAGGTTTTAGTTCTCTTCTTGATTATCTTTTTATTGCTGTCCACCACCAGTGCTTCGCCCGAAGATCTTGACACGCATCCATTATCTTCCTTGGAGGTTGTCGTCAAGGCCCTTTCGTGAGCACACAGCTGACCAGTCAAATTATTTATCGTTCTGTCCTTCTTTGACATCATAAGCCAACTCGACTTAAAAGAAAAGTATTCCTCTGGCAAAGTATCCAAAATCTTGCATATCAAAAGTAACTCGGGTAATTCTTTCCCTTCGTTCTGTTTAATGAGCTCTTGATTTAATTTATGCCACAAATTCTTTGCTTTTGAAATGTGAGTTGCCATGTCGCCATTGATGTCCATCTTCAGTTGAAACAATTCCATGCATGCATGATATAGGCGGTCGTCGTCCACGCCATCATATAACCGATGCAGTTCATTCCAGACATCACTTGGACTTGTGAACCTGAGTACCTTGTCTAGTGCGTCATCCGTAATATTGTTCGTAATCAGTAAGAGAGCAGTACTTTCCCGCCTTAAGTACTCTCCTAGACTCTTGTCATAGGCAGCCATTTCCGCTGTAGCAGACGCATCTCCAATGCCACCACTCACCGCTGGCTTCTCAGGCTTACTTATTTTTCCTTGAACAATATCCATAAGTCCATCCATCCCGTGTAGCAGTGCAGTCATTCTGTATCGCCACTGCACCCAGTTGGTACCGTCCAACTTGGAGATTTGGATTTTACTTAGTTCCATGGTTAGTTATTACTTCGTACGTGCGGTTACCATAACCTGTTAAAATAGGTAGGATTTACCATTCGAGCAGAGTGGGCAGTGTAGAAGTATGATAACAAACCAATTATTCAACGGAACACTAATAAAATACGTTTTTTAACGAGATAATATTCATTGTATATTTTCTGACATGTTTACAGACAATGACTACTTTAAACCCTACTTTTTAATATGCGCTAGGTTTTTCATCGCTATGAAAGAGGTTTTACCTCAACATTTATATGATCTTCACTTGCCATAGGAATACAGAGTTTCGCCATGATATGTGACATAGGAATAAGGACTGTCATAGACTTGTCAATATTGTCGTTTGACTTGTTTATATCATGCTCATCTTTGTATAGGCCTACATGTTCTTGTTTATGATATGTACATTTTATTATGTGCCTACGATTCCTTCTATATTCTACTCCATCTTTAGATTCTATAATATATGATCTAGGACAGTTCTGTAGAACTTCCTTGACAATGCCTGGCTCCCATTTACTACTAGGAGTTTTCTTATACATGATTGAATCACTTACATTCAATTTAGGCAATTCCTTTGCATTCTTGTCATGGTATTTTTTATAGTTTTCTTTATGTTTGTACATTCTACATTCCTCCTTTTCAAGATTTACTAGTTTTGGTTTAAGCATGTCTTTGGAGATGGGCAGATTTGATCTCAATTTTCTAGACATAAGTAACTCGGCTGGAGACTTCATATATTCCTTTTCATTGCTGTTATAATGTAACAGAGCTAAATATGGATCTTTTTTCTCTTCAAACGACTTTTCTAATATTCTTTTAACTATTTTTACAGCGGCCTCTGCTTGTCCATTCGACTGCGGATAATGTGGACTAGATGTAATGTGCTCAATATCCCATTCTACACAAAAACTAGCAAATTCTTTGGAATCAAAAGGAGGCCCATTGTCTGTAATTAATGTTAATGGACTACCATGACGAGCAAGCATTGAACCAATTTGAGCAGTAACATGTTTAGCATGAATTGTTAGATCATTGTCTATAGTATGTTCTTCACTTTCTGGCAATGCTGCCCTTGAAAGTGTGTCTGAAATATACATTTTAGTTCCAGGAACATATTTTACATTTAAGTCATATAGTTTCAATGTGAGCATCATCCTTTGCAGTCTGTTAGGCACTTGACACAATGGTTTGTTGAACAAAGACACTAACGGCTGATGATCTGTTTCTACATCAACTCTTCTGCCATACACATACTGATGGAACTTTTGACAACCAAATAAAATTGAAAATAGTTCCTTTTCAATTTGTGCATACCTTTTCTGACAATCTGTCAATGTTTTAGAAGCATAGGCTATGGGTTGCTTGTCTTGTAATAAAACTGCCCCTAGAGCTTGACATGAACTATCTACACTTAATGTTAAAGGTTTTGTATTGTCATAGTGACGCAAAACAGGTGCTGTAGTTATTAATTCTTTTAATCTCTGAAATGCTTTGTCATGATTAGCGTCCCATAACCATTGCGTATCTTTTTTCAACAAACCTCTTAATATTTCTGTTTCTGAAGAAAGATTTTCTATATAACTTCCTAAGTAATTAATAATACCAAGAAATCGTTGCAGAGCTTTCGGACTATCAGGGGTAGGCATCTCTTTTATCGCTTTTATTTTATCATAATCAGGACACATACCTTGTTTACTAAATATCTGACCTAAAAATTTAACTTTTGTTTGGTTAAAAACACACTTGTCTTTATTGAATTTTAAGTTGATCTCCTTTGCTCTTTGAAGAACCTTTTCTAGAGTTTCAGTGTGTGTTTTTTCATCCGGAGCAAAAATCAGGATGTCATCAACATATAATAGTACATTCGGAATGTCAGAAAATGATTCTATAAGTATTTTGCTGAAAATTTCAGTCGAACAAGTCAGGCCATAAGGTAACCTTAAATATTTGTACCTTCCATAAGGAGTATTAAACGTGCATAAATCAGAACTAGATGAGTCAAGCGGAATCATCCAGAAACCTGAAAAAGCATCCAAATGCGAAAAAATTTTTGCTTCATTTAGTTTGTACCGAACATCTTCTATTGTGGGTAATGGAAAGTGAGATCTTTGGATCGCCTGATTCAGGTTTCTAGGGTCTAAACAAATTCTTAATTTTTTGTTTGCCTTTTCTACTATTACAATTGAACTGACCCAGTCAGTAGGTTTAGAAACAGGCTCTATCACACCAAGTCTTGTCATCCGATCCAACTCTTCTTTTAACCTCTCCTGAAGTGCAAATGGAACTTTACGTTGTGCATCAATCTTCGGTTGCACCTCCGGACGCACGGTCAGATGACACTCGTGTGGTAAGCAGCCCAGACCCTGGAAAACATCATCATATTCACTTAATAAATCATTTAATTCTTTATTTTCTCGGGTCATATTACTATATATACGTTTTACTAGACCCAATTCTGTACAAGTTTTTGCACCTAACACCGGCTGACAAGGTATATCTACAACCATAAATTGAATCTTACTCAAATTATTATTTACTGTACAATTTAGAACACAGCTTCCTTTTATCGGTATTTTATTGCCATTGTATGCTATTAAATTAGCAGAACTTGATTCTAAATTATTCTCTGTTAGTTGTAATTGACAAAATAACTCATATGAAATGCAGTTAGCCTTAGCTCCCGTATCAATTAAAAAAATCACATCATTACTCATAATTTCGACATTGATTAACCATTCATCTGACAGCATGGAGGAACGCAACCTATTATCATTATAAAGTCTAAAATTTCCTATGAAAAAGTCTTCATCAGCATTACCTGAAGTAACATCAGACTCACTCAACTGTATGGAGCAGATTGGTGTCCTGCAGACTTGAGCAAAGTGTCCAGTTTTGCCGCACTTGTTGCATGTGACACCATAGGCAGGACATTTTACCCAATTTGAGTAATGCACATTACCACATCTGGTGCATTCCGGTAACCTTCCTTTAAATTTCTCACTGGTTGATCTAGTTGGTTGTGGTTTATACAATTGTTGTTTCTTATTTGCAATTCCAACAGCCAATATTTCTTCTTGTTGTAAATATGAGTTGCTTTGACAGGATATCTCCATGCTGCGATATATGTTTATGACTTTTTCTAGTTCTATATCATTTTCAGCTAGCAATTTTTGCCTGATGTTGGAATGCCTCTTGTCCATGTTACATATAAACATATCTCTGACTAAAGAGTCTTGCAATTCCTTGAATTCACAGTCCTTAGCCAGCTTTTTCAATTTGGTTAAAAACATATCCAATGTATCCTCTCCTTGAGTTTGTGTAAAAAACTTATGCCTGGAAATAGCTAAGTTCTTCTTGGGCACAAAATAATTGTCAAATGAATCTAGGACTGTTTTGTAAGTCGCTTTATTTTCTTCAGTAAATGAGTTATAAATATCTAGACATTGCTCACCTAGAAAATGCAATAGAATTGCAATTTTTCTTTTTTCATCTTCTTTATCATATTTCATAGCAATAACAAAATTGCTGAAAATTTGTTTCCATCTCATCCATTCTTGAGCAACCTCTGCGCCTGCACAATTAAACGGTTTTATAATGCTAACTTGAGCCTCCATCTTGACAATCTTATTTCTTTCCTTTCACCACTTTTACTTAAATCACTTTTACGCTGCCACCATGTTTTGTTGGGTCTTACTTTATTAATTTCTTTGAGATTAAATAAAACATTTGCTTATTCAACGCCATGTTTTTATTGTCTCTCCGCGAATGGTCCACACACAAACATCCCATAGATAACTCCTAAAATGGTCCATACACTAACACTCAACAGTTCTTAGCTACGTTTCAACAAAATCGGCTCAGCCGTTTTGAGACATTGAACTTTGAAAGTGTTGAAGGATGCGTTAACTAGATTCAGATTCGGTACCGCATAAGAAAATTGATACCGCGTAACGAAAACGAATTCCGTTCGTGTAGGTATCTCTGACGCACTTGTCTAGCAGAAATGGTCGACAAGTCTTTGAATGGAGTTCTCTCCGCGCCACTTCTTTATTTTTAGGGTTCATACCCAAATGGGTAAAACGGAACCCTATTACTAAGACTCCGCAGTCCGTCCGTCTGTCACCGGGCTGTATCTCATAAACCATGTTAGTTAGACAGTTGACATTTTCACAGATTTCTTTTGCCGCTATAACAACAAATAGGTACTAAGAAACAGAATAAAATAAATATTTAAGGGGGCTCCCATACAACAAACGTGATTTCTTTGCACCAGCAAACATTTTACACCAGCAGTCTATGGACCAGCTACACCCAAAAAGCGTATCATGCCCTTCGTATATTATACAACAACCTGTTCCGGGCGATGGTGGGGCTTCCTCGACACTGCAGTGCGTCAGGCATGTTTGCAGATGCGCACACAGACGATTTTTTTGCGTTGATGCATAACAAAGTCGCCTCGTTATTACGCCGAGTGAGGGGAAGCCCCAACAGTCTCCTGCAGGTCGTGGCGGGGAGGCAGGACAGCGCCTTGCTCGGCAGGTTCAATGGGCTGCACGCTCCTAGTACGTGTGCACCTCGTTGAGGCTGCCAAGTCTGGCTTTTAAATTGTAAACAAAATAATGTTTTGCTCTACTAACATAGGTCATTAAGTATTTTTTTTTTCCTTTTGCTTACTAACAATCTATGGACCATGTTGTCTGAAAATAAAGATATTTTATTTTATTTTATTTATTTTATTTTGCCGTTTTCATAGATAATGGTACGGAACCCTTCGTGCGCGAGTCCGACTCGCACTTGGCCGGTTTTTATTTGTTATTGCAACCGTTTTGACAGGTACAACCTCTGCCGCCGCAACGTGGACGACACCCGCCAAGTCTGCCGCGCGGTGCTCGAGCGCGTCTACACGCCGTGCCTCGACAACGTGCCCGAATACTTCGAGCACATGTCCAGGGTGTTGCTCGAGGCCATGTGGTGCGTCAACCCGACCATCAACATCGACTCGTTCCTGTATCTGGTGAAGCATCTGGCTGACGTGCCCGGCTATATCTATACGGAGACGGACAGATTGGACCTGCAGAGGAGATTGAGGGAGAAGTTGAAGGGGAAGCCGATTGATTCCGGTAATAAGTTCTTTAAAACAATTTGCTTTTGTGCTAACAACGGTTTAAATTAATAATAATAATATCCCGATAGTCGTTTCGGCGAACGGTTTAATAGCGAAGAGTCTCGACCATCACCTCAAGAGACTCTCGCTAGATGGCTGAATCAAGGGTCAGTTACAGAAGGCGGTACTCCTGGATACTGCGCGGTTAGTCAGGAGGTTCCTGTCTCTGTCGCCCTGACCACCGGTAGCTTAGGCCCCGCCTCGCTGCCGGCGGCACCCTAGGTTAGGTTTTATAATGATTTTATGTTTTGTATGTATAGTTTTATATTTTACTTTTTATATGATTATTATACAAACCTAACTTAAGAGTGCTCTACAAAAAAGCGCTCGCTCAGAATTCGGTATTTTGACACGCGTAGTGCGTTTGTGTGTGTAAATACTACTACCACCCACACAAACGTACCTAACACCCACATGCACAGCGCGATCGCACCAGCCGCGGGTGCCGTCCCTTTCTAGCTATATGTAAGTGCGATCGGGATAGAACTAACCGCGGAGCTTGCCGATGCAAATATCTGTATAGCGCACCGTTTGAATTAACTCCGTGACCGATATTGATACTTGCACTAAAAAATGGTAAGTATTACTTCGCTAACATGATGTTCTAGAACATCATGTTAGTGAAGTTAGATAACTTGAATAAAGTAAGTATTTGATTTTTGAGCACAGGTTTTCTATTTGTATTAAAATACTATGATATGACAAAGTATAATATTTAGTTTCGTTTTATTAGTATAAAATAAACTAACGAGTTTTAAAGTTGTCAGTAATAAGAATAATAATTTGTTTTACGGATATTAATAGTTTGCATGTTATCTGAGTCTTATTTATATATAGTTATGTAATGAAATTATACCAGTAGACCCACCACTAGGAAATTACTGGGTACTTACGTATTCATTTCTTGAAGAATTTTTTTTTTGTTATAGACAGTAAAAAAAAACTGCCCTTCATAGAAATTGCTAATGTCCGTTACTTACCAAAGGAACTGAAAATTATAAATTATACAAACACAGCTTTTTATCTAGAATACAATTAATTAATGCGTGACTTTATTCAAAAGCCTAAAACCTCAGATCATAAAAAGGAAAAGATATGAAACGGGGGCTTGGCGCGTGTCGGTGCGACATGGCCAAATGGGCATGTCACTGCCCACCGCATGTTAGTCGCAATTCGCCGTGAATCTGAAATGTTCTTCCACGTTCACTCAAAATGCCGAAACGTAGCGTGGTTACATGCAAAAATAGGAATGAAACTAAAACCTACATGAATGGTGGAGTCACGCACCACATGTTAGTATTAGTATTTTCACTTAAGTCAGTAAAAACTAATATTTTAACAAATAAACGCAACGCCGCATCATTTCTCGGGATCGAACTAACATATCGAACGAAAAAGCATATTTTTGTTCTTTGCGTTGTACATTGAACGTTCAATACAGTAAACCACGGCGCAATGTATTAAACCACTATGGATATGGACGATGCTTGAATTTTTTAGTGGTACGGCCGCTGCTTGGCGTCGCAAACTAGAGCGGTGCCAAAGTGCAGTTACAATTTACGCGTAATCGATAAAATAGAAGTACGATATCATACTAGTTATTTTATTTCGACTACTTTCGCTGTTTTATTTTATTTCATTACGTGTTTTGGTTGGGTGCCTATCTTAAAGGTAACTAATAACATACTAATAAGATTAAAAGGCACAAAATGTTTACGGTACCTACTAATAAGATTTTCACTAAGTTGCAGTATGAACGGTAAATAGACATATTAAAATTGTATATACAAGTATATAATTTAGTTGCAAATGGCTCCAGAACAACTTAAAATGTGATATTATTACCAATAATTTATTTTAAATGAGTATTTTTTTACTTTCATTTGAAATGTGATAATTGAAGAAGAAATCTCGGTTTCTTATTACAGTTTTCCAAAGAATCCGAGTAGGTACTAAGAAATGGATAGATGCTACTGGCAGAGGTCCTAACTGGTTTCCTGTACAGAGAAGAGTTAATGTGTTCGTAACATTTTCAAGAAAAATGTTTCCAACCACTTAATAAGAGCCGTACACTTTTCGAATATTTGACACCTCGCTTGCTTGAAACCTAGGTGTAAAATGTATGGTAACACATCTTCGCACATCTTTGGTGGATACTCGCCCTTAGCCTTAAATCTCGTAATATGAGTAATGGACATATTATTTCGCGCCAAAATGCGAGTCGGATCGGCCTGGTACAGGTCAAAAATATCGATGTGACCAGAGTTTTAAATGTATGTGAACACGAACTTATAAAAAGCCGTTTATGTTACTCTGTAGGTATTCGTCAATATTTTTTACTTTTGCGATTTATGGTAAGTTAACAACCCGTGTTATTTAAACTTGTAGCTAGAAGTTTAAATACCACCACATAAACTTACCATGTCGTTGAAGTTGTTACCCATCAATATCTTAACATAATATTAATTTTAATATCAATGTCGATAAAACATAATTTTAACGTTTGTCGCCCCCCTAGTGTAGTGCGTTTAAGCCAATCACAGCCCTTGTTTGCATGTTGCCGTGGACTCACTGGCAACGCCCGAGTCTTTGTTTTTACACGGTTCAATGTGTGTGCCTGTGGGCGCTGCGGTGGGAGAAAACTGGGGACATCGGTTTTGGTTGAAATTAAGCAGTACGGCACTTCTCCCTTTTTTTATGTTCTGAGCCTAAAACCTATGTCATTTTGTAGGATTCCGTACTCAAAGAGTAAAAACCTATTACTAAGACTCCGCTGTCCGTCTGTCTGTCCGTCTGTCACCAGGATGTATCTCATGAACCGTGATAGATAGAGATTTGAAATGTGATGTATTTCTGTTGTCGCTATTTATAACAAAAAATACTAAAAAACAGAATACATAATTTTATTTTTATTTTAGTTTTTATCTGTTTCTTTTTCTTTTACAATCTTACACAAATCGACCTTGCCCCAAACTAAGCAAAGCTTGTACTATGGGTACTAGACAACGATAAACATACTTACATAGATAAATAAATACTTAAATACATAGAAAACATCCATGACTCAGGAACAAATATTTGTGCTCATCACACAAATAAATGCCCTTACCGGGATTCAAACCCGGGACCTCCAGCTTCGTAGGCAGAGTCACTACCAAGTTACTAACTAGGCTACAGGGGGTTCCTATACAACAAATTTTTTGCCGTTTAAAGATATAGATAATGGTACGGTAGTACGGTACCCTTCGTGCGCGAGTCCGACTCGCACTTGGCCGGTTTTTTAAACATTTATTTCGAAATAAAGAGTGATACTCGGAAATGTCGAAGGGAAGGTCAATCGTCGAATCCGACTCGGCTGGGCAGCATTCGGGAAGCTACGGCACATCTTTTCGTCCAATATTCCGCAGTGTCTCAAGACGAGAGTCTTTGACCAGTGTGTGTTGCCAGTGATGACATATGGCACGGAAACGTGGTCGCTTACTAAAGGCCTCATAAGAAGGCTCAAAGTCACTCAAAGGGCAATGGCTCTCCATTGCCCTTTGAGTGACTTTGAGGCTATGCTATGCTATGCTGGAAGTTTATCTGCGCGATCGCATCAGAAATGAGGCTATCCGCAGCAGAACCAAGGTAACTGATAAAGCCCTCCGAATTGCTTAACTTAAGTGGCAGTGGGCGGGGCACATTGCACGTAGAACCGATGGCCGTTGGGGCGGAAAGGTTCTCGAGTGGCAACCACGTACCGGAAGGCACAGCGTGGGTAGGCCCCCCGCAAGGTGGACTGATGACCTGGTAAAGGTCGCGGGAGTCCGCTGGATGAGGGTGGCGCAGGACCGGCCATTGTGGCACTCTTTGGGGGAGGCGTATGTCCAGCAGTGAACGTCTTTCGGCTGATATGATGATGATGATGACTCGGAAATGTAATAAAACCACGTAAAATCTTCCTTTCCAGTGTAAACCCCCGGTGTGTGTTATTATTATATATAAACGAAAATAATTACTAAATGCAAGGTAGGATCGTGCTGTACTTAACAAACGCCATATAAGCTTGTTTTTTAAAAAGTTTTTTATTCATCTTGTTATTTTCAATAACCCTGCATATGATGTCGCTGGTTCGTGGGTACTTGTACAGACAAATCACACAAACCCAAACAAGATAGGTCTATCTATTTTAGTTTAGGAGTTCCCATGACCACCTTCCATCATCAGATCCTGGAAATCATCCATCACCAAAGTGTTTACCAAGACAAAACAGATGAGCTCAAACTAGATGGGTTTATCTAGTTTAGTTTAGGAGTTCCATGACCACCTTATAGCTCCATCATCAGACTCTGGAAATCATCCAGCACCAAAGTCTTGCCGTGCCATGACCAAATAAATGAGCCCAAATTCGATGGCTTTATCTTGTTGAGTTTAGGAGTTGCTATGGCCACCTTCCGACTCCATCATCAGACCAGCTCTATGATATTATGTCACCGAAGATACGCAATTGTACCTAATTTGAAGATTTCACCCAAACTCCCATACATACATACATACTAACAAGGTGGACTGATAGTAACAAGTAAATAAATTAAATCTATCAAGTATCACGATCACTCGTACAATAATAATTGACTATAGAACGCGTAGTTTAGACAAAAGGATCCAACCCACAAGACATCACCATTGAAATGTATGACTTTTGTTTTAGGTAGAAGGTTCAATTTTAAATGTTACGTATCCGGTGGGTTTAAGCCTTTTCGCTACACTACGTCATATATGGCAGCTATGCAATTCATAACTTGTCTCGATTAGCCTCACGAATGTATCCCCAGTATAGTTTGACCCCGAGGTTGGTAACAACTATGCCTAGTCGGAGATCAAAATAATATTATTTTATCTGAAGAGTGGCCGGTTAGCTTGGTGAATAGCCACAAATAAACACACTACACGTCTGTCTCGGAGGGCTATTCAGCCGGTACTGAGATATATTCCCGCGCGACGGTAAATTTATACTAGTTTTGAATAATTATTTATAAATATAAATTTTGACAAAAGTTATATTTTTTGGACTGGATCTTGTTGGTACAAGCATGAGCTTTAATGTTGTGTAAGATTCAATACAAAAATTATTCAACAATAATGAGAAAATCCTTGAGTTTTCAGTACGATTTTGTTGACAAATATGGTGTAATTGAGAACAGTTTACATATATATACGTGCAGAATAAGGAAAATTCGAGGCGGCTAGGCGCAATGGCAACATATTACGCTAGTGAAAATAGAAAAAAACAAGTAGGTTCTCATATAACATCATGGAGTATTAGGGGCTCAAACTTATGACTCTGCGCTCTCTTCAGAAAACTACTGTCGGTAATCGGGTATTTTCGGTTAAAGTATTCAGTTCTTCGTAAATTGGAGGCGGCTAGGACCAATATGAGGAGTTTACCTATGCAAATAAGTAATCAGGATCTAGAAAAAGCTCTCCGTTTCTTAGAATTACAACGTCAAAAATCCGTCATTCTCGCTTATTCCTGACCAAAAAACGAGCGCCCTCTTAAGATGAAATATAAATAAAGAGAACATAATAATAATATTTTGGGGACACAATCTTACACAAATCAACCTAGCCCCAAACTAAGCAAAGCTATGGGTACTAGACGACGATATACATACTTATATAGATTAATAAATACTTAAATACATCGAAACCATCCATGACTCAGGAACAAATATTCGTGCTCATCTCACAAATAAATGCCCTTACCGGGATTCGAACCCGGAACCTCCGGCTTCGTAGGCAGGGTCACTACCAACTAGGCTACAGAGGTCGTCAATTGGATAGTCATCTCTATGATATGATACATGCTTAGAAAATTTCGTGTAAATCCGACCAACATTACCTGCATTGTGACTGAGTTGTGTTGTGACTTATAAATATTTATACAAATCGACTTATTGTCAATGTCAATTTTGAAGATTAAATAATATAAGTACCTACGTAATTTAGATTATTAATTAAATGTAAGAATATAGATATCAGATAAGTAGATAATCTTATCGGTCAGGTAAAATAAAAAACCATGTAAGCCACGTGTTTTTGGCTATCAATAAAACGACGTCACATCTAATTAAATTGATAACAGTTCTTTTCTTCTGGCTACAAATTATAAGATTTCACCACAATTTGTCAGTGCAACATGTCGAAGTCATAATTGGGTGTGTCGTACAGATGTAACAATCCGAATGCAATTTCTCAGTAGGTTAGGCTACAACTCGTTTGACAGTTGGATCAACAGCGCAACATGCCTCCAGAAAATAGCAATTAGGTAGTCAGCTTCTGATAAATTGGGGCTGACAAATCATTATATGTATATGTCACCGTTAGATTGAGAACACCGTCAGTTTATAATCTAACTCGCGATATTATAAACTGACGAAAAATTATGAACTGACAAAACCGTTCACAATTTAACGTATAATTTTTCGTTAGTTTATAAACTATCAATGTCGAATCGTCAAATTGTGAACTGAGATCAAATCGGCTTGCTACGGAACAGTACACAAAGACTAGGTAGGTGCAGGTTAGTTAGGTATCTTCAGTTGCCCGAAGGGCAAAGCGCCCAGAAATAGGAGCTCCGTCGACACTGCTGGATGCCGAAATAAATGGAATAAAATGTCTGAATAACAAAAAAAAAACAATAATTTTCTGACGTACGTAAGTGGAAACCTCAGATCATAAAAAGAAATAGATATGAAACGGGGGCGTGGCGCGTGTCGCCGCGACATGGCCAAATGGGCATGTCACTGCCCGCCGCAGGTTAGTCGCAACTTGCCGTGATACTGAAATGTTCTCCCACATTTACTCAAAATGCCGAATTGTAGCGTGGTTACATGTAAAAATAGGAGTGAAACTAAAACCTACAAGAATAGTGGAGTCACGTACCACATGTAAGTATTCGTATTTTCACTTATAAGTCAGTAAAAACAAATATTTTAACAAATAAACGCAACGCCGCATCATTTCTCGGGATCGTACTAACATATCGAACGAAAAAGCATATTTTTGTTCTGTGCGTTGTACATTGAACGTTCAATACAATAAGCAACCTGTACAGCGCTAAACCACGGCGCAATGTGTTAAACTCTATCGATATGGACGCTGCTTGAATTTTTTTTGTGGTACGGCCGCTGCTTGGCGTCGTGAACTAGAGGTGTGGCAAAGTGTAGTTACAGTTTACGCGTAATCGATAAAATATAAGTACGATATACTAGTGATTTTATTTCGACTACTTTCGCTGTTTTATTTTATTTTATTACTTGTTTTGGTGGGGTGCCTATCTTAAAGGTAACTAATAATATACTAATAAGATTAAAAGGTACAAAAAATTTAAGGTACCTACTAATAAGATTTTCACTAAGTCGCAGTATGAACGACAAATAGATATGCGAGGATGTGTTGGTCACATATATTTGACACCTCTCTCGCTTGAAACCTAGGTGTCAAATGTATGGAAATAATAAATAAATAAATAAATATTTGCGGACAATCTTACACATATCGACCTAGTCCCAAACTAAGCAAAGCTTGTACTATGGGTACTAGACGACGATATACATACTTATATAGAGAAATAAATACTTAAATACATAGAAAACATCCATGACTCAGGAACAAATATTCGTGCTCATCATCACACAAATAAATGCCCTTACCGGGATTCGAACCCAGGACCTCTAGCTTCGTAGGCAGGGTCACTACCAACTAGGCTAAAGCGGTCGTCTCGGAAACACATCATCTCTGGTAGATACTCGGCCTTAGCCTTAAATCTCGTAATATGAGTAATGGATACATTATTTCGCGCCAAAATGCGAATGGGAGAGGCCTGGTACAGGTCAAAAATATCGATGCGACCAGAGTTTTAAATGTATGTGAACACGAACTTACAAAAAGCCGTTTATGTTACTCTGTCTGTAGGTAGGTATTCGTAGATATTTTTTTACCTTTGCGATTTATGGTAACTCGTGTTATTTAAACTTGTAGCTAGAATACCAATACATACCAAACTTATCATTTTATTACTCATCAATATCTTAACATAATAATGTATATATCAATGTCGATAAAACATCATTTTTACGTTTGTCGCCCCCCTAGTGTAGTGCGTTTAAGCCAATCACAGCCCCTGTTCACATGTTGACGTAGACTCACCGGCAACTCCCGAGTCTTTGTTTTTACACGGTTCAATGTGTGTGTGGGCGCTGCGGTGGGAGAAAACTGGGGACATCGGTTTTGGTTGAAATGAAGCAGTACGGCACTTCTCCCTATTTTTATGTTCTGAGGTGGAAACTGATCAAAGAATTTGTACTAAAGCATAGAAACCACGTTAAAATAAGAGCTTGGTTACAGCTATCTTATTCACTTGCGTAAATCTATAGTTGGCCTAAGAGGGAATGAGACTACAATCCCTATTCAGTTTCACATTTTCGTAGGTTGTCACTAAAATCAACTCGGGCAAATGTCAAATGGATGTAATTGGATGTAATTTAATCCAGCAAAATGCAATATGTCATCATTGTTTGGTAGAAGGTGTCATTACCTTACAACTTGACTTGGTCGTATCATATTACTTCCAAAACATCGCGGCTCCTGTGTGTGAAAATAATTTATTTTGGTGTTATTCCACCGAGAATGTTTGAAAAAATGTATTGTTCATGTTTGCGAGACTTGATTGTTTCCTGTGATAAAATGTATTGTGCCATTGAAGGCTGTAAATCCCATACAAGAGGGACATAAATAAACCATGGAGCAGTTTGCTTGTATTGGTAAGTTTCTATAGATTTTGATTTTATTCATAGAAGGAGCTCACCTAAAATTAATAATAGTAATTGGTAATTTATGTAAATATCATTATCTGTTCAATTAAAACCAGATTGTTCATGAAAATAAGACTTTTTCGGATAAGTAGAAGAGGTTATGTTTTTCCCATAGTGATGTAGTTTTTTTTATCGACCTCGGCACAATAACTTATCGACATAATAATAATAACTCAACTTTTTGATTTTAGATTTCCAAAGGACGAATATGTTAAAAGGAATGGATACCACACGTGTAAGAAGGAGAATCTGACATGGAAAAGCAGTCATTTTTATTTCAAACACGTCACCAGATTATTTGTACCAAATGTAAATTTAAATGGAAGCGACTGGAAGCAGACAGATCTTTCACAAAATTGAATAGAAACGTGTGCCTTAAGAAAAATAAGAAGTTTTAGCCATAACTATTTTATTGAAGGCGGATTAAGTTTGACTAAATAAAAAATGATCTTAATATAAAATTATTCTTTCATTTCCCATAAGTAGTAGCGTCCAGGCAGTCCTGCATGACGTACTGCAAATGAGTGCGATATTATAAGATAGATTGTGACAGGGATATGAATGACCTTGGTTTTGCAGGACGCCACGCATCCAGGTTGACAAAAGCTACTTTGGTTTTTGCTACTACAGTAGAGTCTCATCAGTCCGTCACTCCAATAGCCGGCTATGTCGATTAATCCGGCACACTCCACCCGCACCTCCTTCACCGGCCTTTACTTCTCTTTCTCTAGCTAGACGCTTGCTCTCTTTTTATTAGTTATGACATTTCTATTCAATCCACTAATCCAAACATTCCAAAATTCCGGGATTTTCTTGTTTTTAATAATGCCGGGTACGTTAGACTCTACTTTTCTTGTTGCCTTCTCCATAAACATATTTTTTTCACACAGTGAATGTGAATTATTAAAATCTAAATTTATAATTTGGTTGACTAATTTATCGATATAAACAGTCGACACTGTACATCCCCAGCGCAGGAACAAACTTGTGACAACCTTCCAAATTAAGGAATAACAAATGCATATACATCTCTTTCTGACGCGTTAGTACGTCGTACGAAAGTAGGGGAAAGGTATACGTATCTGCTACCTATTTTAACCTTAGGGGCTTGAAACTGATGCAAGTGGAATAATTCGCTCAACCAAACAGCGCACAGGTTGCGTTCCGAATCAGGCTAATTTGATTCAGTTCACAATTTGACGATATGACATTGTTAGTTTATAAACTAACGAAAATTAATGCGTAAAATTATGAATTATTTTGGCAGTTCACAATATTCCGTCAGTTTACAATATAACGGGTAAAATTATAAACTGACGGTTTTCACAAACTAACGGTGACATATAGACCCCTTAACTCTCATTGACTAAGTGTAAGCGTGCATTAAGGAACTTCCAAAACCCAAAAATGCAGATTGACCGTGTTTGTCCTCAGGCGTGGATTCGACGAGCCTCATGGCCCCGCCAGCAGTAGAAGGCTTGCCGCCGCGCGCGCCGCGCCTGCTCTACCTCCGCAACTACGAGACCCTCGCCACCGCTCCCGAATACAATTCCCTCCCCTTCTGGTCCAAGTACAACCTCAATTTCCTCCACATCATTACCTTCTTCCACGCCACATATCTCGGAAGAATCTACTTCAAACTCAACTATCTCTATAGCATCTTGTTAATGAAGTACTTCCCTTATTTGGCATTCTTCAAGTTTGGGATAAGGAACTCATTCGTGAATATATTTAAGGAGGACCCTACGGATGATGCGAAGCCGAAGCCTAACACGGAATACGATAAGCCGAAGCCCCCTGAGACCTGGTTTAGCATATTTTTAGGCGCGTTTTGGTAAAAAGCTAATTTGATAAGGCTTTTTTCAGGGGTAGGTACATTTTCGCACGATTCTAGTTACCTATTTGTTACGTGACGTCACTGTTTCATAGAACAAAATTAAATGCTTTATGCCCCCAAGAGAGAGTTCCATACCTCAATCGTAGTTGAACATGTGCAGGGTAAACTGCTCGACGAAGTAAAGTTATTGCCAAAAAGTACCTACGTATCGTACGTATATTATAAATTATTGTTAATATGTATAATAAGAATTGTTGACAAATTTGAATCACGTATGAATTACATTTATTTGTAGTAGGGAGAGGGTATTGTAATTTACAATTAATGTATTAGTTAATTTTATGTTTGTTGACTGAGTTGACATAAATTCATGAGCAATTTAAAATGACATATCGTAATATTAAGTTAACCACCATATTTTTAACTAACTTCAAGAAAAGAGTATGAACTTTATTGTATTTTTTATATTTGGTATTTGATTGATTGTTTCAATTTCCGTTTATTTTTTATTCTAGAATTAATCGGTTTTAATTGGTTATTGTAATTGTAACCAATTCTGGCATTATTTTAACATAAATACCGTGACCTACCTACATCAAAATTAATTTAAAAAATAAGCACGATATTAATAATTTATTATCGTATCTTTAAATATAAGTTGATAGGTAAAAACGTTTAATAAATGATATTGTTACCTTTTGGGACCAGTGCTTTGCAGTTTCATTTCTGTAAAGTTCTAGTATTGAACTTTAGACCAGCGGCTGAACAAAAATGGGTTTTTATAACATTAAAGTTTTTTCTTTTTTGATATGTCATTGGAGGCATGTTAAATAATACTTATACAAAAAGTTAGAAGTTTGTAGGTTCGGCTTTCGGTTATATTGAAATATTTTAATTTTAGCCAAGAACTATGTAAATATAGAATTAGAGTTACAAAAAACTGTAACATATCCAATAACACTTTAGTTTCTTTACAATAATCTGTTTTTAGAAGTCTGGAACATCTGCATTTTGGTGAACGAAAAAATGCAAATTATTTTGTAAATAAAGAATTAGAGTAGCTGATATTATAAAATTATAATGTAATCGATCCACCTAATATACTGGAAAAAAGTTAGATGTGTAGACAATTGGCTCATGTAGATATTTATTTCTGGTTAAGCAGTAGCTATAGCCAATATTGAATTAGAGTTTGTAGAGTCATTTTCTTTTTGGCCGACAGAGCCTTTATATGGGCTTATAGATTAGATTAGATTCATTTATTTCATAGTAAGATTACATTGTAAATTAAATTAGTATGTCAATTTACATGAAGTCATTATTATGATTGTCAAAAAGCAAATAGATACATATGTCAATAAAATAATTTAAATAATCAAGGACAGGTACATTTAAAATTTAAGAGCAATACTCGCATAATCATGTCAGAAATATTATCTCCGGCAGTGGATCGGTGGTAGAGTGGTGGTGGTGATATAACGACCTTTTGAGGTTGGCAGAGCCTTTATGGGCTATAACGACCTTTTGAGGTTGGCAGAGCCTTTATGGGCTATAACGATCTTTTGAGGTTGGCAGAGCCTTTATGGGCTAAACGACCTTTTGAGGTTGGCAGAGCCTTTTAGGCTAGATATACAGTCATGGGTATGCAGAGCATGTGTATGGCTGGCAGAGTCCGCTGGACTTAGGTATATTCACGAGTTGACAATTTTGTTCATAATTGCTTGAGTGCACCGAGTAATTATGACACAAAATTAAATAGTAACTACCTACCATAGCATAGCGCAGATATATGAAATGACCGTTTCTCATATCCAGATAGTGAACATGATGATGGTCTAGGTTACACAAACCCTGGGCTGTCTGCAGATCATTTGGCGGGCGAGGACGCTCCGCAGTCAGGAGAGGCCGTGTAACAGTCAAGTCAACAATCCTGGGCCGAGGCGTCACGGCACGGGACCTGCGCGGGGCAGAGGTCGCGAAGACTCCAGCCAGCCCAGCCATTGTTCATTCGGGTTCGGTGATTTGGACGTGGTGGTGGTAACTTAGTGGTGTAGTTCAGGATAGTTACATTGTGTTACTTTGTAATCTATTTGTAATTGTGCTAATTTAGTTTTCTTGTATTAAATTTATAACTTTTTGAAAATTGGTCTTTAGCTTCTGATTTTATTAGAGTAGTTTATGTGACTGTACATAATGAAGGGCATCAAACTCGAGCATGGGTTTATGAAACGAGCCGAAGGCGAGTTTCATAATAACATCACACGAGTGTTATAATGCCTAATTATGTACAGTTACATACACTACTTTATCTATCCACATATCATAAGCCTCCATGATGCATTCAGGAGCCGCTAATTATGACCGGCATCGCGGCGTTGTTTTCTGGCAGCTGTCATAGTTTATTTTTTTAATTCAGAGACAAACTAGAGCTGGATCCAACTAATCCAACTCTCATATCGTTCGATATCTTACTTACGTGCGACATTTGTCAAATTTGTATGCAAATTGACAATTCATTTCGAACTAAACGTCATCTCGACAGATATTAGAATAGAGGTTAAATCAAATTCTTTGTTTTTTAGAGACATTCGAAATTTGAATGAAATAATATTATCGAAATCGATGTTATTATTTAGCAATAATATTATTTAGCAATAATAACATCGATTTATTATTTAGCAATAATAATATCGAAGCCTACATAAGGTACTTTACTGGAAAGTTTCATAAAAAATCGTCCAGTAGTTTTTGAGATTGATTGGAACGTACAGCCATCCATCCAAACTTTCGCATTTATAATATTAGTACTTAGGATAATTTAGGAGTTCCTATGGCCACCTTCCGTCCTCATCATCAGGCCCGCTCGGAAGTACCATAATATTGCATTGTCACCTGATTTAAAATACGTGCACAAAATTTAAACTCGATTGAACTCTGGGAAGTTAGTCAAAATTGACTTGCAAGATTTGACCTAGATATACTCAAACATACACGGGGAGTCAAGTAAAAGCTTGGTACAAATCAAGTGATTTATCTTCTTCTTATTTTCAACCCTGCCGATACTTGTATTTTATGTCAGTATATTCAAACCTGTTGTCTCCCGATGACGCGAATTCACGGCATCCTCCCTTCAATGGAATTTATATCATTTTAAATTAGAACAGAGTTGCATTTGTTTTGCATCATTCGATTTTAGAAACAGAACAAAGTCTACTCTAGTTTTTATTTTGATTTGATTCAAATTTCACTGCCTATTTTCCTGTTTATATTATCTTTGAGTATATTATCAGAACAGAATTATGGGTAAATATATCCGTTACATTGGCAACACTACCTACGCTGTCATGCCGCTTATAGAAAATATGCAATTTTGATTACTGTTTTACGTAAAAATACGAGTTAGAGAATTATACTTACGTGTGAAATGTTATCTTAGAATGTTTATCCTTCTTATCCGATGCATTGTGACACACTTTCACTGCACAAACCGTCATATTAATGAAAAATGTGGGAGCTATTTACACTTGACACGCGTCCTTGCAACTGACAAGCCGATCGGCGTACTGGGCCATTTATGTCCTACTTTTGGTGGCCTCACCGTTGCGCGTGAACTGCGTTTCTATGCGTTATAATTCTATGGTTAACGCCATGATGAATAAAATTACAAGCATGAACTGATTGGAAACAAAATCACAGCTGCAGAAATAACTTACGTTCCAAATTTGAATTCTTTGCTGCAGAAATAACTTACGTTCCAAATTTGAATTATTTTTTTTATAATTTCAAGACTTGCGTGCCATGATGTTTACGAAGATTAAAAAAAATGTTCTTCTCTTGAATCATCAGGAGCTCTTATCGATTATCGAAATTTAAAAATGGAATAATTTAAAATTTTTTCAACACACAGCCTGCTCGTAAAGTAGGTCTTATCACAGCATATTTACACTGATAATGCAGAATATTACCCATGCCGTGCCATTTACATTACATTATCGCACTAGTGCCTTTTCATTACATATCTTTTTAAATATTAGCAAAATAATGCAGAATATTACCCATGCCGTGACTTTTACATTACATTATCGCACTAGTGCCTTTTCATTACATATCTTTTAACATTTTCATTTTTTTTTTCCTCGCAAATGTGTTGAAAAACGTCGTATGAAACACGTGAGCATTGGTCATTACACTTCTCGTCTACATTAAGCCTTCGCCTTCGGCTCAGGCTTAAAAACCGACTCGAGTGTAATGACCAACATAGCACACTTGTATCATAATGTACTATTTAACACGCCTAGGCACTTGTAACAATATTAAAAGGCGAATACTGCAATTGTATGATGATTTGTTTTTTGACCAACTTCTGCTGTTCAGATTTTTTTCTTTCCATACAATGAAATAATCCTTACATGAAACAGAGCCGACCCGCGTCAAAAAAAAATTGACCAACTTTATAATTTTGAACAACTCACGCTTGACCAAAAATTTTAATGAGCCAAATTTGTTTACATAAAAAAAACACCTAATGTCTCCTTGGACACTTTTCCTCTATCTCCTTTAGATTCGGATTTCCCCATACTGTCCCATTTAAAAAAAACACTGTATATGTATGCCTTTTATGGTGGAGGTGACGTCTACAGGTAAATTAAAAATAATAAGTTTCTCTCAAAAATTTCATTTTTGGTACAAGCTTTTATTGCTGACTGTACTTTTCTGCATACCATCATCAAGTACTAATTGAGACGATTCTAACCAGCTCAAACTCGATGGGGTTGTGTCGTTTTATTGCGGAGTTCCTATGGCCACGTTCCAGCTCCAGCATCAGATCAGCTCCAAGTCATCATAATATTGCATTGTCATGCGATATACATATGCTTGCAAAATTTCAGCTCAATTGGATAACGGGAAGTGACTGAAAAATGGATTGCAAATTTTGACGGACAACTTACATATTTATATACAAGTGCAAGTTAATATAAAGCTTGTAAAAAAAACAGTCACTCAAGCGCGTCAGATTTTGATAGTGTGTGACGCCCCACGTGTCTCTGATAACAAAGGTATGTTAATCTGATGATTTCGATAGTGGCGGAAGGTTACAAGAAGTACGAACGAGGAAAAAAATAAAAATATTCGAACGAGTCAGATATCTACAGGGGACGTTAAGTAGACCCGAAAGACACTCCCATTCAATAATCTGACAATTTGGACGTGACACGAGCTCGTGGCGCCTTTTTTGGTGATGAATAGGCGAGAGACGGCGCGATAAAACTAGTGCCTATGCCAAATCTTGGGATTAGGTGTCAAAGCGGACCCCGGGCTCCTTTAGGGCACAACTGGGAATAACGCTATACTTCGTTTTTTTTAGCATTAGAGAGACCTTTGCAGAACGAGATATAAGGTTTTTTATCGGGCACATTCTGCGGATCGAACAGTGAATACGATTTAAAAAATATCACGTATTTATTATCATGTTTTATTAATACATACATTACTCAGTGTTGTGAACAGATAAGAAACATAATATTAGTTAATTTATATTCTAAGATGAAAAGATAAGAATTTTAATAAATAGCGTTTGCAATTTTTCATGGAAAGGTTGTACATTAAAAAACCTAAAGAGGCAGAGTTCTCACACAATGGTCTATTTTTAAACGTCACTTATTAGTTGTTGATCTATTTAGATATTTTGTTTGTTGGTGCACATTTACAATGGATGAAGCCAGGGCGGCCAATCTTAGTACTAGGTGCGCGGTAATGACAGCATAATAAGTCAACTAGAGGCTGTCAAGGTATTTCAAAATTCGCCGTGTTGTCATAAGACATCAGTAGCCTAGGGGTACAGACGGAGGTATTTGGAGTCGATGAGCCGGGGTTCAAACCCTGCGACCGACGCACTTTTTGTATGTTTTAACATTAAAGTGGAGTATTTCAACTAACGATTCTAGATGGCGCATCAATTACAGGGTTACCGTTTTTAGGCCCAGAGATTGTTCTCTATTTCAGTATATAACAAAGTACTTTGTGGATGAAGCCAAGGCTGGCCCGAGTGGGCTACATAAGTCGCAGCCGGTCCCGGCTAATGTTTTTTAATCTCCAAATAAGAAAAGGTAAAAGCAGAATCCTCTGACTGCCAGTGAAAAGCGGATGGTGGTGAATATTTACAAATTAGTGTCAGAAATGTGCCATATAAAGGAGTATCCCACTAAATTGGACCGTGTGAAAAAGACTGCCGAGACTGCTGGCATATCGTTGGCTACGGTATACAACATTTTAAAAGAAAATATATGCGTTCAGCTATCGGTAAATATCAAATAACATGTACTCGTATGTACATAAGTTCCGAGAAATTCAGTGGTATCGGTCGAAATCGAAGAAGGAAGGTTTACGACCACTGCTTCTTTGTTTACCCGTTTGACAGATAATTCTAATTTTAAAAAAAACGAAGTATAGGAGGATGATAAATAGACGCGCGATTATAGAGGCTTTATAAATGGTGGAGGTACAGTCGACCAAAAAAGTGGTCTACCAGTTTTGACAAGTTTCTGTGATAACTAATTGTCGTTAAGGTTACTATCATAATATTATTGCAAGTGGAAATCGACCTTGTTGTTTCATGACGTTCAAATCAACCTCGACCGTAGGATGGTAGACCACATTTTTGACCGACTGTACTTAACAGGGTACGAGGCATCCCCCAAATGATATTCTGCCGCGTTCGAGTAAACCCCAAAATTCCCGCTTGGGCTCTCCAACTAACATGTCTGATGGAAATTCCACCAAATTCACGAGTGTGACTCAATTTTGCTTATGATTTTACTGTAACTGTTGTATTGTATTTAACGTAGTGCTGAAAAGGAAGGCAAAAAAACTCGTATTCATTTCAATGTTTAATTAACATTTATCATATAATATAAAATCTCCGCTTAGTTTGGCATACTACTCCTCGCGAGTAAATGCAAATTAAAATGTTGCTCTCAAAATGCCACCCACAAGTTTGCAAGCTGCCGCCATACTTGCCATCCGATTCGTTAAACGTCCATGCAAATCTTCTAACAAAGAAGTTTGATAAGCAACTCGTTTAATACCATGGTCCCTTGTAAGAAGCGTCAAATACCATTCTCACTTTGCTAGTTTCTCGTTCCACCTTTATTACTGCGTGACGTGTAAATAGGAAGCGTTAAATAACACTCTCACTTTGCTAGTTTCTCGTTCCACCTTTATAACTGCGTGATGTGGAAACTTGGAAAGCTCCCCTTGTAAGAAGCGTCAAATACCACTCTCACTTTGCTAGTTTCTCGTTCCACCTTTATAACTGAGTGATGTGGAAACTTGGAAAGATCCCCTTGTAAGAAGCGTCAAATACCACTCTCATTTTGCTAGTTTCTCGTTCCACCTTTATAACTGCAAGATGTGGAAACTTGGAAAGCTCCCCTTGTAAGAAGCGTCAAATACCACTCTCACTTTGCTAGTTTCTCGTTCCACCTTTATAACTGCGTGATGTGGAAACTTGGAAAGCTCCCATTGTAAGAAGCGTCAAATACCACTCTCATTTTGCTAGTTTCTCGTTCCACCTTTATAACTGCGTGATGTGGAAACTTGGAAAGCTCCCATTGTAAGAAGCGTCAAATACCACTCTCATTTTGCTAGTTTCTCGTTCCACCTTTATAACTGCGTGATGTGGAAACTTGGAAAGCTCACCTTGTAAGAAGCGTCAAATACCACTCTCACTTTGCTAGTTTCTTGTTCCACCTTTATAACTGCGTGATGTGTGACGTAGACAGCCTTCGCTACTTGAAGAAATCCTTCGCCTTCAATCTCGACCGCTTCTCCAAGTTGATCTGCAGCAGGTTGTCCGTCAGTGTGGTGTCGGAGGCTGTCGGGTTGGTCAGGATCTGCGGGTGCGGGCGGTGCGGGGGCCGCGGGGGGCGCGGGGGACGCGCGGGGGACGCGTGTAGCGCGCCCTTCCCGCCGGGCGTGAGCTTGATGCGGGGGGAGAGTAGGTGCTTCGAGGCGAGCAAGCGAGCTGCGGGCGACATGCTGGCTAGCCGCTCTGTGTTTGATCTGAAACTGAATTAATGTATTCAATTAGTAATCGTCAATCAATACCACACATTGGTCAATTTATGATGGATATAAGATATAACTTAGTGATAATGTGGCTGACACAACACTCTAAAGTACAGTAGTCACCTGGGTGATGGCGGCACGGCGCGCGGCGTAGTGGGGCGGCGGCGGCGCGCGGCGCGCTCGGCGAGCTGTAGCGCGATGCGCTCGCGCGCGCCCGACTCCAGCATGTGATACGCCGCGCCGCAGCCCACGCTGAGAATAATAACGGTCATTATCATTACTCGAGTTACGTCTTAAAGGCCCAACTAAATATAACAAATTTACTAAAATTTATCTATTAGTATCTATTATTGTTTGTAGTCCACGTCATCAGCGGCGACGGCTCCGGCACGAGCGCGAGCGTGGCAGCGGGGACCGCCGCGCCGTCCACGCCGATCTTGTATACTCACGCAGGCAGCGGCGTGTCGGACGCGTCGAGCCGGAAGGGCGTGCCCTCGATGTGTCCCCACGTCATCAGCGGCGACGCGTCCGGGCCCGCGCCGGGCGCCGGCGACGGCTCCGGCACGAGCGCGAGCGTGGCAGCGGGGACCGCCGCGCCGTCCACGCCGATCTTGTATACTCACGCAGGCAGCGGCGTGTCGGACGCGTCGAGCCGGAAGGGCGTGCCCTCGATGTGTCCCCACGTCATCAGCGGCGACGCGTCCGGGCCCGCACCGGGCGCCGGCGACGGCTCCGGCACGAGCGCGAGCGTGGCAGCGGGGACCGCCGCGCCGTCCACGCCGATCTTGTATACTCACGCAGGCAGCGGCGTGTCGGACGCGTCGAGCCGGAAGGGCGTGCCCTCGATGTGTCCCCACGTCATCAGCGGCGACGCGTCCGGGCCCGCACCGGGCGCCGGCGACGGCTCCGGCACGAGCGCGAGCGTGGCAGCGGGGACCGCCGCGCCGTCCACGCCGATCTTGTATACTCACGCAGGCAGCGGCGTGTCGGACGCGTCGAGCCGGAAGGGCGTGCCCTCGATGTGTCCCCACGTCATCAGCGGCGACGCGTCCGGGCCCGCACCGGGCGCCGGCGACGGCTCCGGCACGAGCGCGAGCGTGGCAGCGGGGACCGCCGCGCCGTCCACGCCGATCTTGTATACTCACGCAGGCAGCGGCGTGTCGGACGCGTCGAGCCGGAAGGGCGTGCCCTCGATGTGTCCCCACGTCATCAGCGGCGACGCGTCCGGGCCCGCGCCGGGCGCCAGCGACGGCTCCGGCACGAGCGCGAGCGTGGCAGCGGGGACCGCCGCGCCGTCCACGCCGATCTTGTATACTCACGCAGGCAGCGGCGTGTCGGACGCGTCGAGCCGGAAGGGCGTGCCCTCGATGTGTCCCCACGTCATCAGCGGCGACGCGTCCGGGCCCGCGCCGGGCGCCGGCGACGGCTCCGGCACGAGCGCGAGCGTGGCAGCGGGGACCGCCGCGCCGTCCACGCCGATCTTGCCGGACGACGACAAGTCCTGCACAAACGGAGGGTTAAGGCTGGCCTCACACAGTCCGAAATCGATCACTAAATTCGGTATCTGGACCACTCGAGAGCAAAAAAAGGTGCACCCTTTGGTAGAAATTCTGCACGAGGTAGTAGAGGTGTACCATTTTATTTGCTCTTGAGTGATTTAGATTATGATTCAGGAGTTCCGTTCAATGTGAAGCAGGGACTACATAACCGAAAAATACCGGTATTATATTTTAACGGTATGATATCGGTTGTCAAATAGCGGTTTCGGTAGCGGAACCTTTATTTTTTCCGGTACCGTAACCGCTATTTAAAGGTACCGATATATCGACTTTGGCCTGGAGTTGTTGCCAAACCGCCGGCAAAGGCTCTGCTGCTGCATTTCATGTAAAACTCATTTCGTAGACCTAAACATTCTCACCTTACCTAGTTTATATATATTTGAAGTAGCTTTGTTTGTAAAATTAAATCCTAATGAGTTTCAGTATCATTCAGGCAGAAGATTACAAAATAATTTGTTTTCGGCCCCGTCTAAAACAGGACTTATGTCTAAAAATATTATAGGAATGGCCCCGAAATTTTTTAATCATCTACCTGTTGATATCAAGCAAAAAGAAACTGTTTTAGATTTTAAGCGGGCTTTAAGTGTATTTCTAGTTAAAAAAGCTTATTACTCAATCAACGAATACTTAAATGATAGGTTTAATCTGCTATAATGAACATGTTTTAGTTATAAGATCTTTGTAAGCCTTGGGGCAGAACATAGCTGGACTAATTTATATGTACCTACCATCTAGCATAATAATAATGTAATTACATTATGTGCATACCTATTGTTCACAAATAAATGATTTGAAGTTTGAAGTTTGCTTTGTCTTTTTATCTTTAAATGTTTAGTAGCCAATGCTTCCTCTGTAGAGTGCCAGCTCGCTTACTTTTCTCGATAACCTTTATAATACCGGTATTATAAAGGTTACGGTATCGTTCACAACTGGTACCGCTAACCGTTATTTCAAAACGGTAACGGTACCGTTATGTTCGCGCGGCGCGCATAACCTTTACTTTATTTTATTTTATTTATTTATAACCGTAACCGAAATCAGTCTCTGGTGTGAAGCCGGCCTAAAGATTCGCGAGCCGAACTGTACCGGTGGATACGCCGACGAATTCGCGGGTCGGTTCCGTTCCGTACCGATCGGAAACTGGAAACTTAAATTCACTCGGAAACCGTAGGGTTTATGGATGCTCTCGGATACGACAATATTTTATCCAGGGGTAATAAAGATCTACTAGTCTTACTACTCTTAATAGTAAAGTGAATATCGTCAATTCATCATTAAGTAAACGTTTTCTAATATTCGTATAATGTTTATTGTGAGCGACCGGATACGCACACGGCACGCACTGTGTTTAAAGTATTTTATTTGTCGCAGAGCATATTGGAACGTCAAATCTGACGGGATTTAGGTGTGTTTGGAAGCGAGGGTTTGCAACACTGCTCAAACAGTCATTCGCCTTAAGGTGGGAATTGAAGGTAGTTGCATAAAAATGGCTCGCAGCCATTTTTCTGGATATTCTGCTTTGAACTGGCAAAGAGAACGGAAGTGTTGCCAACCTCGAAGCCAACCTCACCATATTCTGATTAAATTCCGAAAAAATCCGACCCATCGTGAAGTTAATTAAAGTTGATTACTATTTAATAATTCCAATAAAGTGTGACACGTTCAAATTAAGTTTTATTTATAACGAAGCTCCACTTTCGTCTTCTCGCCTTCTTCGTAATTAATTCGATTTTATATGGGTGATACATAAAATAGCGCAGGTTCGGGTTTAGTTTACTAAAGTCATGTAGGTACTTAGGTACTTACTAAGTTTTTGATCTAAAAAATGTTGGGTAATAAAATTGGCCATTTATCAGCATTGTTTCTCTAAAAACCGATCGTTCTCTATCTAATGTTGAATAACTATGTTGAATAACTTGTAACTAGCCCTAGCACAGGCCTCGGTCTTTTAGGGCTGTTACCGCACACTCTTTAAACACTTGTCTGAACCATTATTTAGCCTTATGAATAGTAATATCCTACTTTCATTATTTCGTAAATTACCATATACAGCACGAACGCCAATAATTTCTAAATTAAATGTAAACAAACTTGAACGTGATTTATGCAACATTAATTTTGACCCAGTTTACAATTCTGCTGACGCAGATACTAGCATGTCATACCTGATTCAAAAAGTCCAGCAAGCAATATTGCATAATACCGTAAACATAGATTCAGATTCAGATTCAGATAGTTTATTTCTCAATTAGTAATACATAATTTTCATACTTTAGAATAAAAACATGCACACAATATTGAGATCTTCAGTTATAATCCAGGTTCACAAATATACAATCAATAATTAGGAGGTTTAATGAAGTGTTGTCATATGTTTACATGGGTAAGTATAATACAATTCCAAAAAGTATTTAGGTTTAAGAACATTCATCATCATCAGTCAGTAAAATGAATATATTTTCAGTGTATTCGTTACTTAAGTATTCCTTAATATTGTATACCGTTTTACTAAGGAGCAGCATTTTGACTTTGTGACGGAAGGTGTTGGTGTTAGTCTGTGCTTTAATAGCTTTAGGCAGCTTATTATATAATTTTTGAGCCATTATCTTGGGACACTTTCTTGCCATGTTTAGTCTACACTGATTTTGCTGTATATCATCCGGATATCTTGTTGGACGTTTACTGACGTCTCCCACACGGGCAAAATCACCAGGATGTTTTCTTACAGACATTACGATTTCCAGAATATATGTCGACACTGATGTTAATATACCGAGATTTTTAAAATGTTCTCTGCAACTATCTCTGTAATTTGTGTTAGCCAATATTCGTATGGCTCGTTTTTGCATTTTTAGTACACGTTCGAAGTCAGTTGAGTTTCCCCATTTTAGATGATCACTAGAGATGAGTGGTCTTAATTGTTTAAGCACATAGGCCCCTTTTGCTAATTTTTTACAGATCGAATCTATATGTGTTTTCCATGAGAAAGTAGGATCTAGATGGAAACCAAGTAGTATAACATTCAGTGAACTTTGAATGACAGCGCCGTTTGACAAAATTATGTCAATTTTCTCTGAGTCTCTGAGTCGAGTATTGAATTTCATTATGTGCGTTTTTTCAGAATTTAATTTTAGTCCGTTGATTTTAAACCAGTTTTCCAGTGTAGAGAGAATTGTGCTTATTTTATTAATTAGTCCTTCATCAGATTCGTCACTTACAATAATTGTTGTGTCATCCGCGTATAAAATAATTTCACCATCTATGTCTTGTTTTGTTATGTCATTTAAAAATAAAGAGAATAGTATATTACCTAGAGATGACCCTTGTGGTACTCCTATAGTCACTAGTTGCGGGTTGGATCTGTAGTGCCTTCCATTAACTATTATTTCTACTGTCTGTTCTCTATTTGAAAGGAAGGATTTCAGTAGTTCAGCACTTTGGTTTCTTATGCCGTATGTTTGTAATTTGGCCAACAGCAGGGGATGGTTTACAGAATCAAAGGCCTTTGACAAATCTAAAAATACCCCAACAACTTTTTTTCGGTTTTCTAATGACTGTATCACACTCTCCATACACCTTTGAGTGGCTTCCGTGGTGGAGCGTCCAGGTCTGTAAGCGTATTGGGCGCTTGACAGGGCATCATTTTGTTCAAGGTGCCTTAAGATGTCGCTTGACATTATTGATTCAATTAGTTTTGATACCGTGGGGACGAGAGTTATGGGCCTGTAATTTCCCACGTCTGTTCTATCACCTTTACCCTTATAAATGGGAGTCAGACGGGTTCTCTTTAACGATTGAGGATAAGTATTTGACATTAGAATTTTATTTATGAGATATGCTAGATGCTCAGATAAAACACTCATCATGTCATATAACATTTTTCCCGAAATATCATATATATCTTTTGTATGCGATTTTGATAGTTTGCTTCTTGCTAGTTTTTTCAGGTATTCCGGACTAATCATGGAGAATGAGAATGAGTTTCGTATTTCAGGGTAATTGAGAGTCAGTTGTTCTATAGCCATATCTATATCTGGCTTATTGTTTACCGCCAAATCATTCCCTATTTGTACAAGAAACTGGTTAACATAGTCTGGTATTTCAGTATAATGGATGGACTGGTTAGTATTCAAGTCTTTAAGGTTCCAGTTGCATTCTTGTACGGCATTATTTGTTTCCTCTTTTATTATTCTCCACATTTCTTTTTTTGGATTTTTTGATTGTGCAATACGTTCTTCGATATGCTTCCGTTTGGTGTCCATTAGTGATTTCTGTATACTTTCCTTCTTGTGCTTCAGACTATCTTCGATGTCGATTTGTGGGAACTGTCTACGAATAATATGTAGATCATTAATGTCCTGTTGTAAATTAATTATAGTTTTCGTAATCCATGGAACACAATACACATTTCTCTTTCGTACTAGTTTTGAAGGCATGTGCAGGTCCATGTTGTGTGTGACTTTTTGCATAAATTTGTCAAATGTATCCAAGTCATACGAAGAAAATATTTGGTTCCAATCATATGACAGCATAGCTTCACAGAAGCCTGTGATTGTCTGTTGTCGAGTCTCAACATACACATATTTTGGCTTGAAAGTATTTATTTGCAGTTGCGCTAATTGGCCATCATGGTCTGATATACCTGCTGTAAATGGCTTGACGTTTATGGTTTCCAGTTTAATGTTTGTGATGAGACAGTCGATTGAGGTCTTAGAAGCGCCGTCTATTCTTGTTGGAAAATCTATTATGTTCTGAAAATTGTATGAAGCCATTATATCGACTAAGACTCGCCTATATTTGAATCAATACTAAAATCAACATTCCAGTCACCCATAATCATAACTGAACACTTTTTATAATCCTGACAGAGTACGTTGAACAACTTTTCTAGTGTCTCTATCATTTTACTATAGTCACCCATGCCTGTTCTGTATAATCCTATAATTACAAGATTTTTTGGTTTGAATTCTATTTCAATTGCGCATAATTCACAGTGGTATTCTAGGGATAGATTATCAATATTTGTACAACTTACATATTTAAGGCTTTTGTTTGTGAAAATAGAGACTCCACCGTGAATGCGTTCTTTACGTACAAAGTAATTGGCATGAATATATCCATTTATAACTATACAATCCACATCATTTGGACTTAGCCATGACTCCGAGATAACAAAAATATCAGGAAGGTACTGATTAACAAGACTATGAATTATTAACAGCTTATTTCTAATACTTCTACAGTTCTGATGAATTACCTTTAACTCAGAATTCTCTATTTTTGGATGTTGTTCAGTGGAAGACTGTCTAAAAAAGATACATTTGATAATTCAGATGTCTTGGACTCAACACTCTCTGGTGATGAACATGTCACGTAGATAAGATTACTGTTTCTGTGTCAGGGAGGGGAGGGGTGCGTCGACACAGATACACGTACCGCTACATAGCTCCGTAATTATAATTAGCAAACAGTGACTAAAGTGCGCATTACAGTTCAAACGACATACTGAAACAATCATTGAGTGTTACCGTTCCGAATGAACTAAAGTGTTTATTGTGACTTGTGCTATAAAGGTGTGAAATCCGGGACAAAACATAAAATCACTCAAACTTCTACCCACCTCCGTTCGTGCAGTGCCGTGCGTAAACAAAAGACTGACCTTTGTACCCAGCATACACACACGTCCGGGCTTGCACTCGATCGTCATTAGCTTACCATCATTTCGCACGGTTGATAATGAGCCGCATAGCCCAGTGGCTTGAGTGGTGCGCTTAATTGCACTTCGTAAACAGAGGGCACAAGTTCGAACCCCAAGATTAGCAATTTTTTTCTTTTTTTTTTTTTTCTTTTGATAATTTTATTTTTGGTTTTGGTTTGTGGCACTTTTATTTTTTATTTTTTCTTTCTTCTTTTAATTAAGAGACTTACTTAATTCTGCTCCTGTTAAAGGCCTAAAAATGCCTGCCAATATATGCGGTGGATGCAGTAAGCCCATATCCAACGCAGAATTCATGAAATGCACAAACTGCAATACACACTTCGATTTGCTATGCCTTGGAATCGAGTCTCCTTCATTCAACAACCTCAGTCAGGAGCACAAAGAGCAGTGGCTATGCCCCTCGTGCACCAGCTCGAGGCCCAAAGGCGACAACACGCACACGCCCATACGCGGCGCTGCTGCTGCAGCCTCAAAATTCTCCGACCACGACTCAGAAAACGTCAACACAACACGTGGAAATCGGTTGAAACCGGCGAAAACAAACACTGCACCGTCCAACAGCAGCCCCGGCATGCCTGAGCTGGTGAAAGAGATTAGATTGCTGAGATCAGAAGTCGTGGCACTGAAAGAACAAAAGGAAGAAATTTCCTTACTAAGAAAGGACGTTCAAGACCTTCGAACTCAATTCTCCCTGGTGACATCCTCTCTTAAAGATTCCATCAAAGTATACGAACGTAAACTCTGTGCGCAGCAATCAACCATCGTGGAGCTCACCGACGCTCTAGAACAACTTCAACAATCTCACAACACTCTCGAGCAGAGAACCATTCAAGATGAACTGGAAATTACTGGAATCGAAGAAGATGACTCTGAAAATCTTAATCACATCGCACTTGTTACGTGCACAAAACTCGGGGTACCACTGACTGATGTTGAAGTAGATCAGGTCCACAGAGCCGGTCCAAAGCGAGCGCAGAGTTTTACCTCGACGTTAGTGCCCGGTAAAAAGCAAACTCCCCGGCCAATTGTTATCAAACTCACTCGGCGCTCAAAAAGAGATGAAATAGTTAAAGCCGCCAGAACCCGAAAAAATCTCACGTCTGAAGACATCGCGCCGGGGCCCATTAGCAAGGTGTACATCAATGAAAGACTCACCAAACTCAACCGCGCTCTTTTTTACGAAACTAGACAACGGTCCGTATTGCACAAGTATCGCTTCTGCTGGACTCGCAACGGACAAATCGACCAGTATATTGGACCCACTGCGGCTTCGGAGTCAACTGACATTGAAAACCCGGCTCGGCCTGAGACCCCCCCAGCTTACAGGCCCACTGCAACCGCGGCCGACTCAGCGGGCCCCGTGGAACAATAGGACGCACCAGCTCCAGCGGTCTCTGTCGATATCAATTAATCAGTGTTCACTGTTTATTTCAGTGGTTATCTCACAACTTATCATACTTTGCTTTCAAAATAACTGTCTAACATATCTTCATGTACTGATATCCATAAAAACAGACATCCCTATACACTACACACAACACTTAAGCAACATACAATACTCGTACATACTCAACACAATACCTACAAGTCGTGCTCGTGGCAACAGTTTGAGCCTGACATTCATCATCTCCGTCTGCAGTTTTATCAGTCGCACTGTCAAAATTTACCAATATGCCTATTCATAATATTATAAATGACATAGACAACTCTTTAGCAATTGAATGTCAGGTTCATAATTACTTAGAATCCTGCAAAGACGTGTTAATGGAAATGTATAACTTGAAAGTGCTTGCTTTTAATGTTCGCAGCATCCAACGCAACTTTGACTCGTTTCTGGTGGCATTACAGCGACTTGACTTGAGCATAGATGTTATTATTCTAACAGAGTGTTGGCTAGCAGGCGGAGCGCGACCAGGTCAAATACCCGGTTATCGACACTATGCCACAGGAAACAACTTGACCCGTGCTGGAGGCGTAGTGGCTTATGTTCGGGACTGTTGGGATGCAACTGTTAACGAGCCCTCCTTTGAAGAGGCCGAATGTCTTGTCATTAAGCTGTCGGAATCCTTTACAGTCCTTGGCGTATATCGTTCTCCTTCTTTTACCCAAACAACCAAATTCATCGAGCACCTCGGTAGTACGCTTACCAAGATCAATAGCAACTCTACGGTTATCGTCGCCGGCGACATTAATATCAACATATTGAATACGCTCGAACAAAAAACTAATAATTACTTATGCTTCATGGCCGAATCGGGTTTTCGGCCCGCTATTTCTGTGCCTACTAGACTCGACTCATGTCTGGACCACATATTTATAAGGACAAAATTACACCATTTAGTTGGTTTAGTGTGCAGAACTGGTATTACAGATCATGATCTTGTAATATTGGGTATGTCATCGCATACAGACAATGTAAAAAAGCAAAACCGTACCGTTTTTAAATCAGACTATAAAGCTATTGCTATAGAACTTCAGCAAAAAGACTGGTCCCTCGTAACAAAAGAGAATGACCTAAATGTAGCCGTAGAAGAATTTCATAAAGCACTAGACACAGTTATTCAGAAACATACATCCAAAACTCGCACCAGTAGATCAAGACACACTCTGAAACCGTGGATCACTCCAGGGCTAATCAGATGCCAAAAGCATCGTGACCGATTGCACCTGGAGGTAAGGAACCACCCCGACGACTCTATGCGTAAACTAGTATACAAAAGATACCGAAATTTTCTCAACGAAATTCAGCATAAACTAAAAACTGCTCATGAAAGCAGAGAACTAGAAAGCAATAAAAATAACCCCAAAGGCCTTTGGAAAGTCATTAAAAGCATTGCAGAGTACACGAATAGTAACACGAAATCAAATGAACTAATCAAAAATAAATCTACTCCCCAGGAAGCGGTCGATCACTGTAATGACTACTTTACCAATATTGGTACAGATCTGGCTAATAAGCTTCTCTCGAGTATGAATAAGACTGAGCTCACTCTCTCTCGCAACCTTAAACTGTCTGATCCAACACAACACACACTATTCTTACAACCCACTGATGAGAGTGAAGTGCTGAAACTGATCAGTCAGTTGAAGGACGACAGCGCACCAGGCTGTGACGGTTTAAGGCCCTCCTTGCTAAAAACGATTAAAGGAGCTATTATTACCCCCCTAGCGCATTTATTTAATTTAAGCCTTATGACTGGAGTTTTCCCTGCTACATGGAAGAGGGCAGTCGTGATCCCCATACACAAAAATGGCAAAAAAGATACACCTGAAAACTACAGGCCAATATCGCTCCTACCAATTTTTTCTAAATTGCTGGAAAGAATTGTCAACGATCGCTTATGCAACTACCTGGAACGGTTCGCGCTGCTCTCAGACTTCCAGTACGGGTTTAGACGTCGGAAATCATCAGAAGACGCAGTTGACTATCTAACCAGAAGGGCTACTACTGCACTCGACAATGGCCATGAGATGTGTAGGAGTATTTTTAGATCTCGCTAAGGCCTTCGATACCGTTTCAGTACCCTTGCTTTTGAAAAAGTTGGAACACTACGGTATTCGAGGGCGTCCGCTTCAGTGGTTTAGGAGCTACCTCACTGAAAGGTTTCAAAATGTTAGAATCTGTGACTGCACCAGCAAAGAAAGTCCAACTCTTTTCGGGGTGCCGCAAGGAAGCGTCTTAGGTCCAACGCTGTTTACTCTGTACATGAATGATGTATTCAGTGCTGGTGCCTCTGAGTCAGATCTTATATGTTACGCAGATGACACTGCTGCCCTCTTCTACGGTAAGACCTGGTCGGATGCTATGGAAAAAGCTGAAGCAGGCATGAATAAAATCAAGCACTGGCTCGATAACAATCTTCTCTCCCTCAACCTACAGAAAACAAAATACATTTGTTTCCATAAAACAAAGGCTTCTGCACCGGATATAGCCACAAAACTAGGTATCAATTGTAATGCAAACCCATCGGACTTATGGACTCCGATTGATCGTACAGAGTCTATACGATATTTAGGAGTAGAAATCGATCAAAACTTCTCTTTTAAACCGCACATTATTTCCCTATCACATCGCGTAAGGAAACTTATCTTTGTTATGCGCCTGCTCCGCAACTCTGCTGACAGCCGGGTCCTTCAGCTAGTCTACAACGCACTGTGCAAGTCTATATTGGAATACTGCATTTCGGTTTGGGGTGGAGCTGGCATCACGACGTTGCTGGCATTAGAAAGAGCACAAAGATCGGTTCTAAAAACAATGACACGGAAACCCTTTCAATATCCAACCGCTCAACTTCTGTCTGAAACCCAGACACTTTCTGTTCGCCAGTTATTTATTTACAGAATAGCTGTAAAAATGCACCGCTACACTTTACAATCCTCAAACCTGGCAGCTCTGCAAAGCAAGAGAATTTTCCGTATTCCGCAAGGCAGGCCAAAAACTTCCTTTGCCCGACGCTTCCCTCAAAATTCGCACCAATTCATATACAACCGAATAGCAAAAGCTCTGGATGTTAAAGTATTGAGTCTTCGAGAATTACAGACTAAAGTAAAGAAATGGCTACTCACGCTCTCTTACAAGGCCACAGAAAATATTTTAATACCCTTGCGTTAACTGGTAATATCACCATTTGCCGCACACATTCACAGGTTTACGCACTCACGCACGCTCGCACGCACATATTCACACACATACACACACACGCATGCGCCCACACGCACGCGCCCACACGCAAGTGCCCACACGCAAGTGCCCACACACACACACACACACACAAACACTCACACACAGGTACACCTAAACACTCGCTCAAACATACACACACAGTCACACATAGATAGATAGATATGTGCAGTTAAAAGTATATCTTATCTTTTTATTTTCCATATTTTTTGTTTAGAGGTAAATATTTAATTCTTTATAAATGTTATCTGTACACGCATCTTCATATTGTATAAAATCCCTAACTGTTTTCTTTCGGTCCTCACGACACAGGCTAAACCTAGTGTGAGGGCCACTGATAATGTATTTATTGTTTTGCTGTTTTGGTAAATAAATAATTTTGTATTTTGTATTTGTATGTAAGATCATTATCAGAACTGTATTTAATATTTGAGTACATAAATGATGCAAAATTGGCGCATATCACATTTTTATTATTAAAACACTTCTTAGTATATTTATTTATGTCAATAATTGATGCGCCTCGTGACCTTGAAATCAATTTATATAACTTGCTATTAAGGTCATAAATTTTATTGTTATACTGGTTATTGTTGCAATATGGCAATGTGGTCAGTTGGATTTTCAATCTTTTAGAATTGCAGTGGTTTATGGCATACATGATGCAGGATATCTTATAGTTTCTTATATTTGACGCAATTATGACCACATCATCGCCCTCATTCATATGTTGAGTCATATTTGTGATGTTTGCAACAATGTCGCGTAATTGTGCACCAGGTTTGCATATTGATATTATTGATGTTGGATTGGTGCACTGTTGTTTTATATATTCGGCTAAGGATTTACCATATTCATCACATAAGATTAACATGTTATTTATCTTACTTTCCTTAATATAAATACTATCAATGTCATTAGTTTTTTTGTCTTTATACAGCATTTGAGGTCGATTTCCATGTTCGCGTTGTTGCTTTGGTTTCTCTTCCATATTGGTTGTAGCTGGTGGCGTTGCCCTCTTACACGGCGGCGGGGTAGAGGTAGGGGTGACCTCTTGTTCCTTCACTGGTGGCGTATTGGATACCGTTGATTTTTGAGATCCTAGTTGTGAGCTTGCTAAATTGACGTTTTTCATTTCTGATTCTCTTGTCACCTTGTCTGTCTTCTGTATTAAGGCCGAGGTTCCGTTCGGTGGTCCTTTGCATTTGGCCGTTATCAATTTTGATATTTTTTTCTCTTTTAATCGTTTGGGAGACTTTTTTGAATTATCTACACATCCGATTTTCTTAACATTTTTATCTGAGCCTGTGGTGTGGATGTCGGGTTTTTTTTTGTTTACGGATGGAGGCTCAGTGCTAAGGATCTTCTGTTGTCGCTTACCCTTGTCGCTTGCACACTGGGTCGTGGTGTTATGGTGTTGGGTTCGTGGACTTTTATTAAGCTCACAAAATACTTGTGAAGAAATCTTTTTAACTTTTGTGTTTGAGGCTGGTGTGTTAGGGTGTTCTAAATTTAATTTTTTGAGGACGTCAATTTGTTTTTTCTGATTATCTAAATGCTCCTTAAGTTTCATAGTTTCAGTGTTTAGGTTTTCAATTTCTTCATGGGCTGAGCGCAATTCTATCTGCATAGATTTTAATTTGTTTCTCATGTCTTCCATACAGTCTTCATCTTCTCCCCTCTTGTCTGGCAGACTGATGAGGCTTGACTCAAACATTGTAGCATTTAGCAATGACGTGTTCAATAAGTCACTATTTAGTGAGTTAGTCCTAGCCCTCCTCGGTCTTGTATTAACATTTTCCATTATTGATCGATTTAATGTAATCAAATTATTTGGTAATCGATTGTATCGATATCCGTAACTCGATGTGCTGCAATTTCTGAACGAACCTTTTTGCTGATAGCAACACTACGGACTGTCCGTCAGAGCTGTCAAAGTCATTGGCAACCAATCAGCTGGTCGTGGATTCGTTAGTTTTTGTTCTCTCTTTAATACATAACGGTGTTATTTGGCGTTTTTAAATATAATTTAGATTGTAACGGTTTCAATTAGTATCTTACCGACATCATATTTTGTTGATTTGTCTCTCTTGTGTGTTGTTTTGGCGTAATATGTATGAGCCGTAAGTATCTCCATCGAGTGTTGTTTACACGATCACAATAGTATTAACTTTTCGAGGATTTCACGATTTATAATATAGAGAGCTCTTTCAAGTACTGTTTACAAAGCTAGGGTTGCCAGCATACGTGTTAGTAGTAAATATTTTAATGTTAAACCGTTGCATGAAACACAGAGACAAACTGCATCTTAAAGCTAAATCAAATCCGGACAATTTAGTTCTACAACTTTCTTACAAAAGATATCGTAATTTTTGTAATGACTTGCTGAAAAAAGTTAAATCTAACTACGACAAAAAACAACTCGAATTGGCCGGAACAAACAGTAAACTAGTCTGGAAGTGTACTAAAAACGTTACATACACAGCAAAACAACGAGAATCATGTTCCGGTTTGTCACAAGTCTGCTCTTCACCTTTAGCATCTGCTAATTGCGCAAATGATTTTTTTGTTAACATAGGAAAAAAATTAGCTGAAAAAGTCCAGCGAAACCTGCCTTTTCCCCTCCCTAACCATGTTTCAAACCACAACAATACATTGAAGTCATTTGTGCTGTTAAATACTGATGAACGAGAGGTGGACCAAATAATTATGGGCTTAAAAAATGACTCGGCTAAAGGTTGGGATGGTATATCTAATAAAATACTCAAGCAATTCAGACACATCCTGGTTCCTCCCCTCACCTTCATTTTCCAAAAGTGCCTTTCTGAAGGAATATTTCCGATATGTCTGAAAAAAGCTATTGTGGTTCCTGTATACAAATCTGGTAGTAAAGACCAGGTGTCAAATTATAGACCTATCTCCATACTACCTTCGACGTCAAAAATATTAGAAAAAATCATCAATAATAGGCTTGTCCAATATTTAGAGAGCCAAGCTATCTTGTCTAAAAGTCAGTTTGGATTTAGGTCGAAACTATCAACTGCCGACGCCGTACACGAACAAACTCAGCGAGGCTTTAATATCGTAAGTAACTGGCTTCTACATCACCTACTAACCCTGAACTCGGAGAAAACAAATGTTATAAAGTTCTCCATGCGCAAATCGAAACTAGCTCCGACTAACCTTAAAATCTATGCTCACAATTGTAAACATCCCACAAATAACCGGTGCATGTCCGGGCATAGCTACCACAAACAAAATAAAGTATTTAGGAATCATAATTGATGACTCTCTCTCTTTTCGACTTCATGTGGAAGCGTTGTAGAGTTCGTAAGTTAATATTTATTTTCAAAAAAATACGTACGATCGGAGACTCGCACATAATCAAACAAGTTTACTTTGCGTTATGTCAATCTGTATTAACTTACTGCATCTCTTCATGGGGTGGCTTGGCTAAAACCACATTACTAAACCTAGAAAGGGCCCAGAGAGCAATCCTTAAGGTTTCTACTTTCCGCCCCTATCAATTCCCCACTAGCCTGCTTTATAAATCATGTGAAGTTTTAACAGTCCGACAATTATTTATATTGCACACAGTTTTAAAACAGCACGCTGAAACCCCTTACAACACTGATCATGCCAGTAAAAGGCGTAAAGATTTTGTTTGTCCTAATTATACTCAAACACGACACGCTTTCTCTTCTAGATTTTTTCTTTTCCTAGGTCCACTTCTTTACAAAAGACTTAATGCACGGCTAGATCTATATCCCCTACACTACATGAAATGTAAATCAACGCTACGAGAAGCCCTACATAATATGTCCTATGACGATACTGAGAAGTTATTTATCGTTTTAAAATAATTTTGTTCTATCTTCTATCTTTTTATACCTTATTTATATATAGGTTATTAACTTACAAATTATTTTGTACTACCTAGTCATTAAGAATCATATTGAATAATATTTTGCATGTGAATAACATATTCAATTGTTAGTTCTTTTTTGCCTGAAACACAGGGTATCCTAGTTCAGGCACGTGTTATTTGCCCCTAATATTAAGCTCCTAGTCTACATGTACATTCACATTCTGATGTACATTATGTTTTATCAATAAATTATTATTATTATGTTATTATTATGTATGTCTTTCCCGCTCACGGGACAAAGATGTCCCGGACCTTTGGGAGGCGTGCGTGGGGCTAGGTACCTACAAAGTACCAACTGAGCCAACACGTAGAGGCCCTTTTGACAATTTAATGAAATGCAAGGAGTACACCGAGCGGATGCTGTCCCTGCCCGTGTCATGGGACAGCACCCGCTGGGGTGTATAGGGACTATTGCTGTTGATGGAATCTAAAGAAAATTTGGTTATTGGGTGAAAATGATGGACTAGTGGCTGGGCTATTGGGTGAAACATCGGACGCCTGCCTAATAAACTGTCTCATTTTTTATCTCTGGCAGACGGTGACTCGCCAACTACTAGATGGGCCCCTATTAATAGCGACTTTAAAAAATGGCCTAAGGGCAACACCAGTCAGAGAGGCTGGGGGGGTAGAGAGGTGGCACTGGACTTTAAACATATAGCCAACTCGCCACTTACACATCTACCCTCGAGCAACAGCTCTTGCGACTCCACTCTGAACAGCCAGTTAAGGCAAGCCAGAGGTGGGGGGCCTGTCCAACCAACCACCCGATCGGCTCAGCCTGACCACAGGACACCCCCAGGAGCACTCAGGTACGTAGGGTCGCCACTCATTGTCATTGGCAACCAATCAGCTGGTCGTGGATTCGTTAGTTTTTGTTCTCTCTTTAATACATAAAGGTGTTATTTGGCGTTTTTAAATATAATTTAGATTGTAACGGTTTCAATTAGTATCTTACCGACATCATATTTTGTTGATTTGTCTCTCTTGTGTGTTGTTTTGGCGTAATATGTATGAGCCGTAAGTATCTCCATCGAGTGTTGTTTACACGATCACAATAGTATTAACTTTTCGAGGATTTCACGATTTATAATATAGAGAGCTCTTTCAAGTACTGTTTACAAAGCTAGGGTTGCCAGCATACGTGTTAGTAGTAAATATTTTAATGTTAAACCGTTGCATGAAACACAGAGACAAACTGCATCTTAAAGCTAAATCAAATCCGGACAATTTAGTTCTACAACTTTCTTACAAAAGATATCGTAATTTTTGTAATGACTTGCTGAAAAAAGTTAAATCTAACTACGACAAAAAACAACTCGAATTGGCCGGAACAAACAGTAAACTAGTCTGGAAGTGTACTAAAAACGTTACATACACAGCAAAACAACGAGAATCATGTTCCGGTTTGTCACAAGTCTGCTCTTCACCTTTAGCATCTGCTAATTGCGCAAATGATTTTTTTGTTAACATAGGAAAAAAATTAGCTGAAAAAGTCCAGCGAAACCTGCCTTTTCCCCTCCCTAACCATGTTTCAAACCACAACAATACATTGAAGTCATTTGTGCTGTTAAATACTGATGAACGAGAGGTGGACCAAATAATTATGGGCTTAAAAAATGACTCGGCTAAAGGTTGGGATGGTATATCTAATAAAATACTCAAGCAGGGTGGCCACTTTCTGGAAAACCGGGAAAACCGGGAAAAGTCAGGGAATTTCGCTAGTCATGGAAAAGTCAGGGAATTGTCAGGGAAATTTAACGGAGGTCAGGGAATAAAAATTGTCCCTGTATGTACATAATAAAAAAGACAAATTATTAAATTTACCATCTCCAAATAAAATTTTGTGCAGTATGTTGGCTCGAGAACTTTATCGTTGTGGATCGCGCCATTAAAATTATACCCAATAAAGACTTGCAAACTTTAATAAAAATGGTCATGGTGTTATCCCACGGAAACGCTTATAGTGAACGTGGCTTTTCCATGAATAAGGAGATATTAGTGGAAAATCTTTCGCAAGAGTCTATAATTGCGCAAAGACGCGTTTATGACGCTATATCCTACCACGGCGGTATATACAAAATAAATATTGAAAAAAAATTATCCACGTTGAGTGAGTTCAGAGGCGAAAATCAGAGCAGAAAAAAGAAAAACTGCGGAAATGGTCAAAGAATTAGAAGCAAAATGACAATAAATTCTCGAAGGAGTTGCCTAAGAAGCTGCGTTGTTGGAAAAACAGATTACCAAGTTGCAATAGATTTCGTTATTATTTTTTCAAATATATAATAAACATGATAACTGAGGTATGATTTATTCAAATATAAAAAATACAATTAAGTTCAAATAACATTAAAATAGGTTATAACTATAAACAAAAAACATAAAAAGGGGAAGTTATAAAAAGAATACTGCCTCTAAGAGGTCAGACTGCGGCATGGACCCCATTACGCTGGCAGCATTACCTCTCTGAATCGTAATGGAAATACGTTGCGAGAGGTAAGCGCCAGCTCTGGGGTCTCCAGTTGCTTGGACCAGCCGCGAAGACAAGGCCTTAATGAAATTCCTCATATCTGACGACCAAGGACCCAAGGTTTCCACAGCAAGCGCCGCAAAGTCGTAATCCTTTAACGAGGAGGAATATTTGCGGCGCTAGTTCACTTGGGCCTGGTCGGCTGCAGCGCCGGCCTGTGAACGGGTGCCTTGGATGTGGGACTGGGCGAAGGTGTCAACGCAAGTTACATCCCACACCAAGGCTCTGCCTAGTTTCCATGGCACCAATGTAGCCCCGTCTGGACGCTTGCCATCGTCACGCGCCAAACCCACAGGTTCGAGAATTACTGGCACTGAGGCAGTGGCAAGCGAAGGATAACTGATGACTAGGTAGTTTTGTTTCAGTTATACCTAAGGCCCATATAAAGTGTTTGCTTTAGTATTTCTCGCTGGATTATATGATGCAGTTAATATATCCAATAAATTAATTTAGTCAGATTTACTGTTTCAATTGGTTTTTCCTGTACAGCTTTGAACAAAAATGGTCAAAAATTCAATGAATCATTGGGTAATTGTAGAACTGTCCTGTCTGATAGCAAATTACAATTTATAAATACAATGAAACTGTGAACCCATGACTTCCCTCTAACTATGCTTTCGCTCTTACCAACTGAACTATTCAGATACTACTTCTTCTTATTTCAGTTTTTGTAAACATTGTATTTATAAATTGTAATTTGCTAGCAGATAATCCTGCAAAAACTCAAAAAGTAATTCCAGTTATATATTTTATATTTATCATTATCACATTTTAGATTATGGTCAGGGAAAACTTGAAAAAAAGCCTGGAAAACCGGGAAAAGTCAGGGAATTTTGGTTGTAGTAAATAGTGGTCACCCTGTCAAGCAATTCAGACACATCCTGGTTCCTCCCCTCACCTTCATTTTCCAAAAGTGCCTTTCTGAAGGAATATTTCCGATATGTCTGAAAAAAGCTATTGTGGTTCCTGTATACAAATCTGGTAGTAAAGACCAGGTGTCAAATTATAGACCTATCTCCATACTACCTTCGACGTCAAAAATATTAGAAAAAATCATCAATAATAGGCTTGTCCAATATTTAGAGAGCCAAGCTATCTTGTCTAAAAGTCAGTTTGGATTTAGGTCGAAACTATCAACTGCCGACGCCGTACACGAACAAACTCAGCGAGGCTTTAATATCGTAAGTAACTGGCTTCTACATCACCTACTAACCCTGAACTCGGAGAAAACAAATGTTATAAAGTTCTCCATGCGCAAATCGAAACTAGCTCCGACTAACCTTAAAATCTATGCTCACAATTGTAAACATCCCACAAATAACCGGTGCATGTCCGGGCATAGCTACCACAAACAAAATAAAGTATTTAGGAATCATAATTGATGACTCTCTCTCTTTTCGACTTCATGTGGAAGCGTTGTAGAGTTCGTAAGTTAATATTTATTTTCAAAAAAATACGTACGATCGGAGACTCGCACATAATCAAACAAGTTTACTTTGCGTTATGTCAATCTGTATTAACTTACTGCATCTCTTCATGGGGTGGCTTGGCTAAAACCACATTACTAAACCTAGAAAGGGCCCAGAGAGCAATCCTTAAGGTTTCTACTTTCCGCCCCTATCAATTCCCCACTAGCCTGCTTTATAAATCATGTGAAGTTTTAACAGTCCGACAATTATTTATATTGCACACAGTTTTAAAACAGCACGCTGAAACCCCTTACAACACTGATCATGCCAGTAAAAGGCGTAAAGATTTTGTTTGTCCTAATTATACTCAAACACGACACGCTTTCTCTTCTAGATTTTTTCTTTTCCTAGGTCCACTTCTTTACAAAAGACTTAATGCACGGCTAGATCTATATCCCCTACACTACATGAAATGTAAATCAACGCTACGAGAAGCCCTACATAATATGTCCTATGACGATACTGAGAAGTTATTTATCGTTTTAAAATAATTTTGTTCTATCTTCTATCTTTTTATACCTTATTTATATATAGGTTATTAACTTACAAATTATTTTGTACTACCTAGTCATTAAGAATCATATTGAATAATATTTTGCATGTGAATAACATATTCAATTGTTAGTTCTTTTTTGCCTGAAACACAGGGTATCCTAGTTCAGGCACGTGTTATTTGCCCCTAATATTAAGCTCCTAGTCTACATGTACATTCACATTCTGATGTACATTATGTTTTATCAATAAATTATTATTATTATGTTATTATTATGTATGTCTTTCCCGCTCACGGGACAAAGATGTCCCGGACCTTTGGGAGGCGTGCGTGGGGCTAGGTACCTACAAAGTACCAACTGAGCCAACACGTAGAGGCCCTTTTGACAATTTAATGAAATGCAAGGAGTACACCGAGCGGATGCTGTCCCTGCCCGTGTCATGGGACAGCACCCGCTGGGGTGTATAGGGACTATTGCTGTTGATGGAATCTAAAGAAAATTTGGTTATTGGGTGAAAATGATGGACTAGTGGCTGGGCTATTGGGTGAAACATCGGACGCCTGCCTAATAAACTGTCTCATTTTTTATCTCTGGCAGACGGTGACTCGCCAACTACTAGATGCATATTAATAGCGACTTTAAAAAATGGCCTAAGGGCAACACCAGTCAGAGAGGCTGGGGGGGTAGAGAGGTGGCACTGGACTTTAAACATATAGCCAACTCGCCACTTACACATCTACCCTCGAGCAACAGCTCTTGCGACTCCACTCTGAACAGCCAGTTAAGGCAAGCCAGAGGTGGGGGGCCTGTCCAACCAACCACCCGATCGGCTCAGCCTGACCACAGGACACCCCCAGGAGCACTCAGGTACGTAGGGTCGCCACTCCCTAACAGCCCGCCACAAGCTGCCTTACGTTGTTATTATTATTATTAAAAAATATAAACTTGATGTAAAAACTTTGTTAATAAACTTATATGCTGTAGGTACTTGTGTGCGTAATTTAATTGGAGCGTGGCTTTGGGCGGCGCGTGTACACCAGCAAGTATAGTATACCTGGTCCCTAGCTAGTGCTGTGATGTGCGCCTTGTTGCGCGCGTGGTCGAACGGCTCCGCGCGCAGCCGCGTGTTGTGTCGCCGGAGCGTGGCTTTGGGCGGCGCGTATACACCAGCACATATAGTATACCTGGTCCCTAGCTAGTGCTGTGATGTGCGCCTTGTTGCGCGCGTGGTCGAACGGCTCCGCGCGCAGCCGCGTGTTGTGTCGCCGGAGCGTGGCTTTGGGCGGCGCGTGTACACCAGCAAGTATAGTATACCTGGTCCCTAGCTAGTGCTGTGATGTGCGCCTTGTTGCGCGCGTGGTCGAACGGCTCCGCGCGCAGCCGCGTGTTGTGTCGCCGGAGCGTGGCTTTGGGCGGCGCGTATACACCAGCACATATAGTATACCTGGTCCCTAGCTAGTGCTGTGATGTGCGCCTTGTTGCGCGCGTGGTCGAACGGCTCCGCGCGCAGCCGCGTGTTGTGTCGCCGGAGCGTGGCTTTGGGCGGCGCGTATACACCAGCACATATAGTATACCTGGTCCCTAGCTAGTGCTGTGATGTGCGCCTTGTTGCGCGCGTGGTCGAACGGCTCCGCGCGCAGCCGCGTGTTGTGTCGCCGGAGCGTGGCTTTGGGCGGCGCGTATACACCAGCACATATATACGTCTAAATTCTTCGTAATAAACAATGACACAGATTTGTTGAAGTTAAAGTGACTCTGTTTTTTGTGTTCTACAATTCTATTGCATTTTGTGTACTGTTACTGCCCCTTATCCTTGCTTGATACTGCCAAGTCAGATTATGTAGGTATTGTTATGCATACCCATATCGTCACACATTTATTTTCAAATAGCTACCTGCCTACAACTTCTATTTACCGTCTTGCATGCGCGTTTAAGTTTTATGAGCGCTGTTATCCTATCAACACAATATTCGTAGTTATTATAAACGCCTTGTGTATTGTGTCCCATACACTTAAAAATACAGAATATATATTATGTTTATGTATCTTGTTTAATTGTTTTGCCTTTGCCGCCTTGAAAAATGAATTGATTGTACCGTTATTGCTATGCGCTGCTTCATTACGTATGGATTTTAATAATGCTCATGTGCTTAAAATAATGCAAATAAATATATTCGATCTAAATGGCTAATAAGATTATAAAAGGCTACTATCAAAACGTGCGGGGCCTGCGAACAAAATCCCATAGTTTCTTTTCACAAATAGCCCTAGCCGATTACGACTTCATATGTGTAACAGAAAGTTGGTTGACTTCAAGTTTCTACGACAGGGAGTATTTCGACGATAGATATGTAGTATATAGGTGTGACCGGTCGCAAGAGGATAGCGGTGGCGGGGGAGTAGCGGTGGCGGTGCAGCGCGCGCTGCTGCCGGTGTGCCGGGACTGGCCCGTCCCCTCTCCCGCGCACTCTGAGTGCCTCTGGATATCGCTCCCCATACATAACCATAACAATCACTCGCAGCGTAAATATTTAAATATTGCATGCGTTTACATTCCACACGGAACGAACCATAGGGACACTGTCGAGTCTTTCTTTGATGCGGCTTCTCAACTTATACTCAGTTACCCTGACGATGTATTTCTTATCACCGGAGACTTTAATATTTCCCAGGCTGAATGGTTGGATCGAGGCGGGGGTGAACTGAACTTAAACCCCTCGAACAATCTTTTAGTTCAGTGTGTAGGTGATTTTATAGCGCTTAGTAATCTAAACCAGTTTAATAATATTGCTAATATAAATGATCGTATCCTTGACCTGATATTATGTAGTACTGCCTGTTCTGTCACTAGGTGTAGTTTTCCTTTAACTCCAGAAGATGTGCACCACCCTTCGTTATCATTAAACTTAAGACTTAATTATACGGCACCAATGAAACCTGCCGGTGTCCTTGTGTATAAGTTCCATTCAGCTGATTTCGACAACATTAATAGTGATTTATCGCAAATAGATTGGGATACATTTTTTGATAATTTGGATGTAGAAGGAAGCCTTACAAAACTATATAATCTATTATATAAATTAATAGATAAATACGTACCGAGCTATCAGTCCCGTAATTCGTGCACATATCCTGCATGGCACAGCAAACCTTTAAGAAAGATTTTAAAAGAAAAAAGAAAATACCATAAACTTTGGAAATGTTATGGAAACCCCCTAGACTATGAAACTTTTAAAAAATTAAGAAAACGAGCAGAAATTATTGAAAAGAAATGCTATAATAGGTATATAGAATTTTCAGAGGATAAAATAAAATCACATCCTAAGTATTTCTGGAAATTTATTAAGTCTACTAGGTCCAATGGAGGTATACCACAAACTATGTATTATAGGGGCGTCTCATCCTCGGACGGAGCAGGCATTTGCAAAATGTTTGGTGATCATTTCCAGTCCGTTTTCGAACACTCTTCTTTACCACCTCTAGATGTTAACTGCTTGAATCCGCCTACGAAATCAGTTTTCAACGTCAGTTCAATTACCTTGTCGAATGAAATTGTTCTCAAATATTTGAAATCTGTCGATATAAACAAGGGTGCTGGGCCTGATCGAATACACCCTGTACTGATCAGTAAATGTCCTAGTGCATTAGTTTTTCCTATCACCAAGATATATTTATTATCTATTAAGGAGGGGCATGTCCCGCTTATCTGGAAAAAAGCTTGGATTACACCTATTCCTAAGGGTTCCGTGAGTCAAGACATCGAAAAGTATCGACCTATTTCTAAATTATGTCAATTCGGTAAAATATTAGAAAAAATAGTTACTGACCAGCTTTCATATGCTGTTCGTCGTCACATCAACCCAAATCAGCATGGTTTCTACAAAGGTCGAAGCGTAGAAAGTAATCTGTTGTCTTTTAGTGAGGTCATACGTGAAGCCATGGATAATCGGCACCAAGTCGACGCAGTTTACACAGATTTCGCAAAGGCATTTGACAAAATCTCCTACGACACGCTTTTGCTGAAACTTTGGAGCCTCGGTGTGCATGGCGACCTTTTCCGGTGGATCAAATCGTATATAGAAAAAAGATCTCAAACTGTCGTACTCGGAGGTTTCTCTTCTGGCTTCAAATATATTACCTCAGGAGTCCCACAAGGGTCCCATTTGGGCCCTTTATTATTTATCCTATACATTAATGACATAACGGAGTGTCTTACTGAATCGAAAGCTCTTCTATAAGCTGACGACACTAAAATATTCAGAGTTATTAAAACACAAGCAGACTGTACTCTATTACAAAATGATTTATTTAGTTTTGAAAGTTATTGTACTAGAAACAATTTATTTTTAAATAGCGATAAATGCGCAGTAATAACATTTACGCGAAAGAAAGATCCCATACTATTTAATTACTGCTTGTGTGGTGGTAATCTGGCACGCCAGAATAGTATACGTGATCTAGGTGTGATACTTGATGCTAAATTGACATTTAACTCTCATATTGATGATATTCTAAATAAGTCGTATAGACTGCTGGGTTTCATTCTTCGTGTTGCGAAACCCTTTAAAAGACCTCTTACTTACAGACTCCTTTATAATAGCTATGTCCGAAGTCGATTGGAATTTGCTTCTGTAGTGTGGAATCCCTGCTTTACTGTACACGAGGTTAGAATTGAAAGACTCCAGAAAAAGTTTGTTAAGACAATGGAATTCCGAACAGGTGGTAACTATGAAGATTACGCCTTATCATCCACAAGACTCCATATCCAACCCCTTTCACTCAGACGCACTTGTACCGATTTACTTTATCTGTTCAAAATTATGAATAATCTAGTTGATGCCCCTGAACTATTACATAATATATTTTTCAACACACCTGCTCGTAAAGTAGGTCTTATTACAGCGTATTTACACTGATAATGCAGAATATTACCCATGCCGTGCCTTTTACATTACATTATCGCACTAGTGCCTTTTCATTACATATCTTTTTAAATATTAGCAAAATAATGCAGAATATTACCCATGCCGTGACTTTTACATTACATTATCGCACTAGTGCCTTTTCATTACATATCTTTTAACATTTTCATTTTTATTTTTTTATTTTTTTCCTCGCAAATGTGTTGAAAAACGTCGTATGAAACACGTGAGCATTGGTCATTACACTTCTCGTCTCCATTAAGCCTTCGCCTTCGGCTCAGGCTTAAAAACCGACTCGAGTGTAATGACCAACATAGCACACTTGTATCATAATGTACTATTTCAACACACCTGCTCGTAAAGTAGGTCTTATTACGGCGTATTTACACTGATAATGCAGAATATTACCCATGCCGTGCCTTTTACATTACATTATCGCACTAGTGCCTTTTCATTACATATATTTTTAAATATTAGCAAAATAATGCAGAATATTACCCATGCCGTGACTTTTACATTACATTATCGCACTAGTGCCTTTTCATTACATATCTTTTAACATTTTCATTTTTTATTTTTTTCCTCGCAAATGTGTTGAAAAACGTCGTATGAAACACGTGAGCATTGGTCATTACACTTCTCGTCTCTATTAAGCCTTCGCCTTCGGCTCAGGCTTAAAAACCGACTCGAGTGTAATGACCAACTTAGCACACTTGTATCATAATGTACTATTTTCATGTTCCCCGTAGATTAGAACGAAGTTGTCGCAAGAAGGCCTTATTTAGTATTGCAAGCAGCAGAACTAAATACGCACAGCATTCATATATTAAGCGCGCATGTAAACTGTATAATGAAAAATGTATGGACGCAGATTTGTTTGGCAACTCATATAGTATATTTAAAAGATTAGTTTTTTCTTTAATCTAAGAATGTTAAAACGCAGTTACCTTAACCTTTTCATTAACTTTTTCTTTCTTTTTTTGCATTGTATAATGGTGTACCTAAGTTGTAAAATGTACTTAACTGTCATAAGTGTATTTACAACACATATATGTATATATATATTTATGACATTTGGTCTTATATTAAACATATTTTCCAATTTTTAATATAACTTGTAACTTTGTAAACATTTATGAAACTATAGGTCTATTATAGCATTACTCACATAGCCATAGCTAAGTTACTTATGTGTTTTTTAAGACTGTTTGTTTCTCAAATTAAAAAAAAAAAAAAAAAAATATATATAGTATACCTGGTCCCTAGCTAGTGCTGTGATGTGCGCCTTGTTGCGCGCGTGGTCGAACGGCTCCGCGCGCAGCCGCGTGTTGTGTCGCCGGAGCGTGGCTTTGGGCGGCGCGTATACACCAGCACATATAGTATACCTGGTCCCTAGCTAGTGCTGTGATGTGCGCCTTGTTGCGCGCGTGGTCGAACGGCTCCGCGCGCAGCCGCGTGTTGTGTCGCCGGAGCGTGGCTTTGGGCGGCGCGTATACACCAGCACATATAGTATACCTGGTCCCTAGCTAGTGCTGTGATGTGCGCCTTGTTGCGCGCGTGGTCGAACGGCTCCGCGCGCAGCCGCGTGTTGTGTCGCCGGAGCGTGGCTTTGGGCGGCGCGTGTACACCAGCAAGTATAGTATACCTGGTCCCTAGCTAGTGCTGTGATGTGCGCCTTGTTGCGCGCGTGGTCGAACGGCTCCGCGCGCAGCCGCGTGTTGTGTCGCCGGAGCGTGGCTTTGGGCGGCGCGTGTACACCAGCAAGTATAGTATACCTGGTCCCTAGCTAGTGCTGTGATGTGCGCCTTGTTGCGCGCGTGATCGAACGGCTCCGCGCGCAGCCGCGTGTTGTGTCGCCGGAGCGTGGCTTTGGGCGGCGCGTATACACCAGCACATATAGTATACCTGGTCCCTAGCTAGTGCTGTGATGTGCGCCTTGTTGCGCGCGTGGTCGAACGGCTCCGCGCGCAGCCGCGTGTTGTGTCGCCGGAGCGTGGCTTTGGGCGGCGCGTATACACCAGCACATATAGTATACCTGGTCCCTAGCTAGTGCTGTGATGTGCGCCTTGTTGCGCGCGTGGTCGAACGGCTCCGCGCGCAGCCGCGTGTTGTGTCGCCGGAGCGTGGCTTTGGGCGGCGCGTGTACACCAGCAAGTATAGTATACCTGGTCCCTAGCTAGTGCTGTGATGTGCGCCTTGTTGCGCGCGTGGTCGAACGGCTCCGCGCGCAGCCGCGTGTTGTGTCGCCGGAGCGTGGCTTTGGGCGGCGCGTGTACACCAGCAAGTATAGTATACCTGGTCCCTAGCTAGTGCTGTGATGTGCGCCTTGTTGCGCGCGTGGTCGAACGGCTCCGCGCGCAGCCGCGTGTTGTGTCGCCGGAGCGTGGCTTTGGGCGGCGCGTATACACCAGCACATATAGTATACCTGGTCCCTAGCTAGTGCTGTGATGTGCGCCTTGTTGCGCGCGTGGTCGAACGGCTCCGCGCGCAGCCGCGTGTTGTGTCGCCGGAGCGTGGCTTTGGGCGGCGCGTGTACACCAGCACATATAGTATACCTGGTCCCTAGCTAGTGCTGTGATGTGCGCCTTGTTGCGCGCGTGGTCGAACGGCTCCGCGCGCAGCCGCGTGTTGTGTCGCCGGAGCGTGGCTTTGGGCGGCGCGTGTACACCAGCACATATAGTATACCTGGTCCCTAGCTAGTGCTGTGATGTGCGCCTTGTTGCGCGCGTGGTCGAACGGCTCCGCGCGCAGCCGCGTGTTGTGTCGCCGGAGCGTGGCTTTGGGCGGCGCGTGTACACCAGCAAGTATAGTATACCTGGTCCCTAGCTAGTGCTGTGATGTGCGCCTTGTTGCGCGCGTGGTCGAACCCGCGCGCAGCCGCGTGTTGTGTCGCCGGAGCGTGGCTTTGGGCGGCGCGTGTACACCAGCACATATAGTATACCTGGTCCCTAGCTAGTGCTGTGATGTGCGCCTTGTTGCGCGCGTGGTCGAACGGCTCCGCGCGCAGCCGCGTGTTGTGTCGCCGGAGCGTGGCTTTGGGCGGCGTGTGTACACCAGCAAGTATAGTATACCTGGTCCCTAGCTAGTGCTGTGATGTGCGCCTTGTTGCGCGCGTGGTCGAACCCGCGCGCAGCCGCGTGTTGTGTCGCCGGAGCGTGGCTTTGGGCGGCGCGTGTACACCAGCACATATAGTATACCTGGTCCCTAGCTAGTGCTGTGATGTGCGCCTTGTTGCGCGCGTGGTCGAACGGCTCCGCGCGCAGCCGCGTGTTGTATCGCCGGAGCGTGGCTTTGGGCGGCGCGTGTACACCAGCAAGTATAGTATACCTGGTCCCTAGCTAGTGCTGTGATGTGCGCCTTGTTGCGCGCGTGGTCGAACGGCTCCGCGCGCAGCCGCGTGTTGTGTCGCCGGAGCGTGGCTTTGGGCGGCGCGTGTACACCAGCAAGTATAGTATACCTGGTCCCTAGCTAGTGCTGTGATGTGCGCCTTGTTGCGCGCGTGGTCGAACGGCTCCGCGCGCAGCCGCGTGTTGTGTCGCCGGAGCGTGGCTTTGGGCGGCGCGTATACACCAGCACATATAGTATACCTGGTCCCTAGCTAGTGCTGTGATGTGCGCCTTGTTGCGCGCGTGGTCGAACGGCTCCGCGCGCAGCCGCGTGTTGTGTCGCCGGAGCGTGGCTTTGGGCGGCGCGTGTACACCAGCACATATAGTATACCTGGTCCCTAGCTAGTGCTGTGATGTGCGCCTTGTTGCGCGCGTGGTCGAACGGCTCCGCGCGCAGCCGCGTGTTGTGTCGCCGGAGCGTGGCTTTGGGCGGCGCGTGTACACCAGCAAGTATAGTATACCTGGTCCCTAGCTAGTGCTGTGATGTGCGCCTTGTTGCGCGCGTGGTCGAACGGCTCCGCGCGCATCCGCGTGTTGTGTCGCCGGAGCGTGGCTTTGGGCGGCGCGTGTACACCAGCACATATAGTATACCTGGTCCCTAGCTAGTGCTGTGATGTGCGCCTTGTTGCGCGCGTGGTCGAACGGCTCCGCGCGCAGCCGCGTGTTGTGTCGCCGGAGCGTGGCTTTGGGCGGCGCGTGTACACCAGCAAGTATAGTATACCTGGTCCCTAGCTAGTGCTGTGATGTGCGCCTTGTTGCGCGCGTGGTCGAACGGCTCCGCGCGCATCCGCGTGTTGTGTCGCCGGAGCGTGGCTTTGGGCGGCGCGTGTACACCAGCACATATAGTATACCTGGTCCCTAGCTAGTGCTGTGATGTGCGCCTTGTTGCGCGCGTGGTCGAACGGCTCCGCGCGCAGCCGCGTGTTGTGTCGCCGGAGCGTGGCTTTGGGCGGCGCGTGTACACCAGCACATATAGTATACCTGGTCCCTAGCTAGTGCTGTGATGTGCGCCTTGTTGCGCGCGTGGTCGAACGGCTCCGCGCGCAGCCGCGTGTTGTGTCGCCGGAGCGTGGCTTTGGGCGGCGCGTGCTGCGAGGCGGCGCCGTCCGGGACGTACATTATGTAGTTCCGCGCCGTGTAACGCCATGTGTCCAACTGCAAACAACTATTCGTTAATACGAGACGTAATTAGGAAGCGCTTTGCTTCCAGATCATATCTCACGCAAGGGCAGCTATAGAATGGAACTCACATCCTGCAGACTAGGATTTTTTCAAGACAATAGGCACATGCTTCTTCTGTTAATATAATAATAATGTCACTGTGCTTGGCTTACCTCCAGCGGACGCTCGGTTTGGTCAGCTTGCTGCTCGACAGAGGGCAGCGCGAGCGCGGCGTCAGCTAGCGAGCGCGAGGATGCTTCCGCGGCCAGCGCTGGCGCTAGCTTCGCGGCTTTCTTCTTCTGTTAATATAATAATAATGTCACTGTGCTTGGCTTACCTCCAGCGGACGCTCGGTTTGGTCAGCTTGCTGCTCGACAGAGGGCAGCGCGAGCGCGGCGTCAGCTAGCGAGCGCGAGGATGCTTCCGCGGCCAGCGCTGGCGCTAGCTTCGCGGCTTTCTTCTTCTGTTAATATAATAATAATGTCACTGTGCTTGGCTTACCTCCAGCGGACGCTCGGTTTGGTCAGCTTGCTGCTCGACAGAGGGCAGCGCGAGCGCGGCGTCAGCTAGCGAGCGCGAGGATGCTTCCGCGGCCAGCGCTGGCGCTAGCTTCGCGGCTTTCTTCTTCTGTTAATATAATAATAATCCATTTATATCAGGCATCTTAGGTCCATAATTACAAATACCTGAGAGGCTAACATAAATACAATAATATTCCTAAAATTAAAACACATTATTTAGGCAACGAAACAAAGTAGCTCCGTTGCGTCGTCAACTCTGGTGAGTTAAGTAAAGTTTATTTCAGTTTATTTATATTATAACACATTTATTAGTCTATAAGAGTCAAAGGTACACCTAATCAACAAATTATTTCCGTTGTTCTAAATTTATGACAGGTTGTGTTCTGTGTCTTTAGGCTCTGCGCTGCTCTGCTCCGCGCTGCGCCGCCTCGGCGAGAGCGGCTGGCTTATGTCGGGGGTGTCGAATGTGGCTGGAGTGTTGTCTGGAATACATACCTGTTCTAATGCGATGACGCGGTCGTAGCTCGCGTTGTCCTCGCTCGTGTGCGCAGCCAGGAACGAGTCCAGCGAGTGCTTGTCGGTGACGTCTTTAGGCTCTGCGCTGCTCTGCTCCGCGCTGCGCTCGCTCGGCGAGAGCGGCTGGCTTATGTCGGGGGTGTCGAATGTGGCTGGAGTGTTGTCTGGAATACATACCTGTTCTAATGCGATGACGCGGTCGTAGCTCGCGTTGTCCTCGCTCGTGTGCGCAGCCAGGAACGAGTCCAGCGAGTGCTTGTCGGTGACGTCTTTAGGCTCTGCGCTGCTCTGCTCCGCGCTGCGCCGCCTCGGCGAGAGCGGCTGGCTTATGTCGGGGGTGTCGAATGTGGCTGGAGTGTTGTCTGGAATACATACCTGTTCTAATGCGATGACGCGGTCGTAGCTCGCGTTGTCCTCGCTCGTGTGCGCAGCCAGGAACGAGTCCAGCGAGTGCTTGTCGGTGACGTCTTTAGGCTCTGCGCTGCTCTGCTCGGCTCTGCGCTGCTCTGCTCCGCGCTGCGCCGCCTCGGCGAGAGCGGCTGGCTTATGTCGGGGGTGTCGAATGTGGCTGGAGTGTTGTCTGGAATACATACCTGTTCTAATGCGATGACGCGGTCGTAGCTCGCGTTGTCCTCGCTCGTGTGCGCAGCCAGGAACGAGTCCAGCGAGTGCTTGTCGGTGACGTCTTTAGGCTCTGCGCTGCTCTGCTCCGCGCTGCGCTCGCTCGGCGAGAGCGGCCGGCTTATGTCGGGGGTGTCGAATGTGGCTGGAGAGTTGTCTGGAATATGACGCGATACATAAGTTATTAGAGTTTAACCAACAAGTGGAATTCATTTTCGACGTCTACGGTCGATGCGAGCGCTCATGGTTAAGAACCGTGTATCCGATCGAAACATGCCGAGCGATGTTCAACCTAACAGAAGTTTACCCACTATAAGAGACAGAGAAATTTGCATTTAGAAACGACTTTAAAATAATGAAGGTTGAATTCAAAGATTTTAAAACTTTCATATTCGACCTGGAAACCCTGGATGATTTTACCATGAAATAAATGAAATGAAATGGAATCGCACCCGGTCCAATCTGTAAATAACCAAAGGTAGGTGGTAAACACGACTTTTGATTAAAAAAACCGTACTCAAATATATTCATGGGTTTGTAGTCTACAATGCAATAGACAGGCACACAGGTTCACATGGTAAACTTAATTATCCTGTAGCAAGCCGCCCAAACGCCTATTAAAAGACCTCCTCGTCAATGAAATTTATACCATGCTAAATTGAAACATCATCATAAATTTAAGAGCCAGGCTCTTGTCGGTGGAGTAATCGCCATTCTGTTCTTCTTTCTGCCACTGTTTTGAGCTCCTGATACGATTACATTGAAACAGTTGAACTAAAGTGAAACAGTTACATTTATTTTGTTTCGTTTGATTTTAAAACTAGATAAACAAACTGCACTCTTTTTACAAGCTTTATATTAACTTGCACTGTTCATATGTATGTAAATATGTAAGTAAGTATGTAAGTTGTCCATCAAAATTTACAAGTCGAGCAAAACAAAGAGGCACGAACGCAGCATCCTTTTTTCGAAGACATTCAGAACATTTTCAACATCCTTGAATTTTTAGTAACATATAGGGCATAATATGGCTTAGATATTGTTTCAATATCTTTCAATTTGAACTTTTAGTTTAAGAACTATTGCCCGTCAAAGTTCCTTAGTTTTGTCACTGACATATACTCACTGACTCACTTATGATCATCGTAATTCTAAGGTACTTCTAGCAGACCCACAAGCTCCAAATTATGAACATAATTAGTTTTTAGTCTATCTTTTTATAAAAAACCTAAAAATATTGCAGTTTCCGTCCCGATTCAGAGATATACACACTGCATAAGTAAATTTGTAACCCTATACAAATACATGTGATTACAAAGTTACTTTTGCAGTTGCTTTCCGCAAAACTATACAAACGTTATTTGCGGTTGGTAAAATAACATTTCCATACAAAGTTGATAACACAATAACCCACAAAAAGAAATTAGATCCCATAAAAACATTCCATATAAAAAATGGGCCAAGTCTCGCAACTCTTCCACAGTAAAAAGTGGTGAGATATTTCGTAGAGCCAAGTCAGGCATTCTTATTAATCTTTATTTACTTGCCGCACCGCCGTTCTATTGACTGCTGACGGCGTATGTTCCATAAAACTTTGGGCTGACTATGTTAGTCTGGTTTTAGGTACTATGAACTACTTGCACGATTTTTTTCGATTTTATAAAACACTTTTTTTGCAACCAAATTTTTCACGGGTTTAGCGGGCTGCTGACGCGTAGGTAATGTTCCAATATTCTGCAGACTGACTATGTCCGCATAGTTTGTTAGTTGTCTTACTATCCACAGACAAATTTTCAGATTTTATAAAACAGTTGCGACGAAGGTGTTTTTTTAACAAGTTCGGAACAACCCCCACGCCAGTTGTCCCAAAAACTGACGGCAGGCTATTGATATTCGAGCTATTTATGACCTAATATTAAAATATCAGCCTTTATAAAACTGTTGCAGGTTTGGTCCCTCAGCTCTAGGTTGCCGACCCCTGGTCTATACTAACCTCAGAGCATAGAATACTAGGAGAGGACAAGCCGCCGGCGGCCGTGTCGCAGCTGTATGCTCAATGGGCATACACTGCCATACTGTGCACGCGTGCTGATCGCAGAGAATATTACGTTTTTTCCCAAAATGCCTGATATGATGCGCGTTTATTGTCAAATAAGCGTGTAGGTATACAAGTGTGTGTGTTTTAGATGTGTGCGTGATTTGTCTTGTCAATTACTTGGGCGTTGTGTGGGTTAATGTACTTGCGACAGGCTCACTCTATACAAATCGGCCGCCATGTCCGATCTCCTTATATTCATACATCTGTGATACTAACGAATACTCACAGGGCTCGGTGGGCGGTCGCTGTCCGCTGTACTTGCGGGCGAGCTCGCGCAGCCGTGTGTAGTCCTTGTTCTCCGTAGCCTCCATTTACTCATTTTACGCTTTGAGCTTCTCCGGGTCCGGGGAGAAGTCTCTCTGGATTATTATTATATACAAATATACTAACGAATACTCACAGGGCTCGGTGGGCGGTCGCTGTCCGCTGTACTTGCGGGCGAGCTCGCGCAGCCGTGTGTAGTCCTTGTTCTCCGTAGCCTCCAGGTACTCATTTTACGCTTTGAGCTTCTCCGGGTCCGGGGAGAAGTCTCTCTGGATTATTATTATATACAAATATACTAACGAATACTCACAGGGCTCGGTGGGCGGTCGCTGTCCGCTGTACTTGCGGGCGAGCTCGCGCAGCCGTGTGTAGTCCTTGTTCTCCGTAGCCTCCAGGTACTCATTCTGCGCTTTGAGCTTTTCCAGGTCCGGGAAGAAGTCTCTTTGGATTATTTTTGATATGCCCTATAAAGTAACATTATTTATTATGTTAAATTTATTATTATAAAATAAATAAAAATAAAAATAGCCTTTATTGCTGAGGTTTACAATTTTCAAGAAAACTTATACTACATACTTTACTTATTATGTATCTCCTGTTTAAATTCACGGGACAAAGCTCGGTCCTTTGGATGGCGTGCGTGGGGATATAGATCCAACACGTAGATACCCGTGAACCGGTTCCAACAGGCGTTGGGGCTATTGTGGGTTATATATATAGAGAACAGGTTCTATGGTGATAAGATTTGGGTGGATTATGAAACTGGGCTATTGCTAAAAGGTCCGGACACCTGCCATAACATTGTTGTACACAAAGTTATCGAGGCAGGCGGTGACTAGCCGCTCATTAGATGGGCCCCTGAAAGCGTCGTCGTACAGACGGCAAGAAGCAACACCGGGTGAGCGGCTCAGGGGTGTCGAGAGGTGGTGCTGCGCTTTCTCCGAAGTTACTCGCGGCGTTATGCCCTTTAACACTTCCACCCCTGGAGCATAAAGCTCTGAGGACTCCTCTCTGGACGGCCAATGAAGGCAAGCCAGAGCTGAGAGTCCTGCGGCCCCCTTGGGGTTCCACTCCGACCGACGAAGACACGCCGGAGACGTAGGCCCTGACCGACTCTCGGGAGCACTCGGGTCCGTGGGGTCGTTACTCCCCAACAGCTCGCCACATTATTATTCTGGTAGTGGCTTTCGGGCTGTCAAAGCCCTTATATCACTGCGACCATCGCTGATCTATTCTGATCGCCACTTATTACAATTCTTGGTCAAGTCCTGCAAACTCAAAGAATTGCAGGATTTTGTTGAACTCAAGAAATTTGATCTCCTCCGGGCACATGATGTGTTTACCCAAGAAGGAGTTACGACTGCGCATGAGGCAAGGGCAATCGGTTAGGATGTGTGTAGGCGTCTCCTCTGCTTCAAAGCAGAATCTGCACTGCCTCGTGTCACACAGTCCTATCGTTTGCATGTGCTTATTTAGGCGGCAGTGCCCAGTAAGCACCCTGACCAGCATGCGTAGGCGGTTCCTACTTAGCGCCAAGGCGTCAGAAGACGCCTTTTTGCTAAATGCTCTAATAAGTGCCTTGGAATGTTTCAGTCCTGGGTTAGCTCTCCAGGCTTGAATGGTCTTGTAGAAACAATAGGCTTTTAGAGTGAGCTTGGTTAGAGTTTTGGGGATATCACCGAACGGCTCTGGTCCGCAGTGTGTTCCCTTCGTCCCCTCTCGTGCAAGCTCATCAGCCTTTTCATTTCCCTCGATACCTGCATGCCCTGGGACCCAACATAAAATTACCTTGTTTTTGGCACCCACGTCACTCAATAGTACCCGGCAGTTCTCGACCAGCCTCGACATTGTGACGTTAGAGGTAAGAGCCAAGAGAGACGCCTGGCTATCCAAGTGGATATAAATAGTATGATTGAGGAAGGCGCTTTGCAGATTCGTTGTCGCACATTCTAGAATGGCGTATACCTCTGCCTGGAATATAGAAGTGTGCTTACTTTACTTATTATTTACTTCTACTTCTAACTATTTCCATCGACAACCTCAACTTGTCTTCCGACATAGGCCTCCTCCAAAGCTTTCCACGCCTCGCGATCCCTTGCGTCCCGCAGCCACACTCCTCCACCAATCCTTTTAAGGTCATCTGACCATCTTTTTCTTTTATTTCCTCTTGGGTACCGCTCAACTATTTCTTTTGTCCATTTACCTAAGTTTTGTCTTATCATGTGGCCTGTCCAGCGCCACTTATGTTGCTTCACTATCTTACCAATGCTTTTGCTCTTTGATTTGGCTTTAATTACCGATAATTAATTATTACTTACACAAAATTATGATACGAAAAATATTACCGCCAGATGTTCTAAGTGCAGTTAGAGTGTGGATATATTTATATAATTATTTCTACCCCATTTCACATTTTATTTGCTATACGAAAATATCTTAGTCTGCATGTACTTATCGGTAACTTGTGCATAATCTAATTATATCTTAAATAATGTTGCTCACAATTTAATGCATGCCTTAATCCCACCTACCTGAGCCCCTTATGATATTAATAAATCTAATCTATAAAACTTCATTGTTAAGTCTTTCAAATAATGTTGTTCTGATGAAAAACTTGTTTTTATCAGAAGACATGCACATCATATCAAGCTAAGACTAGTGAGTGAGCTAGACTTTTGGCAGCTAAATTCGCCTCAAGGTGGTCAGCAGTGTGAACTTTCAAGAAGAACAGAAGGAAAGTGATACAATACAAATATTCTTTATTGCTACCTTTAATGCATCATCATCATGCAGTGTTTCAATATTTCAATGTTTTAATTATGTTTTTTTTTAGTTTTATTACCATTATTTCACTAAGGTTTCTGATGCAGTGTATAGTGCTAGCCATAGCCACCAGTTGTTTTTACTGGTGAGAACCTGTAATTGGCTTTTCTGTATCACATGTTAAAATCTTACTTTAATTATTGTAGCTGTTGTTTTCCGAATAATAAATAAATAAATACGATAATATATATGAGAGACAAAATAAGAGAAATAACCAAAGTTGCGGACATAACTACTAGAATAGAACAACAAACCTCGTGATAAATGGAGCAAAATAGTCTTTGATTGGTACCCCAGAAATGGAAAGCGAAGCAGAGGACGCCAGCGAATAAGATGGGAAGACGACCTTAAACTCACAGCTGGTAACCTCTGGAGAAGAGTAGCGCAAGACAGAACTCAATGGAAGATGTTGGAGGAGGCCTATGCCAAGAGGCACACTGAACTACGGTACATTATATAACTACACAGAATCAAACGTCTAGACATACCTTAGTAGTTCAGGACAAAAAGGCTTATTATTATTATTATAATAATCAAAGGGCAGACAGCGGATGCAATCAGGTGACAAAAGCATAAGATGGATAAGACTTTTAAGCAATATTTATCTATACATTTTTAATAAAAATATATCATAAATTACAAAATATCTCTATCCTCCATAGAACAAAATGTGATTATTAAGAAATTACTTGCCACTTGTAAATTATCTCCTCTTGAGACAATTAAGTGTTTATATCTCTTACGTCTTAAGACTTGTCAATTACATTGACGTTTTCACTTGTCCTTTAATATTTATATTGAAAATAATTATGGCAAATGTTCTCTTCTTAAAACCAATCGTAGTCATATCCATATTAAGTATATCATTTGACATGACTTTGACGTATATTGCATCCACTGTCTGCCCTTCCTTTAATAGGAATCGCGCACGAAGCCTACAAAAACGGCAAAAAAAACATGTTTGTTGTATTATGGGGAGCCCCCTTAAATATTTATTTTATTTGTTTTTTTTGTATTTATTGTTATAGTGGCAACAGAAACACATCATCTGTCAAAATTGTCTAACTATCGCGGTTCATGAGATACAGCCTGGTGACAGACGAACAGCAAAGTCTTAGTAATTGGGTCCCGTTTTACCCTTTGGGTATGGAGCCCTAAAAATGTAATGTTAAAGTTTATTGACAACATCAACACATTAAACAAATTACAATGAGGCAGTAGATCCCAAACTAGGCCGCGACTAGGGTTGCCAACTAATTTTGGGGGAAATATAGTATTTTCCAGAAAAAAACGACAAAAACATAGTACACTGTAAAAAAATATAGTACTTGGCTGGCCAATGTTGCTATTTAGTTGGCGCGTGAAAATTTTCTATAGGCAACCCAAAACAAAAAAGTTATGAAATAGTTTAGAATATATAACTATAGGCTTGCCTAAAAATAACATTTTGGCAATCAGCTTGTATGGGCGCTCCGCCACTGCTATTTAGTAAAACCTTGGCAATTTGAAGCACTTCGTAAGGTCCCCCAAAATATAGTGTTTTCGCGTACTATATATTTCTTCAACAGTATATAGTACAAAGAGTCAAAATATAGTACAATACTATATAATATAGTACGGTTGGCAACCCTAGCCGAGACTGTATCTTGGGTGCCGGAACATGTTACACAATGAATATATGATTGTACTTAAGTAATGTAGTCTGAAAAATGTTTGTACGGAAAGTTCACACTGTTCCCCTTAAAGACAACCCTGAGCCCAGTTCAGTACTTTAATAACATCTTCAGCCTTGCCAAGGAAAACATGGGGTATGAAAAAAAACTAAGTCCCCTAAATACATTTGCCAAAGGTACGTTAATTCAAATTAGAAATTTGGTAGTGCTATTGTATGTTGTAATTCTGTCGTAACAGACTTGGCAAAGACATGTGAGATATTGAATGGTTTGGTTATTTTCTATTCAGGAACAAAACCCAAAAGTTTCAATTAATAGTTTATCTAACCTCTACATAGACGTCTTCATCTAGAACCTCTGTGCCTTTCTTCTCAAGCTTCTTCTGAGGCACTTTAGGGACTTTAAAGACACTGCTCTCGCTTTTCAACAGTTGCATGTTTTTAAGCGCTGCTTCGCCAGGTCTCGGAGGTGCTGGTTCTTCAGTCATGTTTGATGTAATTTCCGATAAAAACGAATATAACAGCTACACAATCCCCAATACCAATATTTTTATTTCAACAAAATTACAAAGAAATATTCAGTTCACGTTCAGTCGTCAGTACTCAGACGTCAACAAAGTTTTTTTTTTATGGCTGTGGCGCGGTGGCGCCTGTGCCACCCGGACCAAGTTTTCTCAGAGTGATAATGCACGGCCATGATAATACACGGCTCGATAATTCATGTACATTGGACGCGAATTATTGGGCTGTACATTATTATGGCCGTGCATTATCATGGCCGTATTTTCACTGGCGTCACTAAACTGTCAAAATTAAAACAAAAAAAAAAAAAGTAAACGTAGTGTTTATATTCTCTGTTGAATAAGTATAAGTAATTAAATCTGTAAAGAGTGCCAAGAAAAAGGATAAATAACAACAACAATAACTGTTTGATTATCATGGGAATGCGTTAGTTGATGTTATCATGGCGATTCAAGGTAGGATTGTTATACAGTAAAACTAGGTTGTAACCATTCAATTATCATTTCTGAGGCCCTAGCACTCTAGCTTTTATGTCGCGTTTTACGTGACGTTTCAGTACATTTTCGCCGACATAAAACATTAGTGTTTAGGGCCTGTGATCTGAATTGTCGAATGCAATTTGATATTGGGTATTTGACAACATTTTAATAAATTACCTCAAACAAATAAAGACATCCCAAATTGTAAATTTAACAAGATCCTGTACAAATGGCTCCTTGATCATAGATTTTATAAATTTAATGATTTTTTTGATAGACAATAATGACTAATATAATGTGTAGTTATCACATTCTATCAGTCATTATTGTCTTAAGATGATAATGTGATAACTATTGACTTAAGATGAACCTGACTAGCCTTTATTAGGCCAGTCCGTAGTGTATCTTTGTCGCAAAAGGTGGTGTAGAAGTATTTTTTAAAACATAAAAACGGTTACACAAGATATCTTGGGACAACTTTTGGCAGCCACAAATTCTCGAAATTTTGGGGTTTTTTTTGGTTTCTCACTCGTAGCTTCTATACGGTGCATCCTAGCGAAAAGTTACTATATCTTGGACTGCAAAAGTCACAAACGTAGACATCTTAAAAAGAATGAAGAAGAAAAAGGAAGTAATAGCCACAGTTAAACGGAGAAAGATTGCCTATTTTGGTCACCTACATAGACATGACAAGTACGATCTGCTAAAAACTATAATAGAGGGAAAAATAGAGGGCAAACGGGGTAGAGGAAGAAGGAGGATGAACTGTCTCAATATTATCAAAAAATGGACGGACATCAAGGACGCGGCCATCATGCCCTTGCCAGACAAAGAATGAACTACTTTGGTAACGGTTACCCGCAACCAAAGGAATTCAAGGTGCTCCCGGCGAACTGCATCATCCGCTTTGTCGAAATGATGGAGCAAGCCTGGGAGCAGGTATAAAGGAGAGGGCAAATGCACAAAAGATCCCACTGGGTCGAAGTGCATCCGAAAGGGCCCTCACCTAGATAAGATAAGATAAGGATGCGGCCATGCTCACAAGAATAGGATGGACTTTGCAAAGGTGGTCACTGACGCCCGATAGGGCATGGCAGATAAAGAAGAAGAACTAGCTAAATTACATAAATCATAAATAAATCATAAATCATTTATTTGTCCAACATGGGTTAAAGGATGTTACAGAGTTGCCATCAGATTCACTATGTGGCGCCTTGCGGCTTACAAATTGTTGAGCATGCATGTCAAAATCACTATCATTTATAAATTCATTTATGGTATAATAACTTGTATGAGCTAGAACATTTTTTAGAGCTATCTTAAATTTATGTAGTTTATCTATTGAATGTAAACATTTTGGTAATTTATTAAATATTTTAGGAGCCATTCCGACTACATTTTTTTGGAATAAGGTTGTTTTGGGTATCATTGGGTTTGTTATTTTATGACGTAAACGGGTGCTATTAAAGTTTAGGAACAAATGGGAGTTACATTTCACGAAAACACACATTTCATAGATATACAAACTGGGAAGAGTCAGTATCTTAAGTTTTTGAAAATAGGGCTTACAAGATTCCACAGAACTAATACCACATAAAGATCTTAGACACCTTTTCTGCGCTTGAAACGCAATTTCTCGATCAGTCGAGTTCCCCCAGAATATTATACCGTATCTTAACGTTGAGGTTACAAATGCATGGTATGATGTAAGCACTGCAGGTAGATTTACTTTTTTTCTTAGGTTATATAATGCATAGGAGAATTGATTTAGTTTCTTACATATATAGTCAATTTGATATTTCCATGTCAACTTATTATCTATATTTTATCCTAAAAACTTTGTTATGTCAGAGTCTTCAATTTTTTGTCCTTTATAAGCTATTGTGAGATTAGGCACGTAATTCGTTCTTTGCTGATATGTCATTAGTTTTGTTTTACTTAAATTAATGTTTAAATTATTTTTTGTTAACCATTCTATAATTGTATTTAATGTCTTGTTAATGTCAGCTTCATAAGATTGCAAATTTTTCCTAGAGAAGATTACAGTACTGTCGTCGGCAAAGAGAACCATGGGGTGGTCAATTGTGTTAGGCATTTATATAAATGAGAAACAACCGAGGCCCTAGAACACTCCCCTGTGGTACGCCATAACGGATTTCTCGTACATCCGATGAGTAGATCTGTTCCGTTTTTGTCTTGAAACATATTTTACTTATTTGAGTTGTTTGTCGTCTATTGCTTAATAAGATTTAATCAGATCATAGATATTACCACGTATTCCGTATCGATACAGCTTATCTAAAAGTATTCTATGGTCAACATAGTCAAACGCCTTTGACATGTCCATATACAACGCAGAAACTGGGATCCTTTTATCTACATTCTTTAGAACAGTTTCTAGTAAGTCATAGATAGCCATGTTAATCGTCATGTTTGTACGGAAACCTTTTTGTTCATTTCTGAAGGAATATTTCCGATATGTCTGAAAAAAGCTATTGTGGTTCCTGTATACAAATCTGGTAGTAAAGACCAGGTGTCAAATTATAGACCTATCTCCATACTACCTTCGACGTCAAAAATATTAGAAAAAATCATCAATAATAGGCTTGTCCAATATTTAGAGAGCCAAGCTATCTTGTCTAAAAGTCAGTTTGGATTTAGGTCGAAACTATCAACTGACGACGCCGTACACGAACTGACTGACTTTTTAGTGCAAGAACTAGACAAGGGTAATCAGACTTTGGGAATCTTCCTTGACCTTGCTAAAGCTTTCGATACCGTCTCCGTTCCCATCCTGCTTCACAAGCTTGAATCATTAGGAATCAGAGGTACGCAGCTCAAATTATTTGCAGACTATTTAGACGGCCGCACGCAACGCACAAAAATCGACAATTTTATGAGTTCTGACCTACATAATGCCTCTTTTGGGGTCTCACAGGGAAGTATTTTAGGTCCTACGCTGTTTTTAATTTATATAAATGACCTTTGTAATCTTAAAATCGACTGTGGTAAAATCATTTCATACGCTGACGACACTGTCCTACTTTTTTCTGCAAACTCAGTAGAGCAAGTCTATGAATATGCACAGCGAGGCTTTAATATCGTAAGTAACTGGCTTCTACATCACCTACTAACCCTGAACTCGGAGAAAACAAATGTTATAAAGTTTTCCATGCGCAAATCGAAACTAGCTCCGACTAACCTTAAAATCTATGCTCACAATTGTAAACATCCCACAAATAACCAGTGTGCATGTCCGGGCATAGCTACCACAAACAAAATAAAGTATTTAGGAATCATAATTGATGACTCTCTCTCTTTTCGACTTCATGTGGAAGCGTTGTGCACTAGAGTTCGTAAGTTAATATTTATTTTCAAAAAAATACGTACGATCGGAGACTCGCACATAATCAAACAAGTTTACTTTGCGTTATGTCAATCTGTATTAACTTACTGCATCTCTTCATGGGGTGGCTTGGCTAAAACCACATTACTAAACCTAGAAAGGGCCCAGAGAGCAATTCTTAAGGTTTCTACTTTCCGCCCCTATCAATTCCCCACTAGCCTGCTTTATAAATCATGTGAAGTATTAACAGTCCGACAATTATTTATATTGCACACAGTTTTAAAACAGCACGCTGAAACCCCTTACAACACTGATCATGCCAGTAAAAGGCGTAAAGATTTTGTTTGTCCTAATTATACTCAAACACGACACGCTTTCTCTTCTAGATTTTTTCTTTTCCTAGGTCCACTTCTTTACATAAGACTTAATGCACGGCTAGATTTATATCCCCTAAACTACATGAAATGTAAATCAACGCTACGAGAAGCCCTACATAATATGTCCTATGACGATACTGAGAAGTTATTTATCGTTTTAAAATAATTTTGTTCTATCTTCTATCTTTTTATACCTTTTTTATATATAGGTTATTAACTTACTAATTATTTTGTACTACCTAGTAAATAAGAATAATATTTTGCATGTGAATAACATATTCAATTGTTAGTTCTTTTTTGCCTGAAACACAGGGTATCCTAGTTCAGGCACGTGTTATTTGCCTCTAATATTAAGATCCTAGTCTATAGTAAACACTGATGTACATTATGTTTTATCAATAAATTATTATTATTATTATTATTATTTACAAACAAATTATTGTGTTCAAAGTAGCCAGATACACTATTATAAATATACTTTTCTATAATTTTGGAGAAAATAGGAATAAGCGCTAGGTCTGTAATTATTCATGTCTTCTTTGCTATGTTCTTTATGTAGAGGTTTTATTATGGTTAATTTAAATTTTTCTGGAAAGCTTCCACATGTAATGCACAAATTTACGATATATGACTAAGTAGAGGTGAAATGATATGAGATACTTTTTTTACGCCTAGCTAAATGCGATAATACTAGTAACAATGAATACATGATAATGGTAACAGTCTGTCACTATTTAAATTTATACAATAAAAGTAAACAAAGTAAAAATAATAAGGAAATTTGAATTTTGATTTGAAAATTAAATGAAATAAATAAATTAAGACTCTTATCTAAGCTATCGAGCTTTCCATTTCTTGATCTTCAGCTTTTTCTTTATCCTCAGCGTTTGCCTGAATGTACTATCTGTTACAGAAGCACTTCCAGTTAACTATGCTTCCAGCAGCTTTATATTCCTAACTCTTTATATCCGTGTTTACATTGCTATGGTTTGTTGTTGTTATTAATCTTCGCTTGACAAATGGGTGATTCTACGAGTGTTCCAACCGCCGTCAGTCCGCTGCTCGCATTATTGTCAATGTACCGGCAAACTGGCATGGCATCTTCAGGTATTTGAAACAAGTCCAGGACTACTACCAATTTATTGGGAAAGGGGATTCAAATCTGCAAGAACTTTGACAATAATGCGAGCAGCGGACTGACGGCGGTTGGAACGCTCGTAGAATCACCCAAATATACTTTTACAAAGAAACATTTCGGCTTTCCTTATTACTATCGCCCAAGGGTAGGGTACACATACCTCAATATTAGGGTCAACGACCCTGATATTGAAAGAAAAAAAATATTTTTCGGGATTTTGGGACTGGTCGTGAGAAATAAAAATAAAATCAAATTAAAGGAACTGTATTATAAATATTAAAATCAAGAAAATTTCTTCACTTGACGTAAATTCGGATTAATATTTTTGTTTTATACAATGGAGTTGTTTTTTCGGGAGATTTTTTACATTGTCGTTTAGAATAATAACGCCTAGAAACGCAGTTCACGCGCAACGGTGAGGCCACCTAAACTCGGCCATAAATGGCCCAGTACGCCGATCGGTGGAACAAAATTGGTGCGTTTGTGTGCGTATTGGCGCGTGTGAATACGAGTTGATCACAACTACATGAATCCATTTTATGCCTCACGCTTTGGCGCGTCGGCCGTATGAAACTATCCTTCTATGCGTTATTATTCTAAGCATTGTCGTAAGTCGGGAGACCATATAAAATTTCGGGAGAATCTCGCCAAATCCCGACCATCTGGCTACCACCTGGTAGACCTTTAGGGTCATTTTTCGAATGCACAGTATGTGCCCGCAGACGATTTTGTTGAGAAAGTGTGTACCCATACCCTTGGGCGATAGTACCCTAAGGGAGCCCAAGTTCCGGTTTGGCATCGAATACCTACCAATATTCAGGCATAGGCACTAGTTTTAAATAAGTTTCTGTCAAAAATTTCATTTTTGGTACAAGCTTTTACTGCCGACTGTACTTTTTTGCATACCATCATCAAGTACTCATTGAGACAATTCTAACGAGCCCAAACTCGATGGGGTTGTGTCGTTTTATTGCGGAGTTCCTATGGACACCTTCCAGCTCCAGCGTCAGATCAGCTCCAAGTCATTATAATATTGCATTGTCATGCGATATAGATATGCTTGCAAAATTTCAGCTCAATTGGGTAACGAAAAGTGACTGAAAAATGGATTGCAAATTTTGACGGACAACTTACATACATACATATTTACATGCATACGAACAGTGCAAGTTAATATAAAGCTTGTAAAAAAGCGACTGCCATCTGAGCTTCCTACACAGGGAAAACTAAACCTTGTTGGTGGATGGTGAAGGCAAAAGTCATACATATTGAATTTTTGCTGTTACTGTATGACTTACGATTTTTTTCTTATTGAATTACGAAATCCGACACTGTTATATATTTAAATTTTTGTTTTAGAATCTATGAAAATGCTGTTATTAATTGGAGGCGGGATTATAGTGGTTGAAAGCATCTTATTTGGTGTCGGAGGTTGGTGCCTGTTGTATGTGGATGTGGTATGTATATTTGGTCTAAGTATGACATTCAGTATGTATTAACTTTCAAATGATAACCCACTACCCATGCAAGGTGGACTGATGGCCTGGTAAAGGTCGCGGGAATCTGCTGGATGCGGGTGGCGCAGGACCGGTCATGTTGGCACTCTTTGGGGGAGGCCTATGTCCAGCAGTAGACGTCTTTCGGCTGATATGATGAAATGATACTAATATCGACAGGGTAGAGTAAGTATCTTAGGAGTTATTACGAGATTAGCGTGGCCGTGAATGTGTTAAACTATTATTACTTATCTCCACTTATAATAAATCTCTAAATTAAAAAAAGAATCAGCCAGTTTGAAACTAAGCTTTGCGCGGTTCGAATGTTCTCAGCATCCCATGAACGGAAAAATATGAAACATTTTATATAGGTACATTATTATTCTAGCTGCAACTTAGGATAGTTTTTATCCGACTGCGACAGTTAATTAATTTTCCGAAATATACGACTTCATTTAATTTTTCATTTATTTTTATTGAAATCAAACGCTGCTCCAACTGTCAGCTATAAGAACCGTCAAATTTTCGTCAAAATGGCGGAATTGCTTTGCCTTTCACTTATTAATAATTTAAATCCCGTCTACGATAGACCTTTACGAGACAAATGCTAAAATATAAACCATAAAAAAATATTCGATTCTGATATGAGAACTTATATGCGCAAATGTCGTTTTATGTCGTAATTTCAATAAATGAAATCAACAAATTTGAACAATATAATTAACACGAATTTGTTTTTTTTGAATGACAATGGCACGCGCTCGGCGCATTCAGCCAAAGTACCTGTGGCGCTACCACGAAAACCGATACTCAATGTTCATATATTTGCATCCCTGTCACTCGAGTATGGTTAGTGCGATAGAGATAGAGATACCCGAATATTTTCGAATTCCGAAGTTCGGGGTTATAGCTCAGGAATCGAAAATATGGTAAATAATCATAATGTATTTTCTCGAAAAAGAATTTAAAATAAATATAGTCTAATGGAGAAAAAAACAAATCAAGAGGTTATATAGGTAATGATTAAGTTATAAGAGTCCAAAGTTTTAAGAGGGGGTATGTTCTGTCCCTTTTCCGCAAAACGCACCTTCATATGAAACGATTGTTTTTTACTATGACGCTCGAGTATATTGACGTCACAGTCCCTCATAGTTTTCTCACTCTAACAAGCGACATTAAAACGGATGTAGCTTCATAATTTTTTGAGATATTTGAATGGGAGTTTCATTATCTTCTATCTATTTAAACATAATAAATGCCTATGTCCTGACTGACTTATTCACTCACTCACTCACTCACTCACTCATCAACGCACAGCCGAAACTACTAATCTTAGAAAGTTGATTTTTGCACAGTATGTTGCTTTTATAACGTGGGCTAGGGATAAAAAGGGATTTTTGAAAATTCTACCCCTAAGGGGGTAAAATGGGGGTGCAAAGTTTGTATGGGAGAACCTTTTTTTTTTGAGCTTAGACTAAAACTTTGTCGAAAAATTATTTATTAGAATACAAATGAAACACTTTCAGCGTTTTGGAAAATTCCACCCCTACGGGGGTAAAATAGGGGTGCAAGGTTTGTATGGGGGAAACATTTTTTTTTTAAATAGAGACTTAAAATTTTGTAGAAAGATCAGTCATTAGAATACAAATAAAGAACTTTCAGGGTTTTAGAAAATTCTTCCCCTAAAGGGGTAAAATAGAGTGCAAAGTTTGTATGGGAAAAACTACTTTTTTTTAAATAGAGACTTAAAACTTTGTAGAGAAATTATTCATTAGAATACAAATAAAGTACCTAGATTCAGTGTTTTAAAAAAATCTACCCCTAAGGGGGTAAAATAGGGGTGCAAATTTTGTATGGGGGAAACAATATTTTTTTTAAATAGAGACTTAAAACTTTGTAGAAAGATTAGTCATCAGAATACAAATTAAGTACTTTCAGCGTTGTAGAAAATTCTACCCCTAAAAATAGGGGGCTAAAATAGGGGTGCAAAGTTTGTATGTGGGAAACTATTTTTTTTAGCTAGAGTCCTAAAACTTTGTAGAAAGATTATTTAAATACAAAGAAAGTACTTTCAGCGTTTTGGAAAATTTCACTCCTAAGGGGGTAAAATAGGGTGCAAAGTTTGTATGGGAAAAACATATTTTTTTTTAATAGAGACTTAAAATTTTGACGAAAAAATACTTATTAGAACATGAAAAATACTACATTCGGCGTTTTACAAAAATCATTCCCTAAGGAGGTTAAAAAAGGGTGCAAGGTTTGTATGGGGGACACTTTTTCTAAACTAGACACTTAAAACTTTGTAGAAAGATTACTTATAAAAATACAAAAAAAAAGACTTTCAGCGTTTTGAAAAAATCTATCCCTAAGGGGGATAAAAAGGGGTGCAAAGTTTTTATCAGGGAAAGTTTATGTTTTTGAGTTAGAGACTTGAAACTTTGTAGAAAGATTACTTATTAAAATACAAAAAAAGAACACAAATCGTTTTAGAAAATTTCACCCCTAATAGGGTTAAAAAGGAGAGCAAGCTTTGCATGGGCAACACTTTTTTTTGAGTTAGACTTAAAACTTTGCAAAAAGATTACTTATTAGAATACTAAAAAAGAACTTTCAGCGTTTTAGAAAACTCCATCCCTAAGGGGATCCTTAAGATCCTTAAGAAGGGTAGCCAGTGTTGTGTGGGAAAAACTTTTTTTTTACTAGACTTAAAACTACTCAAAATGTTACTTATTAAAATTAATAATAAAGTACTTTCAGAGTTTTAGAAAATTCCACCCCTAAGGGGGTTAAGAAAGCTTTGTATGGGCAACACTTTTTTTGAGCTAGAGACTTAAAAGTTTACGAAAAAAGTTCTTTCAGCGATTAGAAAAATTCAACCTCTAAGGGGGTTTAAAAGGGGGTTCAAATTTTAAATGGCGAGCAATAAAATTTTAAAGTGTGAGTAAGAGATTTTTAACTTCGGTCTTATTCTGTAGGTACGTTAAAAGACTACAAAACTGATTTCAGAGTTTTTCCAAATTCATCCCCTAAGAGTGTTAAAATTGGTTCAAAGTTTGAGTATTTCAAGGCATTTTTAAAGTATGAGATTTTTAACTTTGGTTTTAGACTGTTTGTTCACAAACTAGAAAATGAACATCAACTTTTTTTTTAATTATCCCCTAAAAGAGGGTTCAAATTTTGTATTGAGAGAAATCATTTTCTAAGACGATAAAAAGTTCTACGCGGACGAAGTCGCGGGCAACAGCTAGTTAGTAATAATAGCTTAAAACGACGAATTTTAGGAAAGGTGCGATATTTTTGACGCGGAGTGTAATTATATTATTACATAAAAAGGAAATAGGGACTACATCGAAAACTACAGGCCTATAAGCCTCATGTCGAACCTGTATAAGGTATTTTCTAAATTGATATTAAATAGATCAACATGATAAATAGACGAACAACAACCTATGGAACAAGCTGGTTTTAGAGCAGGTTTTTCGACTGTCGACCATATGCATGTCATAAAACAGCTGTGTGGAAAAATGCCAAGAATATGGCAGAGCTTTGTACATTGCTTTTGTTGATTACAGCAAAGCATTCGATTCAATAGACCACAATTCGCTTTGGAAAGCTCTCATCGAACAGGGAGTGCAAAAAAAGTATAATTAAAAATATATACTCAAATAGTACAGCCCGAATAAAACTAGAAACGACCGGCGAAGAGTTACCGTTTGCCAGAGGTGTGCTTTTCATTGCAATCTTGGAAAATCGAAATATTCAGGAATCATGGTAATGTAGATACAACCATTAATGGCAGGCTCCTTAGCCGTCAACGGTCAATTTCGTGAATGGCTACTTGCCGATGGTTAGCTGTGCAAAAATTAGCCTGGTACAAATGGTTGAATTGTTTTTTTTTTAATTAATGTGTTCTCGTTGGTATGGCGGGGTCTAGGTCATATCGGAGAAGTATGGCATTACGCTACCGCCTACTTCTTTTTTCATCACCTATCGGAAAATACAAGAATTTTTGTGTAACAAATCGTTTGACTAGTAATTTTAACGACACGTTCGATTAACGCCCTCGCGTTTGGGCGTTAATACCAATTGAAGTAGATGGCGAAGATATTGAATACCTATGTAAGCAATTACACTTATTTAGGACAAATAATATCTTTTATCTACACCCATATCATAAATCCTCTAGAATGTGTTCGGAAACCATATATAACGACCACCATAATTGCAACCAGTAACGTAACATCAGCGTTTTATCTGTGCCAGTGTTATTATAATGTATGAATTAGTACATTACTTACCTAGGGCGGTTAAACAAAGAATGTCTCAGATCGCAGGTATTTGACGCCCGAGCCGAAGGCAAGGGCGATAAATATGCGCTCTGAGGCTCGTGGCGTCTTTAATTGCGATGCTCGCCAAGGCTCGCATCGCAACCCACGCCACTCGCGTTTTAAGACCCTTCTTATACAACAGTTGCATAATAGTACATTACTTACCTAGGGCGGTTAAACAAAGAAACATCGTTGCATACAATACTTTTTCTACGACAAATTTTAAATAAATAGCAGACTACAGAATAGTTTTCAGGCAGCAAGTTTTCTATTCGTACTTTTGCTACTCACGCAATTTCTTCAGGAGTGCAGTTATTAATTTCTTCGACTATTTTAAAAGGAACGTACACTTTTGTCTTCACAAACACGATTAAAATCTTAATAGTTTAGGACTAATAGTTTATCATCTTTCGTTTTTTTAATTTTGAACTGTATTTTGGTGGGAAATCGGAAATGTGACACCTTTTGCTTATGGTTTGTTTTGTTTTTAATTTGTTTGCACTTATACTAATACATACACTAATACACTACTACTACTAATACACTAATACATTTTAGTTTTAGTTATTTAATATTGTAGTGCCCTACAGGGTTTCATAGCTGAACATATATAATGTACCATCTTGTATTTACCTATGAAAGCAATAAAGATACTGATTACTGACTGATTACTGATTACTTGCCATCCGAACCAAACCGAATCCGGACCCGGGCCGAATTCGAACTGTTTATTTTTATAAATAATACCAAGAATTTATAAAACATGTAAACACACAATAGATGATGATTTATTATTATTGTAGTAAATAATTTATAAGTGATATACAAATGTAAAATCGTAAATAAATACTTTTATTTCGAAATATTTGTTTATGAAGTTGGCACCACTGCAATATAGCCGCCGATTTAAAAAAAGTTAAACAGTGCTTTTATGTAAAATGTATGAACCAAAAAAGTACGCTAAACCGCGTTTTTGGGCCATAGCATAGAGTTTTTCGACGACTTATTAGTGGTGTCATTGTATTTGAGCCTTAGGCAGCCTATATAAATGACAGATAACGGTACAGGAGTAGAAAAAAATCATAATAACATCGATAATCGAATGATATAAAATATTTGTTCTAAAGACCTGCAGAAAAACTATTTCCTTGATGTATTATATGGTATTAAACAGACCACAATCAAAATTCTTGGCCAGAGCTGTTTAAATCAAAGTTATGATTTTTTGAATAGTACTCAAAAGACTGATAAAATTTGTATGGGAGCAGAAACTCAATTTTTTCGTTAATGCATTTGTTTTTATTTTTGTTTATGTTACAATATAAAACTGTACAAATCATATTAAACTACATGAAATCATATCTGGAATAGAATTTTGAAGTATGAGGACATTTCCAATTTTGGAATGTAAATTTTTTTTGCAATTTACTCTCTCCTCAATCTATTTGGATTTGTGTGCGTCAGGATGGCGGGTGGACCTCGGGAATTTCAATGAAATGTTGACAGATATTTGGTACCTTCTGTGTACCTCTGTGTACCTTTAATAAAATTCTGTGTACCTCTCCTGAAAACGAGCTATCTTCAAATTTAGGTCCACCCGCCATTCTGACGTCAGGATGGCGGGTGGACCTATGAAATATGTACAAAACGTAAATTTTTTTTAACGATTTGTGTATAATAATTTGGTACCTTCTGTGTAGCTCTGTGAACCTTTAAAAAAAAACTGTGTACCTCTCCTGAAAAAAAGCTATCTTCGAAAATAGGTTCACTCGCCATCCTTCATCAACTTCGTGCGTAGTCGGCCGCTCTGTCGACAGTATTTTAGTAAACAAAACGAAACAAGCAATATTATATTATTACTTTTACACATGCTTGTTTAATGCTGATATAATTACAATATAATTAACTTTAAAATTAATTTGTTTTTCACCTTAAAATTCCTTGTATTTTCAAGGTACTTAGGTACTCAGGTAAATCGCACGAAGTATGGCGCGACAAAATTGAAAAAATCTCAGGACTATGTACAAAAGTTATTACCTATATATACCTATTTCATGATTTTACTAATATTACAAAGATGTAAAATTGGTGACTTAGCTTGTACGTGTAATAAATCCCTGAAACTACACATCTCTCTACTCATCATATTTTTTTTTATTCATTCTTGAATCAAACTCGGGCAGCAAATGATACAAGGGGAGTTGTGGAATAAAACATAGCCTATGATAACCATCCCGAAGGTTAATGGACCTTTATTTAAAATAGGTTTTGGAATTGGATGAGTAGTACCGGAGATTACTCCTACGTTGTACAAAGGTACAAACTTACAAGCTTTACCTTTTTTCAATAGCTCTACCAGCTCTACGGGCGCTTCCACATCCATCCTTACTACATAATAGGGTATTTGACAACAGTGAAAACAGATTAACATTACGAAAATACTAGGAAAGTATCAATCTTTCATTTAGGTTTGCTATTTTAAGATTTTTAAATTCATAAAAACTAACAATTTCATACTAACGGGGCGTTTTTGACGTTTCATAAAAAGAAGCTGATTTGACTTTAGTCAAATATCGTATTCTTAGTAGGTACTAGGTATAGATTTCGAGATGTACATTTGAGCTATATTACTGAGAGACTATTTAGCTTGCTTGCGACTTCGTCCGCATGGAAGTCGTTTATATCGTATACAAACTTCCGCCCCCCCTTTCACCACCTTAAAATATGATTTTCGGGAAAAAAATATCATGTGAGATTCTGACTATCTCCATACCATCTCAATCAGTTCAATGGCTTAAGCGTGAAATGGTAACAAACAGACGGACAGAGTCAGGTACTATCGCATTTCTAATATTGGTATGGACCTACATAAATGAAGTAATTTAAATTAGTTTTTAACCCCCGACGCAAAAAAAGGGGTGTTATAAGTTTGAAGTGTTGAATGTCTGTGTATCTGTCTATGGCATCGTAGCTCCTAAACGACTGGGCCGATTTGAATGCGGTTTTTTAATCTGAAAGCCTGACGTGATCGAGATGGTTCTTAGTTAAGTTTCAACAAAATCGGTTCTGCCGTTTTTATGGTATTGAACTTGAAAATGAAATTATAGGGGGCTTTTCAACTTTATTAAGTTGTTAATTTTTAGGGTTCCGTACTCAAAGAGTAAAACGGGACCCTATTACTAAGACTCCGCTGTCCGTCCGTCCGTCCGTCCGTCTGTCTGTCACCAGGCTGTATCTCACTGATACCAAATATATACCTATAATAACAAATACTAAAAAACACAGACTAAAATAGTTTTTTTATAGATAATGGTACGAAACCCTTCGTGCGCGAGTCCGACTCGCACTTGGCCGGTTTTTTATAATTGTATGTACCTATGTTAAGTATTTAAGGCATTTGTTAAATAGGCCTTAGATCCCTGAAATAAATGAATTATTATTATTGTTTGTCACCATTAAAAATCAGACACATCCATTAATTATTAGTACCTATATTTATATCCCTTTGGCTCCGCCATCGCCAGCGTTATTTAGCTTTCCGTAGCTGTGTGATAAAATATAGCCTATAGCCATCCAGAATGTTAATTTATTCCAACATTATAAACAGAAAATTTCTGTTAGATTGTAACTTTGTAATCTATAGGTACTAATATTATAAAGAGGAGAGAGTCTTTGAGTTAACTTGTAAGTTTGTATGTTGTAGGGGTTAATCTCAGGAATCAGATCCGATTTCAGAAATTCTTTCACCTATGTATAGAATTAACTTTCTAGATGGACATAGACTATTATTTATCCCGCGGGTTTGCCTGCATCCTTTGCAATACGCGGGCGAAGCCGCGTGGACAGAAAGTTCTATATAACCTACTTATTTACTTGAGATAAATATTAAAAATCTGATGAGTAGGTACCTTGTTTAGGAAACTAACCCCTACAAGCTTACAAAGTCCCAAGCTACACTGATTATTTGGTATAATAGTACCTTTTGGATGGACGTAAACAGTATTAAATATAGCGGCTCCACCTGCCGTTCTTTGGCGGGCGGAGCCGCGAGGAAAGCTAGCTACTGAAAGTAATTCGGTACCTCCTGTTTAGAAGTAGGTCGGTAGACGAACCCAATTTTGAAATGTAAGCCTTTATGGCTTTTAGGGAACACGTTTCCAAACATAGTTGACGAACTACTGACTTGAAAACCGGCCAAGTGTTCCGTACCATTATCACTAAAAACTGCAAAAAAAATCACGTTTTTTGTATGGCAGCCCCCTTAAATATTTATTTTATTCTGTTTTTTAGTATATAATAAATAAATAAATATTTGCGGACAATCTTACACAAATCAACCTAGTCCCAAACTAAGCAAAGCTTGTACTATGGGTACTAGACGACGATATAGATACTTATATAGAGAAATAAATACTTAAATACATAGAAAACATCCATGACTCAGGAACAAATATTCGTGCTCATCACACAAATAAATGCCCTTACCGGGATTCGAACCCAGCTATGTTGTCATAGCGGCAACAGAAATACATCATCAGTGAAAATTGCAACTGTCTAACAATCACGGTTCATGAGCAGCCTGCTGGTGACAGACGGACAGACAGACAGACGGACGGATAGAGCGGAGTCGTAGTAATAGGGTTCCGTTTTACCCTTTGGGTACGGAAACCTAAAAACGGCAAGTAATATTTTTATTCGCTTGGAATACTGATTTATGTTCTCTTTAAGGCGATGTAGGTTCATGGCCTTCTCTCCCTCTCACTGAGCATAAGTGTGAGCGAGATGGAAGTGCGTGTTCGGAAGTGTGTAACATTACTTTTAAATACTTTATAATTGATTTTTGAAATATTAGATAATTTATTAAAAATCTATCCGGTTATTGTTTTAGAACAATAAAAAAGTTATCCTTTTTATAAAATAAATCATAGATTGTCGTTGAAAATTACGAAACCTCGAACATGACTGATGAACAAGTTTATTTTAATTTTAAGTTAGTAGTAGAGTTAGTTTTAAGTATCGTAATTTAATAAACATTAAAGGAGACTTTTTAGGGTTCCGTAGCCAAATGGCAAAAAACGGAACCCTTATAGATTCGTCATATCCGTCCGTCTGTCTGTCTGTCTGTCCGTCCGTATGTCACAGCCACTTTTTTCCGAAACTATAAAAGCTATACTGTTGAAACTTGGTAAGTAGATGTATACTGTGAACCGCATTAAGATTTTCACACAAAAATCGAAAAAAAACATTAAGTTTTAGGGATACTCAGAACTGAAACTCAAAAAATTTTTTTTCATCAAACCCATACGTGTGGGGTATCTATGGATAGGTCTTCAAAAATGATATTGAGGTTTCTAACATCATTTTTTTCTAAACTGAATATTAGTTTGCGCGATAGACACTTCCAAAGTGGTAAAATGTGTGTGTGTCCCCCTGTAACTTCTAAAATAAGAGAATGATAAAACTAAAAAAAATATATGATGTACATTATCATGTAAACTTCCACCGAAAATTGGTTTGAACGAGATATAATAAGTAGTTTTTTTTAATACGTCATAAATCGTAAACCGCAATTTATTTCACGGAACCCTTCATGTGCGAGTCCGACTCGCACTTGGCCGCTTTTTAAGATTTGTGTAATAATAAATTATAGGTACTTTAGGTAAGTACTCGTAATGTCTTGTCGTTTCGCTTCCGCCTCTGTCCTTTACCGCCTGAGTTCTATACAAGAACGAATGAATGAAAAATTTTATGATAAGAACCTAGTAAAATCGTGAAATATACTTACATCATAATGTTTGTACTAAGTAAGTACGTACAAATAAGTTCTGATAATTTTATTCAATTCAGTCACGTCATACTTCGTGCGACAGCTAATACCGAGCTACCTAAAAGGTTAAAAAGAATTTTAAAGTAAATTATATTGTAATTAGATCAGCATTAAACAAGCATTTTCAACATGTATAAAAGTAATAATATAATACTGTTTGTTTCGTTTTCTTTACTAAAATACTGTCGACAGAGCGGCCGACTACGTACTAAGTAATATAAGGATGGCGGGTGAACCTATTTTTGAAGATAGCTCTTTTTCAGGAGAGGTACACAGATTTTTTTTAAAGGTTCACAGAGCTACACAGAAGGTACCAAATTATTATACACAAATCGTTAAAAAAAATGTACGTTTTGTACATATTTCATAGGTCCACCCGCCATCCTGACGTCAGGATGGCGGGTGGACCTAATTTTGAAGATAGCTCGTTTTCAGGAGAGGTACACAGAATTTTATTAAAGGTACACAGAGGTACACAGAAGGTACCAAATATCTGTCAACATTTCATTGAAATTCCCGAGGTCCACCCGCCATCCTGACGCACACTTTGGATTTTGGTATCAGTCCTACAACCACTTGAGTGGACGAATTAACCTAGTGACCTGCCTAATTTTTGACAGTATACAGAGCGATGAATCACACTCCACTCCACTTGGCGGTATTTGCCTAAATATTCGTGTTGCATCTTTCTCCTTCCTACGTCAAATGAAAGAGAGGTAACGACGCAACGCGAACACGCAACCCAGGTGTAGTGCCACCCTTAGCTTTACAGTAGGTAAATATAAACGTAGGTACAGTCAACTACAAAGATAAGTATATTTTTTAATGTTACAAAATGATGTATGTATATCTTATTACTATGGTAGTAAAGTCTATGTATACATATTTTTGTTACATCGTATGGATACATCTCTTTGTAGTCGACTGTACATACCTAAACGCATGAAAATAATGTATCTCGCCTGGATGGTACGATATATTAGGTAATTACATGGTCGCGCTATAACTCACCGGACTCTCAGAACCCCCAATTTCTTCTCTTTCTAGCCTCACTCAACCACATTGGAGAGAGAATACATGCGTGCAAACGTATGTATAGACATCGATTTTTCAACATTGTACTGCACAGCATTCAAGCCCTCCATGCCGCCGTTTTTTACCAAGTGCGAATGTGATTTTGGCATAGCCGTAGAACAAGACATCAAGGGAGCAGTCACGTTGTATTACGAACTGGAGGACTTCAACCAAAGCAACATCAGTTATGCTTCGTCCAAGTAAGTTTGATTAATCTATTGGAAAGCAGTTATACAACATAGCGGTGTTCTCAGACCGTTTCTCTAAAGATGTGGTGTGGTAAAGAGGAATTGGAGTTTACGTTATTCAATCCTCGCTTAAATATCTGCTTGATCCTCTTGAGATCCATGGCCTTGGCCACCCATTTCTAGTTGATATTTACATACATTGGCGCAGTCGGTAGGATGACGGTACATGTTGAGCAATAACGACGCGATAAGTGGAAACAAAATATATTTATACAAATGAAATTGAGGTAGAATTCTTTGAGTACGCAGCTCGCTCCATGTGATGTGTCCATGATAGCCCCCCCCCCCCCCCCATTTCTTTTTAGGACTTACGCACTAGTTTTTGCGGAAGAATCAACCACTGGAATAAGGCTTTTTGTCGAGTGAGTGGGCAACCTGACTGATAGAAATTCTCAATACGCTTCTAGCTCGACGTTGACTACTGCTCTCCTATAACTGCAAGTACTGCAACCAAGGTTGACGGTCTAACATACCTAAAGTACGGAAGTGTACAGCAAACCACTCACTCGGTTACCGCCACCGATTCGCGAGCGACGCGCCATGAATACTGAATGTTTCGTATGAAAAGTAATACCCTCTGTTTAATATTAAATAAAGTAAACGTCGTGGTTCTCGACGTTGTACTAGTGTATGACATGGGCAGTTTATAAATGTCAAAGTGACATGGCCTAAATTCGAATGAAGAAAAATCGTCTTAGGTAGTTCGAATATAACCCATATTGCTTTGACATAAAGTTCCCATGTCATCCACTAGTACAACGTCGAGGACTAGGACGTTTACCTTATCAGTCTGTATTTAACCTCTGTTGAGTAAAAGCGGGAAAAAACTTCAATTTCTGACAACGTTTCTCATGAGAGTCTGATCAGACTCGGCCATATATTTGCATGAACAGACACCACACGTCCGATCAGAACCGGACAAGCTGGTGGTCTGCCTACGGATCTATGGCCTAACCTTGGTCACCACTCTCATTTAACATTACCCCGTCGACGGCCGGTTAGCCTAGTTGATAGTGACGCTGCCTACGAAGCTGAAGGTCCTGGGTTCGAATCCCGGTAAGCACAAATATTTGTGTGATGAGTATGAATATTTGTTTCCGAGTCTTGGATGTTTTCTATGTATTTAAGTATTCATATCTATTAAACATGTCGTCGCCTAATACCCATAACACAAGCCTTATTGAGCCAAGCCTTACTATGTGCTGGTTCGATTTGTGTAAAACTGTCCCCTAATATTTGTTTATTTATTACCTGCCATTTCAAGGGATGATATGCAGTTAATGGGAACCCCCGGAGACCGCCCCGCAGAGTCGTGTGGAAACTACAGCTATAACGGAGATCTTCCCATTTTCCCATGTGGTGAAATGGCGGATTCTATATTCAATGGTTGGTTTTAGTTATGTTTAAATGTCCTTTCTTAGTTTGTTCGACTTTACAAAAAAAGGAGGAAGTTCGCAATGGGGAACTTGCGTGGGACTTCAATTTCGAATAAATTGCACTTAATTGATGCGGATATGCGTGCACACAGACGAAAAAAAAAGAAAAAAAACGATTGTATTAGTTTTATCTCACGTTAAAATGACGAAAAAATTATAATTATTTTTTCGATAAAATAACAGAACATTGAATTAGAAATAATATTTTTTAATGACAAGTATAGACTTAAACGCAAATGTTGTGGAGATAATTGCAAATTAATGACTTACTCCATAGTAAACGCGCCGAGAATATGTCGTGTGACGTCATAGCATAAGCCAGTTTAATATAGAGCGTTCTCGGGGGGTGCCGGCGCGTGCAGATTTCAAATGCTTAAAACATCAGAAAAATAAATCATAAGAAAGTGTTAGTGCTACAGTTGTTTTAATGCTGGATTATACTTTTGATTTTCGTAATAAAATAAAAAGATGCAAGTTCCCTATTCGGTTGCATTTTTTTTTATTACCTCAGAACTAAGACTTTTATGAACCGATTTGTAACTTTTATATTATATTCTTTCTTTTCATTTAAAAGTAACTATACTCCCAGATTGGTACCAAGTTACCAACATCTAGTTCTAACAATGGAATCTATTGGGAGCTCGCATATCATTGTAGGTTCAATGGTAAGGGAAATAATGCGATTTTTCAGGAGAGCCCGACAAAGTTTGTTTGACGACCGCTTTAGCCTAGTTGGTAGTGACCCTGCCTACGAAGCAAGAGGTCCTGGGTTCGAATCCCGGTAAGGGCATTTATTTGTGTGATGAGCACGAATATTTGTTCCTGAGTCATGGATGTTTTCTATGTATTTAAGTATTTATTTCTCTATATAAGTATCTATATCGTCGTCTAGTACCCATAGTACAAGCTTTGCTTAGTTTGGGACTAGGTTGATTTGTGTAAGATTGTCCGCAAATATTTATTTATTTATTTTATTTTATTATCGTCATAATTATCATTGGGTGTTGGGTCTGATTTACAAATATACTTAAGATTTTAGTGCTCATTCCGCGTATAAAAAAATGGTGATTTCGTTATGTCCTATAGTAACTCGTGCTCACGGAAAAGTCTGAAACCACTAATTTGGTGAAGTGGAACTTTCTAATGATGAAGACCAGAACTCCTCAACGATGTATGTTCACAGATTGCGATGGGATACCGTTGAAGTAGCAACTAATTAACACATTCCCCGTTGTGTCCTATTGGAGCCCGGTTTCCGCTTTGGCAGATAATCCCAAGATTTGGCATCGGAACTAGTTTTACGAAAGCGACTGCCATCTGACCTTCCAACCCAGATGGAAAACTAGACCTTATTGGGATAAGACGGTTACCTCACAATGTTTACCTTCACCCGAAAAGCCACTTTTAAATATCAAATAATATTTCGTACATAAGTCGTGAAAAACCAAGTGGTACGAACCCACGGCATCCAGATTTAAAGTCGCGTGGCTTACTGCTCCGTTACAGTGTCTCAGGCCTCAGTGGCTTTAAGTAGCATCTCCTCCTCAATCGGTCCCTCGTTGAGGCCAGTAGTCTTTTCCAGGTCTTTTGGCTGCCTGTTGGAGGGCAGCGTTAACCGGCATTTTAAGATTCTCCGACACCTAGTTCCTACGTTTGGGGCTTTGGCCTCTTAGTCTTCTGCCTTCTACTGCGCCGGTTACCACCAATTTACATTTTTAAGTAGCAACTAATGAACTATCAAAGATAATTCTGGGATCCTTGAGGAATCGACGGAACTCCTCAAACGTCATTGGCCCACATATAACGATTTATGTATTTTGCGACGCGTTTGCTATCGGAAAGCATTTCATATGGTGTAGTTGAAAAGAAATTTGGAAATGTGTATGGCGTGGGTTCTTGTATTATGAATTATTGAAACAGATTATTACGACAAGCCACGTGATAGCTGCTGCTACCATGCTGAGTCGGGGCTTTTTCGTGGACCCTGCTATTTTTACGTTCTGTGTTTTGTTTTTTACACCCATTGTTTTGTCCACGAATAAATGTTTTCTTTCTGATAGAATAGGCTTTTTCCATTCGGTATGTCAATATACTGGTAAAAACATTTTTCAAATCGTATGAGTACTTACTTACATTTCACAGACATTGTTTTTTAGTTCATATTATGTGTTATTTATAATATTAATATGGATTTATATGTATTTGGCCTAGCCAGCCATATCAGAGCCCTGAATGCGGCAATTACATAATTGTCAGGGTCGCCGTCACCTAAATCGATGAGGAGGACTATTCAAATAAATATGGAGTAGTTTCTGCCCGCGACTCCGTCCGCGTGGAACTCGTTTATATCGTAACTCCATACAAACTTTCACCCCCCATTTCATACCCTTAGGGGGGGGATTTCCGGGATAAAAACTATCCTACGTCCCTCCCCGGGACTCAAACTATCTATATACCAAATTTCATCTAAATCGGTTCAGCGGTTTAATCGTGAAGAGGTAACCAATACTTATACAGACCAACACACTTTCGCATTTATAATATTAGTATGGATATATAGTTGCAACGTGTTCATGACAATTTCCGGGGCATACCTAGTTTAGATCATAAAGTTAATTTCTCCAAGAAAGTAGTATCTTAACTCTTGCTGTTATCAAGTTTTGCAGATTTAACCGGTGCACGGTGTAAATGGCTCTTAACTGTGACTTCATAACAGCTTTTTTTTTTTTTTTACTACGATGGTGGCAAACAAGCTTACGGCCTGCCTGATGTTAAGCTGGTACCGTAGCCTATGGATACTTGTGACTACAGAAGAATCACAAGCGCGTTGCCGACCCTTTATTCACTTGAGGATTCGCTGTGTTGGCAGATAGAAACATGCAGGTCCCTCACTCCCAACACAACGCACCCTAGGGAGCTCTGGCGACCTTACTCACCACCATGAACACAAAAGTGAACATTTATAGCAACATCTTTATTTGTAAAGATGTAAATGGCATGTGTTATACCATTTTAGAATCAGAATTAGATAAACTATTTTTCAGGAAGTTGGCCACTCTGGTCCTTGTACTTGTTTTTTTTTCACCACAAGCAATCAAACTTGTAGAACATTTTAAAGAAAAATGTGATTCTATTAATTAAGACCTAATTAAACAGAAATCGGTCTGGCCACCATAAAACTCTAATACAAGTTCATTAGCATCACTGTTAGAGAATATTTCCGAGAAGTATTAACGTCCAAGTAGTGCACCTTATTTCACTTTAATGACCAGGCCCCGTAGCATTAATGGCGTTATCATGCGATAAGTGACAGGATAAGCGCGTCGTCTCGTTCTATCGAACAGTGTCAGCCAGGGACGGATGCTCTATCTTTTCACTTATCGCGTGATAAGGCCATCCATGCTACGGGGCCTGGACGTTAATAATTCTCGCTAATATTCTCTAACAGTGATGCTAATTAACTTGTATTAGAGTTTTATGGTGGCCAGACCGATTTCTATTTAATGAGGTCTTAATTAATAGAATCACATTTTTCTTTAATGTCTGGTAATGGTAATTTAATTGTAATAATATTTATTGTAAAAATTTAATTTCAAGTTTGATATGTATTTAGAATAATTATAGATATTGCAATGCTCGACAGAGCTCATGTTAGAACTACACCTAGCCTTAAGACCTATTTTGTTACAACATGAACGCAATAAAAATCTGAAATCTGAAATCTTTAAAATGGTCTACAAGTTTGATTGCTTGTGGTGAAAAAAAAATGTAATAGATCTGAAAATGTAATATGGCCAACTTCCTGAAAAATTGTTTACAACAATAACCGTTAATGTTACATTAACTGAATTTGTGGGTCAATCAACTATTTCTTGTTGCTCGTTGCCATGGTTACGTCTCCTGGGTCACCATTTAAAACTATTATTTTATGTGGTTTAAATCCACTAAACACGTGTTTTTGTTATATTGGTAAACCCATTACATGGTGGCGCATCTCCTTAGCATGATAGGAGTCCAGTTTATAGTATTTTTTCTAAGAAAGTCTGTTACTGTTGTCTCTTGGCTTACCGGGACAGAATAACAACAAGAAAAAGTTGATTGACCCTTGTCCAAAAATCTAAATAAAATATATTTTTTCGTTTATTTTTCTCAATAAATTATTATGCTAATTTGTTTCTGTGAATGTACCAAGCACTGTGTCGAAGTTAAAGCAAATGAATAAAAACACCCATATATTAAATACTTCACTTGTACGTCATATATTATTAGGTATAGCTAACAGCTATTTATTTACTCGATAATACCAATTGAATTCCCGATACAGGAAAAGCAGATACTAAGCATCTGGTTTTCCAATATAGGTATCTGGTTTTCCGAAACAACTGTGAGTAAGCGTAAGCGCTTACTCACAGTTGTATTGCTATTATTATTTTTTTCTGACTCATTATACTGGCTAACAAACTTTTATTGCTGTAGGTACATCCTATTTTAGTACCATAATTTTCATTGTAGGTATGCAATAACATCGTAACTCACTACGTTGTTCTCATTCTCACTGAACAAATATAGAAACTTATATGAAACACCTACCTGCCTGCACGATTTCAACCTGCATTCTAGTTGTCTTTGCTAGACAGAATAGCTTTAAAAAAAAAGCACTTTCTCGCCCGTTTTGCTCGGTACGTGTGATCATGACATAAGAGTCGACTGTTCAGATTAACCCCATTTTTTACCCCCTTTGAACCCTAATCTTTATAATTTTATAGCCTATAGCTGAAGATCCACTTAACGATTTAGTTTATTATTTATTTAATCGTATGGCATATATATATATATATATTTTATGGCCTTTTTGAGTTTGTCACTCTTTTGTACCACCCAGGGGACACGTGCAGGGTTGTGGTAGGTAGCTCCTGCGGACGCGAGTGACAGTTGTCCCCCCTTTGTCAAGTGAGTGGGCAACTCGACTGTTAGCGGTTCTCAAGCCGCCCTGAAGGCCTCTAACTCGGCTTAACGATTACTGTCATAGACAGCAACCGGGATCAACTGCTTAGCGTGCCTTCCAAAGCACGGAAGCGCTCATTTAACGTTTTAGTAAAAGTCTCATATTAATCCATTCGCCCCGTTTTTACGTGATGCCGTCACATATAAACAGACAGACAAACCGACAAAAATTCTAAAAACTGTTGAAGTGTGTTCTGTTATCGATTCTAAGACCCCTCAATAGATTTTTTTGACAATATCTTCAATGTATAGACTTTCGACCCTCTACAGCTTTATTATATGTATATAGATACTGTTGAAACTTGGTAAGTACTCGTAGATGTATTATGTGAACCGCATTAAGATTTTCACACAAAAACAGAAAAAAAAACAATCTTCTTCTTCTCGTGTCGATGGCTTCAGATTGTGCGGGACCAGAATGTGGCGACGCTTATCGCCCTGTCTGTCGCGTCTCGAAGGTCTTGCTTAGAGCAGGCGTGCGGGCACGCTGGGCAAGACAGCATGTGCTCCATCGTTTGTGGGACCTCACCACACGGACATTGGGCGTCTGAGCTACTTAGGGCGCCCCACTTCAGCATGTTCTCCTTGCTGCGACCGACCTGGGAACGCAATCTGTTTAAGGATTTCCAGATCGGCCATGGCTGCTTATGCGCGGCAGGAAGCTTCTCAGCGGGGAGAACATAATCTTCAGGGGGGGCTCGAGTATTTTGCCAGTGTTTAAGCCGTTTCTGGGACTGCGGACTCTTGATAGCGGCGGTGTAAAGCTCCTGCGGCTCTTTAGGCGGGACGGTGGTAGTTTATGGCCGTGAAGAGGGTGCCTTGGGTCTTGTTCCTGCTTCAGCTTTTCGACGCTGCACGACACCTCTCTGCGGGCCTCTGGCGGCGCAATTCCCGCTAGAGGGTATAGCTTATTGAGCGGAGTGGGTTTGAGGCATCCGGTTATTATTCGGCAAAAAAACAATTCATTTTGGGGATTCCCCCCATACTTAGAACTGAAAGTCGGCGCCGGCGAGCCAACGAGCTAACTATTTATACAATTGGCTCGCCTGCTCGCAAATGAATCACTCTCTTTAGAGTAGACAGCTATAAATATAAGCGATACTTGAGATTATTAGAGGTGGCCGAAAAAGCAACTCTGCCGTCCAATGTAGTAGATTCCAATTCCAACTAAAGTTTTATAAAAACTTGGCCACATTATAATTTACTTTAAAAACAAGGTTTAAACCGACTTTAATTTACTTCGCCAAGCCACATAGGTACATGAACATTTTTACATTTCCTTTCCAATTTACCACATGCACTGCTTTCCGAGAGCAAATGCGTTGATAATTACAGAAAAAACCCAAGTCGCTATCTGTGGCCTGATAATATTTGAGGAGTTCCGTCGATTCCTAAAGGTTCTGAGAATTACCACTTCATGAGTTGCTACTTCAACGGAATCATGTCAGAATCTTTGACGAACTTTACATCTTTGAGGAGTTCCATAAGTCATCTGTGGTCTTCAGTATCAGTTCCACTTAACCAAAATTGCTATTTCCGAAGGTAAATACACGAATTATAATAGAAAATACCGAAATCACTACATGCGTGCCTATAAAATTTGAGGGTTGCCCTCAATTTCCCTGGGATCCCATCATCAGATCCTGATTTGGTGACAATGGGACCACCTCGGAAGTATACTCTTTCGAATAAAAAAAGAATTTTGGAATTCGGTCCACAATTGACGGAGAAATCGGCGAACATAGACAAAAAAATACACTCCTTTTTTGAAGTCGGTAAAAAACTATCTACACACCATAATTAGTTATTATAATGCAAAAGACCATAAGTTATTTCTTGCGCATCGAAGAATATAACGTAATAGTTAGCAATAAAGTTCAATGTCAAAAACGCCAATAAAAATGTAAATCCATCAAAAAAAATTCGACGGTAGTCGTTAATTTGCGGAACGTAAAAGGTATTTAAAGCTTTAAAGAAGTTACGCTTAGGTTGCAGTTCATATCTTCGTTTTATGACCGATTTCCATTCGCAAAGTGCGATTTTATATGTATACGAGTATATATATATTTTTACAAGCTTTATATTAACTTGTTCGTATGTATGTAAATATGTAAGTATGTAAGTTGTCCGTCAAACTTTGCAATCCATCTTTCAGTCACTTCACGGTATCCAATTGAGCTGAAATTTTGCAAGCATATGTATATCGCATGACAATGCAATATTATGATTATGATGATTTGGAGCTGATCTGATGCTGGAGCTGGAAGGTGGCCATAGGAACTCCGCAATAAAACGACACAACCCCATCGAGTTTGGGCTCGTTAGAATCGTCTCAATGAGTACTTGATGATGGTATGCAGAAAAGTACAGTCGGCAGTAAAAGCTTGTGCCAAAAATTATGTTTTTGACAGAAACTTTTTAATACTAAGATGTGCTTGAAGTTTTATAGCTGTTCACTCTTAGCCCACCGAATAGACTGTACTAAAATTTGATTTCATATTTGGTCTAACGTATGGGTTATTCCCACCTGTTACCACCAATTTTTACCAGTGGTACCTAACAGCTGGAATTTTTTCCCCATCTTTTACCACTAAAATACTCGGTGGTTACTACTGGGAATATTTTTCCCATCTTTTACCACTAAAATACTCGGTGGTAACTACTGGGAATATTTTTCCCATCTTTTACCACTAAAATACTCGGTGGTAACTACTGGGAATATTTTTCCCATCTTTTACCACTAAAGTACTCGGTGCCAAGTACTTTAGTAGTAAAAAATTGGGAAATTATTCCCAGTTGTTCCCACAGGTAAAAAATGGGGGATAAATCCCAGCTGTTGCCAGGTTCCCACTGGTAACAATATGGTGGTAACGCGTGCGGATAACCCATACAAAACCAGGCCTAAGGTCAGGTCATGTGTTCTTACGATCTTTCGATCTGTCAGACTGTGACTTGCACTAGATGGGTGCTAATTAGTAAATCCCGTAATATGTTTTCAGACACGTTTACTCTTCTGAATGGTGACGCGAAGAAGGTACCTGTGGAATATACAGACTTAGTCAAAGAGGACACAATGAGATTCCGTAACCTGCCTAAAGAAGGTATGTTAAAACTATTGTTACATGTAGGGGAAACACCCATTTGTTTTTAGGTACGGCACTTGATGTTTATAATTTTGCACCTTATGGTGCAGTAATAAGGTGGAAACTAAATAGTTGCATAACTTTGACGATGACTCAAAATGATAGTGTATGTTGAACCTTGTTATCGGAGCTTGGAATTTCCACAAAAAAGTTCCAAGTTCCGCGTTATCTATTTATAAAGCAGGTAGGCAAGCGAGTGTGTGTGTGTGTGTGTGTGTGTGTGTGTGTGTGTGTGTGTGTGTGTGTGTGTGTGTATGTGTGTGTGTGTAAGTATATGGATGTTATAGCTAGTAACATACCTACTGAATAAGTGTGAGCCTCCTAGATACATGGTCGTAGGAGACCTTCAGTATCAGCATATGAAAGGGTAGTAAACCATTTCCTGAGATTGGATTTAAGTTAATAAACAGTGCATTATTTTAGGTTACATTAGGTTTGTGTGTTTACTTTAGTGACTTGCTGTTAGGCAAAATTTATTAACCTTTTTTTTCTCATCCAGATGAAAATAAATTTTCTGACCCGATAAATTGGGGCAGGCTTCGAAACGGCGACCGATCCTGGGAGGCTGAGCCACCAAAGGGTATCGAGGTGAGTAATATAAAGGCATCCACACACCGGTCGCGGGCGCGGGTCGGGCGCGGGCCCGCGCAAGTTGTATAACATTGAAAATAAACTTCAAACACACATGGAACGCGGGCCCGCGGCGGACCCGCGTTCGATGTGTGTTTGAAGTGTAGTTTCAATGTTTTACAACTTGCGCAGGCCCGCGCCCGACCCGCCAACGCGACCGGTGTGTGGAGGCCTTTAGTTAGTGACGCTTGAATGCGCTCTCTTGTAACGGAGAAACCTATAGGAGTCGCTCCACGGGCCGATTTTGTCGGCCAAGAAAGGTCACAGAAAATCTAGTATGGAGTGACCTTGATTTGGTTGGAAACCGTGCTTCCGACATGTCGAGCTACACGAGCCGTGCCGAATCACGCGGCAGGACTGCATGCAGGCCTGCCGATTTCGTTCGTGTAGCAGACGCTATTAACATTGTACGCCTATTAGGAGACCCTTATAGGCGTTCAATGTTAATAAGTTTATTTATTTATTTATATATTTGCACCAGACAACAAGGCCCTTACAGAAATATCTTACAGACTAATATACATATATATATATTAATAATAAATAATAATAATAAAAATCATTTATTTCAGACTAAAGTCCATATATGGTTAGTAAACAATGAAATCTTATTGCTAGTGTAAGTATGACATAAAAAAAGGGACATAACTAAACAATGACTGCATGCAGTCTCTGCCAGCGGGTGAGCATGGGGCCATTTTCACGCTCCGTAAACACGCTCAGAATGCTGTTGGGGCTGCCGCGCAGGCGACGCATCATGGAGGCGCACCTCTTGCGCATTATCAACGCGAAGCCGTCAGTGTGTGCCTCCGCAAACATACCAGAGGCACTACAAAATCGCGACAACCCCATCAACACCCGGAACGCGTTATTGTATTGAACACGTAGGCCGTTGTATGCCTTTTGCGTAAAGTTGGTCCACAGACTGCAAGTGTAAAACGACTGACAAGTACGCTTTGAAAAGTGTAGTCTTTACTTTGTAACATCGTTTTTTTTCACAACAGGTAACTTCCATAGGAGTATTTTTCTTATCAATATCAAGGTTTAATCTCGGTCATATTAAATATCGTAGTACTATATTTGTCTCATAAATAATACCGTAGCATACATAAACAGATATAGATTCATTCCAAATTATTCAAATCAGTAGTGGATGATATTTATACTTGGCTGAATGATCGAGAGTTTTTTTTTCATCCTGGCAAGACAGGGTAGATTAGAAAAAGTTGGAGCTGTCAAAGATTTTCACAAGGAAGATGACCAGGAATCTTTCGTGGGGCGATATAATTTTATCATAATCAAGTTGCATCCGTGATTATTACGTACATTTACAGTGAATTACTATAAATTAGCGAGTGCGCCGGGAGCGGCGACGGCGTAGGCCGTTTCTTTTAACCATGAACTACGCGTAAACTACGAAAGTTAATCGTCCGCTTATCATGCCTGACGTTAAAGCGATCTAAACTACAGCCTAAACCCTAACTGTGGGCTAAGGCGACGCGGCTGTGCATAACGAGCGTTGTCTAGCCGGTATAAATGGTTGATTGAAGAAATTACTTATTAAAACCCTTGCAAGGGTTTTTATATGACCCCGGGTCATTTCTGCATGACTCCGGTGTAAGCGGGATGAACTTTCTCCCGGCAAGGAGTTGAAAACCGAGGAGTTCCTGAGGACCTAGCTGTTTGGCAGAGTATTTCAACGTGGCAACACGCTGAGAAGAACGTAATTGCAAGCCGGCACGGGTGCTGAAATGCAGGTCGCCGGTTCAGCTTGAGATAAAAAATGGTTTCTTGTAAAAAGGCCCTCCGGGTGAGTAATTCTAAATACCATTCTCGTACACACACACACACTGACCCTCTGTTCGTGGTAGGAGTCGAGTAGATAATATCCGGATCGATATAGTACCTAAGAACAACTCGTCGATGGGGACGCCTACGCGATGTTGAGACTTTTGTACTTTGTTAATTTAATTCATAAGTTAGAACTTGTGTACTCGAGTAGATAAAATTTAAGATAAAAGCATGTAAAAGAATAGAGTAACCAGAATTACATAACTGTCTGTCATTTATTGGTTTTATTGTTCACCACCTACTTGAAAGCGAACCGTTTGAGAGTGATTTCCGACCCTTTACTAAAGGCGCCCACTTACTTCTAGTTTTCTAAATTATTAGTATAACCTTCTTTACTGAAATACGAGGGGTTTCTGCCCACTAAACTAGAACGGATAAATCACTCCACAGGCTAGGGAACCCATGCAATGTAATACCACCATCTGAGCTAGTACGGGATTAATAAAAATAAAATAAAATAACGTTACTAAGAAAAATAAAATAACGTTCTTAAAAATAACGTTATTTACTTTTTGTTAACTTGACACCGTTACATATTAGTAACGTTACCGTTATTATAAAAGTGTTAGGTGCGACAAAATAAAATAACGTTACTAGGACCTAGAAAAATATAACGTTACAGTGGCGACCAACGTAGTGGGCCTGAGGTTTCTTTGGTGGTGAACAATGATCGGCAGTAGATGTGTGTGTGGAGCGAGTTCGGGGGACTTATGTATCCTCACTTATTATTAAAGTAGTACAAATGCATTTGTGCGCCTTATATATAAACTGAGACGATTGTCGACGATTTTTTTTTTTATGGGGAAGACGTGTTTTGTATGTTGCTGCCACGATATACCTTTCATCGGGGTGCGTCTCTATATTTAAGTGTTTAGTACTTTAACCGTTTCTCTCTGTTATCTGAATAACTCCGATTTCTTAACTTAGATATCCGTATACTTGTAATATTATACCGATCATGGACATGAATATTAAGATAGAATACCTCCTTGAGGAGGAGCTACAGTACGAATTGCAGGCCTTACACATACCTTTCGAGGTTGATGACACATCTGACACGTTAAGGAAGCTTTTGCGCCAGACGCGAGCTTTAGTCCGGCGGGGCAGTTTCAAACCGGCATCTCCTGTTGCTGCAGCGGATGCAGCTCTGGAGTTGGGAGTTTGTAAGGCGAAGGTGCTTGGTTTGAAGGCGTCAGTTGCAGACGGTGCGGATTTGACAGAGGCCCAACAGGATAGGTACCTTGCTCGGGCTAACTATTATTTGAATAGGGTAGGTCGCATCACGGGGCACGATGAAGAGGTTGAGAAGCTGCGTGGTGTGCTGGTGGGGTGTTTGTCCCGGTTGAACGAGACTAATGCTTCATCGGAGTCAGAAGACGATGCTAACGACACCCCGGCAAAGCAGGGACCTGGGGGGATTTGCCGCGCTGAACCCCGACACAATCTCAACAGTCTAAATCTGCGTTTTAAGGGTGACTCTTGTGTTCGGACTTTTATCATTCGTCTCAATGAGCTAAGGTTGGCTAGGGAGATCCCTGAACGGGTCATCTATAACGGCTTCCCGGAGATTGTCGACGGTGCAGCACTTTTCTGGTACCGCGCTAATAAGGACCGCTTTGCTAACTACAGGGAACTCCTTGAAGCTCTTAAGGCTGACTTTGACATTCCTGACTACGACCACAAACTGATGAACGAGATTAAAGCGCGTACCCAGGCTCGACACGAATCTATAGTCGTATATTTATCGGTGATGGGAGGTTTGTTTTCACGTCTCTCTATGCCGCCATATGAGGCGGAGCAACTGGACATACTGCTAAGGAACATCCGGCCTGAGTATAGCCGTGAGCTGGCCTTGAGGGAAATCCATACACTAACTGAATTGAAAAGGGTTTGCATGCGACTAGAGTTGGCAGGCGCGCGCGCATCAAGCTTTGTCGAACCCGGTACGTCCAGTCAAACCGTGGCTCCTGACATGCAATATAAGCCACGTTACATGCCACGTAGACAAACAGTGGACTCAGTAAACAGGGTAAAGGGCCCTTCCTTGGTTTGTTTCCGGTGTCAGGGGCAAGACCACACTGCAAGTCGTTGTCCTCGGTCTCGTGAGGTGGTATGTTTCAGATGCGGTCGTCCTGGCGTGCGCACACCTGAGTGCCCGGAGTGCAGCCCGTTTCCTTCTCGTTCAAAAAAAAAACTAATTTGTCCGGTCTCGCGGGATCCCAGGAAAATGTCGGTGCCTGACCCTGGCGAGACCTTCTTCTTACCGCCGCACGATGACGTTCGACCTTACCTTACTGTTCAAGTCCTGAACGTCAATGTGTGTGGACTGCTAGATTGCGGTGCTAGTTGTAGTGTACTGGGAGCTGGGGCACATTTGAAGTTTCTACATTTGGGTATAGAAATGCATGAATTTAGTCATCCGAAGATACTGAATGTGGCTAATGGCATGAGTTTCACGTGTAGGAACTTCATGAACCTTCCGGTACAGTATAAGGGGGTAGTTCAACTCGTCCAGTTCCATATACAGCCGGAAATAACTATTCCGATCCATTTTGGTATCAACTTCTGGAAAGCTTTTAACGTGGCTCCCGAGGTTTTGGCGTGTTTGCCCGAACGGGTTGATTCGATGACTGGGGGATGTATAGAGGAGGACGGCCTTCGCGATTACGTGTCTCTTACCCCTATGCAGAAGAAGGAGATTGAGGAGGTTCGGTCGCTGTTCGACAATATTAACACGGATAAGGTGGGATTAGGTCGTACACATTTGATACAGCACGTGATTAACACTGGCGAAGCTGCCCCAATTAAGCAGAAGTACTACCGCCTCAGTCCTCCGAAGCTTCAGTACTTAGACGAAGAGCTAGATCGTATGCTTGCCAAGGGAATAGTCGAACCCTCTTACTCTGAATGGAACTCACCTGTTACTATGGTACCTAAGTCGAACGGGGACATGCGGTTGTGCTTGGATAGTCGTCGTCTAAACGCAGTATCTAAAACTGATGCGTACCCGCTCCCGTATATAAATTACATCATCGATAATTTACGAGATGCTAAATACTTGACATCATTAGATCTGAGTGCCGCCTATCACCAAATACCTTTACATCCCGACTCAAAGGAGAAAAGCGCTTTTACCGTGCCTCGACGGGGATTGTTCCATTATAATGTAATGTGTTTTGGACTGGTCGGCGCCGCTGCCACGATGCAGCGCCTAATGGATAGCCTATTCACCGCTGAGTTTGATAATAAAGTCTTCGCGTATATCGACGATATCGTTATTTGTACTTCTTCTTTTGAGGAGCATGTGAGTATCCTTAAACGTGTTTATGAGAAATTAAAACATGCAAACCTAACTATTAACACGCAGAAATCTCAATTTTGTCGTAGCGAGTTAAAGTATCTTGGCTACGTAGTGGATCGTTTCGGTTTAAGAACGGACCCCTCCAAGGTCGAGGTGATAATGAATTTTCCTACCCCTAGGGACCCGAAGGAGTTGAAACGCTTCCTGGGATTAGCCGGATGGTATAGGCGTTTCATAAATAACTTTTCTCAAGTTGCGCGACCTCTTACCCGCCTAACTAGCAGGAAGGTTAAATTCCATTGGACACCCGAGGCTGAGGAATCCTTTAACACCTTGAAGTCTGCGTTGATATCGGCTCCTATACTGAGATGCCCCGACTTCTCACAACCTTTCTACCTACACACTGACGCCAGTTCTTTTGCTATAGGGGTGGTCTTAATGCAGAAAGGGGAGGAGGGCGTTGAGCATCCCATCGCCTATAGCAGCAGGACTCTAAACGCGCAGGAGGTTAACTATACCGCCACGGAACGGGAGTTGCTGGCAATTTTGTATGGTTTGGAGCAGTACCGTGCTTACGTTGAAGGTCTGAAGTGCTACATCGTGACGGATCATGCATCTTTACAATGGTTCTATAAACTTAAGAACCCTACGGGACGTTTAAATCGGTGGGCTTGTCGCTTAAGCCAATTTGACTTCGACATCATACACAAGAAAGGTAAGGAACATGTAATACCCGACTCCCTTTCGCGTATTAAAGTAGATTCCATCTCTTTCCATCCTGCGACGGTCGTGGACCCTTGGTTCTTAAAATTACTCAAAGATTGCACTGATAATCCGCGTTTGTTTCCGAATTTCACGGTAACGGACGGTCGCGTCTTTCGGTTGTCCAAAAATAAATATAGCTTAACCTCACAGTTTGAGTGGAGACAGGTGGTGCCTTTGGAACATCGCGAAGCCATCATAAAGCAGTACCACGACGACCCTACCTCGGGCCACTTCGGAGTGTCCAAGACTCACAAGCGAATAAGCGCCGCTTACTTTTGGCCATCTCTCTATCGTGATGTCGAGGGGTATGTGTCGTCTTGCGAGGTTTGCAAGTGTTACAAACCGAGCAACACCGCAAGGGCAGGCCTTATGGGAAATCCCCGTACTGTCACGAAGCCATGGGAGGCGATCTCATGCGATATCCTGGGACCCTTTCCCCCGTCTTATGCGAGGAACCAGTATTTATTCGTTTGCTCAGACTACTTTAGCAAATACGCGCTGCTGTTTCCATTACGTAATATCACCGCAAAGGCCATTGTAAGGTGCATGGAGAAGGGTGTGTTTCATTTGCATGGAGCCTGTAAGTATATGTACGTTGATAACGGACCCCAGTTTATATCGAAAGAGTTTAGAGATTTGCTTCATAAGTATAACGTCCCGAACATTTTCTATAACCCCCGGTATCATCCCCAGGTTAACCAAACGGAAAGACTGAATCGCGATATTGTGCGCGCTGTGGCCTCTTACGTGCGTTCTGACCATAGGAAATGGGACCAGAACATATCTGAGATACAGTGTGCCTTGAACACCGCCGTGCATGCAAGCACGAAGTTCACTCCGTTCTATTTAAACCACGGGAGAGAGATGATATTGGATGGATCCCAGCACAATCTGGATGTGCCTGTTGATCCAACATCTGTCACTATTAATCAGGAGCCATTTGCATCGAATTTGCCTCGGCTTAAGGAAGTCTACCAGACGGTTCAGGGACACCTGCAAAAAGCGTATTCCCATAACGTTAAATATTACAATATGCGGAAGAGGTCCATTGAATTTCAGGAGGGTCAGATTCTCTACAAGCGCTGTTTTCCGTTATCCGATGCTAGCAAGTATTTCAGTGCGAAATTGGCTCCCAAGTTTGTGCGGTGTGTAGTGGAGAGGAAGCATTCTCCCCTGGTTTACTCCTTGAAATCCATGGAGGGGAAGCCTCTGGGGAAATTCCACATCAAAGATTTAATTGAACGTGGTGACTCTTGGCCACAGGGTGCCGGAGCCACATAGCGTTCTTTCTAGAGGATGTTATTCATTAGTTCTTGGCGGAATCAATGCTAGTGAACTGTGAATTTTTTATTATTTTGTAGTCTAAATATGATAGTTGCTAGAGGATTATTATTCATTAGTTCTTGGCGGGATCAATGCTAATGAACTGTGAATCTTTCCTTATTCAGTAGTCTTAAGTATGATAGTTGCTAGAGGATATTATTCATTAGCTCTTGGCGGAACGAATGCTTTGAAACTGTGAATCTCTCCTTATTATGGAGCCTAATGTACGATAGTTAAGGTGTTTTCGTGTTACATTAAATAGATACGTTGAGTAATTTGCCTTAGGAAATGTTAGGGTAAAGATCGTCTGGACTGCAGGAGAACAAAAGGTAAGGAGAACATCTGTCCCGACTGCTGGTTAAAAAAAAAAAAGGGGTTTGTTATTATTGCTGGAAAAGAAAATATTAGGATAGAAATCGTCTGGACTGCAGGAGAACAAAAGGTAAGGAGAACATCTGTCCCGACTGCTGGTTAAAAAAAAAAAGGGGTTTGTAATTGTTGCTGGAAAAGAAAATATTAGGATAGAAATCGTCTGGACTGCAGGAGAACAAAAGGTAAGGAGAACATCTGTCCCGACTGCTGGTTAAAAAAAAAAAAAGGTTTGTTATTGATGCTGGCTAAGAAAGTATTAGTATATAAATGTATAGTGATAGTTACCCGGGTTAGTATAAGGCTAGTATAAAGATTAGAATAAATACCTGAGGCAAGGTTTGTTGTAAAGATTACATCTAGTTAGCGTTAATAATAATTAAATATAGTTGTTCTTACAGCTAGTGCTGTCTTCCTTTAACGCGTAGTTTAAAGATATTAAAAGGCAAGTTGAATAAGTCTCAATCGCTTACGCCTTGCGCGTAACCGACATGCGATGAAAACGGATAGGGGTTTTTTATCCTAAATTAAATTGCTCGTTTGTTATTATACTAGGTCCACTCTGCGCTGCAGAGTGCAGTTCCCAGTAATTTAGATTGGTCAGTCGCTCCCTATGTGAGTGCAATCAAATAATATTATTATTGGAGTTCTGGGCTGCGTGTCGCGCCCTCCGTTTCTCTTAGTTGTATTATTATTGGAGTTCTTGGCTGCGTGTCGCGCCCTCCGTTTCTCTTAGTTGTATTATTATTGGAGTTCTTGGCTGCGTGTCGCGCCCTCCGTTTATAATGTTAAGGATTTGTCAAAGTCAATCGTCCGCTGATCATGCCTGACGTAAAAGCGATCACAACAACTGTGAACTGTGTATCACACCGGTGACACTTGTTTCGAGGAGTGAGGTGTTTTCTTTTTGTTTTGGCGAGTAGCTCTCATGCGTGAGGCTATGGGCCAAACATGTTTCACGCGAGATTGTTAGTTAAGGAATTTAAATAATTCCCCCTGCGGGCGGCAATTGTAGGGTTCTTATTCCAACATGGGTCTACGGTCCATGATGTAATTAAAAGACTACACACATTTTGATGGCCAAGGGGGTATCGTGTCTATCGTCGAACCTTTCCATCTTCGTTAGGGTTTTGTTCGTGCATTCGTCGTTTACATTTTGAGTTTCAGTTACTAGTGCAGTATTGCGTTTCTTTCAGGCATGAAATAGGTCCCTCGTACTTCTATCGTCTCTCGGTGGTTGGAGTCTCTCCTGCCGCTTGGAGAACAATTTTTGTTTCAGAATTTTAGAAATTCTGAAACAAAAATTGTTCCGACAACTAAATGGGTACTGTAACATCGTTTTTTTTCACAACAGGTAACTTCCATAGGAGTATTTTTCTGATCAATATCAAGGTTTAATCTCGGTCATATTAAATATCGTAGTACTATATTTGTCTCATAAATAATACCGTAGCATACATAAACAGATATAGATTCATTCCAAATTATTCAAATCAGTAGTGGATGATATTTATACTTGGCTGAATGATCGAGAGTTTTTTTTTCATCCTGGCAAGACAGGGTAGATTAGAAAAAGTTGGAGCTGTCAAAGATTTTCACAAGGAAGATGACCAGGAATCTTTCGTGGGGCGATATAATTTTATCATAATCAAGTTGCATCCGTGATTATTACGTACATTTACAGTGAATTACTATAAATTAGCGAGTGCGCCGGGAGCGGCGACGGCGTAGGCCGTTTCTTTTAACCATGAACTACGCGTAAACTACGAAAGTTAATCGTCCGCTTATCATGCCTGACGTTAAAGCGATCTAAACTACAGCCTAAACCCTAACTGTGGGCTAAGGCGACGCGGCTGTGCATAACGAGCGTTGTCTAGCCGGTATAAATGGTTGATTGAAGAAATTACTTATTAAAACCCTTGCAAGGGTTTTTATATGACCCCGGGTCATTTCTGCATGACTCCGGTGTAAGCGGGATGAACTTTCTCCCGGCAAGGAGTTGAAAACCGAGGAGTTCCTGAGGACCTAGCTGTTTGGCAGAGTATTTCAACGTGGCAACACGCTGAGAAGAACGTAATTGCAAGCCGGCACGGGTGCTGAAATGCAGGTCGCCGGTTCAGCTTGAGATAAAAAATGGTTTCTTGTAAAAAGGCCCTCCGGGTGAGTAATTCTAAATACCATTCTCGTACACACACACACACTGACCCTCTGTTCGTGGTAGGAGTCGAGTAGATAATATCCGGATCGATATAGTACCTAAGAACAACTCGTCGATGGGGACGCCTACGCGATGTTGAGACTTTTGTACTTTGTTAATTTAATTCATAAGTTAGAACTTGTGTACTCGAGTAGATAAAATTTAAGATAAAAGCATGTAAAATAATAGAGTAACCAGAATTACATAACTGTCTGTCATTTATTGGTTTTATTGTTCACCACCTACTTGAAAGCGAACCGTTTGAGAGTGATTTCCGACCCTTTACTAAAGGCGCCCACTTACTTCTAGTTTTCTAAATTATTAGTATAACCTTCTTTACTGAAATACGAGGGGTTTCTGCCCACTAAACTAGAACGGATAAATCACTCCACAGGCTAGGGAACCCATGCAATGTAATACCACCATCTGAGCTAGTACGGGATTAATAAAAATAAAATAAAATAACGTTACTAAGAAAAATAAAATAACGTTCTTAAAAATAACGTTATTTACTTTTTGTTAACTTGACACCGTTACATATTAGTAACGTTACCGTTATTATAAAAGTGTTAGGTGCGACAAAATAAAATAACGTTACTAGGACCTAGAAAAATATAACGTTACAACTTTTACAGTACATCTCGCAAACCTGCGGGCCAACATGTTGCATCGGACAGCCAACGACCTACGCTCCCGCTCAATGTCTAAGTTATCACTCAGGTCATCCGTCACCCAGTGACCCAGGTACTTGAACTTAGTGACAAATTTTAACGGGACGTCGTAGAGTGTCACTAACGGTACAGTCGGATAAGTTTATGTTTATGTTTATTTAATGCAGAAACCATGGTTACAAAGGTGTTACAAATAAGGTAAGGTCATACATGGTAACCCTGTAAGGGCGTAGCATAATATATAATATAATATAACAATTCACAAAAGTATTTGAAACGTACCTATCCTAAATTTATAATCCTAAAATTTTTGCTTTAGAACAAGTAAAAATTAAACTTAAATTTAAATTTAATATGAGGGAAGAAATTCTTGAATTCCATAACATTCATATAGTCTAAAATACTACTAAAATAATAATGTACTTATACGAATTTGTCGTTGAAGTATTCCGCGACTGTATAATAGCATTTTGAGATCAGCAGTTTTTTTAAACGTTTAATGAAAACTACATCCAGCTTTTCGTTTCTTATTTCATCCGGCAATTTGTTGAAGATTTTTACTGACATAACGTAGGTACTCTTTGAGTGCATTGTTAGTTTTGACGAAGGCAGTATTAGCATGTTTTTACGCCTGACTGAATGGGATCTAGATGTCACTTCTTCACGTTTTTTAAATAGATCTATGTATTTTTTTGTAAATTTACAGATTTCTAAGATATAAATTCCTGGTAGAGTGAGTAAATTGTGTTCTCGGAAATGTGGCTTACATGTGTCCGTGTTTTTGATATTCACTAGGATTCGAACGAGTTTTTTTTGTAGTATGAACAGATCTGGGGCGTCCGTACTGTTTCCCCACAAAATGATACCATACTTTAACCATGCGTATGCATACGCATAATAAGTAGTTAGCGCAGTTTGCTGGTCAGTAGTTTTCTTTATTTCACAAAATGCATAAATGAAGCTTGACAATTTATTCCTAATTTTGTTGACATGTGCTTTCCAGTTTAAATGTGTGTCTATGACTAAACCTAGTAGTGGAAATTCTTGTACTGTTTCGATTTGTGTGTTTTTATAGTAAAAATCGATGTTTAAAGGTTCTTTTTGATAGGGTCGGAAAGTCATTATTTTAGTTTTAGTGAAATTAAGTTCTAGTTGGTGATCGTCCATCCAGCTTGTAATATCATATAATATTTGTTGAATTTTTTCGTTTATGTTAGTGGTATTTTTACATGTTATTAGTAAAGATATATCGTCTGCAAATAGAGTGCATGGTATGTCCATGATTTTTGGCAGGTCGTTTATGTAGATAATAAACAGGAGACATCCAATTACACTTCCTTGTGGAATAGAAGCATTGATTTCTGTCATATCTGATCTAATGTTGCTGACTCTACTACTGTTTGTATCAGTATATTCTATTTCTACGTATTGCTCCCTATTTGTTAGGTACGATGCAAACCATTTATGAGCTTCACCGCGTATCCCTATTCGATATAACTTGTCAAGGAGTATTTTGTAGTTTACTTTATCGTATGCCTTGGTCATGTCAAGTAAAATGCCGATAGCGTAGTTTTTGGAGTTTATTGTGTTTAGAGCTTCCTGTATAAATTTGTAAATGGCCAACGTTGTGGATTTGTTCTTTCGAAAACCATTTTGGCCTTCGTCGAATATTTTATATTTTTCACAGAAATTGTATACCCGATCGCACATTGCTTTCTCAAACAGTTTTGATGCCGTTGGAAGGAGAGCTATGGGTCGGTAGTTACTTGGATCTGTTTTGGATTCTTTCTTGTGTATTGGTTTTATTATGGCCTTTTTTAATAAATCGGGAAAGGATCCTTCATTGAACGATTGGTTTATTAGTGTGCAAAAAGGAAGTATCAATTCGAGTTCGTCAATGCCGCAGCTAAGCTTATCTTTAAGATTCCGTATGTTTCTGGAAACTTCTCGATAGTCTGTGGGTTTTAAGAACATTGTATTTTCTGTAGGAGATTGCACCAAGCGGCCGCACTGTTTGCTACAATTTGTTAATTTTGTTAATTTTGATTCACCTATTGATGCAAAAAAACTGTTGAATTTATTTGCAATTTTTTTGGGGTCCGAAATGAGTGTGTTGTTTATTATTAGTTTTATATTTTGTTTTACGGTTTTTTGTTTTTTATTGGTGCGTTCATTAATAATTCCTGCCAGCTTTAAAAATCATCACTTTGCTCTTCTTCACGTTGTACCTGAGTCCATGGGCCGCGGCATACGACTCGCATATATATTTGTCAACCTCCTCATTGCGTCGATCGAAGGGCCAAGCAGCACCATGTCGTTAGCATAACTTAAATTGTTGACGGCGACTCCGTCAATGTGACTTCCGGTATAGGTACTGCCCAGTGTATATAATAATAGTAAATAAAAATAGTAAATAAAAACTCTAAAACTAATAATTGGTATCAAACAAGGCGCATATATAATGAAAAAAATATTGAATCATTTAGATTAGAATTAGCTAATGTGAACTGGAACAATATTATATCTTCTAATAAATCCGTAAACGAAAATTACATCTCACTTAATAAAAAGTTAATGGAAATTCTAAATATATCTATACCTAAAAAACGTCTTAAAATTAAACCTTTTCAGACTAATTTATGGCTAACGCGAGGCATAAAAACATCTTGTCTTCATAAAAGATTACTCCGGATCCATGTTCTTACAAGTAAAAATAAAACTTTGATTGAACATTACAGAACTTATGGAAAAAGCTTAAAAAATACTATTCAAAAATCAAAAAAAATACAATTTACTAAGAAAATGCAAAAATCTTGTAATAAAATTAAATGTATGTGGCAAATAATAAAACAAAACCAAAATAAAAAAGGCATACAAAATAAAATAAATATACAATTGCTTGTTGATAATAAATTAACGTCTGATCCCAGATTAGTCTCAAACGAATTTAACAACTTGTTTGCTATTGCCGGACAGTCGCCGCCTGCAACTGACGCGCGAACCATGCCGCACGGCCGACCCGTGATAACTCCATTAGAAAACACTATGTTCTTACGGCCCGTGGAACCACGAGAAGTATTCAGCTTAATACAAAGCCTGAAGGCTAAAACAAGTTATGGTATCGACGAGCTACCATCGACATTAATAAAAGCTTGTGCAGTGGAATTAACCTCACCGCTTACATACATTTTAAATCAATCATTTTCCGAGGGTATTTTTCCTGATTTATTAAAACAAGCAGTGATAAAACCCATTCATAAAAAGAACGATAAAACTAACCCTAACAACTACCGACCGATAGCTTTGTTGCCCGCGATTTCTAAAGTTTTCGAGAAAGCAATGTGTAAACGTTTATATTCTTTCTGTGAAAAATTTAATGTCTTTAATGATTCACAAAACGGTTTCCGAAAGAAACGGTCAACAACACTAGCAGTCTATAAATACGTGAACGACATTTTGAATATCTTAAATGAAAAAGAGTATGCCATCGGAATTTTATTTGATATGACCAAAGCATATGAAAAAGTAAAATATAATATACTACTTGACAAATTATACGGTATTGGGGTGCGCGGTATAACCCACAAATGGTTTCAGTCATATTTAAGTAATAGGAATCAATGCGTTGACATTGAGTACGTGAATAATCATACCAGAGAAATCAGCGTTGTCAGATCTGATGTCCAACCTGTAGTGGACTCAATCCCTCAGGGAAGCGTAATTGGATGCGTGCTATTTATAATTTACATCAATGACCTCCCAAAATCTTTCAATGAAACTTGTGTTATGTTTGCAGATGACTTCTCTCTACTACTGTCGTGCAAAAACAGTATAAACCTCAACGAAACAATATTTCAAACTGTAACAAAAATTGTAAGCTGGATGAACGACCATAATTTAGAAATTAATTTTTCCAAAACTAAAATCATGCAATTTAGGCCTCATCAGAAAACCGAATTAGACATAAATTTCTCATACAATGGAATTAAACTAGAATGCGTTCCCACTTTTCCACTCTTAGGCATAACTATTGATAGCCACATGAACTGGAAAGATCATGTGCAAAAAATAAAAACAAAACTCAGCCAATTTATCTATGCCTTAAGTCAACTAAAAAAGACCACCGATCTACGGACCGCCTTGTCAGCGTACTATGCCTTTGTGAACGCATGGCTCGGCTACGGTGTAATCTTATGGGGAAACAGCACTAACGCACCAGAACTGCTAATTTTACAGAAAAAATGCATACGGATACTGACAAACACTAGACGCCCAGAGAGCTGCAAAACACATTTTAAAAAACTTGGCATCCTCACCTTACCTTGCATGTTTATTTTAGAATCGTGTAAATTTATTAAAACCCATCCAGACCTGTACTCTAGAATTGACGATATGCCCCGTCGTTTCGAATCACGTACTAAAAATAATTTGATACAAGTACCATCGAAATTATCAATACATCAAAATGGACCTTATCCCACATCAATAAGGATTTTTAATAAATTGCCAAACCACATAAAAAATGAACCCAACCAAACCAAGTTCATAAAAATCTTAAAACAATTTCTTGTGGACAAAACTTACTACACAGTAAAGGAATACCTACTAGACAATAATAACATTAATAACGTAACTGAATTATAGTCCAAGCAGGCAATGGTACCAAAATGTTAATGCCTAATAATGGCATATCAAAATTAAAATAAAATTAAAATAAAATACAAAGATCTCATGTAGTTAAGTCAGTAAATGTACACCTAATGTTTTAAGTTTAATGTAATGTAATGTAATACACCTGCTAGAACTGAATTAGGTACTATTATTATTTAAATTTCGTTATTACTTATTTCTATTTTATTAGTTTAGTTAGTTATTAAGCTAATTAAGCATGTAAATTGCAGTGCCCTTGCAGGGCTCATAGCTGATCTTATTTTGATATACCACCTTATGTATACCTATGAAAGCAATAAATTACTGAATTACTGAATTACTGACAGTGTTCATGTACGCTGATGATGTGACGGTAGTGGTCGCAGCGCCGAACGAACAGCTACTCGAAATCGCTGTCAATGACACTGTTAAAGGACTATACATGTGGTTTACGCAGAACGGACTAGCACTTAACACAGAAAAAACTGCTTTTTACGTATCAGCCTAAATGGTCACCCAGTACCAGTTTAAATATCTGCGCGGGGTGCACAAAAATCCAACAAGTTCCAACAACGAAACTTCTCGGTTTCGTTCTCGACAGCGCACTTTCTTGGAGGGAGCACATCGACTTTGTATGCGCGCGCCTAGGCCGAGCGTGCTATGCGCTGCGACGCCTGGCATCAACGGCAAGCAGAAAAACAGTCCGATCGTGCTACTTTGCCACCGTCCACTCGATACTAATGTATGGTGCTGAGTTGTGGGGTCGAGCATCGGAGTATGAACGCGCGTTCCGGATGCAGAAGCGCGCAGTGCGAGGTATCGTGGGCATCCGTAGCTTTGAATCGGCCCGCAACCACTTTAAGGACCTACGCATTTTAACCCTATCCGGCATAGTTATCCTCCAAATCGCGAGCTTTACACACATGAACATAAATAAATTTAAGCGTAGGGGAATAGTCACGTCGTACGGCCTCAGCAGTGCGCACCGGGACCGCCTAGTTACACCTTGTCACAAACTCGCTAGGTCAGAGCAGTCGGTATACGTAACGGGCCCTGCAGTATACAACCGCCTCCCAGACAGCATAAGAGATGCAGCATCTCTTCATTCTTTTAAAAGTAAGCTTGAAGAATGGTTACTCATACAAAACTTTTATAGTTTTAGTGAGTTCATGAAACTACCAATGACTATTTAATTAATATAACGACATTATACATTGTATAAATTATGTGTTTAGGTATTAATATGAAATACCTTGTACCATTTCAAATTGTAACTGTTTTAAAGAAAAAAACACTTGACTTGTACTTATATGTTACCAATAAATATTATCTTATCTTATTTGAACAAGGCTATCACTTCCCGAGGTACACTTGTCTCATTACGTAGCTTGTCCCATAAGATGTCATATGATACAAGGTCGAATGCCTTCGATAGATCCAGGAACACACCATAAACCGGTGTGTTCCTACTGGTATAGTACTGGACGGTATTCTTGAGGGCCAGGATAGCACTCTCTGTGGACAGCCCCCGCCGGAAGCCAAATTGGGCGTCATTCACTTTGATATGCTGATCCAAGCTGGCATCAAGCAGACCGTCCAGTACCTTGGCAATGGTGGTAGCCAGGGATATCGGCCTATAATTAGACCGGTCTGAGGCATCGCCAGTTTTATTTTTAACGATTGGAACTACAACAGTCTGCATTAGTTCATCGGGCAGATATTATATATATATATCTATATACAAAACTTATAAACGTATGTACCTAACTACGTTCGTTCGGGTGGAATCTTGCAACTCAATTTTGAAGCAGATGTCTTCACCCGATTGAGCTAAAATTTTGGGTAAAGGTTTAGATGACAATTCAATATTATGGTACCATCGAGCTGATCTGATGATGGAGACAGAAAGTGGCCATGGGAATTCAGTACTTAAGGGGCTACCCGAGGTTTTCATCGATTTTTGACTAGTTTTGAATCGATACAAATACTTTTGCACTACAGATAGAAATACAAGGCAAACGGCAATCGATTTTTCAATCTTTAATCTCCATTTTTGTCTACCATATTTTGAAAGAAATGAATAGTTATTTTTTTATGATTTTTTTTAAAAATTGTTTAAAAAACACCTTTTTTGTTACAAGATTGCTGTAAAAGATCTAACATATACGTAATATACATATTTGGGTTCGTCTCTTATGTCTCTATAAACGTGTGTAGGATTTTGATTTTAAATTAATTAACATAAAAGTTATGGCCAGAAAACCTGTTTTTTGGTCTAAAATTGTTCAACTTTGATGCCAAATATCTCGAAGACAGTGATGTTTGAAGTAAATATGGGATACTATATTGCTTAAAACTGTTGTTGTTAATATGATAACTGATAAGCTACAAAAATCATTAGAAAACTAAGGGATTCAGATCGAAGGTCATTGGCGTATGGGATCCCCTTAACCGACGTAACCCCGTTGAGTTTGGGCTCGTTACAATCGTCTCAATGAGTAGTTGATGACGGTATTGACGGTATACAGAAAAGTACAGTCGGCAATAAAAGCTTGTACATAAAAACGAAATTTTGACAAAAACATTACAATATCTGGAGTATTATATATTTATGTTATGTTTAAGAATCCTGCTTTCCGGGCTTGGATGGACACGAGTTTAAAACGTAAGCCCGTCTGGCGGGTGCAGCGGAAGGGAAATTATTCGGACGGATTGCCGGCAGGGAACTACACTCTTACCATTATGATGCGTAAGTAGTTTATTTATTTGCATCATGCAATATATTAGATTATTTATTTCATGGTAAAAAACCGGCCAAGTGCGAGTCGGACTCGCGCACGAAGGGTTCCGTACCATTATCTATAAAAAAACTAATTTATTAAATTTTTTTAGTATTTGTTATTATAGCGGCAACAGAAATACATCAACTGTGAAAATTTCAGCTGGAACTATCACGGTATCAGTGAGATACAGCCTGGTGACAGACGGACAGACAGACAGACAGACAGACGGACAGCTGAGTCTTAGTAATAGGGTCCCGTTTTACTCTTTGAGTACGGAACCCTAAAAATTGCCGTAACAACTTGCTGTAAATAAAATGACACAACCCTCAGCTCCGTTGGTTTTTGGTTCACGTTCCATACAAAGTTGCCCTAGGTACATGTCATAAAATTTGAATTTTTATCACGATTTTTTATGGGAATAAGGCCCTTATCCCTTTCAGACCCAAAAAAACAAAACCCAGCTAACTATAAATGAAGTTTGTTGACCAAATCACAATATGAGTGAACCGAAACCGCACAATAGGAGTGTAGACACCAAATAAAATAACCAAAAATGATGAATTTACTCGAAAAAGGATTAAAAATATTGTCAAGTGGAGAAAAAAGTAAATCAGGGGATTAAATAATCGCAAAGTTATTAAGTGTCCGAAGTTTTAAGAGGGGATGATGGGAATAAATCGCCTTAAAATATTTATTCCGCAAATAGGCCTCAAGGGGGCACTTTTACATGTCAAACTACTATTTCACAATTCAATTCAATTCAAACATTCAATGAAATATTCTCTTTAAGTTCCTTATAATAGACTCGGAAGAATCCTTTTTCGGGCGCAGCATCTCGAGGCGGCCTGAAATAGGATTTCATACAACTTTACAGGCCTAGGCCTGCAAAGTAACTTTTTATTTTTCATTCCACTATTTGTGGCACAGCATCACGGCATTCAGCCATGAAAATTAGTTTGATTTGAGGATTTTTATTTATTTATTTCATTGCATGTTTGAGAAAAGCACTATACATGCCTCGGCGTGAAAACGGATTCCCGGCCTCGTGTCTCTATACCTACATGGCCGGAAATCTGTGTTTTCCCGGCCTCTGATGTAATGTACTATTACCATTCGTAACCGTTGCAGATTATGGCGTGGACCGATACGACGGTCCAAGGAAGATCATACTAGAGGGCGTGTATTCAGAAGCCGTCAGGAGAAGTTTGGGATGGGGTATTGCCCTCATACTGCTGGGGATAGTCCTACTCGTGTTGGGGGCTGGATACCTATTTACGCAACGGAAAAGTAAGTCTAATGCGTATTTATTTACTGTAAGATATAGGTAAAAACGGAATAGATCCCATTGTGGGTTACCTACGGAAAAAGACGGCTTTTAACATGGGTTTTTACCATAGGGAAGTAGGTAAATTATATCATAACATTCGGGGTTTTCCTTACTTGTCCGCATTCCTTACTCCGAATGGGCTTGTGACCTTAAATTTGTTTACGATGCCATTCGAACCAGTTTTTATAGATGAACAAATGTTTGTATGGAAGCAACTACATTTAAAGGACATTAATACCCAAAAAATCGAGTTCAAGACGGACCTCGCTGACAGCAGCCAAAAACGCTACATACTGATTGGCTTTAAAGTATGACGTCACACCGTGCAATTTGTACTAACCATTGCATGGAAAATGAAGTAAATTGCTGTTTCGGTCGCGAAATACTGCGTTTAGGTCCATAGTTGTTATACAAATTTGTTTCTATAAAAGCGTAAGGATTCTATTGGTAACTTTAAATTTACTCTTGGACAATAAATAAAAAAACTTTTTTTTCTAAACTTTCAAGGTTCATATCTTTTTATGATTTGAATTATATTTTGTAATTTATACTTTATTACAATAATTTGATGGTTTACTGTCCATTTAGCAACACGACGTTATCAATTTTAACACCACGCAACAAGCCTATTACAATTCAATTCAATTCAAAAATTTATTTCGGACATGTACATCCATATTTGTGGTTAGTAGCAATAAAAACACTTATTATTAAACTAATGTTAGTGGACACAAATTACAATGATAACTAAAATATTAACTTAGTACTAAAACTTGCGCAGCCTAGATTGCCCGCATCCCGAATTACGAAGTACCTACTCTGATTAGGAGATTACTTTTATTTTTCGATACGGTGCGAGAGCGTGCTTTCGAAAATGTGCTGTCATTAATTACTAGGTAAGAGTAGCGGACTACTGGATTTACCTTCCTAGTGAAAGCCTAGGTAGAAAATGTAGAAATGTGTATTACTAAATTGGAGTATAGGGAATGCAGGGCGAATAGGACATTATCTTACTAATATTATAAATGCAAGTGTGTCTTGTCTGTCTGTTACCTCTTCACGGTTAATCCGCTGAACCGATTTAGAAGAAATTTCGTATAGAAATAGTTTGAGTCCCGGGGAAGGACATAGGATAGTTTTTATAGGGGGTGAAAGTTTGTTTGGAGCTACGATATAAACGAATTCCACGTGGATGGAGGATGGCTTCTGCCCGTGTGAGCTAGTTGTGTACCTACGTAGCGTATTTTCATCTATGTATTTATTATTTTATGTATCTGATTATAGCTGTATATTCCTCCTATCCTGAGCGAAGCGAGTGGTTCAAAAATAGAATCCTGAGCGCTAGTGAGTGTTGCAACACACGAGATGTCAAAACAACTGTACCCGGGTGTAACACAAATCTTTTCACCTCACTGAAGCGAAGAAAATACGACTTAAGAAAAAAAAAAGAGAAAAGAAAGAAAAAAAAATAAGAAAGAAAAAACAAAAATAGACTAATAAAAAAAGAAACAAATCATAAAAAAGCATTTTGTAAAACGTTAACGAACAGAATAAAAAACAAAAAAAAAACAAAAAAACAAAGAAAAAACGTAAAAAAAAACATTAAAAAACGTTTCAAACAACATTAGAAAACGTTTATGAAAAAACATTTAAAAACGTTTAAAAAAACATTTAAAAACGTGGACCATGGATGCCGACTATTGCAATATGATCGCTCAACGGTGGTTTAGTGTCGTGGTACCGGTACCACGACACTAAACCACCGTTGAGCGATGCTACTTCAGAAATAATCTTAAAACAATCGATAGTGAATTAATGGTTGCCCAGCGTGGCGGGTGTACATTGCTGGTTCGATTAATTGTGTAAGAAAATAACAGTGTTTTTTTCTTCATTTTAATTAATTAAAACCACTTGGACTTAATAACTGATTACTTAAGGGGTGTATATTTTAATTTATTGCTCCTGTTACAGGAAACACCCTGTATATAAACTCGATGGGAGTTTGGGCTCGTTAGAACCGTCTCAATGAGTAGTTGGTATGCAGAAAACTACAGTTGGCAATAAAAGCTTGTACCAAAAACGAATTTTTTGACAGAAACTTATTAAGACAAAATTAATTCCGAAAACACATTTAAACCAGTCCTTTATTTATTTTAAGTTTTTCTGCTATTCGTTGTCATGTATGATAAAACTAGCAATGATAATACTTCTCAACTTCTGTACCTACTTTAGCGCATGATCAACTACACTGCAGATATTAGGATAGGTATATATTACGTGGCCGAATCGTTCTGTTACCTATAGGTATAAGCAGATCGATAATTTACCAAAAAAAACAATAGGTATCATGGCTCATAAACCTTATAATTTTAAATAACTGTTGTTATACTGTTGTATTGTCTGGATACCCTATTACAGTCAACTGCAGAAGTAGCTACGCAAAATAACACATTCAAAATCCTTATTCCTTTGAAACTAGTCGTGTATGGGTAATTTTGAGCACTCGATCCGCGTAGCTACTTTTGCTGCTAACTTTACAGTCGCCATCGTTGGAGCGAATGAACAGGGTGCTCTGCTCACAAATATCTTAACACGACTTTAAATGGACTTTAAGGCCTGCACGCACCAGATGCGTAAGATTATTATGCGTTTAAATTTCTTTTTTATTAAAGGCTGTGCTGTAGTGGCAATAGAAGCATAAACGAACGCGATGTTAGTTTGTTTAAAAAAAACACTTCTCAATAATGATTCAATTGTTTATTCCACTTGACGCCTGCCTGTACTGACCAAGAGTGATATCATTTATTAAAATTATTAATATTAATTAGTACATTTCGAGGCCCCGCTGGAACGGTAGACATTGAATCTCATTGTTTGCTTTTATACAGCTCTAATTAGGTCTAATAATAATAATTTGATCCTTACAAAAAAAAATGTCGTAACCGGTCTAACCCCCAAACAAGATCTACTTTTCCCTCTGGGTTGGAAGGTCAGATGACACTCTCTTCCGTGAGACTAGTGTCTGTGCCTAACCTTGTGCACGGACCTCGGGACGATCGGGACAACGCGGAGAGGATGAGTGACCTCAAAATGGTCAACCTTATTATATAATGCTAGATTGTATGACTGAGCATGATATCATACATAATACAATCACCACTTTATTTTGAATTGTCGGCCATTACGGTCCTAATTAGTTTGAATTGTCTATTTTAAAAGCATTCCAACGCTCAGGATGTACACAGTTACGCACCATTTCGTCATATTCAGTGTTGGAATATTTGTAAGACATTGTGTTTTTTTTTTACAGTTTTACTATTTCAAATGCGGAACTATGCGTCCTAGCGACATGAATACTCTATACAAAATGAAAGCTGGTTAAATTTGCTACAAGTTTTTTTCTATAAGGGCATCAAAGGCGCTATCGATTCAGCACATTTGAGGGGCCGTTTACAAAAACAACATAACTGACATATTTAACGAAGTCGAGTTACATTATTGCTATAATTATGTCCGTCTGTGAAGACGGTACAATTGTAATTTTGGGCAAACGGGTTCCTAATCCTAACTTTAAAATGGAATTATTCAGCTCTACGGAACTTATAGTACAATAATAATTACATTGTCTTATACATTTATGTACCTATCTGATTTAATGGTAATAAAACAGTTTTCGTAAATTCAATTGTGCCGACAAGGCACATTCTAAATTAGCGATTAGATATTGTATAATACGTGCCGTAGATTAAGTACGTGCGAGATGTGCGAATGATGATACATGTAGCTACTCGTATATATACCGTGTGAGTTAATGAATAAATAACTACTATTGTGTTGACAGTACTTCAGAGTCTCTCTCTGAGTGTGGACTGCCATAAACCCCTCTGGGGTGAAGTCCACACTCACCCTGTCTACTCCCCTATCAACATATTAATTCTTGCCAGGCAGTGGACACTATCCTCAGCCACAGTTATTTTTACTATAGGAATGTAATTGATTATTGCACAAAAATAACATTATCGCCAATAATTTTACAAAAACAGCATAAGTGACGAAGTTATTTTACATATTTATGAAGAGATAATCGATTATTAATGGGATCCAAGATGCAAGTGTAACTCTATCGGCCATACGCCTGGATAGCAAATGGAAGAAGGTATTGTTTAAGAGCCCCCATATGCAAATTTGCCAATGTTTATCGACCTAGATCTCAACATCTATAGTGATTACATATCTGACCTTACAGTATAAGAATCTTAAACAGTTTTTCTTCAGTCTGTTAAAAGTGAAAACACGATTGGCAATAATTTTCTCGATACTTTTATTTTTCAAACCTAACCCTTCTTTTGGATGTTTTTGGTTGGATCTTTAAGACCCTCCCATCTTTAACAATGATTTTGGTTTAATAGTTGTACAATGATAAGGTCTCAAACCTGGTAAAAGCATTTTGCTTATAAATGTACGAACAAAAAATATAATTAAAAAACATGATAGCCGCGCTTTTAGCACGCACTTCCATCTCGCTCACGCTTATGCTCAGTGAGAGGGAGAGAAGACCACGCCACTACGCCCTCTTAAAGAAATAATATCTTAAGAGAAATTAAGTTTTTTTCGCTTCCTGTAAAATCAACACCAATGTAGTTATGGTTGTTTTTTGTAAACATCCCCTCATTTGTTCGCCTCCATTTCACCGAAGACACGATAACGACGATAAGATAAACGTCAATCAAAATCTTCTTGTTTGACGTTTATCTCGGTGTCTTCGGTGAAATGTATGTCAACAGACTTGCTGAGTCGATAGCGCCTTTGATGCCCTGCTAATTTCGTGCTTGAGGTTGATGAGGAATCGTCAAAGACGAAGAGGGTAGTTGTTGCTTTTTTAAATTATAGACTTTCAACAGCAGATATCTCGAAAACTATACAATATATCGAAAAACTTGATGGAATAAAGCTTGCAGCAAATTTAATCAGCTTTCATTTTGTGTAGAGTGGTCATGTCGCTAGGACGCATAGTTTCCGAGATATAAGCGAAAAATGGGACCTTCAAATCCCCCTCCCTACGTCTCCCTTGGGCTTTTGATATGTTCATCTCCTAACTAACTAGTCCAAACAAAGTTACGAAGTCAAAAATTGTGTTCTAAGCATTTCCCTCTATATCTTTTTTTGAGCATTCGTTGCCTGAATAGTGATATGAAAATCTTTCATATTCAAACCTTTTTGTATGAAACGGGTTGTAAATCTGTATACCTACGCGTTATATTTAAACTTTACCTGCCAATATTTTACTTTTTTTTCGCAATTTGGAAACATACATGGTATAAGCCTGCCTACAAAGAGGTCCCGGGTTCGAATCCCGGTAAGGGCATTTATTTGTGTGATGAGCACGAATATTTGTTCCTGAGTCATGGTAGTTTTTATATGTATTTAAGTATTTATTTATATAGATAAATAAATACTTAAATACATAGAAAACTACCATGACTCAGGAACTATCTATATCTATCTAAGTATCTATATTGTCGTCTAGTACCCATAGTACAAGCTTTGCTTAGTTTGGGACTTGGTCGATTTGTGTAATATTGTCCCCAAATATTTATTATTTAGGTATTATTATTATTTAAGGGTGGAATGCAAAAAATTTTACGTCGTTACACAAAGGAAATGAATTAAAGCGTACCTAGATTATATTAACTAAAGCCTTTAACTATGGACAATGTTTTTGCAATCACTATATAATTATAAATATGTTTGTCAGATTTCCACTATCTGACCAGAAACTAAAGATAAGACAAAAGGGAAATATAAATAGGGGCACTTATATTCTCAAAAAAATCGAAATTACCTATGGGTTAAGAAAATAACTTTTTCACGCCACTGCTCGGAAATATGGCCAAAGATGGATTGAAATGAGAGTAGAAAGTAGTTCTTAGTAGTACAATTCAAAAACAGCAAACAATGTAGATTTGCAAAGTAAAATGTAGTGTTTAGCGGCCTTTTTTACTTTCTACTCTGCTATTGGTCGATTATTTTTGAGTGGTTGGTCATTGTAATAGTGGTTGTTCAGTTTGAAACTTCGACCAATCACAGGGCGTCGAGCGGGAGGAGCGGCGCCGCCGCGCCGGCGAGCGGTGCCGCGCTTCTTTTGTTTTTTGATTAGTATTATGATCTTCAATTAGGAACTTAATTTTGATTTAAAATTATGATTATTTGCAATTTCCTCGCAGTAGACGTGAAAAGCACTATGTTAAGCCTCGGCCGAAAGTGCAATAGATGGACGAGTTAGTTCGAGGGCCGACGCGTAGCTTACTTTCTAGCCTCTACAACAATGTACTATTCTAAAACCAACCAATAGTTATTATCATATTTGCCTTTCTAATTACAAGCAAACTGGACTCTGGAGCTGACAGCACAACGCTAAATGTACGTTATATTGCAGTATTATACAGGCTTTGAGCAAATTATTAAACGATAATACCTACTTACTTACGAGGTTTTGAAGAGCAGTGACAGTTTTGGTAGTGACTTTTGCTTGTCACCCGACGATATACTTACATTCAGATTTTAACGAATGCTTTTTACTAGAGATGCGCCGAATATTCGGTAAATATTCGGTATTCGGCACGTTTTTCAATGTTCGTTATTCGGCCGAAGTATTCGGTTCAAATGCCGAATATTTACCGAATAATTTTGCAGGTTTTTTGTCTGCAAGTTGTAGGGATGTAACATAGTCATTGTCCTGTGAAATTATTATTCTAAAACGGATTTTTATTGTTATTTAAGTATCTTTAGTATAAATGTTTCACTTAAAAATCAACAAGATTTTTACCACTGAAAAATGAGTCTGTTTTGGAACGGCTGATTAAGGCATAAGGCATTCCTTTGAACCGAATTATTCGGCCGAATATTCGGTTCGGCAAAAGCTGGACCGAAAATTCGGCCGAATATTCGTATTCGGTAAAACCCATATTCGGCGCATCTCTACTTTTTACATATGATTTGGTGCAACCCACTCTGTATACATTTTATAACTTAGAGTTAGTATCTATTCTTTAATTAAAAGTACTAACTACCAAGCATGCTGCACGGATTTTTCTCCTAGTAATCTAAAGATAAAGATTTTGACAAAAAAAAATTAACCGACTCCAAAAAAAGTTCTCAATTCCTCATGCAAAGTCTTTTTATTAATGTTCCCCGATAACTCGAAGACGCCTGGGCCGATTTTGATAATTATTTCTTTGTTTGAATGATCTGATGATGGGATCGAAGGAACTCTTCAAATTGTACAGGTACACTTGAAGCGATTTGTGTACCTACTTATTTGAAGTCAGTTAAAACTTTGTTTTTAACTGACTTCAAAAAAGGAGGTTCTCAATTCGTAGGTGTTTTTTTTTAATGTGTGTTTGATACGCGATAACTCGGTAATTTATGAACAGATTTGTTTTTTTTCCTGTGTTTGGAAGTCCCATGATGGGACTTCAATTTCAAATAAATTGCACTCAATCGATGCTGATATACGTAGAGATATCATACAAAAGAAAAAAAAGAAAAACCGGCCAAGTGCGAGTCAGACTCGCGCACGAAGGGTTCCGTACATCTATAAATATTTATTTAATTCTTTTTTTTAGTATTTGTTGTTATAGCGGCAACAGAAATACATCACCTGTGAAAATTTCAACTGTGTTTTCTGTCATGGTTCATGAGATACAGCCTGGTGACAGATAGACATACAGACAGACAGACGGACGCGGAGTCTTAGTAAGAGGGTCCCGTTTTACTATTTGAGTACGGAACCCTAAAAAACGATTGTATTAGTTTTATCTCACGTTAAAATGACGAAAAAAAGTTATAATTTTTTCGATAAAATAACATAGAATATTGAATAAGAAATGATATTTTGTATCACAAGTATACTTACTCCATAGTAAACACGTCAGTTAGGTAGCTCCAACTTTGAGAAAGAGGTCAATCGTCGAATCCGACTCGGCTGGGCAGCATTCGGGAAGCTAAGGCACATCTTTTCGTCCAATATTCCGCAGTGTCTCAAGACGAGAGTCTTTGACCAGTGTGTGTTGCCAGTGATGACATATGGAACGGAAACGTGGTCGCTTACTATGGGCCTCATAAGAAGGCTCAAAGTCACTCAAAGGGCAATGGAGAGGGCTATGCTGGGAGTTTCTCTGCGCCATCGCATCAGAAATGAGGCTATCCGCAGCAGAACCAAGGTAACCGATATAGCCCTCCGAATTGCTAAACTTAAGTGGCAATGGGCGGGGCATTGCACGCACGCATTGCACGTAGAACCGATGGCCGTTGGGGCGGAAAGGTTCTCAAGTGGCGAACCGGAAGGCGCGGCTTGGGTCCCCACAAGGTGGACTGGTGGTAAAGGTCACGGGAGTCCGCTGGATGCGGGTGGCGCAGGACCGGCCATTGTGGCACTCTTAGGGGGAGGCCTGTGTCCAGCAGTGGACGTCTTTCGGCTTATATGATGAAACGCGTCGAGAATATAAGTTGTGACGTCATAGCATAATAAGGCGCTATAGTATCATGGTCTTCTCTCCCTCTCGCTGAGCATAAGCGTGAGCGAGATGGAAGTGCGTGTTTGGAAGCGCGGATATCATGTTTTTTAATTTTAATTTTTGTGCGTTTAAATAAATAAAAAAGTAATCACTGAGTTCCCAAACATGATATTGCCGATTTTTAGAACCAATGTTAATATGTTTAGCTATTGTGCATAATTTGCTACGAATGTTTTAAGTGAATTTTAATATGTTTTAGACCTATGTTCGTGATTTTTTTCTATCGAGCGAAAATTGCTTAATCGTGTTTCGAATCACTGATTTCCCTGCAGAAAAGCCTCAAGATTACTATTCGTATTTTTTTGAAACCATATTATTATATTTATTATAAAGCAGACGCATTATATTGTTTCAAAATAGTATTTTTCACAATCGTGTTATAATAGAGAGCTTTTTAGTCGAGAACCGTGTTTAGGCCACGAAGCTTGCTGAGTGGCCTAAGTAAGGTACGAGATTAAAAAGCTTGATTATAACACTATTGTGAACAATACTTTTTTCAACACACCTGCTCGTAAAGTAGGTCTTATTACAGCGTATTTACACTGATAATGCAGAATATTACCCATGCCGTGCCTTTTACATTACATTATCGCACTAGTGCCTTTTCATTACATATCTTTTTAAATATTAGCAAAATAATGCAGAATATTACCCATGCCGTGACTTTTACATTACATTATCGCACTAGTGCCTTTTCATTACATATCTTTTAACATTTTCATTTTTTATTTATTTATTTTTTCCTCGCAAATGTGTTGAAAAACGTCGTATGAAACACGTGAGCATTGGTCATTACACTTCTCGTCTCCATTAAGCCTTCGCCTTCGGCTCAGGCTTAAAAACCGACTCGAGTGTAATGACCAACTTAGCACACTTGTATCATAATGTACTATTGTACGAGTTCATTAATAGTATTTTTCACAATCGTGTTATAATAGAGAGCTTTTTAGTCGAGTACCGTGTTTAGGCCACGAAGCTTGCTGAGTGGCCTAAGTAAGGTACGAGATTAAAAAGCTTGATTATAACACTATTGTGAACAATATTTTTTGTACGAGTTCATTAAAATTAATTTTCTACGAGTCAACTGAACTAATTAAACAAACTCGATACTGTTGAAACGAAGTGCAGCTCATCGCTCGTACGCTTGTTGATATCTTAAAAGACATCAACGAGCGTACGACATCAAAGCGATTCTATTGGTCCAATTCATTACAGTTCAGTAAAGCAGCCACGTGATTGGTCGAATTTATTTTAGTTGTCTGGAGCGTATCGAAAAGTAGTTATTTCGATTGTTTCGACAGTAACATGGACTACAACTATGAAAAGAGTGACGTTGCAGTATTCTCTATGAAATCTTAATACACATATTTTAATCGTCGAGTACAAAAAATTAATTTTCTACGAGTCAACTGAACTAATTAAACAAACTCGATACTGTTGAAACGAAGTGCAGCCTATCGCTCGTACGCTCGTTGATATCTTAAAAGACATCAACGAGCGTACGACATCAACGAGTAAACTCAATAATTAAAGCGATTCTATTGGTCCAATTCATTACAGTTCGGTAAAGCAGCCACGTGATTGGTCGAATTTATTTTAGTTCTATTTTCAAATTTTTTTCGGTTGTCTGGAGCGTATCGAAACATCAGTTATTTCGATTGTTTCGACAGTAACATGGACTACAACTATGAAAAGAGTGACGTTGCAGTATTCTCTATGAAATCTTAATACACAGATTGTAATCGACGAGTACAAAAACTATGTTCGCTTCACTTCGCTGAACCTATAGCGCCTTAGAGCCTTATAGAGCGTATTCGGGGGGTGCCGGCGCGTGCACACATCAGAAAAATTAATCATACGAAAGTTTTAATGCTACAGTTGTTTTAATGCTGGATTATACTTTTTATTTTCGTAATAAAATAAAAAGATGCAAGTAAAAGAAAGTAAAAGAATCGAGCGGTTAAAAATTTGGTCCCCTGGTCGTCTCGGCTCGGACTTATGGTACCTTCATATTGCATTGTCATTCGACTTACACAATTGTACAGAACAATCGAGTTGAAATAATATAATAATATTTCAACTCGATTGTGCTTCGGAAAGTTGGCTTGCATGGTTTGACCCGCACGCACTAACGAGCGAACTAACAAGGCATGTTAAGGTGGTTCGATTGCCATACAAAACGTTATTTGACATTCGTAGGCTAACGGCGTGATACTTTAAGAAACTTATGTAACAAACTTTCATCAATTAGCTTCCCATTTGCGCCAAATTCCCCCTTTCCTAGAATAAACTTGTATAAACTAGATTAATTTGAGAAATTGGTTTGTCACGTGATATTTTGGGAAAACTATTTTTCTCAAATTAATCTAGTTTATACAAGTTTATTCTAGGAAAGGGGGAATTTGGCGCAAATGGGAAGCCAATTGATGAAAGTTTGTTACATAAGTTTCTTAAAATATCACGCCGTTAGCCTGCGAATGTCAAATAACACTTTGTATGGCAATCGAACCACCTTAAATAAAAGCTAGTTACAAGGCAAGTGAATATAAAACTTGTGCTGAAAAAATGAATTTGAAATTAAAGGAAAAATATACCTATTCAATATAAGTATTTTATTTAATATATGTATTTTTCCTTTAAGTAATTTGAAATTTACTCTGTAGTACCTATTTGTTTTGGTTTTGACGCTTTAGTTAGGCCTACGCTACGAGTATGTTAGGACCATAGCTAACTACTTTATTTCAGAATGTATGTAAGTAATGCGTTAATAAATATTTCGTTTCATGTCAGTTGTCTGCCTAATGAACTACTGGGGGTTTTTTTTACTGCGAACTAGGTAGGTAGGTACTAGGATTTTTTTCCCAGCAACTGTCCGCACCGCGAATTACTGGGATGATATGTCCGCACTACGAACTAGTGGGTTCATTTCTCAGTTGTCCGATCTCTGAACTACTAGGATTTTATCCGCACTGCGAACAACTCTAATTTTAGTCCCATCTGCGAAATACCGTTTTTTATTCAATTGTTCGTACGGCAAACAGCTTCGTTCAACTGGGCGCCTAAGGACAGTTCCTCGTCGCATGGCGCTTTCAGAGAAAAATCCCCGGGTTATAGGGCCTACTTATTTCGAGCACCTACCCGCCGATATAAGAAACGAACCTTGTGACGAAACATTTAGGCGTAGACTGAGAAATCTTTTGTTGGATAACCCTCTGTACTCTGTTCATGAGTTCATGGACATGTTTTTTTAAGAGTTTGTTTGATTTATTGACAGCTATAATTTGATATGAATTCTTGTGTAACATTTATATTCTATATTCAACTTTTAAATCGTACCTAATGCATAAATTGACATTGTTTATTTGTTTAATAGTATGTGTCTATTAGTTTTTAAATGACAATCCGTAATTGGAGCTACGATTTCCACTTTGTGTATTTACATTTTGAATATTTTTAAATTTTATTTCTTATTATTGACGATCGTGATAAGGATTCTTATAATTTTGACATTGTATGCAAACCTATATTGTAATTTTTATCTCGAAATAAATAAATCTAAAATCTAAATCTAAATCTGCAAACAGATGGAACTATTAAATCAATTACCACAAGTCGGCATTTGCAAACGATTTTTTTGATAGGCCCATGCATGCCTGAACTACGATAGCTTCAAACAAGCCACTAATTAAAGATAATTTTTTCAGAATTCTCATCTACATCGAACGAAGAGGGTAAGCCTTCGAACGAAGAAGCCGAAACGTTACGAGACTTGCAATAGTAAATGTCTTTCTTTAGAGCCTTCCTATAAAACAGCCATACTCAACCTTTTTCCTACGAGGGCCGCAAAGACATTTTAGCTAAGGAGCCCCGGGCCACAAGGTTCTTTTACTAGGATCGCATGGTGGATGGCGGGCCACTCGCAATGGCTAAGCTGGCCGCATATTGAGATTAGCTGTATAATATAAAAATAGTCAGTTATACAGAATCAGTAATAGTACTACGTACATAAGGTTCTCTGTTAACAAATTCCCTGTTTAGGTACGCCAAACGTGCCTAAATGTGGCCATCCCTTTCTATCGCATGCGTTGCGCTGCGACCCGTGCGAGCGTCCCGTACCAGCGCGCGGCAACTACTAATGGGCCGCCGGTTGCCGGCCGGCCGGCATGTACTTGTAGCGGCGCGACGGAATCACAGAGTGAACCACCCCTGGTCATAGTCAGACCAGCGGGGATAGCACAACTGACACCGCGACGCGACGAATGACGAGAAAATCTAACCTCCTCTCTCTAAATTGCACAGTACATGTGAGACAGGCATCGGTTAGTCGCGTTCGCACGCTTTATTAGCGCCGATGTACCAGCAAGTTGTGCTAGACGTACAGGGGGTTTATTTCATAGTCGCACTATATCTGGCAAACACCTTAAACCGTATGCGGATGTCAAAATTGTCCAATCAAATTATGACTATGAGATGTAAAACAATAGGTTCAAGTGTGGCACAGATCTGTGTCTAAGCATACGAGGGGTTCTGTAGATTTCGTTTTTTGCTGACATCAGCACGGTTAGCACAAGACGGCGCGCGAGCTCTCTCGATTTTTCTCGTACTATCCGTCTCTCTCTTATTAGAAAACTTAGAAAGGGACGTACTCCCAACTCTTATAGTGCGAGAAAAATCGAGAGAGCTCGCGTCCGCCCACTTACTTGTTTCCCCTCTGGGTTAGAAGGTAAGATGGCAGTCGCTTTCACAAAAACTAGTGCTTACGCTAATACTCGAGTTTAAATTCCAAGCGAAAGCGAGCGGAGCGGTTGCATCCCAATTAGGATGTAACCGGGATAACGCCAAAAAGAGGAAGAGATGGTTTTTCTCATCAAGATTTTTCAGTGTAGGCTTTACTATGAATTATTGCACCACCGCACCGTAGTATATTTTATTTAGGCAACGTTTAGCAAAACGTAAGTGAGACGAAATAGAGTCGCTTTTTCAATTCCATCTAATCTCCAATATGGGTGTAGACCGTAGACTCCAAATAAAATAACCAATAATTATGATTTTTCTCGAAAAAGGATTAAAATATTGTCAAATGGAGAAAAAAGTAAAGCAGGGGATTAAAGAATCACAAAGTTTTAAGTGTCCGAAGTTTTAAGAGGGGGTATATTCTGTTCCTTTTCCGCAAAACGCACCTTCATATGAAACGATTAATTTACTATGACGCTCGGGGATCATGACGTCACGATCCCCTAGCGTTTTCTCTCTAACAAGCAATATTAAAACGGTTGGTAATTTTTTGAGATATCTCAATGGGATTTTCGACACTAGTCATATTTTTTGCCTTCTTTCTTTTAGAGTAATTATAAATTTTGAGTCTACGCCCCTATTTTATAATTCAAATAACTTTTAGTACCTATACTTTCGCATTTATAATATTTGAATGCATTTTCGATGTGTATTTATAGCATGTGTATTGTGTGTGTGTAATATTAACCCTAGAACTGATTTACAAATGGGTGCTCGCGGTAGGCCAAGATACGGGCTCAGCCTAGTTTGGTCACTGATGGACAGCCTCGATATAATGTAATATTTGTTTTTGTGAAATAAACTATTTTGTATTTGTATATATATATACTAGCTGCCCGCTTGGCTTTGCCTTCGTATTGCATATCGTCGGGTGACAAGCAAAACTCACTAAGTAACAAATACCTACTTAAATCAAAGGTCGTATCTCGATATCGACTACGTCCCGAGATACGAGGTTTTGAAGAGCAGTGACAGTTTTGGTAGTGACTTTTGCTTGTCACCCGACGATATATAAATATAATGTACACAGACACTCCCTCTGTATAGATTAGTATAGATATAAGTAACTTGACACTGATCTCGTGTGACATACATATTATGGTCGGTATTATGTTTAACCGGTAAGTACCGGTTTCTATTAATAGGTATGTTATTTTATTATGCATGGAAGTAATGGCACTCATGGGAGCAGGTATAAAGGAGAGGGCAAATGCACAAAATATCCCACTGGGTCGAAGTGCATCCGAAAGGGCCCTGGCCCTCACCTAGATAAGATAAGATAATGGCACTCATTTGACAATCAATTGTATCTTCCTCTTCTGGTTTACGGTTTGAGCTAGAAGTTCTTTTTAAACCCCTATCCATAATGGTAACCTTATGATAAGATAACGTTACTAATAGGATAACCCTATTGTTATGGTAAGCATATCGGATGCGGTATCCATAAGTTAACATTAAACGAAACCCTATCTCAATAGGGTTAACTTATGGTTACCACATCCGATATGCTTACCATAACATTAGGGTTACCCTATAATTAAGGTTACCTTATCATAAAAAAATGTAGATTTTTGCGATATTTTTCATGTGTTTTTACGAGTCCTATTTAAACCTGGTAATGGTTTTTTATTTCAACTGTTATTTTTGCAGTTTATATGTAAAATGAAAAAAAGATCATGACAGGATTCAAAAAAACTGTACAACCTTGCACTATTTTAGAAAATATGACGGTATTTCACCGACCCGAAACTTTTGCTATTGAGTGTAGTGGGCAGTGAACAAAGACGCAATACCAAGTACCAACTACATGTAGTGCAGGATCCAGTATTTTGGTTTGGGTGACCACACTAAGGAAAGACTTGGTTAAGAGTAGCCGCTAGTTACTAGGTCGTAAACAATAGTATCCATGGATACAAACTGTAGTCTTCATGATCATTTTGACGACCGGTTTACGGAGCTGAAGGTCCTGGGTTCGAATCCCGGTAAGGGCAGATATTTGTGTGGGAGCATAAATATTTGTTTCCGAGTCTTGGACATTTTCTATGTAGGTATTAAAGATCGATCTAGTACCCATAACAAAAGCCTTATTGAACTTACTATGGGGCTAGTTCGATTTGTAAGTTAGTCCTTATTTCTTTATTATTTAAATCACGAAAGGTAGGTACGGCTATTTTGAGTAGTGGTTATAAGATATTTACGGCTTTACAATAGCTTCAAGTCGTACATAGGATCGAACAATGTTCACACTGTTAAATCTATAATTGATAAGTATTTTAATTTGCTTTTTAGTCATAATTTCGTGTACCTATATGAATTGCTTACTCTAAAATGTTCATAGGGTTTAACTGAAGTTATACTACGGGTAAAGGGGTGTTGATAGGAGACATCATAATCTCAATATTTTAATAATAAGAATTCATACATAGCTAAATTGGCTACATTCCTAAAAAAAAACTATTAAGTCCGTCAATTAGATTACGTAGGTACCTAAAAATAATGGGTTAGGGTATCTTCATAATTTTTTGTTTGATTGACAAAATAAAAAATACGTGTCCATTATTTTTTGATAAACTTACTGACGTACCAAATAGAATTATATTTTATTACCCTGGAAAATCCCCGATTCGTTCCTGAAAAGACCACGATTACTACCTCAATATACAAAACCGAAGATGTTTAAGGCTGATTAAGTATGTACCGACCGACCGACCTACTTTGACTGTAATAAAGTAATTAAGTAGTTATTAACTTATTATAATATACCTAAGGATAAATCCATACAATTTGTCTTAAGATCAAGTCCTTATTCTGGTCTTATTATAGGTACCCTGTTTGTTTGAATCTGATGTTATTACATATTTTTCAACACACCTGCTCGTAAAGTAGGTCTTATTACAGCGTATTTACACTGATAATGCAGAATATTACTCATGCCGTGCCTTTTACATTACATTATCGCACTAGTGCCTTTTCATTACATATCTTTTTAAATATTAGCAAAATAATGCAGAATATTACCCATGCCGTGACTTTTACATTACATTATCGCACTAGTGCCTTTTCATTACATATCTTTTAACATTTTCTTTTTTTTTTTTTTTTTCCCTCGCAAATGTCTTGAAAAACGTATGAAACACGTGAGCATTGGTCACACACTTCTCGTCTCCATTAACCCATTGTATTCCAGCATTCCGGTGTACGAAGGCCTGGTCTCCCAACGACATACATGTATGTCGGCATGTGTGGTCCCATTGGTCCAGCTGTCAGACCTGGATAATGAACCGTGGTGTATTTTGTATATAAGATTCATTTTCATTTGGGTACATGTGGGTCATTGGGATTCCAGGGTAAAAAAAATGACCCACGTGTGGGACCTACCGTACGACCTACATGTGAGTCGTTGGGAGACAAAGAAGCCTTCGCCTTGACTCGAGTGTAATGACCAACTTAGCACACTTGTATCATAATGTACTATTACTTAGTATACAATAGGTGTAATTACGTAACTTATTTATTATAGGTACTATACCTTAATAGGGTAAGTTGTCCAGTGAACGAATACTTAAGGGAATATTATGACTATAGTCAAACATTTCCATATGTAATATACCAACTTAAATCGGTCGTGACTGTTTTTATAGCACGAACATGTACTAGTTTGCTTACATTACTTTGCTTTCGCAACACTTTTTCACAGTTTTAAGTTGTATGACCTTGCAAAGACAAATTGCTGGGTGTATAATGCCCTCTTGGTTAAGTTGTTGATTGTACATATTTATTATTGTAATCTTTGTGTAATAAAGTGCTTTCTAATAAAAACAAAACTATGTTTGTAATTTAATTTCCTTTCTATGTATTTGTAGGGTTCCGTACTCAAAGAGTAAAACGTCCGTCCGTCCGCCCGTCTGTCTGTCACCAGGCTGTATCTCACTGATACCGTGATAGTTCCAGCTGAAATTTTCACAGATGATGTATTTCTGTTGCCGCTATAACAACAAATACTAAAAACACAGAATAAAATGTTTTTTTTTATAGATAATGGTACGTACGTGCGCGAGTCCGACTCGCACTTGGCCGGTTTTTTTACTTTAAATTCCCGAGACTAACAGAAAGTAGGTACCTACCTTCTTTCAAATAAAGAAAATATGATTAGAGCTGTCAAGCGAGAAGCGAGTCGTGTCCCTGGAAAACCGCGGCAAATAAAAAAAAACGCAAGCTGGTAACATGAAATGTATGGCGGCGTAATGGATACATATAACTGACAGTTTATTTCGTAAGTAAAATTGTTGCCATATAAAGAATTAGATAAAAATGTTGTGGACACGACTCGCTTGACAGACTCTAGAATTCTACCTACAGCAATCTTGACACGCATTTATTGAATAGCTTGTATTTTAAAGGTGTTATGGTGCTTTAAAAACGCAATTGATACGCTTTGATGTTTTTATATTTTTTTATCATCACGTTTGACACAACAGCTATACCTATCATAGGAATAATTTACTTTGAAAACAAAATTTTAACCGACTTCAAATTGGTAGCCAAATTTATATAGGACCAACTAAAGCCCTGATCGAAGGGTTCAATAGTAAGCTGTCTAAAGAGTTATTACAATTCAAAAGGCACAAAACCTGCGCAGTGACAAGAATCCTGACAGGACATTGCAAATTGAACAAACACCTGTTTCAAATGGGTATGAAGCAGGACACAACTTGCAGGTTCTGCCAGGAGACAGAGGAGACTGCAATGCACATTCTCTGCTCCTGCGGACCACTCATGCATAAAAGAAGTACCTACCTAGGGCGGCACATAATGCACCCACAAGAAGTACAACATATCACCGCCCAAAGAATCTGGAATTTCCTGGAGGCAACGGGACTTAACGGTGAACTCTAAAACAAGGGCTGCCACAATAGATCACTTGCTGGTCGAAGCGGCATATTAAGGCCCACAAACAAAATAATAATAATAAAATAGGACCAACTTCGGGGTATACCCATTCCAATAAAAAAAATAATTATCAAAATCGAACTAAGTACTTACTCTGTACAAAGTTATACGTGGTCATACATAAAAAAAAATATATACGCGTTGACTTGAGAACCTTGGTATAGTGCGCCGCATGCGATGGACTCATGACATTAATGTGAACTGCATGCGAGCGTACTTTGGGGCTACAGAGGGGGGAACCAACTTGTCCGCGTACCGTGTCCGGATGCTTCCTCTGTTTCAGGTCCTTGAACCCGCCATCAACGTGACCGCGCAACGATTATCGGATCAGGTGCGGGTCATCCAACGGCATAAGCGGTTGGATGACTCGATACTCGATAGGCTACGCTTGGAAGCACTCTCTGCCCGTGCGGCCTCCACCTCGACGCGGGACCCGCCTGCCACGGTGCCGGCTCCGGTGCTTGCACCCGACCTAGCACCGGGGGCGCCGCGGGCTGATCCCAGTGTCGACGAGGAGGACTATGCGGATCAGAGTGTAAGCAATCAGGCCCATGAGCAACTGAGGAGGGCTCTGGAAGAAGCGATTACGCAGTATCGCCCCACAAACAACTCTAGGCCACGATTACCACGCTTGCCTGTGAATAGACGCAATCTAGCGCTAATGGGAGCCCTGAACGGTCTGCTAGATCCGTATCTACGGGCTAGTGAAGACTTAGTTGATACACACTCAATCATGTACTGCGGGGCAGTCGCGGCGTGCCGTGTTGCTCGCGTCAAGTTTCCGGACGCTGACCGTGCACCTAGGACCGCCGGCGGTGTCCCTACATGGCAAGTACGGATTGAGCGGCGTATCAATACGTTTAGGACTCTCATTGCAAAGCTGATCTGCTTCAGGGGGGGCAACAACCGCCCCCGAGTCATGCGCTTTGTGAACCAGGCCTTCGCGGGAACTGATATCAGGCCCCTCGACTACATGACCTGTGTCGCGGAGCGCATTGACTTTCTGAAGCAGAAAGTCTATGCATGGGCAAGCCGTATTCGCCGCTACAGAGAGCGTGTGGACCGATACCAGCAGAATCGCCTTTTCCAGAGTGACCAAAGGAAGGTATACCGAAAGTGGGAGGGAACCGATCTTCGTGTGTCCGACGCGCAGCAGCCGGATGCTACTGCCATGGTTGACTTCTGGCGTAGTATCTGGTCAGTGCCAGTCGAGCACGCCGAAGGCGAGTGGATGGGTGTTGTCGAACGTGAGTGTGAGTTCATCGAACCCATGGGGACTGTTACGATCAGCCCCGAAGACGTTAGTTGTGCCATCCGTTTGACCCCGAACTGGAAAAGTCCTGGACCGGATGGATTGCACAACTTCTGGGTGAAATGGTTTCGATGCTCACACCTACGTTTGGCAACACAGTTCCAGCAATCCCTTGAGCTCGGTTCCCTGCCATCTTTCTTTACAACTGGTATTACCTCCCTGCTCTATAAGTCCGGTAGTACTACGGAAGCGAAAAACTACAGACCCATCACGTGCTTGCCTACGCTGTACAAGCTCCTAACATCCATTTTGAGAGCAAAAATTAACGCACACATCGTTGCGAACAACGTTTTGGCCCCTGCTCAAAATGGATGTAGGGTTGGGTCTCGTGGTACTAAAGAGCTCCTCCTCATGGACATGACCATTTGCCAACGAGTCCGGCGGAACAGAGGTGCCCTCTCGGCCGCCTGGATTGACTACAAGAAGGCCTATGATTCGGTGCCTCATTCATGGCTGAGGAGGATCTTAGAGCTGTATAAAGTTGATGCAGTTCTGAGATCCTTCTTAGGCGCTTGCATGGGGCAGTGGACCACGGTTCTTCGTCAACCGGGGGGAGGAGATGGCCCCTCTGGCTCGCAGGACTATATAAGGATTGAACGTGGGATCTTCCAGGGTGATAGCCTGAGTCCTCTGTGGTTCTGCCTAGCGCTGAATCCACTCAGCACCTTGCTGAAGGATTCAGGGCTAGGTTGCCGGCTTCGGAGAGGGGGTGAGGTAATTTCTCATCTGCTCTATATGGATGACCTCAAGCTGTTTGCACCGAATAGACATGACCTGTTGGAACTACTGAAAACAACAGAAGTCTTCAGTAGCGCCATCAAAATGGAATTTGGTGTCGATAAGTGTGCGGTTATGCATGTACAGCGGGGTAGAGTTGTAAATTCAACAAATTTACAACTTTCTGAGACAATGTCCCTCAAATCTATCTCCGAGGCAGAAACCTATAAGTATCTTGGTATGTCACAGTCATTGGGTATTGAGGGTGAGAGCGTAAAGCGGGCGGTGAAGGAACGCTTCTTTTGTCGTTTGACAAAAGTACTTAATAGTCTTTTGTCGGGCGGCAACAAGGTGCGCGCCTTCAACGCCTGGGTGATGCCCTTGCTCACTTACTCCTTTGGCGTACTAAGATGGACTCAGACTGAGCTGGATGCCCTGGACCGAAGAGTTCGTGTACTGCTTACTGCGCATCGCATGCTACACCCACGCTCGTCTGTTATGAGACTGTACATCTCGCGGAAGTGTGGAGGTCGCGGCTTTTTAAATGCCAAAGACCTTCACAACCGCGAGGTGTGCAGTCTCAGGGATTATTTCCTAAACAACGAGTGTGGGATGCATCGCGACGTAGTGGCAGTGGACGGAAACTTCACCCCGCTCTCCTTGGCAAACATGAACTGGCGCAGACTTAAAGTGATGAGCGCCGAGGACCGCAGGGCGGTATGGAGGAGCAAGGAGCTTCACGGGCGGTTCTGCAAGGCCCTCACAGGGCCCGATGTGGATCTGCTCGCGTCGGTGAACTGGCTACGTTTCGGGGATCTCTTCGGGGAAACCGAAGGTTTTGTATGTGCAATTGCGGACGAGGTTATCATGACGAACAATTACCGGAGGTATATCCTGAAGGACGGTACGGTCGACATTTGTCGGGCATGCCGCCGTCCCGGGGAGTCACTCAGGCATATTATCTCCGGTTGTGGTCATCTTGCTAACGGCGAGTACTTGCACAGACATAACCTTGTAGCCAGAATTATTCACCAGCAACTTGCTCTGCTATATGGTCTTGTGGTCTCCGAAGTGCCTTACTATAAGTACACACCTGCGCCAGTTCTCGAAAATGGTCGTGCCACGCTCTATTGGGATCGATCTGTCATCACGGACAGGACTATTCTTGCCAATAGGCCTGATATCGTGCTGACAGATCGATCGAAACGCCAGGCAGTGCTCGTCGACATCACCATCCCCCATGACGAGAACCTCGTGAAGGCCGAGAAGGACAAAGCCAGTAAGTACCTAGACCTGGCTCACGAGGTAACCGCCATGTGGGATGTTGATTCGACGATCATCGTCCCGATAGTCGTTTCGGCGAATGGTTTAATAGCGAAGAGTCTCGACCGCCACCTTAAGAGACTCTCGCTAGATGGCTGGATCAAGGGTCAGATACAGAAGGCGGTACTCCTGGATACTGCGCGGATAGTCAGGAGATTCCTGTCTCTGTCGCCCTGACCACCGGTAGCTTAGGCCCCGCCTCGCTGCCGGCGGCACCCTAGGTTAGGTTTTTATAATGATTTTATGTTTTGTATGTATTGTTTTATATTTTACTTTTTATATGATTATTGTAAAAACCTAACTTAAGATGACATTTAAATAAAGGGAATAAAATAGGACCAACTTCGGGGTATACCCATTCCAATAAAAAAAATAATTATCAAAATCGAACTAAGTACTTACTCTGTACAAAGTTATACGTGGTCATACATAAAAAAAAATATATACGCGTCGACTTGAGAACCTTCTCCGTCTTTTTCGTCAGACAATGCTTCATTATGGCAATATTTTACTAAATGGTATCCCTAAATTGCCACAAATAAGTAGACGCTCCACGGGCAGATTTCGTAGGACGGCCAAGCACGGGCACAGAAAATCTAGTATGGAGTGACCTTGATTTGAAACGCTATAGATAGGGTTGCTTTACGTCCCGTAGGTATATACGGGACTATCACCGTATTCCCGTATTGTTACTTGTCCCGTTTATCAATATTTCAATATACACGTACTAAAGGCTCGAAGCCGACGGTAGGCAAACGAAGCGCGGGGGCGCGCGTTTGCGAGGAGAGTTGAGGGAGGGGCGGTGTGGACCGCTCGCTCGCCCGCTGCACGGCTATCACAACACGGCCGCGACATACTCTCGAGCTCTCTCGCACTATCCGTCTCTTTCCAAGTGGTCTAATTAGAGAGAGACGGATAGTGCGAGAGAGCTCGAGAGTAAGTCGCGGCCGTCTTGTGATACCCGTGCTGGTCACTAATAACGAATGGCGGCCTCTACACGGTGATTAAATACTGACAATCCACCCATATGGATCAACAGCATATTGACGTGTATCACAGGACTGTCAATATACTGCAGAATTATCCGGAAATTTTGAAATCCGCCCACAGATAATAAAGAATTAAGAGAAATGTCTTAAAATAGTGTTCAACCAAACTCGATGTCCTTTACTAAAATTTGAATTCAAATTACAACTCCAGGTTGTAGAAGGCACCTTCGACGTTTATTTTATTTATGTCGACGCGACAGGCAGTGTTACTGTCAGCGACTTAAATAAAAGGCTCGCCCCACGTTCCGCTTGGTGGATGGTATGAGCGGTACGCAGCTATAAGATCGTTTAAAGGGCCATTCAATACTACTTCCATACTGAATATTGCTGCAAATACTGATAAACCAGGATCACAGTAATTATTCACCGTGTAGAGGCTGCCTATAAGTCCCGTATCAGTTCTCAACAATAATTGCAACCCTAGCCCTAGTTATAGGAGTATAGGGTATAATCCTCATAGGAGACGCTACACGAGCGAAATCGGCAGGCCTGCATACATTCGACAAATCAGAAGTGATAATTGAACCCTTAAGATTTTTCCAGGATTAATGTGGTTATGAAGGGTATGGCATATGATAGTTTGTATGGAACCCTCGGTGCGCGAGTCAGACTAGCACTTGACCGGAGTTTTTCATACCAATAATTTCACTGAATGATTGCTGTTATCTCCGACAAAATAAACGCTTCGCTGGCAAGTGGCAACATTAAAGTGACGTTTAGTTGTCTTCGGATTTGATGTATTTGACGTTCTGTCAGGCACTGTCACTGTCAGTCAGTCAGGTAATGAGTTTTCTTCACAAACTTCGCGTCCTCTCTGTAAAACTATTCCTGGATAATATTGTGATAACAATTACACTTTACAAATTAATCAACAATTTTAATTATGGCGTCTAGTGAGACATCAGATCAAAATGTGAAGTCTCGGCGACCCGCAGGTGAGTTTCAGACACACCTAAACCGTCCTTGTCTTATTGATTTTATTACTTTGATTAAAGACTTGTGACTATGATATCTTACAGAATCTGCATTTAAGCAGCAGCGGCTGCCTGCTTGGCAACCCATACTGACGGCCGGGACTGTGTTACCGACGTTTTTCGTCATAGGTATTGCATTTATCCCTGTTGGGATTGGCCTGTTATACTTCTCTGATGAGGTAAGTGTCATAAATAGAATTGTTTATGTACAGTGTTCGTGTGTACTGGATCCTAGTTGAGGACAGTGATACTTTTAATTCAGTGAAGCATGATGGAAATTGGCTGAGATAATGTAGATTGCTTTCATGGTCACATACTTGACATTCAGTTTGAACTTTAGCAATTGGGTACTCTGTCTAATTCTTCCTAATAAAATCATCAATTGTGTTAAAAGTCTGTAACTGCTACCATCCATACTAATAATTAAAAATAAAAAGACTTTGATGCTGACCCCTTGCCATTAACAGAAATTTTCAGGAGCACAATTATATTAGGTTTGTATTTTAAAGCAGGATATCATAAAACAGACTTGTCTTACAACGTAAATTATCTGATTAGTAAGTTTCATCTTCTTCTTGGTTATATTCTCATGTCTGAGGGATGTGACGTCCATGTGCGACACTTTCAACCACTGCTTTCCAGGCCGTTGTATCTTGAGCCTGTATGATTGCCTGTAGTGTGGACCCGGTAACTTCTTGGACTACATCTGTCCACGTCCTGGGTGCACATCCCCTACTCCTCCTTCCTTCAACACAATCAGTAATTATCAGTGTCTGATGGTGTGTTCGAAGAATTTGAATAAGAATTTATATATTTAACACACAAACCATGGAAAAAAGAAAATACAATCAAAAAGTTTACAAGCAACATATATAATGTGCTAAATCTTTTATTGTTTTAATTTGTACTCAAAATTTGCTTTAAGGTTGACTGGTAGAGAATGCTTTATAGTATCAAGTCTGTCTTTCGTACTATAAGTTCTTGCTTTTTGCATTTAAGATGAAATAATTAACTAAGAAATGCATAATTCCTCAGCCCATATGCACAAATGTAATGTAATGCAGCTCCAGCTAAATAAGGAAAAAAATGAAGATTGGGGTTTTTTCTGAAAAAACATGATTTCAAACTTGACTCTGATCTTAGACCTAAACCATCTGAGGAAGCATAGACTCCGACTGAAACACCTATTATTGAAAAATCCATTATACTCAGTTAAGCTGTATATGGATCTTGACTTGACATGTTAATAATTATTAATCGAAATTGTATTAATTTGATTTCACATTAATTGTATGTATTTTCACATGGAAATTATTTGTAATTGAACGACGATACCTAACAGGAAATATGTAACTGGTGTAAAGTGTATAACATAAATGTATCGTTATATCATATGTTGGCCAATCTGTGAAATATGTATATTTAAATGGCTAACCTCTTATACATTTACCTGCCATGATTTTGTCGAGAGCTAACATTTATATGAATGTATATGTAGGTACATGTACTGTAGTAAATTAGTTCAACACCAAAACGTAAATGGTTCGCTGACACAGCCTCGCCTTCCAAATCTCTAAGGTAACCTTAATGTAACTAGAATACTTAAGTTAAGTACCTACCTAGGTATAGAGTATACAACTGACTTGTAAAATTTTATATATTATTATTATTAATCTATTATTGAATTGAATTGAATTGATTCCTACAGTAACATATATTTTTTAGATAGATTCCTACAGATCATGGCCCCGCGCGCAGAGTTTGATAACCGATGATAAGGGTACATATTTCAAAGAAGTTTCGAAATGCATTTGTATAAAACAAAAAAAAAAACATTACCAATTTATCATAACTCATCATCATCATATCAGCCGAAAGACGTCCACTGCTGGACGTAGGCCTCCCCCAAATAGTGCCAAAGTGACCGGTTCTGCGCCACCCGCATCCAGCGGACTCCCGCGACCTTTACCAGGTCATCAGTCCACCTTGTGGGGGGCCTACCCACGCCGCGCCTTCCGCTACGTGGTTTATCATAAGTAATCATAACTGGGTATTTTTATTTATTTATTTGCTATAAGTATATTTACACGGCATTACAGATAAACCAATTCGCCGAGAAACTAAAGTAACACATAAAAAAATATAGATGAAAAAAGAAAAAGTTAGTCACACAATTTTTAGGGTTCCGTAGCCAAATGGCAAAAAACGGAACCCTTATAGATTCGTCACGTCCGTCCGTCTGTTTGTCTGTCCGTCCGTATGTCACAGCCACTTTTTTCCGAAACTATAAGAGCTATACTGTTGAAACTTGGTAAGTAGATGTATTCTGTGAACCGCATTAAGATTTTCACACAAAAATCGAAAAAAAAAACATTAAGTTTTAGGGGTCCCCATACTCAGAACTGAAACTCAAAAAAATTTTTTTCATCAAACCCATACGTGTGGGTTGGTATCTATGGATAGGTCTTTAAAAATGATATTGAGGTTTCTAATATAATTTTTTTCTAAACTGAAGAGTTTGCGCGAGAGACACTTCCAAAGTGGTAAAATGTGTGTCCCCCCCCTGTAACTTCTAAAATAAGAGAATGATAAAACTAAAAAAAATATATCAGTTTTTTTTTAATACGTCATAAATCGTAAACCGCAATTTATTTCACGGAATCCTTCATGTGCGAGTCCGACTCGCACTTGGCCGCTTTTTAGGTACTAGATTACCTAGCATCCATCACCTCACTAAAATTAATTATAGGAGGGGACTTCTTTAACTATAGTATTCATTCTAGGTGAAAGAACATGTTATCGACTACACACACTGCCTGAGAGAAGGGGACGAGACGAACATAACATGTGCGGATTACATAAAGAAAAACAACATGTCGGAGTGTAGCTGCTCCGTGCCCTTCAACCTCACCGAGGACTTCAAGGAGGATGTCTACTTCTATTACGGGCTTAGCAACTACTACCAGAACCACCGCCGATATGTCAAATCTAGGTAAATCTATGATGATGGTATCCTCTTATTCCTCAACGGACATAGGGCTCTTATCTTATCTTATCTAGGTGAGGGCCTTTTCGGATGCACTTCGACCCAGTGGGATCTTTTGTGCATTTGCCCTCTTCTTTATGCCTGCTCCCAAGCTTGCTCCATCATTTCCACAAAACGGATGATGCAGTTCACCGGGAGTACCTTGAATTCCCTTGGTTGCGGATAGCCATTACCAAAGTAATTCATTCTTTGTCTGGCAAGGGCATGACATTCACACAATAAGTGTTCCATAGTCTCATCCTGCTCGCCACACATTCCACAGTCTAAAGTATCCGCTAGTCCCATCTTGGCCAAGAGATCCGTGACTCCGAAGTGACCTGTGTACACCCCAGATATAATTCTGAGTTGCTTCCTACTGTTTCCGTCATTTCAGTCCTGGGCGGCAACCTGAATCTCCTTCTGGCAGCCTCTTTAAGGGTGGGTTGCACCAACTTACCATTACAGACTGATCAACGTTAAATATGGCGTCTGCATCTGTCATTCCATAGAAACATGTCAAACTTTCGATACATTTAGATTTTAAAACACCGCTTACTATCACAGACGTTTTCATGCAACCCACCCTAAATCTATTTATTCCAACTGTTGCCATTAAAGGTTTACCGGTACTACCAACACTTTAGAGGTAACATCTGGAAATTACCTAGAAAAATTGGCATCTGTTAACTTTGGTGGTAAGTGGTAACTCCTGGGAAAAACTCAACCTATACATACATTTTGAGAATGACTTATTGATTATTGTTTCCGCATCATCATCATCATAAGCCGAAAGACGTCCACTGCTGACCATAGGCCTCCCCCAAAGAGTGCCACAATGCCCGGTCCTGCGCCACCCGCATCCAGCGGACTCCCGCGACCTTGACCAGGTCATCAGTTGTTTCCGCATGCATCAAGAAAAAAAGGGATAGGCCAACCGTCGCGGATCCGCCTGCGTATTAAAAAAAAGGAACACAAGCAAAGCCGCAGGATACAATTCTATATACCGAAAGGATTTTTTGAAATTGGTGGAGTACCTAGTTTCGGAGTTTACCCCCCTACAATACATAAAAATCTCCCTCATACAAAGCTCCAACTTTACCACTTTATAATATTAATATTAAGAATATAGTCTATTCTACAAAAAATAATGTTCGTATACATTCGATAGTCAAAGTTCATGCAAATAAAATATGGTTAAAATTTTAAAAATTGACAAAACGGTAGTCGCCATTATCGTGACGTCATAAGAGCAAAATGTCCTTTAAACATAGAAACGTTAAATGTGCATGTCCTTTACAACGTAAACTTTTGTTGCTATACTGACGTCACTCATGAGAAAATATGGCGGTCGGCGTTTTCGGTACGCACTACCATTTTAATTTTCAAATTAAAAACGAAATCTTGTGCTTTTATAATAAAATAGTGATATATTCGTATTTCTTTCTTCTAATACTTTGATAATTTTATTTTGATTGATGAAAATGCCCTATTTTATCCTTTATTGCAAACTGTTTTCAAGCTCAATTTGAGTGTTACTTGTCACTTTTTGACATCTACCAATAAGGATATTTAGACTACATCCCATAGTGGCAACATCGCCATCCAAAATGCGTCTTGCACTATGTAATAGTAAAAACTTGTTTTTTTTTAAATTGGTATTAACTCTGAAACTAGGCGAATTACAAAAAAGTTTATACGACATTTTTAACCTCAAATATGGTCAGGAATATGCTGTTAAATTCTCTCGCAATACTCACGGGCACGGTGTATATTATACGGTGTTCCCGGAAATGTATTTGGTCTAAACTATGCCCCCTTGCAATCAACGGAAATTGTCAAAAACACGTAGTAGATAAGATAAAAAAATATTTCAATAAAAAAAAAAACCGCCATGACTCTGGAACTATTCGTGCTCATCACACAAGTAAATGACGTTACCGGGATTCGAACCCAGGCTTCAAACTCTAGCTTCCTAGGCAGGGTCATTACCATTAAGGCTAAACTTGTCGTCTTTTATTACTTATAGTTATTGTTTTAGTTGATACATATGCTGGAAATTTCAGTACTCCGTTGCTATTTACTAACGGATGTCTCAATAAGAGTGCATTATTATTATAATAAAAACAAAGTTTAAACCGACTTCAATTCATACCACTTCGCCAAGCCACATGGTACATGAAAATTTCCACATTTCCTTTCCAATTTACCACATGAACTGCTTTCCAAGAGCAAATGCGTTGATTATTACAGAAAAACCCATAAGTCGCTATATGTGGGCTGATAATATTTGAGGAGTTCCGTCCATTCCTCAAGGATCTCAGAATTAACACTTCATTAGTTGCTACTTCAACGGAATCATGTCAGAATCTTTGACGTACTTTACATCTTTGAGGAGTTATGGAACTGTTGTGTCACCAGTTCCACTTGACCAGAATTACGATCTCCGAGGGTAAATATAAGAGTTATAATAGAAAATACCGAAATCACTACACGCGTGCCTATAAAATTTGAGGGATGCCCTCACTTTCCCTGGGATCCCATCATCAGATCCTAAATTGGTCAGAATGGGACCACCTCGAGACTGACTCTTTTGAAGAAAAAAAGAATTTTGGAAATCGGTCCACAATTGACGGAGAAATCGGCGAACATACATAAAAAAAATACATAACGTGGAACATATAACCTCCTCCTTTTTTGAAGTCGGTTAAAAATAACCCTTAAATTATACCCTTTAATAACCCTTATTACTACCCTCGACTCCGTCCGCGTGGAACTTGATATCGTAGCGCCATACAAACGTTCACCCCCATTTTACCTCATTAGGGGATTATTTCCGGGATAAAAACTATCCTATGTCCTTCCCCGGAATTCAAACAATCTCCATACCAAATTTCATATCAATCGATTCAGCGGTTTAAGTGTGAAACGGTAACAGACAGACACACTTTCGTATTTATAATATTGGTATGGATTAGGGTAATTAATAGTGCACTCTTATTGAGACACCCGGTACAAGCTATTACATGATCATTGTACCAGGGATGACAACCAGCTGCTCGGGCGACTGTCGCTCACGCCGTCGTCCGACTGCGAGCCGTTCGCGTACGTGGTCGCCGACGGCAAGAAGGTGCCCGTGGCGCCTTGCGGGGCCATAGCCAACTCTCTCTTCAACGGTAAATATGTTACAAGCTATTACATGATCATTGTACCAGGGATGACAACCAGCTGCTCGGGCGACTGTCGCTCACGCCGTCGTCCGACTGCGAGCCGTTCGCGTACGTGGTCGCCGACGGCAAGAAGGTGCCCGTGGCGCCTTGCGGGGCCATAGCCAACTCTCTCTTCAACGGTAAATATGTTACAAGCTATTACATGATCATTGTACCAGGGATGACAACCAGCTGCTCGGGCGACTGTCGCTCACGCCGTCGTCCGACTGCGAGCCGTTCGCGTACGTGGTCGCCGACGGCAAGAAGGTGCCCGTGGCGCCTTGCGGGGCCATAGCCAACTCTCTCTTCAACGGTAAATATGTTACAAGCTATTACATGATCATTGTACCAGGGATGACAACCAGCTGCTCGGGCGACTGTCGCTCACGCCGTCGTCCGACTGCGAGCCGTTCGCGTACGTGGTCGCCGACGGCAAGAAGGTGCCCGTGGCGCCTTGCGGGGCCATAGCCAACTCTCTCTTCAACGGTAAATATGTTACAAGCTATTACATGATCATTGTACCAGGGATGACAACCAGCTGCTCGGGCGACTGTCGCTCACGCCGTCGTCCGACTGCGAGCCGTTCGCGTACGTGGTCGCCGACGGCAAGAAGGTGCCCGTGGCGCCTTGCGGGGCCATAGCCAACTCTCTCTTCAACGGTAAATATGTTACAAGCTATTACATGATCATTGTACCAGGGATGACAACCAGCTGCTCGGGCGACTGTCGCTCACGCCGTCGTCCGACTGCGAGCCGTTCGCGTACGTGGTCGCCGACGGCAAGAAGGTGCCCGTGGCGCCTTGCGGGGCCATAGCCAACTCTCTCTTCAACGGTAAATATGTTACAAGCTATTACATGATCATTGTACCAGGGATGACAACCAGCTGCTCGGGCGACTGTCGCCCACGCGACTGCGAGTTTTGAAAAAAATATGTATATTTTTTTATCGTCCAAGAGTTAATTTAAAGCTACCAATAGAATCCTTACGCTTTTATAGAAACAAAATTGTTTGACAACTATGTACAGTCGCCATCACATACATCGGAGCAAACAAGCACGTCACAAACATCGGAACTCACCTCTATTTTCAAGGCATTAGGGTGCATGCGCCGATATTTTTGAACACCTAAAGTGTACCGTATGTATGTGATGGCGACTGTACCTAAACGAAGTATTTCGCTAGCGAAACATCAATTTATATATTTAAATACTGTTTTTTGCGGAAAAAGCAGTATATAAATATGTGTACAAAGCCCGAGAGTTTAAAGTGTTATATCAATTTACATGATTTTCCATACAACGAGTAGTACAAATAACAGGTGTGACGTCATACCCGTGTGTCAATTAATATGAAGCGTTTACGGCTGCCGCCAGCGAATCCAATCATTGTCTTAAAATTTTGGGTCTTTATGTTCTTCAATTATTGTAGTTGCTCCCATACAATCATTTGTTCCTCTCCAAAAACTGGTTCGAATGGCATCGTAAAAAAAAATTGTCATCATCCCTATTGTAACTGCAGTTATGATGGGACATCTCCTAAACATGCTAACAGTTCATATTATAATATTTTTTCTGTAAATTGTCACTTTTGTCTGCTTGCTTACCGGAACAGAATAACAACATCATGAATTTGACCAAACCACAGGTACATTCCATGGCTAGACCAAACTGATTGACTCGGTTTTTGTCGGCAGACACGCTGAAGGTGTGGTCTGAAGACCTGCAGAGGTTCATGCCAGTGTCCAACACCGGGATCGCCTGGGACTCTGACAAGACCATCAAGTTCAGGAACCCGCCGGGCGACCTCCAGCTGGGTCAGTATTGTACATGAAGTTCGTTGACAGACCTCCAGGTGTGGTCGTAGACCTGCGGTGCCCGTGACCAACACCGGGATCGCCTGGGACTCTGACAAGACCATCAAGTTCAGGAACCCGCCGGGCGACCTCCAGCTGGGTCAGTATTGTACATGAAGTTCGTTGACAGACCTCCAGGTGTGGTCGTAGACCTGCGGTGCCCGTGACCAACACCGGGATCGCCTGGGACTCTGACAAGACCATCAAGTTCAGGAACCCGCCGGGCGACCTCCAGCTGGGTCAGTATTGTACATGAAGTTCGTTGACAGACCTCCAGGTGTGGTCGTAGACCTGCGGTGCCCGTGACCAACACCGGGATCGCCTGGGACTCTGACAAGACCATCAAGTTCAGGAACCCGCCGGGCGACCTCCAGCTGGGTCAGTATTGTACATGAAGTTCGTTGACAGACCTCCAGGTGTGGTCGTAGACCTGCGGTGCCCGTGACCAACACCGGGATCGCCTGGGACTCTGACAAGACCATCAAGTTCAGGAACCCGCCGGGCGACCTCCAGCTGGGTCAGTATTGTACATGAAGTTCGTTGACAGACCTCCAGGTGTGGTCGTAGACCTGCGGTGCCCGTGACCAACACCGGGATCGCCTGGGACTCTGACAAGACCATCAAGTTCAGGAACCCGCCGGGCGACCTCCAGCTGGGTCAGTATTGTACATGAAGTTCGTTGACAGACCTCCAGGTGTGGTCGTAGACCTGCGGTGCCCGTGACCAACACCGGGATCGCCTGGGACTCTGACAAGACCATCAAGTTCAGGAACCCGCCGGGCGACCTCCAGCTGGGTCAGTATTGTACATGAAGTTCGTTGACAGACCTCCAGGTGTGGTCGTAGACCTGCGGTGCCCGTGACCAACACCGGGATCGCCTGGGACTCTGACAAGACCATCAAGTTCAGGAACCCGCCGGGCGACCTCCAGCTGGGTCAGTATTGTACATGAAGTTCGTTGACAGACCTCCAGGTGTGGTCGTAGACCTGCGGTGCCCGTGACCAACACCGGGATCGCCTGGGACTCTGACAAGACCATCAAGTTCAGGAACCCGCCGGGCGACCTCCAGCTGGGTCAGTATTGTACATGAAGTTCGTTGACAGACCTCCAGGTGTGGTCGTAGACCTGCGGTGCCCGTGACCAACACCGGGATCGCCTGGGACTCTGACAAGACCATCAAGTTCAGGAACCCGCCGGGCGACCTCCAGCAGGGTCAGTATTGTACATGAAGTTCGTTGACAGACCTCCAGGTGTGGTCGTAGACCTGCGGTGCCCGTGACCAACACCGGGATAGCCTGGGACTCTGACAAGACCATATTTTGGGTATTTATGTTCTTTAATTTTAGTTGCTCCAATACAAACATTTGTTCCTCTCCAAAAACTGGTTCACGCCACTGCTCGGAAATGTGGCAAAAGCAAAAGATGGTCAGAATTCAGGCTTCAAAGTTGGGGTCGTCGCACGAACAGGCTATCTATGAATTCAAATTGTCCAACAATAATGTTATTGTTGGTTAGTTTGAGGAGCGATTGTCAATCACTGGCCCCCTCCCCGCGCGCCCGCGTCGGCGGTCGCCGCTCCTCCCCGCGCGCCCGCGTCGGCGGTCGCCGCTCCTCCCCGCGCGCCCGCGTCGGCGGTCGCCGCTCCTCCCCGCGCGCCCGCGTCGGCGGTCGCCGCTCCTCCCCGCGCGCCCGCGTCGGCGGTCGCCGCTCCTCCCCGCGCGCCCGCGTCGGCGGTCGCCGCTCCTCCCCGCGCGCCCGCGTCGGCGGTCGCCGCTCCTCCCCGCGCGCCCGCGTCGGCGGTCGCCGCTCCTCCCCGCGCGCCCGCGTCGGCGGTCGCCGCTCCTCCCCGCGCGCCCGCGTCGGCGGTCGCCGCTCCTCCCCGCGCGCCCGCGTCGGCGGTCGCCGCTCCTCCCCGCGCGCCCGCGTCGGCGGTCGCCGCTCCTCCCCGCGCGCCCGCGTCGGCGGTCGCCGCTCCTCCCCGCGCGCCCGCGTCGGCGGTCGCCGCTCCTCCCCGCGCGCCCGCGTCGGCGGTCGCCGCTCCTCCCCGCGCGCCCGCGTCGGCGGTCGCCGCTCCTCCCCGCGCGCCCGCGTCGGCGGTCGCCGCTCCTCCCCGCGCGCCCGCGTCGGCGGTCGCCGCTCCTCCCCGCGCGCCCGCGTCGGCGGTCGCCGCTCCTCCCCGCGCGCCCGCGTCGGCGGTCGCCGCTCCTCCCCGCGCGCCCGCGTCGGCGGTCGCCGCTCCTCCCCGCGCGCCCGCGTCGGCGGTCGCCGCTCCTCCCCGCGCGCCCGCGTCGGCGGTCGCCGCTCCTCCCCGCGCGCCCGCGTCGGCGGTCGCCGCTCCTCCCCGCGCGCCCGCGTCGGCGGTCGCCGCTCCTCCCCGCGCGCCCGCGTCGGCGGTCGCCGCTCCTCCCCGCGCGCCCGCGTCGGCGGTCGCCGCTCCTCCCCGCGCGCCCGCGTCGGCGGTCGCCGCTCCTCCCCGCGCGCCCGCGTCGGCGGTCGCCGCTCCTCCCCGCGCGCCCGCGTCGGCGGTCGCCGCTCCTCCCCGCGCGCCCGCGTCGGCGGTCGCCGCTCCTCCCCGCGCGCCCGCGTCGGCGGTCGCCGCTCCTCCCCGCGCGCCCGCGTCGGCGGTCGCCGCTCCTCCCCGCGCGCCCGCGTCGGCGGTCGCCGCTCCTCCCCGCCGCGCTGGCGAGCGGGCCCGCGCTCTTTGCTTTTTTGTTTAGTATTATGATCTTTAATTAGGTTATTAGGTTGGATTTAAAATTATAATTATCACCAATTTCCTCGCAGTAGACGTGAAAAGCACTGTGTTAAGCCTCAGGCGAAAGTGCAATAGCTGGACTCGTACTTGCAATAAGTGCGTACTTGCGTAAGTGCAATAACTAACTCGTCCATGTACTGCTTACTTTCTAGCCTCTACAACAATGTACTATAGTCATAGTAGTTAGTCACGCAATTTATTTTACAGCTTTCGCCAACTTCAGCAAACCGGTGAACTGGGCGAAGCCCATTTGGGCATTGGACCTCGAGAATCCCGAAAACAACGGTTTCCAGGTGACTAAACCAAACAGTTACGCGGCGCCGGCGGGTGATACGTGTAAAAAAAGCGCACGCTTTTCTTGATTTGTTTAAACTTTATTGCACAAATGGCGAGCTTAATGCCAAACTTAATATGGCCAACAAAGGCCTGTGCCGTCCCAACAAGCTAAAGTGACTATTTATTAAAAGATAGTGAAAAGTCTTTAAGGTCGAATATCGCTCGGCATGTTATGAACAGATACGTGGTTGTTGATCCTGAGCGCTCGCAACGTCGGCGCCTTAGCACCGCGTGATTAAAAACTGCGTATGGGTTCGAAACGTGTCCAGTGATATTCGATCTTAATAGGGATGTAGACTCAAAATGTATTATTAGGTACACTCCAAAAGACAAAAGGCCAAAAAATATGTCTATTAACTCACACGGTTTCCAGAACGAGGACCTGATAGTATGGATGCGAACCGCGGCGCTGCCCACGTTCCGCAAGCTGTACCGGCGCGTGAGACACGACCAGCCGGGCTTCGCCACCGGCGTCGTTAAGGGGCTCTACATACTGAAGGTCGACTACAGTGAGTATTGTCCGCAAGCTGTACCGGCGCGTGAGACACGACCAGCCGGGCTTCGCCACCGGCGTCGTTAAGGGGCTCTACATACTGAAGGTCGACTACAGTGAGTATTGTCCGCAAGCTGTACCGGCGCGTGAGACACGACCATATCTGTTTCATGAGACAACTATTTGCGACAACGTCTCATGGGTAATTTTTTTAATGGTATTTTTATGTGTTTATGTCCGCCAAATCTACACCTATTGTGTGAATATAGTGAGAATTGGAATCAATATAAAGTTGGAACCTTCCGCAGGATACCCGGTAACCGACTTCGACGGCACCAAGACATTCATAATCTCGACGACGTCTCTCCTCGGCGGCAAGAACCCGTTCCTGGGCGTGGCGTATATAGTGGTCGGCACGCTCTGCCTGCTGCTGGGCATCGTGCTGCTCGTCATACACGTCAGGTGCTCCAAGAGGTGAGACACACCCGCGGGGCATGTTGTACCCGCGGGGCATGTTGTACCCGCGGGGCATGTTGTACCCGCGGGGCATGTTGTACCCGCGGGGCATGTTGTACCCGCGGGGCATGTTGTACCCGCGGGGCATGTTGTACCCGCGGGGCATGTTGTACCCGCGGGGCATGTTGTACCCGCGGGGCATGTTGTACCCGCGGGGCATGTTGTACCCGCTGGCAGATAGGGTTTTGTTTAGGGTTTATGTAAAGGAACGGAAAACCCCTTTTCAGGCTTAAGCCTATCTATTTGGTAACCCTATCAATTTGTTAACTTAATGATAAATGATAAGGTAACCTTACTGATACTAACCCTATTGTTATGTCAAACATATCTGATGTGGTACTAATATGGATAGGGTTTTAAAAACAACCCCTTAAATAACCCTATGGAAAACCCTAATTAGCGAAACCGGTAATAAATAATTCCGGTCACTGTCACCGAAAAACATGTCACCGTAAGAATTGTTTCGCAGAATTTTCTTTAAAAAAGCTAAGGTAAACGTCCGAGTGCTCGACGCTGTACCAGTATATGGCATGGGCACTCTATGTCAAAGTGACATGGCTTAAATTCGAATGAAGAAAAATCCTCTTCGTTCGAATTTAACCCATATTGCTTTGACATAGAGTGCCCATGCCATATACTAGTACAGCGTCGAGCACTCGGACGTTTACCTTACTTGCTATTTTGAGGAAACGGCGTACAGTCAAGTGCAAAAAAATGTATCGAGTTAATCCTTTCATAAATATGTACCGAAACCTTAACATAACAGCGATTGGACATATTTATGAGTAAGTTTTATGCACCCATATTTCTACAATAACACTCTCTCTTTACTTAACAGTGTGTTTTTGACGTTTTATCAAAAGTTGTTTTTTTTTTTTTTTTCCCCGTTTGGCCTGCAGTGCGGCCAATAACAGATATGATACGGTATATCCTCTCTGAGGGCCTTAAGGGCCTCTCAGAGGGAATAAAAAAAGTTGCTGAATTGACTATCAGTCAACTTGCGTATTTTCCACACTCCGAAAGCGCTCTCAGACTTGCAGTATACAGGGTGACTGGTAATTCGACCTATTCCTTGAAAGGGGTTATACTAGAGCTAATTTGCAACAATTTATGTCCAGTCAACCAGGGGTCAAAACACGTTTTTTTTTAATTGTTCGAGTTTTTAGTTTGTTTGATAAAAGATCGCCTTGTAGCCTTAAAGTGCTGATTGTGACAAAAATGATTTTTTACCATCCAAATGGAAGTACTTTTGTCACAATCACCATCTTAAGGCTGCAAGGAGATTTTTTTTCATACAAACTAAAAACTCGAATATCTCGGAAACCAGCGAGTTTCGACCCCTGGTTGACTGGACATAAATTGTTGCAAATTAGCTCTAGTATAACCCCTTTCAAGGAATAGGTCGAATCACCAGTCACCCTGTATAGCCAAAAATACCACAGATGTATGAATATAAGGTGATCGGACATGCCGGCCGATTTGTATTGAGTAGGCCTGTCGCAAGTACATTAACCCACACAAAGCCCAAGTAATTGACAAGACAAAGCACGCACACATCTAAAACACACACACTTGTATACCTACGCTCTTATGGGACAATACACGCGCGTCATATCAGGCATTTTGGGAAGAAACGTAATATTCTGTGCGATCAGGGGACCGATTTTTGACTTTCGAGCGCTCGAAAATTAAATAAAAGTAAATGCGATTTTAGTGTCCAAATTGCGGGCACTAACTTTCTACCGATATAATTAAATACGAGTGGTCAATACCACTCGCTTTTCAATTTTCTATCGCTATTTCAAAAGAGCATTTCGTAATTTTTGTCAGTTTTCGAGGGAAAGATTCGAGCGCTCGAAAGTCAAAAATCGGTCCCCAGCACGCTTGCACAGTATGGCAGAGTATGCCCGTTGAGCTAACAACTGCGACGCGGCCGGCGGCAGCTCGTCCTCTCTCTATGCTTGTTCTATGCTCTGAGAAAAATAATATACGCGGGCATGCGTCATAATAGAGCTGTCACACTCAGTCTAAGTAAGAATAAGTATGACGGCAATAAGACGCATGGCCTTGTTAAACGTGAAGCGCACTGGTGTAGACTTAACTAATGGGGAATGGATGAAAATTTTAGAAGTGCCTGATTACTTTTTAGTTGATAGGAATAACCTTCCTTAGCACCAGAAAAAAGGTAGCAGACATTTCAGCTGCGTCAATTATTTTTGAAAAATATAAACAGTTTCCTCACTTATTCTTCGTTTTTTTTAGCATTAGAGAGACCTTTGCAGAACGAGATATAAGGTTTTTTATCGGGCACATTCTGCGGATCGAACAGTGAATACGATTTAAAAAAATATCACGTATTTATTATCATGTTTTATTATACATACATTACTCAGTGTTGTGAACAGATAAGAAACATAATATTAGTTAATTTATATTCTAAGATGAAAAGATAAGAATTTTAATAAATTGCGTTTGCAATTTTTCATAGAAAGGTTGTACATTAAAAAACCTAAAGAGGCAGAGTTCTCACACAATGGTCTATTTTTAAACGTCACTGTCACTATCTGTCAATTATCACTCATGTGGGTTTTTCATTCGAGTTAATTTTGTTGTCGGTTGAGTCGGTTGTGATTTCTATTACTGTTAGCTTACTTAAAGATTGTTGTTATCGTTTTTGTTGAATTTTATCATTAGTTGTTGATCTATTTAGATATTTTGTTTGTTGGTGCATATTTACAATGGATGAAGCCGAGGCTGGCCCGAGTGGGCTACAGAAGTCGCAGCCGGTTCCGGCTTATGTTTTTTCATCTCCAAAGAAGATAAGTGTCCTGTACTAGGTATGTTAATCGGGAGACAAATAACACAGCACGCGAGTATATTCAAGACTAGTTTATTTCACCTTGGTCGGTAGGTGCGTAAATCTGAATCTACCCACATTCAATACAGCTCATTCTTCCCCCCTTAAATTAGCTTACGTATTGTTTACCAACTTAAATCTAACATTGTTCACAATAGCAATTAGTCTATACCTCATTCCGAGATTAGTCGTCATAATCACGATATTTAATCTTGGAATAAGTTTATATTCTGCGATCATAGAAATCAGTCCTTATTACCTAGTTTATTAAACATAATATGTATAAGTTCTTATAGTTAGCGTCGTGTACCTTCCTATGAACCTAATAATAATTAACATACGTTTCACAAAACATTTTTAGGAGTACTTGAACTAAACACTGCACACTGGAAAATGAAATCTACTTCTTATACATTGGTAATTATAAGTAACTAGTACATAGTACTTAAGTATGTAGTACTTAAGTCGAAGTCTTAAAAGTTATTCCTGTCACGCGTACACAAAGTAAATGACACGATTAAAACATGTATAATTATAACAATATGAACTATTATTATTTTCTTTCTATAAGTAACTCTTATCTTTTTAAACCCGTACCTTATCGGTGGACGACGAACGCGTTTAGCTATAGTTATCGTCTTGTATATTACCAGAGTCGCGCGCGCGTGGTGACTCAGCGGTGGCGCGGGCCGCCCGGCCTAGCGCTGTCGCCTGGTTCGATTCTTCGGCATCACAATACCGTGTTATAATTTTCTTACCGGTATCATACTTACGACTACGATTCGTCGATAATTGATCTACGTGCCTTTTGTGTTCACTCCCATCAGCCCCACGTATACGGTATGTTAGTGGCCCTACACGTTCCATAAATGACCCTGTGGCCCAAAACAGCTCGTTTTGTTGATACACGCGATACCAATTTTTTTTACCCACCTGAAATTCCGGAGTCGACGCCTCCTTACTCAGTTGTTTTCTTTGAGCTTCTCGCGCATACTCTCGCGGGTCTGGCCGCCGCAGGTCGAGGCGATTAGGAATGTTGTTTTTCAACATAAACTCTACCGGTGACTTACCCGTTGTGGAGTGTGGTGCGCATCGATGATTCAGCAAATAAATTTGCAGGGCTCCGTCTACGTCCACATTATCGCACTCTGCCTTTTTTAGGCCCTTTTTTATTATTCCAAACGTCCTTTTGGTCGCACCGTTGCTGCTCGGCTTGTACGGCGAAGTGCGAATGTGATGACCGCCTTCTTTCTTCAAATATGATTCCAACTGACCCCTCGTAAAAGGAGGCCCGTTGCCTGACACCAACTCATAAGGATTTCCGAAGCGAGCAAATATTTCGCGCGACTTAGCTATGGTATCTGCGGCTCGTGTCGCCTTTATTTTGCTTGCTTCGATCCATTTAGAGTAGGCATCGATCAGGACAAAGTAATACGTACCGCCTGACGGCGTAAGGAAGTCCTCGTGTACCCGGTACCACCTGCCCTGCGGCCACTCCCGCGTGTGCGTCGGCGCCCGCGCCGGCGTCGGGCGCTCCGCCGCGCACACGGCGCACGAGGCCGTCATGCCCTCCACGTCCGCGCCCAGTCCGTGCCACCCCACATAGGCGCGCGCCAGTGCCTTAGTCCGCATGGCGCCGCTGTGTGCCGCGTGCAGCTCGCGGAGCCCGCGCCCGCGCAGCGCTTCTGGCTCTAGTACACGGTATCCGAACGTGATACATACCTGCTCGCGACTTAATGCCTCGCGCACTCGCCAATACGGCTTGACCTCTTCGTTTCCGCAATGCTCCCAGCCCCTACCTAAATGGTTAAACACTTTGCTCATTATGGGGCCCTGCTGCGTAGCTTTGGCTATATCTTTATGATTAAGCGATATACCGTCCTCCCGCGATAAATGATCAGCCAAACAGTTCTGGTCGGATTTGACACAATGTATCTTATAGACGTACCCGCTTAGAATAACGGCCCACCGCTGCAAATTCGAAAAGATTTCGTCTATACGGGGTATCGGGTATTTATCGTCTTCCAGCACCGGATTTAGTGTTATTTTGAAATCTCCGCATAGTCTTACCTCGCCGGACTGCTTGATGACGGGCACGACGACGGGCGTCCCCCATTCACTGGTCTCGACCGGGGAGATACCTCCTTCGGCCCGCAGCTCGACCTCGACGGTGGCGCGGAGCGCGTGCGCCACGGGCCGCGGCTTGCACAGCACGGGCAGCGCGTCGCGCGCCTCGCTCAGCTGGGTGGGTTTGCCTGTGAATTCACCTGTTCCCGGCGCGAGCACCTGCGGGAACGCTAGCGCGAGCTGACTCCCCACGCCATCGCAGTCGCATTGAGTGCTAAATACCGGTTTAGCGTTGCACTCGATCCCTAACGCCGTCATCCACCGACGTCCCATAATGGGAGGGCTATCCTTAGAATCTACTACTACTAAACTCAATTTGGTAAAGGTTTTTTTACAATAAATTACTTCGCATGGAAGTATGCCCTTTGGTACTATTTTTTGTCTCGAATACATCTGTAAATTCATGGCAGTAGGTATTAATTTAACATTTTTAAATAGCTCACTACAGAATTTGTAAGACACGACGCTTACCGCCGATCCACTGTCCAATTGCATTCTTACATTTACTCCATTGACCTTGACCGTGCGCCACCACGGCTCGTCGTCGTCGTCGCCGCCCACCGCGTACAGCGGGACGTCGTACTCGTTGTCGTCTACCTCGGGCTCGTCCTCGCTTCTGTGCCCAATAGACTCTGTACACGCGTTGACATTATGAGCCTTTCGTCTCCTACACGCTTTCGCTATATGTCCTTTCTTGCCGCACACGTAGCACTCCGTGTTGATGAAAGAACAGCGTTGAGGAGGATGGGGACCCAAACACCGTGTGCAGCGCGCGCGCGGCGCCGCCGTGGGTTCCCTATCCTTGTGACGCGGGGGCGCGCGCGCGCCGCCGCCGCCGCCACCGCCGCCGCCGGCGCGCACCGCGTGCACGCCCTCGTCGTTCACCGACCTCGCCGTCGATGTCATGGCTCTGGCGCAGCTGCCGGGTCCACTCGCTTTTGAGTCTCGATCCGCCGCCTCGAGCGACGTCGCTATTTCTACAGCGCGGCTAAAGGTTAGTTTAGTCTCCGTTAGCAGTCTAAAACGAATCGCCTCACTTCTCATCCCGTATGCCAGCTGGTCGCGCAAGTTCTCTTCTAGATATATAGTACCCGTGAAGTTACATCTTTGCGCGTGTTGTTTGAGCTGCGCCACGTATTCGCTAATTGACTGGTCCGTCGTTTGCTTGCACGCTCGAAAACACATACGCTCCGCCAACTCCGACCGCTTAGGTGACAAATGTTCACGCACTTTTGACGCTATATCATCGTAACTCACTTCATCCGGCTCCGATGGATAGCACAAATCTATAATTAAGTCTAAAGCCTCGGTTCCGACCACTGCGATGAGGTACTTCGCCCGGGCGTTCGGTTTAATGCCACTTATATCAAACCACGCAGTTAGCTGACTTATATAGGTATTCCACTTTTCCGAGCGTAGATTAAACTCCTTAACGTTTAAAGGTAATGTTTTCGACATCCTCGTTCGCCAAATGTCCTGTACTAGGTATGTTAATCGGGAGACAAATAACACAGCACGCGAGTATATTCAAGACTAGTTTATTTCACCTTGGTCGGTAGGTGCGTAAATCTGAATCTACCCACATTCAATACAGCTCAATAAGGTAAAAGCAGAATCCTCTGACTGCCAGTGAAAAGCGGATGGTGGTGAATATTTATAAATTAGTGTCAGAAATGTGCCATAGAAAGGAGTATCCTACTAAATCGGACCGTGTGAAAAAGACTGCCGAGACTGCTGGCATATCGTTGGCTACGGTATACAACATTTTATAAGAAAATATATGCGTTCAGCTATCGGTAAATATCAAATGACATGTACTCGTTTGTACATAAGTTCCGAGAAATTCAGTGGTATCGGTCGAAATCGAAGAAGGAAGGTTTACGACCACTGCTTCTTTGTTTACCCGTTTGACAGATAATTCTAATCTTAAAAAAAACGAAGTATAGTACGTTTTGGGTTTAGGACGGCGAATGAGACACTTTACTTGATCCGTCTCATGTTACAAAAAAATAAAAATATAGCTGCTGCAGCTGTCTATATCATTGCCACTGTCAGTTTACCACGGATTTTAAAGATATTTTTGGGGTTCCGTACTCAAAGAGTAAAACCGGACCCTATTACTAAGACTTCGCTGTCCGTCCGTCCGTCCGTCCGTCCGTCCGTCCGTCCGTCCGTCTGTCTGTCACCAGCCTGTATCTCAAGAACCGTGATAGCTAGAGAGTTGATATTTTCACAGATTATGTATTTCCGTTGCCGCTATAACAACAAATACTAAAAACAAAATAAAATATTTTTTTAAGGGGGGCTACCCCCCAACAAACGTGATTTTTTTGCTGTTTTTATAGATAATGGTACGGAACCCTTCGTGCGCGAGTCCAACTCGCACTTGGCTGGTTTTTTTTTGTAATATGAGACGGATCAAGCAAAGTGTCTCATTCGCTCAAAGATCATTCAGGCAAAGTGTCTGTTTATATTCTTCAAAAATAATTGACGCAGCTGAAAAGTTTGCAACTTTTCTCTGGTGCTAAGGAAGGTTATTTCTATCACCAAAAAAATAATCAGGCACTTCTAAAATTTTCATCCATTCCCAATAGGGGTGTAGACTCAAAATTTATTATTACTTCAAAAGGAAGAAGGCAAAAAAATATGCCTAATGACGAAAATCCCATTCGAATATCTCAAAAAATTACGAAGCTACAACCGTTTTAATGTTGCTTGGTAGAGAGAGAAAACGCTCCGGGATCGTGACGTCACGATCGTCTAGCGTCGTAGTAAATGACAATCGTTTCATATGAAACTGCGTTTTGCGGAAAAGGGACAGAACATAACTCTTAAAACTTTGGATGCTTATAACTTTGTGATTATTTAACCTCTTGCGTTGCTTTTTTCTCCATTTGACTACATTTTTAATCCTTTTTCGAGAAAATGCAACGTTATTGATTATTTTATTTAGTGTCTACACCCCTATTGTACAACAGTTATCGGCCAAAAAAATTTAACGTTGAAACGCTTTTACATCCACCCACCTTATCCCGTAACATTTACCAAATAGGGATGTAGACTCAAAATGTATGCTCCAAAAGAAAGAAGGCAAAAAATATACCTAGTGACGAAAATCCCATTAGATATCTCAAATAATTGCGACGTTATAACCATTTTTATATTGCTTGTTAGAGAGAGAAAACGCTCGGGTATCGTGACGTCACGATCCACGAGCGCCATAGTAAATAATGACAATCGTTTCATGTGAAAATGCGTTTTGCAGAAAAGGGACAGAATATACCCCCTCTTAAAACGTTGGACACTTATAACTTTGTGATTATTTAATCCCCTGCTTTACTTTTTTCTCCATTTGACAATATTTTTAAACCTTTTTCGAGAAAGATCATCATTATTGATTATTTTATTTAGTGTCTACATCCCTGTTACCTATAGTCCTATACCTATATCCCTTATTACCCTTTCTGTTCCGCTTATGCCTCCAACTATTCCCTCCAGCCTCATAAGTCCTCCTCCGGGATCCTTGCTGCGAGATATCCCTGCAAGCGAGCCCTCAGCACAGTAAGTGTTACGATTCTTACGTAGACAATAGTACATTATGATACAAGTGAGGTATGTTGATCATTACATCAGAGGCGGAATTGTCACGCGAACCGCAGGTGAGCGTGATAATAGAGCCGAGGATGTAATTATCAAAGCTCACGCGTGTCATACGACGTTTTTCAACACATTTGCGAGGAAAAAATCCTTTTCATAAAATAAACATGTTACAGGCTCCTAAGTTGTTTCCTTTAGTTATTGATGACAACAGGTTTTTACTCACATATTTTGTGCGAGACGCACCTATGACTGGCTCTGGGCTGAGTAGAATTCGAAGGGAAATCCTGCACCTTCGGCGTTGGTCGTTACGGCTTAGCAGGAACTTGGTCGGGTCGGGGTTCTGAATTGAAAAGCTTGTTTACTTTTTCAAGTAATGTCACTTCGCTGCTACTGTAGGTACTGAATTTCATGGGGTCTGGCCGCCCAATTTATACTATTAAGTTACCTCGGCCGGACGCCCCTTCGCCCCGTATATTTGGCGGGAAAGCGATTTGCGCGGGAAATTTTGGCGCGAAATGACATGTTCATTTATTACAGTTCAATCTTACTCTAATACATTATTTACAGTGCTTATACCTATTTCTATGCTATTTATAATACATTATTACACGAGATCCCGCTCGTTCGGCGTAAAAATGCATCTGAAACGCGGGAATTCCGTGTCCGCCCGTATATACGTACCTCGTTCCCCACCTGAGGTATAAATACCGGGTTTCCCCCCTCGCTCGCCCATCAGTCGTTGCCTGACTGGCGCGCGAGTAGGATCTCTAGGTTCCTTTAGTCTGTCTATATTTCTTAGTGGAAACTTAGTGTTATCCACTCGTTATTTAGGAAACCAGCGGTATATTACCCTTTTTTACTATGTAGGAATGAAATGTGAGGCCTATTATTCTTTATTTCAGGTGCCGATGACATAAGGCAATAGTAGCGCAATGCCTATGTTATAAGAAGGTTTATAAGCTAGATTATTACAAGTTAGGTCGCGACTGACAATTTTATGTTTATAGCGGGTTTATTCTATGCCGTCCTGCACATCTCTCCCGCCGACCATCGTTCGGGTGAACGTTGGATCTTCTTTTGCGTGCAGGTTCTCAGGCTCCGTCGGCAGGATCACCAGCTTCTTGGTCGGTCTTCTGAAGACTCCGCCCTTGGTGGTCACGTCCACTGCTCGTGTCACGCCGTCGGGGCCCGGGTATATAGCTGTAACCCGGCCTCGTGGCCATGTGTTGCGAGGCAGATTCCCGTCGGCCACTAGCACGATGTCGCCGACGTTGATAGGCCGCCCATGACCGTAGGGCTCCCGCCGGTACTGGAGTGAGGGCAGGTACTCCCGGAGCCAGCGGGCCCAGAAGTGCTCGGCCAGGCGTTGGCTCGTCCGCCAAGTCGCGCGGCCGATGAGTGCGGTGTCGTCGAATGTCCCGGGGTTGGGGGCCCGGGCTGAGCCACCGAGGAGGAAGTGGTTCGGCGTGATGGCTTCTGGCTCGTCAGGATCAACCGCCACGTGAGTGAGGGGGCGGCTGTTCACTGTATATTCGGCCTCGGCGAGCAGAGTAGTCAAGGTCTCCTCGCTGGGGCGGCGCTCGTTGAGCACGGCGTGTAGGGCTCTCTTGACGGCTCGTACCATCCTCTCCCATGCCCCGCCCATAAATGGGGCTCCCGCCGGTATGAAGCGCCAGCTGATACCGCGTTGCGCGGCGTCGGTTTCGAGGGCGTCGCCGTAGGCCACGCGGAGCTCTTTGTCGGCAGCGTGGAAGTTACTTCCGTTGTCGGTCCAGATCTCGGTCGGGCAGCCGCGGCGCGCGATCATGCGTCGGAGCGCCATGACCGCGGAGTCCCCGCCGAGACTTGGTATTACTTCCAGATGTACTGCGCGCACGGTGAGGCACGTGAAGAGTGCCACGTACCTCTTCTGAGTCCCTCTACCGACGGTTACTGTTATCGGGCCAAACAGATCGAGGCCCGTGTAGGTAAACGCTCGCTGGTGGTGGGCGAGCCGGCACCGCGGGTGGTCGCCGGTGGGCGGCACTGACGGCATTGCTTTCTTTATCCGGCACGGCAGGCATCGATGCACTATCATTTTCGTCACGGGTCGCAGGCGTAGAATACTATAATATTGTTTACACTCGTTTATAGTAGCCTCGGCGCCGTTGTGTTGCATTTGCCTGTGTATAAAGTCTATATATAGCTTCACTGCCGGATGATTTCCATCGAGCACGGGTGGCCGTTTTTGTAGTTCGGTGATGTCCACTGCTGCGTTGATACGCGTCTTGATAACAATAACGTCGTTCACTAGTTCGACCGCCATGTGTCGTAGGCGGCTATGTGAGCCCGGGGGCTTATTATTTCTGAGGTCACTGAAGTCGTCATAGAATGACTCCAGCTGACTGGCGCGTATCACTAAGCGTTCCGCTTCACGTAGGTATGTGGCATCGAGTATTTTATACTTTCTATTATTTTGTAGCCCTTTAGACGGCGGCTGCGGCGGGGCGGGCTTGCTTCGTTTATTCCAGTCTGGATCGGCCTGTTTGTTCCGCGTAGTGCGCTTGTAATGTGCGCGCGCCTTGCGGGTTCGGCATAGGTCGATGAACTGTAATACTCTGCCTATAGTTCGCAGCAAGCATTCCCACCTCGAGAATCGGGCCGGGTCTGGTAGCCAGGCGAGCGGGCCGGGTTTTCCCTTTACGACTGATATTGTGTGCACCTTTTATTCACTTATTTCGGACTCGTGCGGTTGTGATGGCTCTGTGGGCCACGTCTCCGGGTCATCACGCAGGAAGGCTGGGCCCTGGAACCACCGATGATCAGTGTTGAACTCGAGCGGGACTGTGCGCGTGGCTTCGTCAGCGACGTTGAGCTTGGTAGGTACCCAGCGCCATTCTTTGACAGCCGTGTACTCCTCTATGGCGGCAATGCGGTGCGCGACAAAGGGCCGGTACGTGCGCGCCCCGGTCCTCAGCCACGCGAGTACTGTGCGGCTGTCGGTCCAGAATGTCTTCGTGTCTGGTTTGAAGTCGTGCTCTTCTATTACTGCGGCCGCCATTCGACTCCCCATCGCCGCGGCCTGCACCTCTAGGCGTGGGACTGATATCACCTTCAGGGGCGCGACCTTAGCCTTCGCAGCTATCAAGGACACGTGCACTCGCCCGTCGCCCGTAGTTATGCGCCAGTATAGCGCGCTTGTATATGCAGATTCGCTAGCGTCGACGAAGATGTGCATCTCACGCTTGGTCGCGTCACCGTAGTAGGGGTAGGCGCGCGGAATCGCGAGGTCTCGCAATGCCCTTAGGTGCAGCGTCCACTCCGTCCATTGGCGCGCTAAGTCTGCATCCAGCTTGTCATCCCAGCCAGTTCCGCGCCGCCACACCTCTTGCAGGATTTTCTTTGCTATGATGGTTACCGGCGCCGCTAGCCCGAGAGGGTCGAAGATCGACATTGTTATTTTCAATATTTGCCTTTTGGTAGGCTCGATGTCGTCCAGGGCTCCGGGAGGTAGGCGGCTGAGGTCCAAGTTGAAGGCGAGTTCGTCGCTCGCGGGTTTCCATATTTGTCCCAGGATTCGTTCATTTTTCATTTCGCTCTTATTCAGTTCGACGGGCGCGGACGTGGCGTCCTCCGAAGTGAGGGCTCGGAGGACCCGCGTGGAGTTAGAGGTCCATTGGCGTAGTTCGTAATGGGCCTCTCTATGTATATCGCGTACATCACTTGACACTCGAATCGCGTCTTCTTCTGTTTTGAAGCTGTGTAGGTAGTCATCGACATAGTGATGTCTTATTATTGCTTTGACGGCCTCTGGATGCGTTTCTTCGTGTTTCTGGGCGTTGACGTTCTTCACATATATTGCTATTGACGGTGAACAAGTAGCGCCAAAAATGAGTGAAGTCATGCGATATTCTTGCGGCGCGTCGTCGCCCCGCCGGTCGCCCCGCCATAGATAGCGCAGGGCGTCTCTGTCTTCAGACTTGACTTTCACTTGAATGAACATTTCTTTAATATCCGCCCCCACGGCGACTGGGTGTTGCCGGAAGCGCATAAGGACGCCTGGCAGCGACTGTAGGAGGGCCGGGCCCGTCAGTAGGCGGTCATTGAGCGACACGCCCCTTGTAGGCGCGGCGGCGTCGTGGACGATTCGGACTTTCCCGGGCTTGCTAGGATTCAGCACCGGGAAATGGGGGAGGTACCACACTCTCGATGACTTGGTGGGCGGCGCAGGCTCGGCGTAGCCCTTCGAGACAAGGGCGTCCATTTCTTCACTATATTTGCCTTTAAGCTCTTTATTTTTGTCGAGTTTCTTTTCTATGTTATGAAGTCTTCTCAGTGTATTTTCGTAGTTGTCAGGCAAGCTGCTGTCGGGTTGTTTCCATAATAGCGGTGCTTCATAATGGCCGTCGGCTGTAGTCTTTATTGACTGGGCTAACATGATACGCGCCCGCTCTTCCGGGCTTGACTGGGGTAACTTCGGCTCGATAAGTAGGTTTTCGAGCGCGAAATATTCACTGAGTTGTAAATTCAAATCTTCATTTTTCTCGGCTTCTTCAATAGTGGTCAAGCGATGCGTCGCATGTACTTGTTTGCCTGTGATGCGTGTGTGTGCACCGTGTAGCACCCAGCCTAGCGGCGTTAGGGATGCCGCTGGCTGATGCCGCTGGCCGCGGCGCGTTTCATTACTGACGAGTAAATGCCAGTTATCTTGTCCGATTAATACTCTAGGTCTCGCTGACTCGTACCGCAGGCTATCTTCTATGTCGCATAAGTGTGCGCACTCGCGGAGATCCTCCTTCTTGACGGACTGTGGTGATAGGCTCAGATCGTCTATGGTATGCGCACCGACCCTATAAGGTTGGTCGGTGCCGCGGATGCTGAGCGTAACACGGCGTGATCTCGATGCGTCGATTTTTTCTTTCGTTATAGCTTCTATTTGTAGCGGCACTGTCGGGCCGTCCAGGCCTAAGTCGTTCGCGAGCCCTTCTTGTACAAGTGTTATCGTGGAGCCGTCGTCGAGGAGGGCGTAGGTCTCGACGGCTCCCGCCGGTCCAGAGACTGTGACCGGGATGATTTTCAGATAAGCTCTCGCTTCTCGGGAGGCACGTGTCGATGTGACGGCCTCGTTTCTTTCTTCAATTCTTTGATAATGTAGCAAGTTGTGGTGGAAGTATTCGCAGCCGTCTCGCTCGCACTTCGTGCGCTTGCATGAGTGCATCCTGTTCTTGTAGCGCAGGCATCGGAAACATAGCCGTTGATCTTTGGCTAGTTTCCACCGGTCTTCAACGGCTTTTTCGATAAACTTAGTGCATTTATCTATTGGGTGACCGGTGTTGTTGCAGGCGGCGCACTTAGGTGAAGGCTTGTCTGTGGTCGCGAAGGCTCGGTGTGTCCTCTTTGCAGGATGAGGATTTGCACCGTCGACGTTCTCGGGCTGCGCGTAGAGTGCGCAGTAGTCCGCCTCGCGTTGCAGGAAGGCTGATATCTTTATTAGCTCAGGCTCGTCGTTTTTCTGCGTATTCGCGTAGTCGAACCATCTGTAGCGTAGGGCGGGCGTAAATTTCTCCATCATTGCCCGTGTCGTCTCCGGGCTGTGTAGATAGTGAGCGCGGTCAAGAGCCTTGAGTGTGGCTATGACGTTGGCTACACGGCTGGCGAAGACACAGATGTCGAGCGGCCCGTCGTTAAGGCGCGGTAGGGCGCGTAAACGCTCGAGCTCGGCGAGGGCAATGGCGTCTGGGCGGCCGAAGCGGGCTTCTAGGCTTCTCATTACTTCGTCTGCGCGAGCGTTGTAAATGAGGAGGCTCTCGACGGCTTCTTTGGCCCTCCCTTTGAGGCATCTTCTTAATCTTGCTATATTATCCACTTCACTATAATTTGCGGTGGTTCCGTTGTAGGCGGCTTTAAATGATAGCCATTCTTGATGCGAGCCGCTGAATGGCGGCAACTCGGCGTGATAGCGTGATGACTCTCTCGGGCCGGCACGCGCGGCGATGGCGATGGCAGAGGCGAGCTCACTCAGGTTCACACTTTGTTGATTCTTCATTACTATGGCGCTATCTTCTTGCGCATTCGCTTGTGAATACATTAACGGCGGCGGATATGCGTCTGTTTCGCGTGGGCGCGGCGGCGTTGGCGCGAAAACGGGAGCGTGGGTTCCCCCGGCGGGGGGAGGGGCGGGGACGGCGGGGCGCACGGCAGCGGCGCCCTGTCCCGCGCCCTCGGCGGGGCTCCTCTCCCGAGCCTGCTCGGCGTACTGTGGGGTTGCAGGCTCGGGTTCTTCGATGTAAGGTGCATTGGAGATGGCGAGGACATGTCTCTGGCTGGTCTCGAGCCATTCATCTATGCGGCGTTCTTGTTGGACTGTAGATATTGTGCCGGTGTCATCGTCGCTGTCTTCGGCTTCTATGGCGGCTATGCGCGCTTGCGCGAGCTCCAATTTGATTCGGAGGGCTTCTTCTCGCGCTTGTGCGAGACGGCGGACGCGATGACTCGACGTTGTTTTCACCGATTTTGACGGCGGCCGTGCGGCAGGATGCTGGCTTGACTGTGGGGTTTCCTGCCGCAGTGTTGCTGCAGGGTGTAGGCTCTCCTGCAGCAGCGGGACTATGGGTGGCAGCGTTGACTGTGGGGTTTCATGAGGCAGTGTTTGTGACTGCGCGGCATCATGATGCTGCCCTATGGGTGACCTCGGCTGTGGGTCTGGACGAGGCGCCGGCGTCGCAGGAGTGCTCGTTCGTGAGGTCTCCTGCGAGGGCCTCGAAACTTCTTGAGTCGTAGCAGTTCCCGACGTGGACGTGGTTGCTTGTTCCAGCATGGCTTCTCTTATGTTCGCTGCGATAAGTTGACCGAGTGTGCGATTTCCTGCTTTCGATCTTGTAAGGGGCATCCTCTATGTAGAATCCGGTTTTCGATGGACCAGCATGTGCGAGACGCACCTATGACTGGCTCTGGGCTGAGTAGAATTCGAAGGGAAATCCTGCACCTTCGGCGTTGGTCGTTACGGCTTAGCAGGAACTTGGTCGGGTCGGGGTTCTGAATTGAAAAGCTTGTTTACTTTTTCAAGTAATGTCACTTCGCTGCTACTGTAGGTACTGAATTTCATGGGGTCTGGCCGCCCAATTTATACTATTAAGTTACCTCGGCCGGACGCCCCTTCGCCCCGTATATTTGGCGGGAAAGCGATTTGCGCGGGAAATTTTGGCGCGAAATGACATGTTCATTTATTACAGTTCAATCTTACTCTAATACATTATTTACAGTGCTTATACCTATTTCTATGCTATTTATAATACATTATTACACGAGATCCCGCTCGTTCGGCGTAAAAATGCATCTGAAACGCGGGAATTCCGTGTCCGCCCGTATATACGTACCTCGTTCCCCACCTGAGGTATAAATACCGGGTTTCCCCCCTCGCTCGCCCATCAGTCGTTGCCTGACTGGCGCGCGAGTAGGATCTCTAGGTTCCTTTAGTCTGTCTATATTTCTTAGTGGAAACTTAGTGTTATCCACTCGTTATTTAGGAAACCAGCGGTATATTACCCTTTTTTACTATGTAGGAATGAAATGTGAGGCCTATTATTCTTTATTTCAGGTGCCGATGACATAAGGCAATAGTAGCGCAATGCCTATGTTATAAGAAGGTTTATAAGCTAGATTATTACAAGTTAGGTCGCGACTGACAATTTTATGTTTATAGCGGGTTTATTCTATGCCGTCCTGCACATATTTGTACATCTCCAAGAATGTACAGTGGCGTCAAATCTATTTATCACTTTTCTATTCACTACGAGTCAACATTTTTAACAATAACCAAACACGCATCATCTTTGTTTACAAATATTTTTGAAATTACCTATAATGGCGCGCAACTATTTTTTTTCGTGAAGTTCGCGCAGTGCGCCCGCAGCGAGGCTTAGATGAAATCTCTAAACAGCCAATACAAAATAAAATAAATATTTTCTTATTCAATATAAATTCATGTAAAATGTTATCAAAAGTAAATAGTTTTACTAAATGAAACGTTTCTATATAATATCCAACAAGAAATAATCAATTAATCCACAAGAAGGATTTAATTTGTTTAGTCGAGTAAGAATCCATTTGCCGAGAATTAAAAACAAACCTGTATAACCCGGTCAATTTAAGAATGCGCCGAGTCCATACATACACCTTGCTGCAAGGTGCTAACGTGTCTTAATCGGCATATAAACATAACTACACGAGTGTCGTAATGTTATTAAACACGCGTGTTTAATACCCAGGATTATGAGCCCAAAAGCGGCACAATAAGAGACACGTTACGAGCAAATGTGTTGAAAATCATATTATATAGTAGAAACCCATTTTACGGCTGCGCCACGATTTAAGCGGCGTGGGAGCGAGAGATTGGAGCGTGGCCTCTCGCTCCCACGTATGGTGCGCCATCGCCGCCACCGCCACCGCCACCGCTTGAAATCGTATCCACCGTTTCATTTTTTGCTCCTATTACAGGCGACACCCTGTATACTAGAGATGTACCGACTAGTCGCCGACTATCCGGCCACATTTATAGTCGGCGACTAGTCGGGAAAAGATACCAAAAATCCGGCACTGACTTACTGCAAATCAAAAAATAAACTAGGTACCTACTAATATTTACTTCTAGTTTTATATTTCACGAATTTAGCAAATAATCATCATAGATAGAAATACGAACTTTTTATTTTCATCATAAGTATACAAATAATTAGAATAATTTAGAAATTATCGACTAGTCGGGAAAGACGACTATCCGGCCACATTTATAGTCTGCGAATAGTCGGTGACTAGTCGGTTGCCTCAGCGCCGATTAGTCGGCTGGTCGGCAAAATCCATTCCGTATATCTACTATATGCCCTTATAATAAAAGTATAAAATGAGGAAAATCATTGACCAATTAGCCATACTCATCTCCCGTATATCCTTTCCCATTCCGCTTATACCTCGTTTTCCCTCCAGCATCAAAAGTGCTTCCCGCGGGTCCTTGCTCCGAGAAGCCTCCGTGAGCGAGCCCTCACAGTAAGTGCCGAGCCTCACCGGGATGCCATGACGCATATCCAAATAAATATAATATAATAGAATATCATCATTTTCTTGCCCTTATCCCATTTATTTGGGGTCGGCGCCGCATGTCCTTCTCTTCCACACCTCTCTGTCACTCGTCATACATACATACATATAATCACGCCTCTTTCCCAGAGGGGTAGGCAGAGATCACGGATCTCCATTTGCTACGATCCTGACAAACCACTTTCGCTTCACTCACTTTCATAACATTTCTCATACACGCTCGTCGGTTTAGAGTACTTTTGACCTGGCCTTTTTGTAAGATTTCGTCAATTTGATCGGAGAACGTTCGCCTAGGACCTAGGTCTTCCCCTTCCCAATTGCCCTTCCACTCTTTTTATATACACTCTCTTCGTTCGTCTTTCATCCATCCACTCGTCATCTCGTCACTTATTTCGTTCCTCTTCATATCCTCTCTCACATAGTCCATCCACCTTTTCCTTGGCCTACCTCGTTTCTTCCATCCCTCCACATTCATAATGATATAATGAATAGAATAGAATATAATGATATTTATTCAGGTAACACATCATAAGTAACAAAAAACAAAACACATTAACAAATACATCGAAGACGTAGATCGGGATGTGAACCTGAAATGGCCTACACTCAGCAATGCAGTTGGCACGGCTAGCGTGATCAACGGCGCTGGTCAAATCATATAGAAATGTATGGAGGTTAACTCACTTGTTGACGCTTGGCTACCAACATGTTTGTATGAGATACGTCGCCATGGTGTCCCTGTGAGGCAGGGCTTTAAGTGACCCAGGCTATTAGGCCCTGTTTGCGTTATAAACGCGCCGTCGACGCGCGTTTGTGTCAATATACACGTGATTGGATTAAAACGCGCGTCGGCGGAGCGTTTACAAAACGCGGCATGGGCGCTTATATAGTTAGTAGAATCCCATTTTACGCTCACACAATCTGAATTCATGCACTGAATAGGCTCAACATTTATTTTATCTTCAACAGTAAGAAGGCAAAAAATATGCCAAGGCTGTTTTTAGGGTTCCGTACTCAAAGAGTAAAACGGGACCCTATCACTGAGACTCCGCTGTCCGTCTGTCTGTCTGTCCGTCTGTCACCAGGCTGTATCTCATCATCATGAACCGCAGTTGAAATTTTCACAGATGATGTAGGTATTTCTGTTGCCGCTATAACAACAAATACTAAAAAACTTGATATTTTTGCCGATTTTATAGATAACGGTACGGAACCCTTCGTGCGCGAGTCCGACTCGCACTTGGCCGGTTGTTTTACCTATATACACTTAAAATAATAAAATGAAGAAAGGCATTGACCTATTACCTATACACATAACCCTTATTTATACTCTTCTCCGTTCCAGTTATACCTGGGTAAGGCCGTCAAAATTAAGTATTTTTTTTTACCAATATCTGCTTTTTGTAACGTTTTTTATGGCGTGTAACACAAATTTTATGTTATGGATAACACAAAAGAAAACGTAACACAAAATCAGTGTTTCGTTCAAAAAATAAACATACTTTTTGACGGCCTTGCCACCTGCGTTTTCCCTCAGCATTATAAGTTCTACCCCCGGATCCATACCCCGAGGTATCCCTACAGGCGAGCCCTCACGGTAAGTATTACGTAGACAGATATCATAGAATGTTAGAAGCCCATTTTAGAATTCACTTTGCAAAAGCAGAATAAGAAGTGCTAACGAAATTATACTTTCAAACGGAAAAATATCCGTTTTTTTCGCTAATTTTATCAGCATACCTACATGTAGCGTGTCCCCTTCAATAATACCACTTTTCGTCATATGTCATATATAAAAATAAAATAAAAATAATTTATTTGAGACTCGACACTCCATATTACAGTCAGCATCAAAAGTAGTTTCGGAATCGAAGACGTTCAAAGTTGTTATTCCCTTTCAATAAAGATTTTTGACGTCTTCGTTTGCGTAGCTCTTTTGATGCTGACTGTACGTTCAATAATTTAAAAGCTAAGTGATAGTTGCGACTTTTTTTTCAACCCGCAACCAAGATTTATATTATCTAACAATTTAATTAGCAAGCGATACCCAACAGTTTCTCGTTATCCGTCCCCAGTCAATCTCATCATTCAGTCCTTCGTTCCTTCTGCTCTTATTCGGTCTCACTCTTCCATTCCATCGTCTATCACTTTGTAACTCATAAATGCTTTTTAATAAGTGGGGGACTACAGTAGACGGCAAACTTCGTGCGCAAATGACCTTGCCTGCGCAAAGGCGAATTGTACGTGCGAGCTGCCCCCCCACTTCGTCCCGCATGTTCAAGTTGTTTACCGGGAACTGTACCCCCACTTATTAGGTAACCTATGCTGAAATTGTTTTTTTTTCTTTTAACACTCATTTTTTGTGGGTACTAATGCGGGGGATTTGAACCCCCAGGACCCTCCCCATCCCAAATTATCCATCCCTGCACGTCATATACAGGCATAACAATAAAATATTACCAAGTCGCTTATCACAAATTCCATAAAACACAATTAATTACAAATTTCAATAAAAATATAAGTTAATTCTATTTAAAAAAAAGAATGTCATAGTATTCAAGCTTTATCTAGTAGATAATATTGATTAAGAAATGCTAAGCATATCCTGCCAAAAACGAACAGTGTGTTTAAAATTGTATATTTAATATTACATTACGTAGTGTGACCATATTTTAGTTTACCAGTCTCATTTTGCGACCAGTTGTAAGTGTATAATGATCGTTTTTTTTTCAGTACCACCGAGATGATCAACGTGAATCCGAGAACACCTTACTCTTAATCTGACGTCCCAGGTAACGTAAAAATAAAGGATACATTCGTCTCTTTCTCTAGAGCAGTGTTAAAAAGAGATGAATATATTGTCATCAAGTAGTTAAATGAGATATTGGGCGCGAGCAGAGAATTGTTTATTTATTTATAGTGCGCGGCATATTTTCGTTGTTCTATTTTGTCTTTGACGTTATTTTTTTTATTGCTCCGTTATGTTGCAAATATCATGTTAATCGTTCTGTACTGTACTAGTAAGCAGCAGAAGCACCTAAGCAGAATAACACTCAAAATTATCTACACAGATCCTTATTCTCATGACACTAATGCCACGACTTGTGACATGACTTGACAATACGATTTTAGAGTCGTATTGTAGATAATTTTGAGCACTAGGCCCGCGTAGTTACTTTTGCTGACTTTATAAGTAAAATTATAGGAATTCCTGTCAAATCCAAACTTTACGGATTGAAACATTATTATGATTAGGCACTAAATTTAAATATTTGTTCACCGTTTAATGAGCTTAAACATATATTTTTTTTTATTATAACCAGATATTGCGTTTGGCATCATGATCATGACCTATTTACCAGGGCACATTTCAGAAGCTACTAGTTACACATTTTAATCAATCAATCAATAATTTTATTTCGGAATAAATCCATATTTGGTTAATTACAATAAATAACTTAAATGTAATGTTAGTACACTTTACAAATTTATCCACTTATATTAAACATTAATACATATATGACAAACTAAAAGGCATGCTTGACTACAAGGATATCACATGCAATTTAGTCCAGTGATACAGAAATGGGCCATCGTTCCTTTCTGCCAATGTCTCCAGGAGGCTGTTGGGGCTAAGGCCGATACGTCTCTGCAGAGATGCAACACGTTTTCGCAATATTGCGTGAAATCCATCCGTGCGCGCCTCCGCGAACATTCCTGACGCGCTGCAATGTTTCGGCAGCCCCAACAGCATCCTGAAAGCGTTGTTATACTGGATACTTTAAATTGCCAAAAAGGCCTCTCACAGACAGGCGCGGCCTAACCGCGGCCGTGGCGGTCAATAGTAAATTGTCATTAGCTGTCTAATTTACTATGGACCGCCACCGCAGGCCGCGCCAGTCTGTGAGAGGCCTGTTGCCTGTTTAGACTTGTCCAATTTAAATTTGTATCTTCGTGGAACGGGCCAATTGACGATGAATGTCTGCTAAAGTGTTACGCTTCGCGTCTCGGTCTTGTCAAAATTCTCAATTATTTATTGCCATTTAATGAACTTTTGTGAACCAAATCTACTCTTGCTTGTGACATGTTCTTCTTAAGTTGTGGTGCTATAATAGTACATTATGATACAAGTGTGCTATGTTGGTCATTACACTCGAGTCGGTTTTTAAGCCTGAGCCGAAGGCGAAGGCTTAATGGAGACGAGAAGTGTAATGACCAATGCTCACGTGTTTCATACGACGTTTTTCAACACATTTGCGAGGAAAAAAATAAAAAAATAAAAATGAAAATGTTAAAAGATATGTAATGAAAAGGCACTAGTGCGATAATGTAATGTAAAAGTCACGGCATGGGTAATATTCTGCATTATTTTGCTAATATTTAAAAAGATATGTAATGAAAAGGCACTAGTGCGATAATGTAATGTAAAAGGCACGGCATGGGTAATATTCTGCATTATCAGTGTAAATACGCTGTAATAAGACCTACTTTACGAGCAGGTGTGTTGAAAAGAATATTATTATTATTATCAGGGTCAATCAACTTTTTCTTGTTGTTATTCTGTCCCGGTAAGCCAAGAGACAACAGTAACAGACTTTCTTAGGAAAAATACTATATACTGGACTCCTATCATGGTAAGGGTATGCGCCACCATGGAATGGGTTTACCAATATGACAAAAACACGTGTTTAGTGGATTCAAACCCCATAAAATAATAGTTTTAAAGAGTGACCCAGGAGACGTAACCATGGCAACGAGCAACAAGAAATAGTTGATTGAACCATCTATGTATTTAAATACAAACCTTATTCATTAAACTTAGTAGACATCTGTTTAACTAAAATGTATTCTCACAAAGACAAATGTAAAACTGATTGATACAGAGTCTGTATTACAAACTGATTTTAGCTAAAATAGGTTTGATGGCCGTTTATGAATAATGCACATATAAGAATAGTTTGCTTTTGGATTGTGCTTGACGACCAGTTAGCCTAGTGGGGAGTGACGCGGCCTACGAAGCTGAAGGTCCTGGGTTCGAATCCCGGTATGGGCAAATATTTGTGTGGTGAGCATGTATACTTGTTTCTGAGTCTTGGCTATTTTCTATATATTTAAGTATTTATATCTATTAAATATATCGTCGTCTAGTTCCCATCATACAAGCCTTATTGGGTTTACTATGGGGCTAGTTCGATTTGTGTAAAATTGTCCCACAATATTTATATTTATTTTGACTGTGAATGTTTTATTATTTTTTGCTTATGTTACGTTATTATTTATTATAAATCGAGTTGAGGCTTTTATTATCACTCCCTATTCATAAAACTTATCAAGGTTCTGTTACCTAAAATGTGTTTTTTTCTTTTCTTAGAAATATAAAAATGTCTAAAGTGGCTTATAAGAACAAACACATAGCGGCACTTTCACTAAAATAGGTTTCATGCACGTTTTTGAACAAGTCTAAATATTATTTATAAAATAGTTACGATGAAGTTTTATGATTGAGGGCATTTTTTATGCTTACTATGAAATGACAATTTGAAATTGCAATATCATTACGAATTAATATAATTTTAAAGTAAAAAAATTGAGTTTGTAACTTTCAAATCTGTCGTAAATATACGAAACTATGTATCGGACTGTACAAAATCTGTTTAATATAGTTGCATTTGAGTTTATAGACATATTGAAGTACGTGGGTACACTCGACAGCAAAAATGTTATGGAGTTGACTGTACCTTTCCTTTTTGCTTCATATTTAAGTGATACTTACCTGCGATTTATTTATTTAACAATATTTATACCTAAGGTAAATACAGTGTGTGACACAACGAAAGGCACAAAGTATGGATGAATGTATACGGTAGAGGAAAGTACCTTTAAATGCTCCTTTGTCGTTGTGACAAGAGCAAAAAAGCTAAGTGTTTTTGACGACCTCTGTAGCCTAGTTCGTAGTGACCCTGTCTACGAAGCCGGAGATACCGTGTTCGAATCCCAGTAAGGGCATTTATTTGAGTGATGAGCACGAATATTTGTTTCTGAGTCATGGATGTTTTCTATGTATTTAAGCATTTTTTCATCTATATAAGTGTATATCGTCGTCTAGTACCCGTAGTACAAGCTTTGCTTAGTTTGGGACTAGGCCGATTTGTGTAAGATTGTCCACAAAAATATTTATTTATTTATAATATTTATAATTGAATTGATTTTACGGGCATTTCTATAAGACAGGACAGTGGATATATAACACAGAAATACTTATCTTTTCTTCACCCCTTTCCACCCATACTTTAGTTAAACCATTCGACGCCACAAAAATAATTGTGTTTGGACTTCGTATGAAGGCGGTGGCGGGTGGGTGGCAACGGTTATAATCGAGTTCAAGTCAGTGGCGGCGATATGGATAAAACCCTGTGTTGTTTTACATACTGTATATAATAGATTAGAATTAAAATTAAAGTATAAACACTAGTAACTTTTATTATATATAAATTAAGATTTCAAGTGCCTTCACAGTAGAAGCTTTTATGTAATTTCACGCATAATTTATATGGTTATTAGATTTATGTTTTACGAATAAAACATAGCCCTCCTTCCTTAAATTACTAAAAATCCTAAATACTTACATTACATACTTTATACAGTATTGTATAAATAATGTAGGTACGCACTGATCGAACTATTCGCCATACATCCTAAGTCTAGGTACCTACTTTAAAGTTTTTGACAAAAAAAGATATCGTACCTAATATAGAAAACAGACTTAACCTTAGAGTTATTGACTATACTAATCAGTTGAAGGTATCAATCATTATACATTAACGAGCGATACAAAATCTACCTATATCTCATCTTAGACGGTCTGAACTGAAACATACGATCTTTAGTCCGTGAGCCCGCCCAATACACCTACGTCTCATGACAACACGATAAAATGCCATGCCATGGCACACGGTCGAGAAAGTTGTGCTGAGCTGAATCAGACGATTATTGCACTAAAATAGGCTGAAAGTTTAAAAAAATCCTTCATTAGGTGCGTCCACACCAAACGCACGCTCACCCGCGCGGCTCACCCTAGCGTGCGCGCTAAGTGTGGACGGCGATCGGCGCGCCTGAGCCGCTCGCCCTCGCGAGCCGGTGTGGACGGTTGTTTAGTGTGGCCGCACGCTCACCCGAGCGTTGTCGGCTTTTTGGGCGAAAACAAAGGGGCCGCGGCGCCATGCTATAGGCAATGTACTTATCTATTTATTTATCGTTTTCAAATAAATAACGTGATAATTATGCTCGCCGTGTGCGTCCACACTGAACGCACGCTCGCCTGAGCGGCTCGGGTGAGCGTGCCGAGGGCTCGGGCGAGCCGCTCGGGTGAGCGTGCGTTTGGTGTGGACTCACCTATTTCCAATCAAAAAATTAAGGGTAGTTATATTTACGTCATGTGACAACAGTACGAGACAGCATCATTTAGCCCTTTAATCGTAGAGAGAGTAGGTGAGACTCCAGAGATGTCAGACTTAGGTCTGTCAGACCTGAAATGGCCGGAAGTACTTGGCAGACGGTGCCAAATGTGGCCAACTGTGTGCCATGTGCCATGCATTTTATCGTGTTGCCATGAGACGTAGGTGTATTAGGAGCGGGATTACGGTCTACTATACCCAGTACCTACGCTATGTTTATCTTTATCTACGTACAATAATCCAGTATACATGGATTATCAGTATTCAGACGGCTAATTAATGTTCTGATAAGATTATTTTATCAACCTTCAAAATGTTACGCGTTATTATCCGATTGAATTCTTTCATTTATTATGCTGGACCATGGCCTCCCAACTCGAACGACGTATAACTAGTTGCTCTGTTTAAAAAAATAGACAAAGTAAAACTATAATTAACGTACAGTCGCCATCACATACATCGGAGCAAACAAGCACGTCAAAAACATCGGAACACACCTCTATTTTCAAGGCATTAGGGTTCATGTGCCGATATTTTTGAACACCTATGTGTACCGATGTATGTGATGGCCACTGTACCTGCTCACAAAATTTCACGAGAATTGGTTGAGAAATGCAACCTGTAAAGGAGAACAGCGGGACATCCGGACACGAACGAATTTAGACCCCAGCTGAAGCATAGAACTTCGTTCGCTTCGCTCGCACGTTCAATAAAGATGAAAAGTTTGTGAGATTGTAGTTTGTTTGTATGTATGTAATAGTTAATGTCCGAAACCGCTTATCCGATTTCAAAAATTCTTTCATTTGCGTGCACAATGGACTTTCTGGATGGTTATAGTTTGCCTGCGTTCCTTGCAATACCCGAGCGAAGCCGCGCGGGTAGCTAGTAATTTAGAATTTTACCTACTAGCTGTCTGCGTGGCTCTGTTCATCCAGAAAGTCCATTCCATAGGTAAGTATAACTACAGTTGAAATTATTTTTGAAATCGGACCTGTGGCTCCGGAGATTACAACCCACAACAATTCAAACTGTCAATCTCACAGACTTTCTATGTACCTAATATAACCTATAGATTTAGATTATAATATTAGTACTTATAGATTCAAACTTAGATAATAATAAATATCGCATTCCGTCATAATTATATCTGAATACAATAAAACATGAAATTAATCTTAATCCCCTATACGATTGTAGTCAGTTGTGACCCGCGTGTGTGTCATGAAGCTTGTGTTGTGGGCGTGTCTCCTGGTCGCGGCGGCGGCGCAGGAGTCGCAGGATTACTACGAACTCAATATTATACACTTCAATGATTTCCACGCACAGTAAGTATTAACGTTTTATTTATCTCAAAAAAAAACGGCTAAGTGCGAGTTGGACTCGCGCACGAAGGGTTCCGTACCATTATCTATAAAAATATTTATTTTATTCTGTTTTTAGTACCTATTTGTTGTTATAGCGGCAACAGAAATACTTACATCATCTGTGAAAATTTCAACTGGAACGGTATCAGTGAGATACAGCCTGGTGACAGACAGACAGACGGACAGCGGAGTCTTAGTAATAGGGTCCCGTTTTACTTTTTGCGTACGGAACCCTAAAAAGATACAATAGCGGACTTAATGCCATATAGAATTCTCTACGTGTCTATTGCTCTAAAAATAAACGTTTGTTTGGTGCAGGATAAGGTACAGTCCAGGACTTTAGTTGTTGAGCCATTTAGAGCTCACTTTATACTGGACACTTCATAAGCTTAACTATTAAAAAACCTAAATTAGTTGACACCTAAATAAATAAAATAAATAAATATTACGGGACAATCTTACACAAATCAACCTAGGCCCACGGTAAGCTCAGTAAGGCTTGTGTTGTGGGTACTAGGCGATGATATATATAATAGAGATACATACATATAGATACTTATATACATATATAACATCCATAACTCAGGAACAAATATTCGTGATAAATACACAAATAAATGCCCTGACCGGGATTCGAACCCGGGACCTCCAGCTTCGTAGGCAGAGTCACTACCCACTGGGCTACGGAGGCCGTTACATTAAATGGCTCATCAATTAAAGCCCTTAACCGTACAGTCACATTTATAAATATGTTAGTAAGTAAGTATACGTTTACGAACGTGTCTTTGGACTAAAGTTGAAAATTGGATAGGTACGTCAGTCACGGACTTTAATGGGGAATAGATGAAAATTTTAGAAGTGCCTGTTTTTTTTTTGGTATTAGGAATAACCTTCCTTAACACCAGAAAAAAAATTGCAGACTTTTCAGGTGCGTCAATTATTTTTGAAAAATATAAACAGTTTCCTCACTTACGTTTTGGGTTTCGAAGACAAAACCAGAGGCTCTAGTATAAGTTTTATTCATGCAATACGTTTTCGAACGCGTTTGCGTTTAGTCTCAATTTATATGGCAACGCGAACAGCGCCTCTGGTGGTAACTATTAGGAACTACGCGTTGCCATACACATTGAAACTAAACGCAAACGCGTTCGAAAACGTATACGTTTCGATAAAACTTATACTAGAGCCTCTGAACCTAACCTAACGAGCATTTTTTTTACAGTTCTGAATACTTAGTTAACGATTTCATCGTTTGGGGAATGATACTTATGCGAATAATAGATTTAAAGTAAAAAAGGTGAAGAAGTGAGTGTAGTTTTGTGCAAAGAAAGTGATGCAATACTCGCCAATACACACCGTGTTTAGCGAACTTATAAGTAAATAAAAAGATGTAACCTATATTTTTTTGGAAAATAAATAAATCAATTAAAAATAAAAAAGACCGCCAAAATGAAGGTACACGCTGATCTACCGATGCTCCCACAGTTTCGAGGAGATCAGCCCCTCCGGCACGATATGCACCCCAGCCGACGACTGCATCGGGGGCTACGCGCGCCTCTACACCGCCATTAAGGAGGCCAGGGAAGCGGAAACGGACTCGCTGGTGCTCAACGGCGGGGACACCTTCCAGGGCACCATCTGGTACAACTTCCTGCGATGGAACGTGTCGCAGCACTTCATGAATCTACTGCCGCATGACGTCCATGTGCGTGTTCTTTGATGTAATCATCGTTTAGATCCAATCACCATCAGTAGCGGATCCAGGGGGAGGGGGGGGCTAGAGGGCTCGACTCTCCCCAAAAACAGCCCCCTCTCCAAACGTAGTTAAGCCCCCCCAAACCATAATTATAAATCCGCCCTTGATCATCATCATCCTCCTAGCTTCTTCCCGGTTGTACCTTAAAGGGTAGATAAAAAAGTCTGTCTGTCGTCGTTTCAATCCAATGATGACCCCTCTAATATTCTAATAATATCTATCACACACATATTTTGATTTTTTTTCGGCGAAATCGAAGAAAACCTAAAGAAAGTCTAGATTACGAATAACCGACTCGGTTTCCTTTACCTTAAACTCTACGCTAAAAATGTGGTTTGAAATTCAAAAGGTGGGTACCTAATTCTAAAATGGCTTCGTGGCATTGTTCCGCGGATACTGTCACTTTTACTGCCACACCACAGCTTATTACCTACATAAATCATTTTTCAATCAACATTTACGTATTCATCAACATCATCGACCATTCATCTACGCCAAAGATAGCTAGGCACCTATGTTCATTGTTCATACTTATCGTCTTATTACAATGCAGTAAGGTTCAAAACCCGCGTATGTCCTTAAACTACGGCCAATACCACCGGGGGATGGGCAGCAGCATCCCTGGAGTTCGGTGGAAATACTGCGATCGCCAACCCGCATGCCAAGCGTGGCGATTATGGCATATACCTACCCCTCAATGCAGAACACAACAAAACCACGGCCCCGAGGTTCCGGCGACGCCCGGTACCCTGGTTTTGGTAGCGACCAGGCTACTAGCGGGGTCAGGGGTGCGAAGAATCTCCGGCGAAGATCCGGCTACCACCACCAACGCGTGGGTAGGCCCCCATGTGGACTGATGACCTGGTGAAGGTCGCGGGAGTCCGCTGGATGCGGGTGGCGCAGGACCGGCTATTGTGGTACTCTTTGGGGGAGGCCTATTTCCAGCAGTGGATGTCTTTCGGCTGATATGATGAAGGTTCAAAAGTTTTAACATATCTTTGACGTCCGCTGTATCCACCACCTACCTCCTTAGGTAAAGGTACCTACAACGCATCGCATCGTTACTCGACAAATCATTTGATAGCCCGATTACTCGGTCTTACGTTGTAGCTGATAGCGATTGATTGAAATTATTGATTTATGATTTCAACGACGAAGGATTGGGATTAATATTATATCAGTAACTACTTATGTTTGATCGATATCTTACAAGGAAACCCAATCGGAACATTGAAATATGACCTAAGTATAAATAAATGCTTTAATAGCAGCGAAAGGAATAGTAATCGTGTCAAGGAAAGTACTTAACCACTACCTACACTATTATCAAAATAAATGAACAATCCACTCGCCTTGTGAATTCTAATGGCAGCACCTCACTTGGTAGTTCGTGGTAGCCAACTCTGTCTTGCGAAGCAGATCTTAATAAGATCAATCAGTTAGGCGCGGCATATAATAGACGACCGCTTTAGCCTAGTTGGTAGTGACCCTGCCTACGAAGCAAGAGGTCCTGGGTTCGAATCCCGGTAAGGGCATTTATTTGTGTGATGAGCACGAATATTTGTTCCTGAGTCATGGATGTTTTCTATGTATTTAAGTATTTATTTCTCTATATACGTATGTTTATCTTCGTCTAGTACCCATAGTACAAGCTTTGCTTAGTTTGGGACTAGGTCGATTTGTGTAAGAATGTCCGCAAATATTTTTTTTTTTTTTTTTTTTTATAATAGGTACCTAAGTAATCTAAGTATCTACCTATAGTTACGTTTAGTATGAGATTCTGGTATCCCCTGCATGAGAGCGCAGACGGTGACTGTCGTGGAGGTTTTAGAGTAGGTATAGAAAAGACACAAAACCAGTCATCGGGAAAATATTATCTACGAGTACGCAAGTTTTCTCAACGAAAAAACCTTTCAATAATATCTACACGTGCTTCTTATGTCAGTAAAAATAAAGACTGTGTATAGATATTTTTGAAAGGTGGTCTGTATATAACTTGACTGTACGTACGCACTACAAATACGGCCGCGAAATTATCCGTTTAAGGGTAAAGCTGTGATTATGTCCATCAGAGATGCGTGTTTACATAATATAATATATAGGTACCTCTAGTTATGACACCTCGCATGCGCGATAGCGCGGTACCAACTATATGAAAACACTTCGCATATCAAAAGTCAAAGTCGCATTGAATGCAATAAAAATGGCACAAGTCAAACAAAATCAAAAAATACCTAGGTACACCTCAAAATTAAACTGATTATAAAATATAAAAAATGTCCCTATGTACTCATTTCCTATACTTACAAAAATCGCCCATGGATAAAAAAACAAAGAAATAAATCATTTATTCAAGTGGGATTCATTGAACCACTTTTGCATCGTCATCAGCTACAACACTATATACACTCGGTAACAGGTTCTATTAAATATACTTAAGACTTAAATTATTATTATTACAATATGGCACAAGGATTTTTACAAATGCTGTAAAAAACACAGATCATAACATAAGAAGGAGCTCAGTTTGTTGTAATTATTTACACCACACTGAGTCTCTCTAGTCGACATAATCTCTGATCTTGGTACTTAAACCGTGATAATTCAATTTGTTGTATTTATAAGTTGTACCTACACGTAAACCCGGCGTTATGATAGTTTAAATACAATGATTGCAGGTGCTGGGCAACCACGAGTTCGACCACGGGCCGGAAGGTCTCCTCCCGTACTTAGAGCGTCTAAATGCCCCCATGTTGGGCGCCAATGTGAACACCACCTTCGAGCCGGAGCTGTCACCGTACATACAAAACCACGTGGTGCTTGAGCGGCGCGGGCGCCGCATCGGTATTATAGGGGTGCTGCTGAGAGTGGTGAGTACTGACAGCTGTATATTGATAACCAGCGGCTCAATGCCCCATGTTGGGCGCTAATGTGATACCACTTATTTTTAACCTCTTGGTGCCACTACACCGGGTGAAAATAGTCTTAACATTTATTCGATGATTAAATACGAAATAGTCGGATCACCGGTTAATTTTACGTGTAATTTTTTCTTTGAAATGCTTACTTCCTTAACTCTTCTATATCTACTTAAACTTCCATCCCATTTCTTCGTAAGTGCCACACTCGTAATAGTGTACCTACCTACTATTTTATTATTGTTTGTTGTTCAATAGCAACACGGGTGTGAGTGGCTTCTTCACATATTGAACATTTAGATTAAGGTAGGTTCAATAAACCTTCCTGAAGTATATTCCATTTTCAGTTCTCAGCGCCGATCGGGAATGTTATAATGGAGGATGAAGTCGAGGCTATCAACCGTGAGGCGGCCATCTTGACGGCTCAGGGCATCGACATCATCATCGTGCTGTCTCACTGCGGCTACGATAACGATCAGTGAGTACTATTGGTCTAGCTAGTTCGTCTAGAATTTAATTTGTCTCGACATTACTTATTCAAGCGGGATTTACGAGTATATTCTTTTACGAAACGTAATGCAAAGATTTTTTTTATACCAAACTTAAACTCTGGGGCGTGGCTAGCCCATGTAGCGCCCGTGTGCAATCATTACCCTAGCGCCCTCGAGCACCCCCATAGCGCACGCTAGCGCAGTGCCAGCGCCCGGCGAGTGGCGCTCGGCGCCCCCTAGGACCACTGCACCCACGTGCAGCGCACACCCTGCACCCCTGACAGCGTTATACACCGCCGTAGCCTGTGACTCCAAAGTTCGTAGTGTCGACAGCTAGAGACACATGTAGGATTCTCACTCTCAACACTGCGTATACTCGGGAACCCTGGCGTCCTTACCCAGGACCAGGATGACCAGGAACACCACACCAAATATACCTACTGTACTGAGCAAGTAGTGGTGATATTACGAGTGCGGATAAGGTGGGTTCCCCAGGTGGGCTCCTCCAAATATAAGCGAGATTATCTGTACCCCACCTTTCTAAAAAGTGACGAATCAAATGGAATTATTGGTGGCTATTTAGCAGATCAGTTGCAATTTACCTTGCTGGCTCTTGTGTACTGTCCATTGCATTAATCTTGTATACTCCGATCATTCAAAGCGGCTGTTAGTGCCCTGGTTGTACAGTATATGATCAGGGCCGGATAAAGACTACGTGATGCCCTAAGCAATCCCCGCATGTGGGCCCCTCTAGCAACTAAGCGATTATTTTGTGCTTTTCTGGTTCCCCCCCCCCCCCCCCAAGCAATTGCTTAATTTTCTTATGGACTAATCTGGCACTGTATATGTATGTATGCGGTTGCCTAGCATCGGTCTTGGCACGGAGTAGTATGAATCATTCAATGCATGCTATGGGAACTTAGAACTTAATGCAAATCCAGTATCTTATTGAAAACAGTGTCACCTACTTGATAGCGGGCGAACTCTCTGAAGCTGTAGCGATTGCTAGGCTGTCAAGGTATTTCGAAATTCGCCGTATTGTCATAAGACATCAGTAGCCTAGGGGTAAAGACGGCGGTATTTGGAGTCGATGAGCCGGGACATTAAGAGAAAAGTTTTAAGTATCGCAGTAATCGCAGAAGAGATGGCGCCTGTACGCAATCATTAAATGCCTTCTCAATTTGGTCGAGTTGCCTGTTTATCTCAGTATGTATATTGTAGTATTTGATTCAATGTTCATTTATTGTTTACTTGCAGACGCTTCGCGGCTCAGATATCGTCTGACGTGGACTTCATAGTGGGCGCGCACTCGCACACGCTGTTGTACAACGGAGAGACCCCCAACGGAGACGCGGCGCGGGGCGAGTACCCCACGGTGGTGGTGCGGAGCGACGGACACAGGGTGAGTAATAAAAAAACTATATAGTGTCTCCGCAGGGTTGCCGGTCGCTTTCGCAAAAATATATGACAATTCGGTATTTGACAAAAGTGCGGGGGGGGGGTGTCATTTTATAGGGGTTGGTCACCTCTTTCAAATGACACCCGATTTGTGTCTAGGACACGCGTAGTTTTTTAGGGTTCCGTACTCAAAGAGTAAAACCTATTACTAAGACTTCGCTGTCCGTCCGTCCGTCCGTCCGCCTGTCTGTTACCAGGCTGTATCTCAAGAACCGTGATAGCTAGAGAGTTGACATTTTCACAGATTATGTATTTCTGTTGCCGCTATAACAACAAATACTAACAACAAAATAAAATATTTTTTTAAGGGGGGCTCCCATACAACAAACGTGATTTTTTTGCCTTTTTTATAGATAATGGTACGGAACCCTTCGTGCGCGAGTCCAACTCGCACTTGGCTGGTTTTTTTAATACGTGTTTTAAGTTCATTTCTAAAGTATACAATTTTATCACGTATTATAGGGAGGGGGGGGGGGGGGGGAGGGTGGCATTTTACAGGGGTTGGTCACCCCTTTCAAATGACACCCGATTTGTGTCTAGGAGACGCGTAGTTTTTTTTTATACGTGTTTGAAGTTCATTTCTAAAGTATACAATTTCAGTCACAGAACCGAATCTGCCTACCCTGACTCCACGTTGTCTTGTCTGCCCTACCCCTAGAGTGTTTTTTTCAAAACCGGAGGCGCGAAGGGAGAGCAGCCCTCTCCCGCCGTAACAAATTACAGACACCATGGGAGCTGCGGAGGCGACCCTACCCCCCCCCCCCCCTCTCACACCACCCTCCCTACAATCCGTAATTCAAATGCAACCCCAGTATGACTCCTCTTCTTCTTGGTCCATCGCCGCTATAATAGTATATTATACATCTTCAAGTACTTCTACCTGATTATAATCACCAACAGGACCTATTACTTTACGCATCGCTTCAAGGCATCCTGATCTAGCGCTGCCGTTAATCTCAAAGATCAGCTAGAGGCTAGAGCTAGGAATGATCAAAGAATATGATAAGGTTAATTGGAAGATATCGCTTACAGGGATATGTTGGTCTTTGCACCTGTATTACTGTTTTGTCTGTATTTTTGACACGTTTTAAAGGATTTACATACAATACATGATCAGATTGTATCCTTCCCAGATCCCGATAGTGCAGGCGTCGTGCTACACGCGGTATCTGGGCAACATTAAACTGTTCTTCGACTCGGCCGGCGCGCTCCAGGGCTGGGAGGGCGTGCCCATCTTCCTCGGCTCTTCCATCGTGCAAGGTAAGAGATCAACGATCTATCGGGTGTCGTTAACGCGTGCAAGAAAGCGTGTCACTAAACCTAATACAACATTATAGAGCGCGACTACACGTCGTATGTATGTATAGTTAAAGTTTAAACAGACTATGGGAAGGCATCAGTGTCATGTATTTGTATGCACAATTGCACACACAATACGCGTCCGGAGTTAATCACGTTGGCGTTTACGATTTATTGCCATCCGATTATCTAAAAGTCGCTCTGGGCATATTTTGCGGGGCTCTGAGAATTTGGGCGCCAAACAAAAATCCTTGGATCCGACGCTACATAGACTTGTTCCCTTGCGCCATGGAGCCAGCAATGGGATATATGGATGGTTATGAATGTTATGATACTAACCCTTCCAACACTATCTAAACATTGCAGACCCTCAGATGATGGAGGAGCTGCAGCCGTGGCGACAGGAGGTGGATGGCGTCGGCAAGGAAGTGCTGGGCCGCGCGCTCACTCCCCTCAGCCGCTCGTGCTACTCGCGCGAGTGCAACCTCGGCAGCTGGGCCTGCGACGGCTTCCTGCAGCAGGTGAGGCCGCAGTACCAGCATAACATTTTCAGCCCCCTAAAAGCCTCTCACAGACGGGCGCGTTCAGTAACCGCCAACTAATGACTTAATGGTGTTCCTCAACGAACGAGCATAGCAGTCCGACGTGTGACTCTGGCCCGTCTGGACTGTTTCAAACTGTACGGTAAACTGTAAACGCGTCTTTAAAGCGAGAGAGACATATCCCTACCTCGACGCCAGGGGATTACTGGAGCTGCGGTTGCCTAGTGATTCAAGCAAGGTGTATATGAAGTCCTTAACCCGCACTAAATGCGTGGGAACTAGGTACTGCCCATTCCCTGTATTTCGTCAAACAAATAGTTTATTCTTGCTACGGCATAGTGCGAGTGTAATGTGTGTGGTGTGTTCTACGTACACAGTTCAACTTAGGGTGGGTTGCGCTAAACCTGTAATCGTAAGCGGTGTTCGTTAAAATCTCAATGTATGGGATGTTTGACTTGTTTGCCATAGAAACTTGATTATATGGAATGACAGCTGCTAGCGCCATATTTAACGTTGATCGGTCTGTAATCGCAAGTTGCTGCAACCCGCCCTTAGTGAGCCAGACCGACACAACTAATCGGTGTGATATGTTTTAGCTGATGGACCGCGCTGAAGACGGCGCGTGGCACAACGCCCACGTGTGCATGATCAACGCCGGCGGCCTGCGGAACGCCGTCGACCGTGGCGGTAACTAATCTTAAAAACTGGATAATTTTTGACAAGATTTTTTATTTTATAGAATTGTGTAAAATTTTATTTTGAGGGTCAATCAACTTTTTCTTGTTGTTATTCTGTCCCGGTAAGCCAAGAGACAACAGTAACAGACTTTCTTAGAAAAAATACTATTAACTGGACTCCTATCATGCTAAGGAGATGCCCCACCATGGAAAATGTTTACCAATATGACAAAAACAGGTGTTTAGTGGATTTAAACCCCATAAAATAATAGTTTTAAAGGGTGACCCAGGAGACGTAACCATGGCAACGAGCAACAAGAAATAGTTGATTGACGCTTGAATTAAAGTGTTGAGTTCCGGTCAGAGCCAGGATAATATGTTTTTCAAGTTGCTTGATTACTCATGGCATTGTTGAACTTTACATCCATCACAACACAACATACCTTCCATTTTTATTCCAGAGGTGACGACAGAAGGTCTGCTGATGGCGATGCCGTTCGAAAACTACGTCCAGGTGTACGACCTGAAAGGAGAGTATTTGCTGGAGGCGCTGGAGTTCTCTGTAGGCGTGAACATGGTGCCCGGGGACTTCTATAGTGGTCGCATGCTGCAGATCGGAGGTGAGCTATAATTAATTTCCGACCTTTTGCGCTTAAGAATTATCGCACTAATCTTGGGGTCCAAAGTCTCCTCCCCAGATTTTTTAGGGAGCATAATAAGCTGTTCAAAGCATATATAAGATAACTGTAAGCTACTATGTAAAAATGGACTAAATAGATAAATAACGTGCATGTTGTGTTAGCCTGTAATTGGATAAACACTTTGCTTTGTTTTGTACCAAGTTTAGTTCCTAAGTCACATGGTGTTGTATCGGTTGGCAAACGTTAAATAAACAAGTTACTGTAAAAAAAAGTTTTTTTGTTAAGTACAAGCTTTTATTGCCGACTGTACTTTGTTGTTGCATACCATCATCAACTACTCATTAAGGTGGTTCGATTGCCATACAAAGCGTTATTTGACATTCGCAGGCTAACGGCGTGATATTTTAAGAAACTTATGTAACAAACTTTCATCAATTGGCTTCCCATTTGCGCCAAATTCCCCTTTTCCTAGAATAAACTTGTATAAACTAGATTAATTTGAGAAAAATAGTTTTCCCAAAATATCACGTGACAAACCAATTTCTCAAATTAATCTAGTTTATGTAAGTTTATTCTAGGAAAGGGGGAATTTGGCGCAAATGGGAAGCCAATTTATAAAAGTTTGTTACATAAGTTTCTTAAAATATCACGCCGTTAGCCTACGAATGTCAAATAACGTTTTGTATGGCAATCGAACCCCCTTAAGACGATTCTAACGAGCCCAAATTCGATGGGATTGTGTCGTTTTATTGCGGAGTTCCTATGGCCACCTTCCAGCTCCAGCATCAGATCAGCTCCATGACATCATAATATTGATTTGTCATGCGATATACATATGCATGCAAAATTTCTGCTTAATCAGAAACCGGGAAGTGGGTCAAATTTAACTTGCACGATTTGATTACAGACAGACAGACAACGGGACAGGTGAAACTAAATAATAGCTTCTAAAATAGGTCTTGTACTGGATTCAGTGTCGGCCTGTGTTCCAGGCATGTACTGAGTGAAAGTACTGTGTCGGGGCAGACATGTTCCCCTTGGCGCTTCGGCTAAACTAGGCTCCCGCACACTTCCGCGGTGTTGGTACACCTGATCGCGCTAGGAATTAAATACGAGTTGCAATAGAAAATACAGAAATCACCACACGCGTAGGGGTGTAGTTACAATCAAAATGTATTCCTTGTTAAAATGGTGTGTAATATAAAACAATGACTAAACTCCCATTCAGATATCTTAAAAAATTACGAAGCTACAACCGTTTTAATATTGCTTGTTAGAGAGAGAATACGCTCGAGGATCGTGACGTCACGATCCACCGGCGTCATAGTAAATGACAATCGTTTCAAATTCAAATTTCTCCATTTGACGATGTTTTTAATTTTGATAAAAAAAAAAAAACCTTTTTCGAGAAAATTCATCATTATTGGTCATTTTAGTTTTGCTGTCTACACCCCTATTCATTGAGGAAATCCCTCAATGCCTATTTGTCAATTCACTCCCGCAAAATCCGTACGTAAAAAGGTAAATAGTAATTTGAATTCCCAGGTATGCGCAACGTGTACAACGCGTCGGCGCCGGTCGGGGCGCGCGTGCAGTCGGCCGCGGTGCGCTGCATCGAGTGCGCGGTCCCGCGCTACCTGCCGCTCGACCCGCAGGCCACCTACCGCGTGCTCACGCAGAACTACATCGGGGACGGCGGCGGCGGATACACGGTACCTACACGTCTTTAGTCGGCCGCGGTGCGCTGCATCGAGTGCGCGGTGCCGCGCTACCTGCCGCTCGACCCGCAGGCCACCTACCGCGTGCTCACGCAGAACTACATCGGGGACGGCGGCGGCGGATACACGGTACCTACACGTCTTTAGTCGGCCGCGGTGCGCTGCATCGAGTGCGCGGTGCCGCGCTACCTGCCGCTCGACCCGCAGGCCACCTACCGCGTGCTCACGCAGAACTACATCGGGGACGGCGGCGGCGGATACACGGTACCTACACGTCTTTAGTCGGCCGCGGTGCGCTGCATCGAGTGCGCGGTGCCGCGCTACCTGCCGCTCGACCCGCAGGCCACCTACCGCGTGCTCACGCAGAACTACATCGGGGACGGCGGCGGCGGATACACGGTACCTACACGTCTTTAGTCGGCCGCGGTGCGCTGCATCGAGTGCGCGGTGCCGCGCTACCTGCCGCTCGACCCGCAGGCCACCTACCGCGTGCTCACGCAGAACTACATCGGGGACGGCGGCGGCGGATACACGGTACCTACACGTCTTTAGTCGGCCGCGGTGCGCTGCATCGAGTGCGCGGTGCCGCGCTACCTGCCGCTCGACCCGCAGGCCACCTACCGCGTGCTCACGCAGAACTACATCGGGGACGGCGGCGGCGGATACACGGTACCTACACGTCTTTAGTCGGCCGCGGTGCGCTGCATCGAGTGCGCGGTGCCGCGCTACCTGCCGCTCGACCCGCAGGCCACCTACCGCGTGCTCACGCAGAACTACATCGGGGACGGCGGCGGCGGATACACGGTACCTACACGTCTTTAGTCGGCCGCGGTGCGCTGCATCGAGTGCGCGGTGCCGCGCTACCTGCCGCTCGACCCGCAGGCCACCTACCGCGTGCTCACGCAGAACTACATCGGGGACGGCGGCGGCGGATACACGGTACCTACACGTCTTTAGTCGGCCGCGGTGCGCTGCATCGAGTGCGCGGTGCCGCGCTACCTGCCGCTCGACCCGCAGGCCACCTACCGCGTGCTCACGCAGAACTACATCGGGGACGGCGGCGGCGGATACACGGTACCTACACGTCTTTAGTCGGCCGCGGTGCGCTGCATCGAGTGCGCGGTGCCGCGCTACCTGCCGCTCGACCCGCAGGCCACCTACCGCGTGCTCACGCAGAACTACATCGGGGACGGCGGCGGCGGATACACGGTACCTACACGTCTTTAGTCGGCCGCGGTGCGCTGCATCGAGTGCGCGGTGCCGCGCTACCTGCCGCTCGACCCGCAGGCCACCTACCGCGTGCTCACGCAGAACTACATCGGGGACGGCGGCGGCGGATACACGGTACCTACACGTCTTTAGTCGGCCGCGGTGCGCTGCATCGAGTGCGCGGTGCCGCGCTACCTGCCGCTCGACCCGCAGGCCACCTACCGCGTGCTCACGCAGAACTACATCGGGGACGGCGGCGGCGGATACACGGTACCTACACGTCTTTAGTCGGCCGCGGTGCGCTGCATCGAGTGCGCGGTGCCGCGCTACCTGCCGCTCGACCCGCAGGCCACCTACCGCGTGCTCACGCAGAACTACATCGGGGACGGCGGCGGCGGATACACGGTACCTACACGTCTTTAGTCGGCCGCGGTGCGCTGCATCGAGTGCGCGGTGCCGCGCTACCTGCCGCTCGACCCGCAGGCCACCTACCGCGTGCTCACGCAGAACTACATCGGGGACGGCGGCGGCGGATACACGGTACCTACACGTCTTTAGTCGGCCGCGGTGCGCTGCATCGAGTGCGCGGTGCCGCGCTACCTGCCGCTCGACCCGCAGGCCACCTACCGCGTGCTCACGCAGAACTACATCGGGGACGGCGGCGGCGGATACACGGTACCTACACGTCTTTAGTCGGCCGCGGTGCGCTGCATCGAGTGCGCGGTGCCGCGCTACCTGCCGCTCGACCCGCAGGCCACCTACCGCGTGCTCACGCAGAACTACATCGGGGACGGCGGCGGCGGATACACGGTACCTACACGTCTTTAGTCGGCCGCGGTGCGCTGCATCGAGTGCGCGGTGCCGCGCTACCTGCCGCTCGACCCGCAGGCCACCTACCGCGTGCTCACGCAGAACTACATCGGGGACGGCGGCGGCGGATACACGGTACCTACACGTCTTTAGTCGGCCGCGGTGCGCTGCATCGAGTGCGCGGTGCCGCGCTACCTGCCGCTCGACCCGCAGGCCACCTACCGCGTGCTCACGCAGAACTACATCGGGGACGGCGGCGGCGGATACACGGTACCTACACGTCTTTAGTCGGCCGCGGTGCGCTGCATCGAGTGCGCGGTGCCGCGCTACCTGCCGCTCGACCCGCAGGCCACCTACCGCGTGCTCACGCAGAACTACATCGGGGACGGCGGCGGCGGATACACGGTACCTACACGTCTTTAGTCGGCCGCGGTGCGCTGCATCGAGTGCGCGGTGCCGCGCTACCTGCCGCTCGACCCGCAGGCCACCTACCGCGTGCTCACGCAGAACTACATCGGGGACGGCGGCGGCGGATACACGGTACCTACACGTCTTTAGTCGGCCGCGGTGCGCTGCATCGAGTGCGCGGTGCCGCGCTACCTGCCGCTCGACCCGCAGGCCACCTACCGCGTGCTCACGCAGAACTACATCGGGGACGGCGGCGGCGGATACACGGTACCTACACGTCTTTAGTCGGCCGCGGTGCGCTGCATCGAGTGCGCGGTGCCGCGCTACCTGCCGCTCGACCCGCAGGCCACCTACCGCGTGCTCACGCAGAACTACATCGGGGACGGCGGCGGCGGATACACGGTACCTACACGTCTTTAGTCGGCCGCGGTGCGCTGCATCGAGTGCGCGGTGCCGCGCTACCTGCCGCTCGACCCGCAGGCCACCTACCGCGTGCTCACGCAGAACTACATCGGGGACGGCGGCGGCGGATACACGGTACCTACACGTCTTTAGTCGGCCGCGGTGCGCTGCATCGAGTGCGCGGTGCCGCGCTACCTGCCGCTCGACCCGCAGGCCACCTACCGCGTGCTCACGCAGAACTACATCGGGGACGGCGGCGGCGGATACACGGTACCTACACGTCTTTAGTCGGCCGCGGTGCGCTGCATCGAGTGCGCGGTGCCGCGCTACCTGCCGCTCGACCCGCAGGCCACCTACCGCGTGCTCACGCAGAACTACATCGGGGACGGCGGCGGCGGATACACGGTACCTACACGTCTTTAGTCGGCCGCGGTGCGCTGCATCGAGTGCGCGGTGCCGCGCTACCTGCCGCTCGACCCGCAGGCCACCTACCGCGTGCTCACGCAGAACTACATCGGGGACGGCGGCGGCGGATACACGGTACCTACACGTCTTTAGTCGGCCGCGGTGCGCTGCATCGAGTGCGCGGTGCCGCGCTACCTGCCGCTCGACCCGCAGGCCACCTACCGCGTGCTCACGCAGAACTACATCGGGGACGGCGGCGGCGGATACACGGTACCTACACGTCTTTAGTCGGCCGCGGTGCGCTGCATCGAGTGCGCGGTGCCGCGCTACCTGCCGCTCGACCCGCAGGCCACCTACCGCGTGCTCACGCAGAACTACATCGGGGACGGCGGCGGCGGATACACGGTACCTACACGTCTTTAGTCGGCCGCGGTGCGCTGCATCGAGTGCGCGGTGCCGCGCTACCTGCCGCTCGACCCGCAGGCCACCTACCGCGTGCTCACGCAGAACTACATCGGGGACGGCGGCGGCGGATACACGGTACCGTACCGACTTTTCAGGGTCCCGTACCCAACGGGTAAAACGGAACCCTATTGCTTAGACTTCGCTGTCCGTCCGTCTGTCACCAGGCTGTATTTATAGATAACTAGTGACCCGCCCCGGCTTCGCACAGGTTTATATGTATAATACAATTAATACATGCATGTATTATACATAGTCCCTGGGCGACCGAGCTCTGCTCGGGTGAAAATGGAGAATATACGGAGAAAACGAATTTTCCCGGACGTGATACCTATCTAGATCGATTTTTCGCTCCCGTTTACCCCTGTATTCCAAATCTCATCGAAATCGTTAGAACCGTTTCCGAGAACGTGATTGCAAATATATATACAAATATTGCTCGTTTAATAGTATAGGATAAACCTTCCTCTTGAATCTGAAATGAAAGATCTAAGCATACATAGGGACAGACAGGCAGACAGACAGCGGGAAGCGACTTTGTTTTATAAACCTATCATCCGCGAGTCCTACTCGCACTTGGCCGGTTTTTATTTTAAATAGGTACAACTATGGTGGTACAGTCGCCATCACATACATCGGTACACTATAGGTGTTCAAAAATATCGGCACATACACCCTAATGCCTTGAAAATAGAGGTGTGTTCCGATGTTTGTGACGTGCTTGTTTGCTCCGATGTATGTGATGGCGACTGTACTTTTGATTTCGCACCGTCGCTTGTATTATAACTCCGGAAGAATCACAATGGCGCTTTGACTACTCTTCTTTTAAGAGTATGCCCTATATTAGATTCATATATTGAGGTGTGCAATAAAAACCATGATTTGTAGAGGTATTGTAACCTATTATAAAATGTCGAATGAAAAACCACCAGCGCCCTTTCCACGCATTTGCAAGCGGAATTATAAATAGACCCCGCTATCGGAGGTGCAAAAATTATTTTGAAATACTAGCTATATGTCGATAATTATAGCTATATGTCGATCATTTTCCTTTAAGAGTCTAAGACTTTAATTAACACGTGTTTGTTTTATAAAACAGGGCTTTACCTACATATAATTACAAAATTGTCTGTTCAATATTTTTTATTTTTATAAATAAAGATCTTCAATCTTTCATCATTACTAACAAATTATCGTTATTTTCATAGTACGAACCTTTCATAAATTAATTAAACATTATATAATTAATAAATCTCTCTTTTATTTCCACCCAAAGGGCTATCGTATTCTTAATGACCAATCAGTTTTTTTTTGATTCTGTGCAGTAATCTAGTGCAGCCACGATGAATATATTCAACAATAAACCCAGTATTATACCTATATCAAAAAGGTTTATCTCAAGACACTCAAGAGCGTTCATGCACTGCCCTGCAACTCGAAACATTAGAAAAGTAAAATAGCAACCATAGTATCTTTGTTGTACTGATAATGATTATCATGGATCCCAAAAAAAACATGTACAATTGTAGTCTAAAAAATGGTATACCTACATATAAAATTAAATGTACAGAATAAATAAGAGTATCGATATCGATATCATAAATATTTTTCCCATCCCTAAGAACTTGACAGCTACCAATTTGCACCTCCGATAGCGGGGTCTAATTATAAAAGGAGTTAAACAGAGGCTTCCGCTTGTTCCACAAGTTATAAGTGTAAAGTGAAATATCGTAGAGCGGAGTTGCGGAGTTCTACCGCCTGTACAGTCGCCATCACCTACATCGGAGCAAACAAACAGCTCACAAACATCGGAACACACCTCTATTTTCAAGGCATTAGGGTGCATGTGCCGATATTTTTGAACACCTATAGTGTACCGGTGTATGTGATGGCGACTGTACTGAAATGAGATAATGTTTGCAGATGTTGTCCTCGAACCGGGAGAACCTGGAGAACTTGCAGCTGGACTACGTGATGCTGCAGCAGTACTTGCGGCAGCAGGGCGGCGTCCTGCAGGACCTGGACGGACGCATCGAGACCGTCTTCTAGACAGTGCCCGTGTCCGTGGTAGTGTAGCTGAATCAAGGACCCGAAAACCCCTTTTCAGAATTAAGCCTATCGTTTTGTAACCTTACTGATTTGGTAACCCTATTGTTATGGTAAGCATATCAATACGGTAACCATAACAAAACCCTATTTTTTGTTAGGGTTACCTTATCATAAGGTTACCATTATGGATAGGGTTTTAAAAACAATTTCTAAAATAACTCTATGGAAAACCCCAATAAGGGATACCGGTTGCGGTCCCTGAGCTGTACATATTTACTCTTTGAGCTGAACGTTGAACCGAGTGACGTCATCAAACATGACATGTGCCGTCAATTTGGTAACCTTACTGATAGGGTAACCCTATTGTTATGGTAAGCATATCAGATGTTTGTTAGGGTTACCTTATCATAAGGTTACCATTATGGATAGGGTTTTAAAAACAACTTCTAAAATAACCCTATGGAAAACCCCAATAAGGGAAACCGGTTCCGGCCCCTGAGCTGAACATACTTACTTTACTCTTTGAGCTGAATATTGAACCGAGTGACGTCATCAAACGTGACATGTGCCGTCGCGATTCTGTTGCCGAACCGGCATCATCACCGTCTGTTTGCGTCTCAGAGCGTTAGGACGCAAGTATAGTTGAAACGCACACTATACTTGCGTCCTAACGCTGATTCGCAAACACAAACGCTGATCATGTCTAACCTGTCAATTTTGTGTTTTGGCATGACGGTCAGTTTAGTAACAATCTCGTAACCATTCGTTAATGTTACATATTTAAATGTAGATGCCCAAATACAAAGTATCTGTTACATTATGGTGTGTGTACAGTCAGCATCATATAGTTAGTAGCGGCCTAAGCAGCCAAATATTTCGGTACGTCTTTATTACTGTAAGAATAAGGGAGGTGTTATTATATATTTAGCTACTCTGGCTGCTACTAACTAGACGATGCTGACTGTACACAGCCACAAACTATATCTTATATTAACCCCTCACATGCAGATGTCATAATTAGATACCTAATCAAGCGGCTCCGTGACTAACCATACGATGGGTTAAAACTCGACTTTAATTTCCTTGGGTCAGTTTTCGTTTGCTAGACTATAAAAAAATTAAACCATCTACATTGTGATATATTAAAGAAAACCGGCCAAGTGCGAGTCGGACTCGCGCACGAAAGGTTCCGTACCATTATCTATAAATACTTATTTAATTCTGCTTTTTAGTATTTGTTGTTATAGCTGCGACAGAAATACATGTGAAAATTTCAAGTGTGTTTTCTGTCATGGTTCATGAGATACAGCCTGGTGACAGACAGACAGCGGAGTCTTAGTAATAGGGTCCCGTTTTACTATTTGAGTACGGAACCCTAAAAAGGGCGGCCTCGGGCGGCCAGAAAGCTGGCCACTATTCCGCACAGCGCATTAGTATCCCTATACAGCGAGGAAATACGGCCAGCCTTCTGGGCACCTTGCCTTTAGGTTAAGTTTTATATTGTTGTTTTTATTACTTGACTTTAATAAAAGAAAAACCACTCAATCAAACAAAATGTGTTTTATTTGTTCCGTCATTAACAGTACGCAATCATTATAATTAAATACAAAACTTTATTTACAACATTTCAGCACAATAAAGTTGGTTTAAGTATTAGCTATTTTTATAAAAACATTTTTATATACACAGCTTTAATCTAATATCTTTTACAAAGTAAACAAGCCATGATACATAATAATCCTAAATTAGTCTATGTCACAGACAGTAGTCATAAATCCATATATATAATAAATAATAAGTCTGCAAAATATTTGAATTACGCAGTAAGCCAAATAAGCCCTGTGTTACAGAAGTATTTATACCAAAGTATTATATTTTAAAAATTAATGTTAACTCAAGTGAGACGTTCACTAAGATATTTGTCAATAAAGTTTACGATGAAAAGTAGCGAGCAACGTATGTAGTTAACATTGTTCACGACCAGGAATAAACGATGCGGCCGATGCTCGGATAAATAGTAGGTAAATAAGCAAACAAATCCATGAAGTAAGTGTAAACGGACTTTAACTAGCTAGTATATTTAAGTCACTAAGGCGAGGCACGATTTAGTCGGCCTTATTTTATCACCAATAGTGTGAAATTTTCAATAACACAGCTGAGCACGTAGGGATCGATTTTGGGCTAGTTACGAGTACTTTGACATGGATTGTAAACGAGCTCACATGCCATATACGCCACCTGATACTTAGATTATGTATGATGAGACTGCGAAAATAAATTCGTAGTTAGGATATGTCGCTGTTATAATCTAGCGATAGAGATGGATATATTCGATTTTAAATATTGTCAAAACAGGTGTCGAATTGTTCAGTAATGTACCAGGCTCACAGAAACACGCAGGCAACTGAACCTGCGGCACTTTAATAAGGGGCAGGTGTCGCTTGAAGGCGGGTATGTCGGGCACAAAGCCGGCCACGTTTTCCGCGCTGTCCACGAAAATCGAAGTTTGGATATTTCCGTTTCCGTTGCACTTATAATAGAGCGACAGAGATGGAGATATACAAACTTCGATGTTAAATAATGTCAGTATTTTTAGGTCGAAACGATACAATTGTACAGTAAGGTACCAGGCTCACAGAATCGCATAAGAGTTAACACGCAGTGAGTTGGACCTGCGGAACTTTAATAAGGGGCAGGTATTGCTTGAAGGCGGATATGTCGGGCACAAAGTCGACTACGTTCTCCGCTCTAACCACGAAAATCGAAGATCGTATATTTCCGTCTCTGTTGCACTGCAATCGAGCGACAGAGATGGAAATAAACTTCGATATTCGACTTTAAATATTGTCAATACCGAGTGTCAGTAATTTGTCAAATAAGGAAGGTAGTTTCTTAGAGCGCTTTCACATATATTATGAAGTAGCGCGTCTGCAGCGCGACTAAATATGAATGGATACGAGTCGCGCTACTGCAGCGCGACTTAGAAGCGCTACAGTCGCGCGACAAAAACGCCTATATGTGAAAGCGCTCTTAAAACGAATCGATCAAATTACCAGGTAATGTACCAGGCTCGCAGAATGACGCTGGAGTTAACACGCCGGCAACTGAACCTGCGGCACTTTAATAAGCAGGTGTCGCTTGAAGGCGGGTATGTCGGGCACGAAGTTGGCGACATCCTCCGCACTGTCCCCGGGCTCGATTTGGGGCTAGTGACTTGACATGGAGTAGTTATACGGGATGTCGCCGCCACTCTTGTACCAGGCTCGCAGAATGCCGCTGGAGTTAGCACGCAGGCAGCTGGACCTGCGGCACGGTGATGAGCGGCAGGTGTTGCTTGAAGGCGGGGATGTCGGGCACGAAGTCGGCGACGTTCTCGGCGCTGTCGCCGGGCTCGGCCGCCGTGAGGTACGTCAGGTTGTAGCTGCGCGGTGCGGGGGGCGAGGGCGTGGCGCCCTCCGAGGCTGACTTGTGACCGACGATCTAAAATCATTATCTATATTAGGAGACATTCTTATACAAATCGAACTAGGGTAAATTGCCAGTAACTGGCCACCGTTCAATAACTGGCCACCTCATACTAAAAATGAACTCTGTTCAGCTATAATAGAATTCAATTTAGTATAACGTGGAAAATCATTGAACGGTGGCCAGTTACTGGCGATTTACCCTACTTAGCTCCATAGTAGTGAACTCAATAAGGCTTGTGTTACGGGTATTAGACGACGTTATATTCAATACATATAAATTAAATATGTACAAAACATCCAAAACTCTGAAACAAATATTCATGCTCAACTAAATATTTGCCCTTATTTTTTTTTTTTTATTTATGTATTTATTTCAAGTAACTTAGACTCATATTTCTTATATTTATGGTTAGTATGTACTTATAGCTGTGTTAAAGTTTAGGTTAGACATAGTATGTACATATAGAAACATGCATGTCATCGCAGTGCCTCAAATATGGGCAGTTAAACCCCCCAGCCAACAAACGCAGGATGGGGTTGGGGCTGGCCCGCACCCGACGCACCAGAGATGTGCATCGCTTGCGCATAGTCGTATAAAAGCAATCTATGCGCGCTTCAGCAAACATCCCTGATGCGCTACAGAAGCGGGGCAGCCCCACTATCACCCGGAACGCATTGTTATACTGGACCCGTAGGGCCCCATAGGCCCGCTGCGTGAAGTTTGCCCATAAGCTACTCGTGTATAGGGAAGTGCAATATGCTCTAAAAAGAGTTATTTTCACCTCCCCATTACAGCGCGCAAATTTACGTGCAATCATGTTTGCCCTCACCGACAGGGCCCTCCGTTCGCGTTCGATATCCATGTTGTCTTTTAGGTCTGAAGTGACAACATGGCCTAAATATTTAAAAGTCCCCACCCTTTCCAGTGGGCTACCATTCAAATTGATGGGGGGTACCCTGTGTATGCGGTAACCAGTAGGTTCAAACACCATGTATTTAGTTTTACCTACATTGTATCTCAGCCCCTGTTGGATAGCGTAGACCTCACAAATACTTAAAAGTTTTCGCAAACCACAAGCCGATGCGCTCAATAAAACCATATCGTCTGCGTAACTCAAATTATTCAAACAAACTGTGTCAATATGGCAGCCGATATGCGTCTTGCTGAGCACCTCGAGAAGCTCATTTAGGTAAAGGTTAAAAAGTGAGGGCGAGGTTAAACCACCCTGTCTCACCCCACACTCCAACCTGTACGGGTCCGATAAACTACCTGCCCATCGAACACTATTGATCTGATTTCCATACCAATACCTCAGAATTTGTATGGTCTCCTTAGGTAGTTTAATAGCTCCTAGTTTTTCCCATAGGATATTGTAGGAAACCAGATCAAAAGCCTTACTCAGGTCTAGGAAGCACGCATAAATGGGCGTCTTTCTATTTAAATAATATTTGACAGTGTGCTTAAGGCACAGTATTGCACTCTCTGTTGATAACCCTGGTCGAAAACCAAATTGGTTAGGGTTAAGACTCACGCATTTATTTAACTGTACATTAAGCACACTATCAAATACCTTAGCAATAATAGTCGCAAGGGATATAGGCCTGTAGTTATTGGTGTCAGACATATCTCCAGTTTTATTCTTAGGTACAGGAATAACCACAGTTTTCATCATATCCTTGGGCAAATAACCGTGCCTTACACACAGCGTATAAAACAAAGCTAACACTCTTGAGATGTGGGGACCCGCATTCTGAAGATGTTCGACGCTGAGACCATCGTGCCCTGGGGATTTGCCTCGGGAGATAGATTTAATAGCCTTGGCTACGTCCTTAGCAGAGTACCCCGGTCCAGGTTCCCCTTCATTGGTCTCAGCTTCGCTCACCCCATTCTGCGATGATCCAAGAGGAGATTTAACAATGAAATGATTTTTAAAAGTGTTAGCAATGTCTTTGGTGTCGGTTTTGCCATTAACACTCACAGGGCATGTTGGTCGAAATTTCATGTTGTTTGTAGTCTTCCAAAATGACCGGAAGTCCTTTTTGGAGTGTTGTGAAGCTTACCTTACCGGGATTCGAACCCAGGAGGCCAGAACCCTCAGCTTCGTAGGCAGGGTGCTACCCACTACGCTAAACGGGCCATTACGAACGGTATAACGGAGACAGAGCTATAACCACGAACTTCTAATCTCGAAGTTCGCATATCTCCGTCTCTATCGCACTTATGGTTTATGATTAGACCTCGTTGTCTTGTCGCACTGTCATTGCTTTTCCGTAGAGCGTGAATGATTTTTTTTATCGACCGTCTTGATATCGATGTTTATATAATGCAACAATGCGATTGAATTTTCGCCTTTTAAATCTTTGCTCAATATCAATGAAAACTTCTTGATGAACAATAAGTAGATAACCTCATTAGTGAATCGATATAAATGATTCACCTATTTGCAACTGCAGCGACGAAAAGTAACTCATCATTTCCAGTACATCGGTAACTTCAATATCGTAAGTGGTATTTATTTACAAATGTTTTGAAGATTCCTTTGTTGAACGCTGATCTTAAGTGCCTATTTATCATTTCTAGATGGAATGTATAATAGCAGCCATTTTTGAATTACCAGTACCAGCAGCCTTTAAAAAGCTATTGTTTTCGAAACTGTGTGGGACTGGTCAGTGCGCCCTTCGCATGTATATGCAGCAGGATTTATAGTTGCCGCCCAATGTGAAACTTGTGATCACCAAAACCCCTATATGACCCTTAGTAAAGTTACATTGACGATGTAGAGTTAAATACAGTGTATTGTAATTATTGTGGAAAAACTATGATAAACAGTCTTTTATTTCTCGCACACACCCGAGACTTTTATTTTTTATTTTTATTTCATATATATTTATTTATACCCGATAGTACCTAGTGACTCCTTATCAGTTGACTAATTATCAGTGACATATAACTCTACACTATCGATATTTAGATGGTCGATAAAAAAACCATTCACGCTCTACGGAAAAGCAATGACAGTGCGACAAGATACGAGGTCTATTGATACTCGAGCGACAGAGACAGAGATATATGAACTTCGAGATTCGATTTTCGTGGTAACAATACAGTCAGTAATTAATCGAGCGAGGCGAGTGGCCACCAGTGGTCGCCACTCGCCGCTAGTACGACCGCTTTCGTCATACCCCTGAGGGGCAGGCGAGGACTGAGTGAAGCCGTCGGACTATAAGCGAAATTTACACATGCAAGAAGTTGCATGCAAGTTTCATTACATTGCTGGTTACTGTGTCATACTGAGTTCAATTCATCTACCAAATCCCGCAATGTAGTTAAACTTGCACGCAATTTCTTGCATGTGTTGGAGACGCTATAGTATCGCCACTCAAACGCTCGGTGTACGCCGATGCTATACAAAATGTGGGAAAAAACATTAACCACACAAAAACATAGTCAGCGGACATTGCCGGGACAACATTCATCCTGAAGAAGAACTCCCGAAGAGTTCGAAGCATGTCGCCTGTCGTGACGTTGAATACGCCTCTGTACCTAGCCTAGCTCAACTCAGTATATAAATGCGCCTTAGATTCCCCTGAAAGAGTAGTCGACAGTCGACAATGTGCAGTACTCGAGTTTCAAAGTCTGACAGATTTAATAAATACTCCAAATTCATAATGTAACTGGGGTATTATGAGGTTATATAAAAGTAGGTTAGTGTAGAATATAAATATTACGGGACAATCTTACACAAATCAACCTAGGCCCACGGTAAGCTCATTAAGGCTTGTGTTGTGGGTACTAGGCGATGATATATATATATGATGATATATACCTGCACGGAGAGCTTCCTGAACTTGGACTTGTTCCCCGTGGAGAAGTGGTCCTCCACCCAGCTGCGCAGGTCCGACAACTTGATCTTCTCAATAGCCTCCGCCTGGACACGCATTACACTATTATTTTACGTAAACATAAAACTAATCAAATCTCTGCTGATTCTAAAAAATTTAGGTATTGATTAATTAAATAACAAAAAAATAATTAGTACATATTTTACTAGTAGCCTGAGAAAAATACGGTTTCGCTCTATGAAAACACAACCATATATCAGTATCAGCAATATTTTCACAACAAAAAATAGGTTGGGTAATTTGACTAAATATTCATTAATAAATTTAATAATCCACCTAAATTTAATACCGCAACGGTAAAAAATAATGAAAAGTAATCTATATAAACTCCGTAAAAATCAGACGAAAATGGTATAAACTTTCTTTACTTTATAATTGACTACTTCTATATACGTTCTTTGGGATACGCGCATAATCCACTTATTTTTGTTAATGAATAAGCATTTCTATAGGCCAGATGAAATTCATTATTATCTCAAGGTCGTAAATATTTCATTAAAATGCTGTTATTTCCTAATGCATATATTTTTGGATTCAGGTAGTAAGTCTCCAAATGTGTGTACTCAAACATGTTTTCATTATAAAAATACTGATAGCATTTTTTTTCCTAACTTCCGGTCCATAGACTTAGTGATTTCAATAGTAAAAGCTTTTAAAATAACATATAAAAGCCGTATACAAATAACTATAGCCTGATATTGAATTATTTCCAAAAAAAAACCGTAATTTGCTTAGGCTATAGTCCATACTAAAAATTCTACAACATTTGGACATATCTAGCTATCATTTAGTAACTGGCCACCATTCAATAACTGGACACCTCATACTAAAAATGAACTCTATTCACCTATAATAGAATTCAATTAAGTATAACGTGGCCAGTTATTGAAGGGTGGCCACTGGCCAGTAATTAAAAACTATTACTAAAATTATTTCAATTATAGATGAATAAAGTTCATTTTTAGCATGAGATGGCCCAGCTAGTTATTGTACGGTGGCCACTTGGCCAGTAATTAAAAACTATTACTAAAATTATTTCAATTATAGATGAATAAAGTTCATTTTTAGCATGAGATGGCCCAGCTAGTTATTGTACGGTGGCCACTTGGCCAGTAATTAAAAACTATTACTAAAATTATTTCAATTATAGATGAATAAAGTTCATTTTTAGCATGAGATGGCCCAGCTAGTTATTTAACGGTGGCCACTTGGCCAGTAATTAAAAACTATCACTAAAATTATTTCAATTATAGATGAATAAAGTTCATTTTTAGCATGAGATGGCCCAGCTAGTTATTGAACGGTGGCCACTTGGCCAGTAATTAAAAACTATTACTAAAATTATATCAATTCTAGATGAATAAAGTTTATTTTTAGCATGAGATGGCCAGTTACTTTTTTAGAGTTCCGTACTCAAAGAGTAAAACGGGACCCTATTACTAAGACTTCGCTGTCCGTCCGTCCGTCCGTCCGTCCTTCCGTCCGTCTGTCTGTCACCAGGCTGTATCTCAAGAACCGTTATAGCTAGAGAGTTGAAAGTTTCACAGATTATGTATTTCTGTTGCCGCTATAACAACAAATACTAAAAACAAAATAAAATATTTTTTAAGGGTGGCTCCCATACAACAAACGTGATTTTTTTGCCGTTTTTACAGATAATGGTACGGAACCCTTCGTGCGCGAGTCCAACACGCACTTGGCCGGTTTTTTTTATTAAATAATGAAATGTTGAATAATATATCATAAATGCTTTTCTTACCTCCATGAAAAGTCTTTGGAATTGGTATTCCCCGCTCACAATTTCTCTCCAATTTCTTTCAACCTGAAATAAAACCAAACATTGGAATAATCTTGATAATTACAAAATAAGCGAATGACAAATTAGTTGTCACGGGTTCCTAGGTAATCGTATTTTTCCAAACGCCTATTAAAAGGTATCCTTTTCAATGGAATTTATAATTTTCTAAATTAGAACAGAGTTTAATTTGTTATATTTTTTGTTGGTGGCCTGCAGCGTCTAACAAGGGAGAACCGGCTGGGGTCACTGACCTCCTCCTTGAGCTCGTAGTCGGCGGTGTGCTTGAGCTGCACGAGCGAGGACTTGGTGGCCTGCAGCGTCTAACAAGGGAGAACCGGCTGGGGTCACTGACCTCCTCCTTGAGCTCGTAGTCGGCGGTGTGCTTGAGCTGCACGAGCGAGGACTTGGTGGCCTGCAGCGTCTAACAAGGGAGAACCGGCTGGGGTCACTGACCTCCTCCTTGAGCTCGTAGTCGGCGGTGTGCTTGAGCTGCACGAGCGAGGACTTGGTGGCCTGCAGCGTCTAACAAGGGAGAACCGGCTGGGGTCACTGACCTCCTCCTTGAGCTCGTAGTCGGCGGTGTGCTTGAGCTGCACGAGCGAGGACTTGGTGGCCTGCAGCGTCTAACAAGGGAGAACCGGCTGGGGTCACTGACCTCCTCCTTGAGCTCGTAGTCGGCGGTGTGCTTGAGCTGCACGAGCGAGGACTTGGTGGCCTGCAGCGTCTAACAAGGGAGAACCGGCTGGGGTCACTGACCTCCTCCTTGAGCTCGTAGTCGGCGGTGTGCTTGAGCTGCACGAGCGAGGACTTGGTGGCCTGCAGCGTCTAACAAGGGAGAACCGGCTGGGGTCACTGACCTCCTCCTTGAGCTCGTAGTCGGCGGTGTGCTTGAGCTGCACGAGCGAGGACTTGGTGGCCTGCAGCGTCTAACAAGGGAGAACCGGCTGGGGTCACTGACCTCCTCCTTGAGCTCGTAGTCGGCGGTGTGCTTGAGCTGCACGAGCGAGGACTTGGTGGCCTGCAGCGTTTAACAAGGGAGAACCGGCTGGGGTCACTGACCTCCTCCTTGAGCTCGTAGTCGGCGGTGTGCTTGAGCTGCACGAGCGAGGACTTGGTGGCCTGCAGCGTCTAACAAGGGAGAACCGGCTGGGGTCACTGACCTCCTCCTTGAGCTCGTAGTCGGCGGTGTGCTTGAGCTGCACGAGCGAGGACTTGGTGGCCTGCAGCGTCTAACAAGGGAGAACCGGCTGGGGTCACTGACCTCCTCCTTGAGCTCGTAGTCAGCGGTGTGCTTGAGCTGCACGAGCGAGGACTTGGTGGCCTGCAGCGTCTAACAAGGGAGAACCGGCTGGGGTCACTGACCTCCTCCTTGAGCTCGTAGTCGGCGGTGTGCTTGAGCTGCACGAGCGAGGACTTGGTGGCCTGCAGCGTCTAACAAGGGAGAACCGGCTGGGGTCACTGACCTCCTCCTTGAGCTCGTAGTCAGCGGTGTGCTTGAGCTGCACGAGCGAGGACTTGGTGGCCTGCAGCGTCTAACATGGGAGAACCGGCTGGGGTCACTGACCTCCTCCTTGAGCTCGTAGTCGGCGGTGTGCTTGAGCTGCACGAGCGAGGACTTGGTGGCCTGCAGCGTCTAACAAGGGAGAACCGGCTGGGGTCACTGACCTCCTCCTTGAGCTCGTAGTCGGCGGTGTGCTTGAGCTGCACGAGCGAGGACTTGGTGGCCTGCAGCGTCTAACAAGGGAGAACCGGCTGGGGTCACTGACCTCCTCCTTGAGCTCGTAGTCGGCGGTGTGCTTGAGCTGCACGAGCGAGGACTTGGTGGCCTGCAGCGTCTAACAAGGGAGAACCGGCTGGGGTCACTGACCTCCTCCTTGAGCTCGTAGTCGGCGGTGTGCTTGAGCTGCACGAGCGAGGACTTGGTGGCCTGCAGCGTCTAACAAGGGAGAACCGGCTGGGGTCACTGACCTCCTCCTTGAGCTCGTAGTCGGCGGTGTGCTTGAGCTGCACGAGCGAGGACTTGGTGGCCTGCAGCGTCTAACAAGGGAGAACCGGCTGGGGTCACTGACCTCCTCCTTGAGCTCGTAGTCGGCGGTGTGCTTGAGCTGCACGAGCGAGGACTTGGTGGCCTGCAGCGTCTAACAAGGGAGAACCGGCTGGGGTCACTGACCTCCTCCTTGAGCTCGTAGTCGGCGGTGTGCTTGAGCTGCACGAGCGAGGACTTGGTGGCCTGCAGCGTCTAACAAGGGAGAACCGGCTGGGGTCACTGACCTCCTCCTTGAGCTCGTAGTCGGCGGTGTGCTTGAGCTGCACGAGCGAGGACTTGGTGGCCTGCAGCGTCTAACAAGGGAGAACCGGCTGGGGTCACTGACCTCCTCCTTGAGCTCGTAGTCAGCGGTGTGCTTGAGCTGCACGAGCGAGGACTTGGTGGCCTGCAGCGTCTTCTCGCCGAGCCGGCGCACGTCGCGAGAGAACTTCTTTAGGAACGCTTCTACACGGCTGTCCACGTGTGAGACGCTAGGAAACAAACATACAGAGTAAATAAGTTTCTGCCAACAATTACATTTTTGGTACATACAAATAAATACCAGACGACCATTATACAAAATAGACATAGTATATGAAATTATACCAAACGTTTATTTTATACAATGAGTGATTACATACTTTGAAATTATATCAAATGTTATTAATGTTATTATACTGAATAAAATGATATTATTTATTTTCATACCCATCATTACACACCTAAATATTTTGTGTGCTGTAATAACGCAGAGTCAAATTCGAGTGTGGACCACGAACCGGCGCGCGGCGTGCGCAGAACCTCCTGATGTGGGCTGATGACCTGGTAAAGGTTGTAGGAGTCCGCTGGATGCGGGTGGCGCAAGACCGGTCATTGTGGCAATCTTTGAGGCCTATGTCGCAGTGGACGTCTTTCGGCTGATATGATGATAATAGCGCGGGCGCAGGCACCGTATCATGATGAACACGCTGTAGCCGAGCAGCAGCTCAAGCTCAAGCTCAAGGAGCACCTTGGTGCGGAGCACGTCGAACACGGGCTCCTCCATCCACATATAGCGCGGGTACCTGAACTTGTCGGCCTGCGTGTTGACGATGACGCTGACGCCGAGCACGCCGAAGGTGTACCGCATCATGCTGAACACGCTGTAGCCGAGCTGCTCCTTGGTGCGGAGCACGTCGAACACGGGCTCCTCCATCCACATATAGCGCGGGTACCTGAACTTGTCGGCCTGCGTGTTGACGGTGACGCTGACGCCGAGCACGCCGAAGGTGTACCGCATCATGCTGAACACGCTGTAGCCGAGCTGCTCCTTGGTGCGGAGCACGTCGAACACGGGCTCCTCCATCCACATATAGCGCGGGTACCTGAACTTGTCGGCCTGCGTGTTGACGGTGACGCTGACGCCGAGCACGCCGAAGGTGTACCGCATCATGCTGAACACGCTGTAGCCGAGCTGCTCCTTGGTGCGGAGCACGTCGAACACGGGCTCCTCCATCCACATATAGCGCGGGTACCTGAACTTGTCGGCCTGCGTGTTGACGGTGACGCTGACGCCGAGCACGCCGAAGGTGTACCGCATCATGCTGAACACGCTGTAGCCGAGCTGCTCCTTGGTGCGGAGCACGTCGAACACGGGCTCCTCCATCCACATATAGCGCGGGTACCTGAACTTGTCGGCCTGCGTGTTGACGGTGACGCTGACGCCGAGCACGCCGAAGGTGTACCGCATCATGCTGAACACGCTGTAGCCGAGCTGCTCCTTGGTGCGGAGCACGTCGAACACGTCACGTCGTCGTGTGTCGCGAAGCCACTTCTGGTCACTCTCATGGCCGCGAATGAGAACCTATAGCATTCAAGCTAAGACACCCGTATTAGCATATATGCAACTATAAACATACCCTTACAACTTGCGGAATCCTTTATATATCTGACATAGGGGCTGCCGCCTCGTGCGTGCCAGCTCCCTATGACGTGTGGGGACTTTCGTCCCCGAGAATGTCCTCCAACCTCCCCTTATAGACATCCCTTACCACCATTGATACTGTCCCAATTCACACGCTATTGTTCCAGTTACCCGGGTGCACCCTTGACTGATGATGATATGGCCTGAAGCCGAGACTACCGAACTACCCTGTTGTTACACTTGTAACTAATCCTCTAACACTAAAGAACTCCACAACTAAGAACTGTGTTGTGTGTTCTACAGGTCACGTACATGCGCGACCTGTAGGAAAACCTTATTCATCTACATGATATACCAATACGCCTCCCAAAGAGAATGAGACCTGTGGACGCACATAAATACATCGCATCATAAACTATCATCGTCCGATCTGTGAAAGCACATTAACACACGTGTAAATGATACCAAATCGTTACAATATCATAGGACGCATCGAAAGTGATTATGGAAAGAGCTCACCCTGGTTTTCCTCCAAATCAACCACTACAAACCGCACTTAACTGTTCGTTCCCAATATAGCCGTTAGGAACTCTGACAGCCCGCCTCGCCTACCTGTCAACCTTGTTATAAAAATGATTCCTTGTAGGTGTTGCTACATAAGATAAATCGGCTGTTTGAGACATAATTATAAACACCAATGTAAATACTATCGTGAATCATGACCATTCACGACACTCCCGGCCCCCCAGAAAACTGGCGATCATATATCCAGTAGAGATTATCATCTTACACAGCTTTATTTAACTCTTCCTCAGATCTTTGAAATTACCGTTCTTTTCCCATTGCAAATATTGACAAGCTCTGAATCCTATCGATCACCTTGATTGGGCCCAGTAATCCACATAGTTTCTGATAGCTGTAACGTCTGATAAGTTCATCTTGACCCACTTTTCTAAATCAGTTCCAAGCTCTTCGTGAGACCCGAGTAGCCAACTGCGAGGTCCTCTATTCTTGAGATTTTGACCAACCAAGCTTCATCGTGTCTTGGCGTTCCATGTCGTAATAAACAATCAATCATAATATGTCCTATATATATCGTAAAACCATATTATTGATTTTCTAGTGTATGAAAATACTTCTATACATTGTGCATTGCTGATTCATGTATGTACACACTTTTAGGTTACCGCAATAGGATTTGCTTTGCCTTGCTAGATTGAAACGAATATCTGGCCAGATTTTATTATCATCTTTATACTTGTTTCCTTTTTCCATGGAATGGAATCCTCCCCCGCGGGCAAAATTGCTTACGTTATTAAACGAATGCACGAAGCATTACCACAACTACTATTAATTTATCTGTTAATCTATTGATTTCCCTGATTCCTCCTCGACCTACTATAAATATTAAAAAATTATTCTGCGCGGGTCAGTGTGATTATTATTATTATTTTTTTTTTTTTTTTAAGCGTTTTCTTGTCTATACAATACAAATACACTCCACTGATCACCTAAAAAAATAATATAGGATAGAACATGAAGCTTGAAAGTAGAGGCAAACAACGGGCTGCCCTTATGGCTTGACGTTGTTTTTTCTTTTCTTTTCCTAAGACCTGGTTATTATTATTTATTATATAATACCGAAAATGAATTGAATTCTTAAATAAAATACGATCCACCACAAACTTAGTTTGACGGTGGAGTGAGCACTCAGTCTCAATATAAATTAAATGAATTATGTCTCATACTTGATATAAAATCTCTTGATATACAGTAAACTTGGTTAAGTATAATAGATAAGTGAGAAACCTCCATAGCTGGAACTCATGCTGAGGTCCCAACACTGAACCACCTCTGTTAATGGCAGAAACCCAGTTTGTCATCATTACCTCTATAAATGAGACAGCGAGTGTATTTTACCTCTTTTACTAAGACTATATTAAAAAAAATACTTTTGTAAAATTGTTTTTGATTTATTCATACGACGTATACCTCGATAACTGAGATAACGTTAATTCATTACCTCGTATAACTCGTACTTTATTGTTGATTCATTTTCGTCTTGTTTCCTCATTCTTGGCTAAATGACCTCATGTTACTTCCAAAGTACACAAAACAAATATACAGTTTATTTTAATTTTTATAAATGTTTTTTTTTTTTTTTTGTTTTTTAATAAAAAATTGTGTTCTATTTTGATTGACGGATTCTGTATGCCTTTATGTACTGTTAATAGAAACGTGCTTAATTATTTCTGTTTACTAACTTTTTTATTATACATTTAATAATCGCACCTCTGTAACGAAAATAAACTCTTATCTCACCTGTATTAATGGAACCCTCTGTAAATGAGACAGATATTAATACACTTGGATATCTGAGACACTTGTTAAGTGGAATACTTCTTTAAGCGAGACACATCTGCCGCTCCCTTGAAGTCCCAGTTATGTCAAAGTTTAACTGTACACATTTGGCTATATCTGCACAGATCTTGCCTATTTTTACGCGCAGTTGTATACGTTTTAATTCAACAATGAAAGTAGTATGCTACGGTGATTTTCGAATCCAATGCTTAACTATCAGTGGTCGAGTCAAGCATTTACCGACCGTGAGAAATATTTTTCTCAGCCTCAAATCTGATCTTTAACAGCCTATTTTATTCTGAGCGAAAATCCAAAATTGGCTGAGCATTGCCAAAATAACCTGTATTGTTGTAGCACTATTGAAATCGCTCAATTGTGCTCGAGTCTGAGGACCACCAAAAATAATTCTGAACACCATGGAAACTGTTCTGATGACCGCTAAACCAAGACCTCTGAGCCCTGCGAAATCTGTTCTGAGGACTGCTTAACCTAGGCCTCTGAGCCCAACGAAAACTGTTCTGAGGACCGCTAAATCCAGACTTCTGAGCGTCGCGAAACTGTTCTGACGATCGTGAAGCTGTTTTGAGCACTGCCAAACCAGTATTTTGAGCACTCCTAAATTGTAATAATGATATTTTGGCTTTGAAGGATACCAAAAGTCATAATTTTTGGTTGAGTTTTAAATAAAGACTTTGTTTCTGAGCTGAAAGCATGAAAATCATCATTTTCAACTATTGCTTGTATTCTTCATATTATTTACCTCTGCCACGAGTCACCGAGAGCGCCATATAGTATGACGGGTGTCCTTCAACATGTGATTTTCCGATAAGATTTTAGGCTTTGCGATATTGCGTATCTTCAATCCTCGCACACGGTCAATAGGCGCCATTACATTAGTTGTTATGACCGTGCGACGTTTTATCATGCCTCCTCCCATAGTGTATCGGTTATTAATGATGTTAAACTTGTTCAAATATTCGCTACCCTTCAACCGCTAAAACTCTTTAATAATCATGCACTGTGTCTGTCACATCAGTATAAATGACTAAATAAAATATATATGTGAATTATTTCCTGGACTACAGAGATACCAGTTTACGCTATAAAATTTATTTCTGCTATTAACTTTAGTGTCACTTGCAGCAGTTCATATTTCATTAGTTATCGATGGATAGTCTCTGTATGAATCTCAGTTTATATACATTGATGTGACGTGCTGCAGTCCAAAGTGTTTGCGACATCTAGCGCAACGTTCAGGTCTTTGTACTAGGTATATGGAAAATTAATTGTGAGCTTTGGATCAGATTGGGCCTTATAGTGCTTTTCCGAACCTTTCAGATTTAATTAACCTTGTTTTATCAATGTACATAGAGATTCTTCTCTCTTCTCCTTATAAGTACTGTTCATTCATTCCGGATTTGGTCGTATAGTGTGATGCCCACTCGCTAACACAGTAGCTTAATATTTTAAATTACATTGAATTATCGGTCACCATCAGTATAAGTGACTTCCGTGGACGTTAAGTTATGTTATTAATGTCATTATCCTTGCCGTGAACACATGATATCTGTTCTGAGTTATCATCCAGGAGCCAAAAAAAATTCACTAGTTTTTCTGCAGCAGTCTCTCAAGTTCGTACACCCTTGAACCTCTGACGTCTTGATTGCAATCAGAACAATGAATCCGATTCATCAGAAAACATTTAGGTCATATTTTCAATAAAAAAAGTAACCATCAAATATAGTACCTACATACCTGAAAGAACAGGCTTTGCTCTTTGTTTTTTCCAGAGAAAATGAGTTGATTCTTTTCACCTCCATAAACCCGTGTAGTAAATAAATTGCATTTAAATCTGATGCGCTGTTTACGACAATCAATTGATAATCAAATAAATATACCAATGCTGCTCATTGAATAGTTTAGAATAATTATATTTTGTATCTAATCCCATAATTTGCCATTGAGTCAGTAAAAAATACAAATGCTATACATATTTTTTGCATCTATAAGGTCCAAACCAGCCACGAATGTACTTTTACCTACTTTAGTATGATACCAATAAATATTTTTGATTTTGATTGAGAGCCGTACCCATTACCCTATTTATCGTAACATGACATTAAAATGTACTACTTATGGAAGGTTAATTCCTTATGATGTCTAAAAGGTCTTAAATGTTTGCACCACACTAAACATTGATCAATGGTATGGTTCTGTTATATAACTTGGTTTTAACTGTAACCTTTGCATAAGGAGCACCTCTGACATAATACAGTGATAGTTTGCTGTAAGTATGTTTTCTGAAAAGTCAGAAACTTTTAAGCCGATTAAGGCTTGGCATCTCATATTTTGGTAAAAATTCGTTGTTTAGTAACCAGTTTATACCTTATAACGTAACAATTTTCGTGTTGGAAAATAGATACCATAATCTGCAAGATATAAGAAGTGACAGTGTTTTCGTAGAAGTCCATTTTAACATAAGAATGTGGAGAAAAATAAATCTAAAGTCAACCCTATTTTTTCACTTGTAACCAGTTTCCTGCTCCATTTTTTATCAGATAGAGATGAAATTTTATAATTTTCTTCACAAAGTAATGAACAATAACTTCATTTTCTTAAATTTCGACTCGTTTCTGAAATATTTCGAAAAACATGATATCCGCGCTTTCGACCACGCACTTCCATCTCGCTCACGCTTATGCTCAGTGAGAGGGAGAGAAGACCATGAACGTGCGGGGCCTTAAGACAGGATTTTAATAATGCTAATCTCTTTCTCGTGGATGGTTTTAAAATCTTTAGATTACCTTTATGAACAGTTATCTGTTTTTGAGTCAATCATGCACATGGTACATTTAACATTGGTTTAGCAGGAAGTTGGGGCAAATAAAGTGTTAAACAGATGAAGACTGGCTTAGATCCCAGCATGCTCCACCATGTCGCGAAGCCACTTCTGGTCACTCTCATGGCCGCGAATGAGAACCTATAGCATTCAAGCTAAGACACCCGTATTAGCATATATGCAACTATAAACATACCCTTACAACTTGCGGAATCCTTTATATATCTGACATAGGGGCTGCCGCCTCGTGCGTGCCAGCTCCCTATGACGTGTGGGGACTTTCGTCCCCGAGAATGTCCTCCAACCTCCCCTTATAGACATCCCTTACCACCATTGATACTGTCCCAATTCACACGCTATTGTTCCAGTTACCCGGGTGCACCCTTGACTGATGATGATATGGCCTGAAGCCGAGACTACCGAACTACCCTGTTGTTACACTTGTAACTAATCCTCTAACACTAAAGAACTCCACAACTAAGAACTGTGTTGTGTGTTCTACAGGTCACGTACATGCGCGACCTGTAGGAAAACCTTATTCATCTACATGATATACCAATACGCCTCCCAAAGAGAATGAGACCTGTGGACGCACATAAATACATCGCATCATAAACTATCATCGTCCGATCTGTGAAAGCACATTAACACACGTGTAAATGATACCAAATCGTTACAATATCATAGGACGCATCAAAAGTGATTATGGAAAGAGCTCACCCTGGTTTTCCTCCAAATCAACCACTACAAACCGCACTTAACTGTTCGTTCCCAATATAGCCGTTAGGAACTCTGACAGCCCGCCTCGCCTACCTGTCAACCTTGTTATAAAAATGATTCCTTGTAGGTGTTGCTACATAAGATAAATCGGCTGTTTGAGACATAATTATAAACACCAATGTAAATACTATCGTGAATCATGACCATTCACGACACGGGCTCCTCCATCCACATATAGCGCGGGTACCTGAACTTGTCGGCCTGCGTGTTGACGGTGACGCTGACGCCGAGCACGCCGAAGGTGTACCGCATCATGCTGAACACGCTGTAGCCGAGCTGCTCCTTGGTGCGGAGCACGTCGAACACGGGCTCCTCCATCCACATATAGCGCGGGTACCTGAACTTGTCGGCCTGCGTGTTGACGGTGACGCTGACGCCGAGCACGCCGAAGGTGTACCGCATCATGCTGAACACGCTGTAGCCGAGCTGCTCCTTGGTGCGGAGCACGTCGAACACGGGCTCCTCCATCCACATATAGCGCGGGTACCTGAACTTGTCGGCCTGCGTGTTGACGGTGACGCTGACGCCGAGCACGCCGAAGGTGTACCGCATCATGCTGAACACGCTGTAGCCGAGCTGCTCCTTGGTGCGGAGCACGTCGAACACGGGCTCCTCCATCCACATATAGCGCGGGTACCTGAACTTGTCGGCCTGCGTGTTGACGGTGACGCTGACGCCGAGCACGCCGAAGGTGTACCGCATCATGCTGAACACGCTGTAGCCGAGCTGCTCCTTGGTGCGGAGCACGTCGAACACGGGCTCCTCCATCCACATATAGCGCGGGTACCTGAACTTGTCGGCCTGCGTGTTGACGGTGACGCTGACGCCGAGCACGCCGAAGGTGTACCGCATCATGCTGAACACGCTGTAGCCGAGCTGCTCCTTGGTGCGGAGCACGTCGAACACGGGCTCCTCCATCCACATATAGCGCGGGTACCTGAACTTGTCGGCCTGCGTGTTGACGGTGACGCTGACGCCGAGCACGCCGAAGGTGTACCGCATCATGCTGAACACGCTGTAGCCGAGCTGCTCCTTGGTGCGGAGCACGTCGAACACGGGCTCCTCCATCCACATATAGCGCGGGTACCTGAACTTGTCGGCCTGCGTGTTGACGGTGACGCTGACGCCGAGCACGCCGAAGGTGTACCGCATCATGCTGAACACGCTGTAGCCGAGCTGCTCCTTGGTGCGGAGCACGTCGAACACGGGCTCCTCCATCCACATATAGCGCGGGTACCTGAACTTGTCGGCCTGCGTGTTGACGGTGACGCTGACGCCGAGCACGCCGAAGGTGTACCGCATCATGCTGAACACGCTGTAGCCGAGCTGCTCCTTGGTGCGGAGCACGTCGAACACGGGCTCCTCCATCCACATATAGCGCGGGTACCTGAACTTGTCGGCCTGCGTGTTGACGGTGACGCTGACGCCGAGCACGCCGAAGGTGTACCGCATCATGCTGAACACGCTGTAGCCGAGCTGCTCCTTGGTGCGGAGCACGTCGAACACGGGCTCCTCCATCCACATATAGCGCGGGTACCTGAACTTGTCGGCCTGCGTGTTGACGGTGACGCTGACGCCGAGCACGCCGAAGGTGTACCGCATCATGCTGAACACGCTGTAGCCGAGCTGCTCCTTGGTGCGGAGCACGTCGAACACGGGCTCCTCCATCCACATATAGCGCGGGTACCTGAACTTGTCGGCCTGCGTGTTGACGGTGACGCTGACGCCGAGCACGCCGAAGGTGTACCGCATCATGCTGAACACGCTGTAGCCGAGCTGCTCCTTGGTGCGGAGCACGTCGAACACCGGCTCCTCCATCACCATCTACGAACAAACAAGGCGGTCAATTTAAAAACAAACTGCCTCAAAAATCACAAGAATCATTAAAATTATATTTATAAACGCCAATATTTGGAAAAAAATTGTGAAGCAGTCAGATTTCCTGATATGACGAACTCACAAGCAACGACTGAAACGTCGTCGTCCACTGCGGACGTATTGACCGCCGACGCTGTGCGCTTTTTCGAGCGTTGACGCAGACGTCAAACGTCGATCGGAACGTTGACGCAGACGTCAAACGTCGATCGGAACGTTGACGCAGACGTCAGACTTCGAACGGAATGTTAACGCTGGCGTCAGACGTCGATCGGAACGTTGACGCTGGCTTCAGACGTCGATCGGAATGTTAACGCTGGCGTCAGACGTCGATCGGAACGTTGACGCAGACGTCAGACGTCGATCGGAACGTTGACGCTGGCTTCAGACGTCGATCAGATCGTTGACGCCGACGTCACGTCGATCGGAACGTTGACGCCGACGTCACGTCGATCGGAACGTTGACGCTGACGTCAGACGTCGCGTAAAGCATAAAATAGACCTGGGTCTAAATAGTTCATATAAGTTTGTATCATTTTATATCGGCATCCTCATAATCAAATCTTGGCTATGAGAACCGGACTTTACTGGAAAAACGTAAAGTTAAACCAATGACGTTTTGCTGTCATCCCCCATCAAACAACACACGGCTATGTCTGAAACGTGTGAAGAGTCTAGAAGGGATAGTATCATAGTTGGTAATCCATTAATTGCTTTTGGATTTTTTGGAACATTGAGAGTTGTCTGTATCGACTTTTTGTACTAAGTAAGTACGAAACAATAACTCGCGATTATTTATCGTTTTCTGAATGAACACTATACATATTGTGTGTAATGAATCAAAAAGGTTATACCCTGACGAGGTGGCTACGATGAGGGTTAAACAACGCATATTATCTTCAAAGCATGTGTTTGGACTGTATATATCGATAATGAGAATAGATTTTACAACGATATGAAAAATACGGTACTAATATGAAGATATACCTACTTCTTTTTATTTATTTAAGGTCGCTCAAACAGCTAAAGTCATTAGCGACCACTATGCGTATACATTATTAAATCAAGTTGTAGTAGTTGATAAGTTTGAGAAGTTTTACAGATTTTTTTGTGTTATTTAAACAATCCTTTAGATTATTATTTAATGCCTTGATCGAAGAAGGTTTACTCCTTGGGTTTGGAAGGTGCGATATTTTTCTGTTCTGTTTCTGAAGGCCCACCGAATATCAGAGAGCGAGCGCCCGACTTACCTCACGATACCTAGGTTACCTGCAGTCTGAAATGCACCACTCAGAGCATCTATCTCCATTTCTTCAAGGCACCTTGTAGACCGATTTATAACGTTCTATGAGAATAGGCTGCGCTACGGGTGTCCGAAATTGAAAATATTGCGTGCTCACGTCGCTCAAGCGAAATCGAATCAAAGGAAATGAATCGACCACTTTTTAAAACTATTTGACAGTTCAACGGACAGTTGTGTTGCCGTCTCAAAAAATATAATATAACGGGGACTTAACAGCATGTCCCTATATAAGAATAGAATACGGGTGTAGACTGCACTAAATAAAATAACCAATCATGTTGTATTTTCTCGAAAAAGGATGAAAAATTTAGTCAAATGGAGAAAAAATATAATATAACGGGGTATAATGTTCTTTTCTTTTCTTTCTTTTCTTTTTCTTTTTCTTTTCTTTACTTATTTACTATACTTAAGGTTGTCACGAGTAATATTGTATACGATTATAGGTAAAACTGTACTAATGTATTTATAATGATAACGGTTATACCTAGTGATTTAGTTGATTAATTTAATAAAAATAAGGAAACTGTAGATCTAGTAATATTTTTACTCAATAGCTTTTAGCTAATTAATGTGTATATAATTTAAGACCGTTTCTAGATAATAAAAAAAAGAAAAAAAAGCAACGCAAGAGGTTAAATAATCAAAAAGTTATAAGTGTCCAAAGTTTTAAGTTCTGTCCTTTTTCCGCAAAACGCACCTTCATATGCAACGATTGTCATTTACTATGACGCTCGGGGATCGTGACATCACGATCCCCTAGCGTTTTCTCTCTCTAACAAGTAACATTAAAACGGTTGTAGCTTCGTCATTTTCTGAGAATTGAATGGGATTTTCGTCATTAGGCATATTTTTTTGAATCCTTTCTTTTGAAGAAATAATAAATTTTGCGTCTACATCCCTATTTAAAAAAATCTAGATACTCCAAAACTCTGAAAGATTTGAATACCCTGAAAACGGTCGCGGCTAAGCGTTACTACAGTATTGTTCACAGTGTCAGTATTGCCGTCCAGCGCGGCAATGTAGGTCTGCCAGCCTTCTGGGAAACCTACCACCGGGCTCCGAGTTTGAGCTCATTTTATTTAGTTTTAGTATATATTGTGTAACTGTTTGAATAGATTCCAGCACATAAACCAATGATTGACTCACCATGAGAACTTCAAGAGTGGCGGTGTCGGCGCGCGTGGTGGCGCCGCCCTGGTAGTAGTTGGTAACAATGTTGTTGGTAGAGCTGGGGTTGACTCACCATGAGAACTTCAAGAGTGGCGGTGTCGGCGCGCATGGTGGCGCCGCCCTGGTAGTAGTTTTTAACAATGTTGTTGGTAGAGCTGGGGTTGACTCACCATGAGAACTTCAAGAGTGGCGGTGTCGGCGCGCATGGTGGCGCCGCCCTGGTAGTAGTTTTTAACAATGTTGTTGGTAGAGCTGGGGTTGACTCACCATGAGAACTTCAAGAGTGGCGGTGTCGGCGCGCATGGTGGCGCCGCCCTGGTAGTAGTTTTTAACAATGTTGTTGGTAGAGCTGGGGTTGACTCACCATGAGAACTTCAAGAGTGGCGGTGTCGGCGCGCATGGTGGCGCCGCCCTGGTAGTAGTTGGTAACAATGTTGTTGGTAGAGCTGGGGTTGACTCACCATGAGAACTTCAAGAGTGGCGGTGTCGGCGCGCATGGTGGCGCCGCCCTGGTAGTAGTTTTTAACAATGTTGTTGGTAGAGCTGGGGTTGACTCACCATGAGAACTTCAAGAGTGGCGGTGTCGGCGCGCATGGTGGCGCCGCCCTGGTAGTAGTTTTTAACAATGTTGTTGGTAGAGCTGGGGTTGACTCACCATGAGAACTTCAAGAGTGGCGGTGTCGGCGCGCATGGTGGCGCCGCCCTGGTAGTAGTTTTTAACAATGTTGTTGGTAGAGCTGGGGTTGACTCACCATGAGAACTTCAAGAGTGGCGGTGTCGGCGCGCATGGTGGCGCCGCCCTGGTAGTAGTTTTTAACAATGTTGTTGGTAGAGCTGGGGTTGACTCACCATGAGAACTTCAAGAGTGGCGGTGTCGGCGCGCATGGTGGCGCCGCCCTGGTAGTAGTTTTTAACAATGTTGTTGGTAGAGCTGGGGTTGACTCACCATGAGAACTTCAAGAGTGGCGGTGTCGGCGCGCATGGTGGCGCCGCCCTGGTAGTAGTTTTCAACAATGTTGTTGGTAGAGCTGGGGTTGACTCACCATGAGAACTTCAAGAGTGGCGGTGTCGGCGCGCATGGTGGCGCCGCCCTGGTAGTAGTTTTTAACAATGTTGTTGGTAGAGCTGGGGTTGACTCACCATGAGAACTTCAAGAGTGGCGGTGTCGGCGCGCATGGTGGCGCCGCCCTGGTAGTAGTTGGTAACAATGCTGTTGGTAGAGCTGGGGTTGACTCACCATGAGAACTTCAAGAGTGGCGGTGTCGGCGCGCGTGGTGGCGCCGCCCTGGTAGTAGTTGGTAACAATGCTGTTGGTAGAGCTGGGGTTGACTCACCATGAGAACTTCAAGAGTGGCGGTGTCGGCGCGCGTGGTGGCGCCGCCCTGGTAGTAGTTGGTAACAATGCTGTTGGTAGAGCTGGGGTTGACTCACCATGAGAACTTCAAGAGTGGCGGTGTCGGCGCGCGTGGTGGCGCCGCCCTGGTAGTAGTTGGTAACAATGCTGTTGGTAGAGCTGGGGTTGACTCACCATGAGAACTTCAAGAGTGGCGGTGTCGGCGCGCGTGGTGGCGCCGCCCTGGTAGTAGTTGGTAACAATGCTGTTGGTAGAGCTGGGGTTGACTCACCATGAGAACTTCAAGAGTGGCGGTGTCGGCGCGCGTGGTGGCGCCGCCCTGGTAGTAGTTGGTAACAATGCTGTTGGTAGAGCTGGGGTTGACTCACCATGAGAACTTCAAGAGTGGCGGTGTCGGCGCGCGTGGTGGCGCCGCCCTGGTAGTAGTTGGTAACAATGCTGTTGGTAGAGCTGGGGTTGACTCACCATGAGAACTTCAAGAGTGGCGGTGTCGGCGCGCGTGGTGGCGCCGCCCTGGTAGTAGTTGGTAACAATGCTGTTGGTAGAGCTGGGGTTGACTCACCATGAGAACTTCAAGAGTGGCGGTGTCGGCGCGCGTGGTGGCGCCGCCCTGGTAGTAGTTGGTAACAATGCTGTTGGTAGAGCTGGGGTTGAGGCTCATAACGCGCACCTTCTTCTCGCCGCGAGGCAGTTGATGTACTTGCAACTAAAACACATGACGTTATTCTTATTACAACTAGGTCACTGCTCCGCCCAGCAGTGCAGAAGTTTAGTGATTCGGAGGGCTATATCCTTCGGTACTTCGGCTCCTGGGCGCGCGAAGATAGCGTGCCCTAAAGGGACGCTTTGGGGCTTCGGCCCTACGCGGAGCACGGCCTCCGGTCTTGCGTCCCTCGCCACTCACTTTCGGGCTTTTGGCACTTAAGTTCACTTGTAAGACATTCAACTAAAGTGAGTGCTTCTTAGATTCGCACTTTGAGCCCTCGGTCCGCAAGCAAGCGTTGAGACCGCACTTCGGGTCTTTAAAAAAAGCGCAGAGTTCGGCCTTCGGCTTCGCTTGTAATACTCTACTCCAAAGTATCTATCAAGTGAGGCCAAAGGCCGAGTTCTGCTTTGTTTCAAAGGCCCGAAGCACCCCTGCTGAGCAGAATTTAGCACTTTATAAACTAGCCTGTGGGCCGAAGTCCCAAAAAGCGAGCCCAAGAGGACACTCACTATTCAAGAGTGACTCAAAAGTTTTTTTTGATTGACAAATGAAAAACTACCGTGTCCAATATTTTTTGATAATCTAACTTTTTTTTTTATTCAACGACTGTGGCAAACAAGCTTACGGCCTGCCTGATGTTAAGCAGTTACCGTAGCATATGGACACTTGTGACTCCAGAAGAATCACAAGCGCGTTGCCGACCCTTTATTCACTTGAGGATTCGCTGTGTTGGCAGATAGAGACATGCAGGTCCCTCACTCCCAACACAGCGCACCCTAGGGAGCTCTGGCGACCTTACTCACCACCAGGAACACAAAACCACATGCTTCACAGCATGCAATAATATAGCAACACTACAAAGCAGTGGTGCTATTATGGCTGCGGTCTTCTGTAAGTGAAGGGCTAAATATTTTATTTTAGGAAAGTAGCCAATTTGTGATTTATAAATTTCCCTCTTACTTTCCCCTTTCCGTAGCAGATTTTTACGTCTTCCCAACCTTTTACGCACGCGCACGCGCTCTCAACAAAGCCTCAAATTAAGGAACTGCAAGGAATAACGCTGGACAGAGTCGTCATAGATTTTGACTTTAAGATATCGACCAAAGGTCAAGTGGACGTCGCTTTTACCCTCGTAAAGCAGAAATAAAGGAGGTCTGACAATTTTATTAGCCTCTTATATAATAGTAAAATAATCAAGAATACCCCTACTATGTTATAGGTATTGTATTTATTAGGTCCCCCGACAGCAAACAAAATAAATTATTCCAAAAACAGATAGGGTTCTGGCACACTTGTATTAAGTTTACATAATTGTAACAATTTCTAACACTATAAAAACTTGTTTCTCACTTTTCAGTACGACTTTCTCCACGGCAGTCGTGTTTTTGTTTTTTTAATAATTATTTAATTGTTTATATTAAACATAGGATAGCGAGTATTCAGTAACTGCCAATTTCCTTTTTAGGGTTCCGTACTCAAAGGGTAAAACGGGACCCTATTACTAAGACTCCGCTGCCCGTCTGTCTGTCCGTCTGTCACCAGGCTGTATCTAAACCAGAGTGATAGTTTGACAGCTGAACTTTTCACAGATGATGTATTTCTGATGCCGCTATAACAACAAATACTAAAAACACAGAATAAAATGGTTTTTTATAGATAATGGTGCGTAACCCTTCGAGCGCGAGTCCGGCTCGCACTTGGCCGGTTTTTATATTTTTTTCTGAGGCGTATTAATTATACAGGTTAGGTTCATTTTATAACAATCGTAAAGATCAGTAGCTCTCTCTAAAAAATGTGACACGCAATGCACATTGGACAAAGATCTTGGACAAGTGGAATACCAGCCTTTGACATCATAGCTAACTAGGTACTACTACTATGTGTAGGTACTTTACTCACATTAGGAAGCTCGTTCTCAGCCAGCCCCTCCCATTGAATAGTGGACAGAACATTTTCTGATATCCGAATGGCTCGGTCCCATTCCATGTTGCCTTGTACTAGCACCTGTTTAAAGCATACCATTCATATAGATTAGGTACATAATACACATAATATTCATATAGTACTCAATTTAGAATGGTAGAGATGAGGCTTGAACACACTTTTTTTTGCGAAGTATAGGGTTCAAATCACATTCATCATCATCATATCAGCCGAAAGACGTCCACTGCTGGACATGGCCTCCCCCAAAGAGTGCCACCATATCAGCCGAAAGACGTCCACTGTTTGACATAGGCCACCCCCAAAGAGTGCCACAATGGCTGGTCCTGCGCCACCCGCATCCAGCGGACTCCCGCGACCTTTACCAGGTCATCAGTCCACCTTGTGGGAGGCCTACCCACGCCGCGCAAGCCGGTACGTAGTTATTTTTATTAAACGGCACTTAATATTTGACTTATTTATTTACCTCTAATCGCTCGCGAGAAATGTGATCAGTTTAAATCAATATAACAGACTAGTAAAAGCTAAAAAGTCGTTCTTATGAAATCGTATAAAATTCTAATACACATTACCAAACCTACGTACATACTCCAAATTCAAACCTGTCGTAAGACAAAGACATATAGGGTTAAAATCGATGTCATTTTTAGGGTTCCTTACTCAAAAAGTAAAACGGGACCCTATTACTAAGACTCCGCTGTCCGTCCGTCCGTCCGTCCGTCCGTCCATCTGTCTGTCACCAGGCTGTATCTCACAGATACCGTGATAGTTCCAGTTGAAATTTTCACAGATGATGTATTTCTGTTGCCGCTATAACAATAAATACTAAAAACAGAATAAATAAATATTTTTATTGGTAATGGTACGGAACCCTTCGTGCGCGAGTCCGACTCGCAGTTGGCCGGTTTTTTATATTCTCTAAAGAGTCATACCTGCAAGTAGAACTTGCTGAGCAGCTGTTTGCTGAAATCCTTGAGCTCTTCAAGAGTGACTTCATGCACGATGGCCGCCTTCTGCCGCGGCGAGATGTACGGCTCAAGCAGAATGTTCATGCGGACATCCCTGGAAGCAACTAACTATTCAATACTTACATTTCGACTAAACGCGGTTTTCCCACTTTTTTCATACAGTAGAATGTTATTGCAGAGGCCGGGAAACTAGGGATTGCGGTCAATTGGGTATTTAACAAAAATCAAATCAGCTTCTTTTTATGCAACGTCAAAAACGCTCCGATAATATGGAATTTGTAAGGATTATTATGTGGGCATTTTTTTTTCAAAATGTACCATTTTATTTGAATAGGCGTTATTCCATTACTTAAGAGGGCTACTTTACCATACACATAGTAACGGAATGGACGTAACGGAACGAATACTTCGCAGATTAAACACGTGTTTAATATACTGTTTTTAACAATTGTAATAGTGTTTTACTGAAATCATGGTTAATGATAATGACCAGTGATCGGCACGACCCGTGCAACACCGCGGGATTCCGAGAAGAAATATTAATTATGGACATGACATGCGTGATTATAATCCCGTGATCTAGTTCGCAAAAATAACTCTATTGAGAGTTAATAGATGTGTTTGTAAATAGAAGTCAGAATATTTAATAAACTCAAAAATTGTATCATTTTTCATTTAAGAAAATATTGATATACATACATTGATTTTAGTTTATATTGCGTAAAATATTAAGTGCACTCATATAAAATATGTAAGTGTTAAAATGTAACCATTTGAAGTGTAATAAAACCATTTTCCCGGCTACCTGGCATGTCGAAGGTTTTTCGGATTTTCCATTGTTTGCGTAATATTTACAGAGTTGATTTCATCCTTTTCTAATTTACTGATAAGGAATGTATCCAATTTCTAACAACAAATATGTTTACTTTTACTTATGTTCTTCGGGTCTGGTATTGTCTTCCTTTACCGACTCGAATTCCGGAATCCCGGGAAAATCCATATTAACATAATGATTGAGGTCATTGACACCGTGTTGCACGGGTCGTGCCGATCATTGATAATGACAGATTAAGATAATTGAGTCGCATTAGCAGAAAAATTATAGGAACCTTCGTAATCTCGTAACGGAACCAGGACACTAGTTTTTCCACCACTCGACGCACCGTTCGCGCGCGATTTCTAGCCACTACTGACAGTTTGTAAACAAAACGAATGATGTTACGTAATGGTATGTGATGCTAGATGAAAATAAACACCTAATTTGGTAATAAAAATACCTCGTTACCACAAAATCATCGCAACGGAATGTGGACATGTCCACTTTTCCAAAATCACTGGACAGGATTAATTTTAGTTTATTATTTATGTAAAAAATACTTTAGCGAAGTAATTATAAGGTTGATTTAAGAAAATTCATGTTTTCCACTATCAGAAACAAGTATTTCCAGGCACAATATACAAGTCCTAATACTTCGTATCGATACTTGAAGTTGGCTTTCCGCAGGTGGACAGGCAAAAATCGAGGGTCGGCAGCCAGAAAAACCATGATAGGTTTTTTGGGTTTTTATACGATTTAGATATATTATTGACGTTTTAAAATCGCTACAAGTACAATTTTTCTACGTGTTTCGTATTTGTAGGGTGTCAAAGGCACTGGACACGCCAAAAACATCAAGGTACAAGAAAAAATAAAAAGCGGCCAAGTGCGAGTCGGACTCGCACACGAAGGGTTCCGTGAAATAAATTGCGGATTACGATTTATGACGTAATAAAAAAAACTACTTATTAGATCTCGTTCAAACCAATTTTCGGTGGAAGTTTACATGGTAATGTACATCATATATTTTTTTTTGTTTTATCATTCTCTTATTTTAGAAGTTACAGGGGGGGGGACACACATTTTACCACTTTGGAAGTGTCTCTCGCGCAAACTATTCAGTTTAGAAAAAAATGATGTTAGAAACCTCAATATCATTTTTAAAGACCTATCCATAGATACCCCACACGTATGGGTTTGATGAAAAAAAAAAATTTGAGTTTCTGTTCTGAGTATGGGGACCCCTAAAACTTAATGTTTTTTTCGATTTTTGTGTGAAAATCTTAATGCGGTTCACAGAACACATCTACTTACCAAGTTTCAACAGTATAGCTCTTATAGTTTCGGAAAAAAGTGGCTGTGACATACGGACGGACAGACAGACAGACGGACGGACATGACGAATCTATAAGGGTTCCGTTTTTTGCCATTTGGCTACGGAACCCTAAAAATGCCCATGTGGTGACGTCACAATCAAAAAACGTCCTTATAGTTAGTTTTTTATGAGTTTAAAATCTTAAAATAGCAAACATAAATGAAAGCTTGATACTTTCCGACTATTTTCGTAATTTTTATCTGTTGCTAATGAAAAAATAATTTATTTTCACTGTTGTCAAATACTCAATTAGATATAGACGGACGAGCGAGCGTATCGAGGCCGGATAGGGATACGAGGCTAGCAGTCCCTTTTCACGCCGAGGTATGAATAGTGCTCTCAATCACGCAATTAAATAAATAAAATCTCCAAGTTTTTTTTAACGGCTGATCCTCACGATGTTGAGTCACGGATGAAAACGAATTGATACTGAAATAAGTTTCTGTCAAAAATTTCATTTTAGGTACAAGCTTTTATTGCCGACTGTACTTTTCTGCATACCATCATCATCAACTACTCATTGAGACGATTCTAACGAGCCCAAACTCGATGGGGTTGTGTCGTTTTATTGCGGAGTTCATATGGCCACCTTCCAGCTCCAGCATCAGATCAGCTCCATGTCATCATAATATTGCATTGTCATGCGATATACCTGTGCATGCAAAATTTCAGCTCAATCGGATAACGGGAAGTGACTGAAAAATGGATTGCAAAGTTTTGACGGACAACTTACATACTTACTTACATATTTACATACTTACATACGAACAGTGCAAGTTAATATAAAGCTTGTAAAAAACAAAAGAAGGTCGCTTTGCCTAGCCTCCAATTTTGTATAAAATTCCATTACGGATCTCACGTCTCACCGCTCCGGAAACGTCATACGTCGAAGCCACAATGACGTCGTGTTCATAAAGAACACAACGTCAATATTTCATTGCATGTTTGAGAAAATATAATCGCATAAAATAACTACTAAGCAAGCAAATAAAGATTAATAAAATAAGAATGCTCGACTTGACTCTACGTAATATCTCACAACTTTTTACGGTGGAAGAGTTTCGAGACTTGGCCTATTTTTTACATGGAATGTTGTTTATGGGATCTCACTTTTTTGTGTTATCAATCCATACAAAATTATTAATGCAGCTGAAAATAATAATTTTGCGTAGACCTTGTATGGACATGTTATTTTACCAACTGCAAATAACGTGTGCATAGTTTTCTAGTGCATTGTACACCTATCACTAACCGCATGCAAAGTTTCAAGTTTGCAGGTCTACTAGAAGTACCTTAGAATTTTGATGATCGGTGAGTCAGTCAGTGACAAAATTGAGAAACTTTAATTTGCAATCATTCTTAAACTACTGGTTGGAAACTAATGTAATTTGGAAATATACAGTGTGTCTCTGACTTTGGGGCTTTAAATTCAAATGTCGATTATGCTCCTGGAACAGAACTACTTTTGATCTACAACTTTTCAAAAATACGTTATTTTTGTATTTTCATTATTCCATACAAATTATATTAAATTTTCAATGTACATCATCCATTAGTTAGTTTTCATACTTGTCAGTGTCATGGATGTCAAATAATGAGGCCGTGTTTGCAATACATTGATGGTACAGTTAAAGTTCAAACACTAACAAATTATAGAAATGATAGTTATTTTGTATACTATGTCCCTCTTGGTCACTGAAAAAGTAGGCTTCTAGTTTTTTCCACAACGAAGTTACAGGGGGGTCGAAATGGCCCGTATGACTTCGAGAAAAGGATGGTACGGCCGTGCCTGTTTTGCTCTTTTGCTCGACTTAGCGGGGGCACTGCCGTGCCCTCAGATTTACTGTTTTACTGTAAGCGGAAATATCTCTCGGTCGCTTACTTGGCGAGCTTGTGTGGCTTGATTGTGGCGCGCGCGCACCTCGCGCACCGCCTCGAACAGTGGTGCGGCTAACGTGCCGCTGCTCGCCATCATTTATTAATGTGGTGAAGCGACTTTGGGACTGACTCTTACTTGGCGAGCTTGTGCGGCTTGATGAGCACGTTGTGGTAGGAGCGCGCGCGCACCTCGCGCACCGCCTCGAACAGTGGTGCGGCTAACGTGCCGCTGCTCGCCATCATTTATTAATGTGGTGAAGCGACTTTGGGACTGACTCTTACTTGGCGAGCTTGTGCGGCTTGATGAGCACGTTGTGGTAGGAGCGCGCGCGCACCTCGCGCACCGCCTCGAACAGTGGTGCGGCTAACGTGCCGCTGCTCGCCATCATTTATTAATGTGGTGAAGCGACTTTGGGACTGACTCTTACTTGGCGAGCTTGTGCGGCTTGATGAGCACGTTGTGGTAGGAGCGCGCGCGCACCTCGCGCACCGCCTCGAACAGTGGTGCGGCTAACGTGCCGCTGCTCGCCATCATTTATTAATGTGGTGAAGCGACTTTGGGACTGACTCTTACTTGGCGAGCTTGTGCGGCTTGATGAGCACGTTGTGGTAGGAGCGCGCGCGCACCTCGCGCACCGCCTCGAACAGTGGTGCGGCTAACGTGCCGCTGCACGCCATCATTTATTAATGTGGTGAAGCGACTTTGGGACTGACTCTTACTTGGCGAGCTTGTGCGGCTTGATGAGCACGTTGTGGTAGGAGCGCGCGCGCACCTCGCGCACCGCCTCGAACAGTGGTGCGGCTAACGTGCCGCTGCTCGCCATCATTTATTAATGTGGTGAAGCGACTTTGGGACTGACTCTTACTTGGCGAGCTTGTGCGGCTTGATGAGCACGTTGTGGTAGGAGCGCGCGCGCACCTCGCGCACCGCCTCGAACAGTGGTGCGGCTAACGTGCCGCTGCACGCCATCATTTATTAATGTGGTGAAGCGACTTTGGGACTGACTCTTACTTGGCGAGCTTGTGCGGCTTGATGAGCACGTTGTGGTAGGAGCGCGCGCGCACCTCGCGCACCGCCTCGAACAGTGGTGCGGCTAACGTGCCGCTGCTCGCCATCATTTATTAATGTGGTGAAGCGACTTTGGGACTGACTCTTACTTGGCGAGCTTGTGCGGCTTGATGAGCACGTTGTGGTAGGAGCGCGCGCGCACCTCGCGCACCGCCTCGAACAGTGGTGCGGCTAACGTGCCGCTGCTCGCCATCATTTATTAATGTGGTGAAGCGACTTTGGGACTGACTCTTACTTGGCGAGCTTGTGCGGCTTGATGAGCACGTTGTGGTAGGAGCGCGCGCGCACCTCGCGCACCGCCTCGAACAGTGGTGCGGCTAACGTGCCGCTGCTCGCCATCATTTATTAATGTGGTGAAGCGACTTTGGGACTGACTCTTACTTGGCGAGCTTGTGCGGCTTGATGAGCACGTTGTGGTAGGAGCGCGCGCGCACCTCGCGCACCGCCTCGAACAGTGGTGCGGCTAACGTGCCGCTGCTCGCCATCATTTCACGGGTTATTAGTTCAACCAGCAACTACAGACAAAACATACAACATGTATTTCTAGTTATCCGATATCGAAGTTCAAATCTATGCTAAGACATATATAGATTCCGCTATGGCAGCGTGCTATACCCATAAAAGCTTACTTACTTATCCTCAACCTAAGTGACAACCGCGACAGTAAACTCGGGATACTGGGACAATTAAACATGCGGCTAAATGATCATAGGTAAATTCTGGTTCAAAAGAGGAGCTTCTATAACTCTAATCAAACTAGTGGCTCTGTAAGCAGTAAAACTCGTGAGTCAGACAGACCAAAAAATTGACGAGAATCGGTCTAGAAATGCGACCTGTTAGAACAGCGGGAAAGTGGGACATTTGGACATCTAGATATACAAACGATTTTCGGCCCTAGCTGAAGCATAGAACGTCGCTTCGCTCCATCGTTTGATAAACATGAAAGTCGTTCTTTTTTAAAGATTGAAAATACAGTCGAATGGAAAAAAAATTAACACAAATAATTAATTGGTATATTACTACAAGGGCCGGGAAGGGAGGGATTGCCAAGTGTGATATTGACGGCCAAGCGCAGCGAGGCGAATAATCAATCTACAAACTTACATTTCACATCACATGGTAAAAGTTAAAATATATGTATTTAAATTGTATGTAAATAAATATATATATTGTATGTAATGATATCGGTTATACCTAGTGATTTAAATAGTTGTGTTAATTTTAATAACAATAAGGAAACTATAGGTCTAGTGATATTGTTAATGTATAGCTTCCAGCTAATTAATTTGTATATTTTAAGACCGTTTGTTTCTAAAAAAAAAAAATACACTTGTTTATACTTGCTTGTTGTCTTTAGTTTCGACTTTTACCGCTCACTTTGGCAAACCTAAGATTTACCAAGTGAACAGTGGTAAAAGGCCAAAATGAATGATTTCAAAGAATTTCAGACTTTTACTAACTTTTTTTTTTTGGTAAATATATGGACCAAAGAGTAAAATAAGTAAGTATATAGGTAATATTGACAAAATTGACATATACCATTTCACATTGACCCAATAACTAACTAACTAACTTGAATTTTAATTTTAAGTTGTTAATCACTCTTGCAGACGTCCAAGACACAGGCTCAGCCTAGTTTGGAGTCTGATGGATATTTTTTTGTATGCTAATCTGTTTCTGTTAAATAAAATATTTGTATTTGAAAATATTTGTATTTGAAAAAAATAATTTACTTTCAAAACAAAGTTTTAACCGACTTCAATTCAGTACTCCGCCAAGCCACATTAACATTTCCACATTTTTTTTCCAATTTACCACATGAACTCATTTCCGAGAACAAAAGCGTTGATTTTTAGACCAATAAACCAAATCGCTGTATGTGGGCCGATAATATTTGAGGACTTCCGTCGATTCCTCAAGGATCTCAGAATTACCTTTGGCACTTCATTGTTTGCTATTTCAACGAAATAATATCAGCATCTGTGACGTACTTATATAGTTTGATGATGATCATTGAGAAGTTCCACAAGCCATCTGATGGTCTTCATCATCACTTCCACTTCACCAAATTTATGATTTCCGGGTGTAAATATACGGGTTATAATAGAAAATACCGAAATTACTACTCGCGTGCCTAATATATTTGAGGAGATCCCTCAATTCCTCATGGTTCTCATCATCCAACTGGGGTTTTGGAAACAATGGGACCAATCTGGAAGCATATACTTTCAGTTAAAAAAAGAATTGTACGAATCGGTTCATAAATGACGGAGTTCCGAAGTAACAAACATTTAAAAAAAAAATATATATAAAAAAATACATCCGAATTGAGAACATCTTCCTTTTTTTGAAGTCGGTTAAAAATAAATCTCGTTGACACAAGTAGTGTGCCAGTTTTTGTAAACATTGTAAAATACCGTTTATCTTCTATTTTGTAAATTTTCGTAGTGTTGTATTGTATCCATATATTATATTAATATTAATTATGCTGAAGAACTTACTACAGGTTTGAGTTAAATTCTTGTTTATCTATTTTACATTGTCATCTACTCATCTCAAGTCAAAACCGGGAGTTGAGTCACGTGACGTCACGCAGCCAAAGTCAAGTGGACAGCGCACAGTAGATTTTAAAATTAAAATTTTAGTATGTTTTCGTTAAAAAAAAAATAAACAAATAGCTTATTGCTTGTAGTATTTAGTAATTTATTTTGACACTAACACTTAATTTAATTTTTCTACTCGTCGACTTTAATCTTTGAACTCTTCTCTTTCTCGTACACGAAACTAAGATCACATACTTTTTAATCCTGGAGTTCCACGAGCTCGTCACGGAGCTCGTATAGTTTCATAAGATAACCGCCAGCAGTCATCTTATGAATCCAGGAGCTGTATAAGATAACTGTGAAGACATCAACGCGCAAAATTACTAAGCTGCTGCGCTTCATTTCAGCAGGGCGATTTTCAATAGATACCAAGTTTGTTTAATAAATTATTATTTCCGTTGACTCGTAGAAAAAGTATTGTATACAATAGTTATATAATTAGCTTTTTAAGTCTCGTACCTTAATTAGGCCACTCAGCAAGCTTCGTGGCCTAAACGTGGTACTCGATTAAAAAGGATCCATTATATAACGATTGCATAAACTACTATTAATTTATTGTAACTAACACATTATAGTAACCTGAAATAAATATATATTGATTGCAACTCTCGAGCATAAGAATGACATATCATTTATCAAAATGGGACTATAACTGTAGATCTGATGGCATGTACAAAAATCGGCCTCGCGTAAATGTACTACATCACCGGCGACCCGTGATTTGTCGGTTTTCGGGCACGCATCACAGGGAATCAAACGGAATCGCCTACTAACAGAGGATCGTGTGGATGCTTGCACGATAATCGTGCCGATTAATAGACGATCGCACGATCAACGATCATCGCAGATAGCGTAGACATACAATTCAGTACCAAAACTGCTGGTGACCGGGCGTTGCCGCGGCCATTTTAATTTCAACGACCAGTCCTGCGCCACCCGCATCCAGCGGACTCCCGCGACCTTTACCAGCGGGGCTAGCACAACTGACACAACAAGCGCGACGCGAGTCGAGATAATCTACCTGCCTCTTTCTAATTTGCACAATACGAGTGGGACAGAAGTCGCTGAGTCGCGCGCGACACGACTTAGCAGCAAGTTGTGCTAGACGTACAGGTCATCAGTCCACCTTGTGGGGGGCCGACCCACGCCGCGCGCCGGTTCGTGGTCGCCACGAGAGACTCTTCTCGCCCCAACAGCCATCGGTTCTACGTGCAATATGTCCCGCCCACTGCTACTTAAGTTTATAGATTTAAATAAAATAATGCATGTACTCACGTGTAAGTTTTGACTGTACCCAGAAACTTTGAGCGTCAACCCTTTGTCTGCGACATAGAGAGAGTGTGACAGGTCTGCCATATTCGCTGGATACACTTCTTCCTAAAAACGGACAAATATTGCATTCATTATTATTAGTTTCAGTCAAAAATTTCATTTTTGGTACAAACTTTTATTTCCGACTGTACTTTTCTGCATACCATCATCAACTACTCATTGAGACGATTCTACCGAGCCCAAACTCGATGGGGTTGTGTCGTTTTATTGCGGAATTCCTATAGCCACCTTCCAGCTCCAGCATCAGATCAGCTCCATGTCATCATTATATTGCATTGTCATGCGATATACATAGGCTTGCAAAATTTCAGCTCAATCAGAAACCGGGAAGTGGGTCAAATTTAACTTGCAAGATTTGATTACAGACAGACATACAGACAACGGGACAGGTAAAACTAAATAAAAGCTAGTAAAAAAGAAACGGTGCGTCTAATATCTTTAGATCCGTATTTCACCAGTTCCACAATTTATGTGTGGCAATGACATTCACTATACATTGCACGTTTTACAAATAAATATAGTTTATTTATAAATATAGGTTATAGAGGAAAAAAATACCGAAAAGGTATCGTTAAACATCAATAGGGGTAACTCATGTTAAAACTGATAACGTAGTGTTGCCAAATGGATAGTAAACCATCAAATTATTGTAATAAAGTATTTTTTCTACTCCTGTGTCGTTATCTGTCATTTATATAGGCTGTAGCTCAAATACACTGACACCACTAATAAGTCGTTGCAAAACTCTATGCTCTATGGCCCAAAAACGCACTGTTTAGCGTACTTTTTTGGTTCATACATTTTTCATAAAAGCACTGTTTAACTTTTTTTTAATCGGCCGCTATATTGCAGTGGTGCCAACTTCATAAACAAATATTTCGAAATAAAAGTATTTATTTACGATTTAACATTTGTATATTATAAATTATTTACTACAATAAAGTTAAGATTTACAAAATTGTATGCCCGAAACGGGTAAAACTGTTGGAACCCATAATATCATGCTTCTACCTTTGTACTTACACGGTTTTATACAATAAAATTTTCTATTTCTATTTCTATTTATTTCTATTTCTATTGTGTGTTAAATTACATGTTTTATAAATTCTTGGTATTATTTATAAAAACAAACAGTTCGAATTCGGTCCGGCTCCGGATTTGGTTTGGTTCGGATGGCAAGTGCAAACAAATTAAAAACAAAACAAACCATAAGCAAGAGCTGTCACATTTCCGATTTCCCACCAAAATACAGTTCAAAATGAAAAGACGAAAGATGATAAACTATTAGTCCTAAACTATTAAGATTTTATTCGTGTTTGTGAAGACAAAAGTGTACGTTCCTTTTAAAATGATCGAAGAAATTATTTTTTTTTTTTTTTTTAATTTGTTTATTTCGAACCACATATAGTTCATATACAATCATTAAAATAAAGTACACATTAAAAATAAAATAAGACATTAAAATAAGACAATACAATTATTAGCTATAACATGTAAGGAGTTCCAGTGCTCCACCATCGGGCATTCCAGCCTATCAAAAATGGTGTTCAGGAGGCTGTTGTCGCTGCCTCGCACACGGCGCATCAGAGAGGCAACTCGTTTTCGAATTATAGCATGAAAACTATCAACTCTAGCCTCTGCAAACATTCTTGATGCGCTGCAAAAGCGAGGCCGCCCCAACAACATCCTGAAACCATTATTGTACTGGACGCGTAAGGCATTGAGAGCTCTCTGCGTGCACTTGGTCCACAAGCTACACGTGTAGAAAGTCTGACAAAATGCCTTAAAAAGGGTTATTTTGACATCCCTCGTACAACGTGCGAACCTGCGGACCAACATGTTGCTCCTCACTGCCAATGCCCTACGCTCCCGCTCCACATCGAGATCATCTGAGAGGTCCTCGGTGACCCAGTGCCCCAGATACTTGAACTTTGTGACTTTAGTCAACTCCGTTCCTCCAAGTTTAAGCGGTGGCACAGATTTCGGTTTTTTGTTTCCTGCCTTGAATACAAGTAGCTCGCTTTTCTTAGAGTTATATCTGAGACCGTGGGCCTCCACGTACCTCTCACAAATGCCAATCAAAATCTCGAGAGCCCCAATAGATGGGGCCAGCAGCGCCATATCGTCAGCGTAGCTAACGTTGTTCATAATTTGGCCACCAACTGAGCACCCAACCCTGGCACTGCTGAGCTCATCGATCAAGTTATTTATGTACAGGTTGAAAAGCCGTGTAGACGTCACCCCCCCTTGTCTCACACCGCATTCCAACCTGTACTCCTCCGAGTAAGCGCCTGCCCATCTCACACTGTTCATTTGGTTATGGTACCAATATCTTAAAATAAAAACCAGCTCTTTGGGTGTAGCTGTCTCCCTCAAGAGCTTTTCCCACAGTAAATTGTACGACACAAGATCGAAGGCTTTCGATAGGTCCAAAAAGCAGGTGTATACCGGAGTGTTACGCGAAGTATAGTAATGAACCGTATGCTTGAGTCGTAAAATCGCTGTTTCGGTAGAAAGCCCTGGCCTGAAACCGAACTGCGCCTCATTGAGCAATATATGATGAGAAAGATTACGATCAAGCAGACGGTCCAAAACCTTCGCCACCACGGTTGCCAATGATATGGGACGGTAATTATTTTTATCAGCATTATCTCCGGTCCTGTTTTTCGGTATTGGTACAACGATGGTTTTCATAAGCTCTTGAGGAAGATAAGTGTGACCAATGCAAAGGTTGAAAAACATCGCCAACACTCTAGGCAGGTGGATTCCAGCAAACCGTAAGTGCTCAACACTGAGGCTGTCGTGGCCAGGTGACTTTCCTTTGGTCATATCTGCTATCGCTGCAGCAATCTGCTTGGCGGTATAACGCTCGTACACACCCCCCACAACAGCCCCAGCGTTGGAAGACGCTGGCACCGTTCCTAGTGGAGATTCAATCTTAAAATGCTCCTTAAAGAGCTCGGCAATATGCTTTGGCTCACACTGTCCTTCAACACTAGCGGGCATACACGACCCAGCCTCCAGCCTTTTGGTGTGTTTCCAGAAACCCTTAAAGTCTTTAGTCGTATGTCGAGACGCCAAAATATCCATTTTTATTTGCTCTTCGTGGTCCTGGCACCACTTCAACTTAGACTTAAAGAGTTTTCTAGATTTGACCATTGAATTATATACATGACCTTCACGAGGTCTCCCGTATAATACCCATAACTGAAAGCTAAGTCGCGCCTGCCCATGAGCTTCCTTTACATGCCTATTCCATCCTATTATTTGTTTCCGTGCATGACGACATTTCCTAGCATCATAGCTGATTTCGGCTGCCCGCCTTAATGCTTTAATAATAGAATAGTATAGTCTGTCAATAACTAACCTGTGCTCAATGTTGTCACACATAATATCTGCACATTGCGAACACTCCGATGGAAAATCAATGACCCTGAGGTTATCTTGACATTCCTGGCTATACACACAAGTCTGTAAAGCATCTCTTTCGCCCCATCGTACTTTGTTAATTATTTTATCTTGACATACAACTTTAGGAATAATACATCCCAGATTACATTGAATCTCCAACGGAAAGTGATCTGACCAAAATACATCATGACATACCTTTACATCCATAATACAATGCGAAGCTGCCTCTGTCACTACACAGTGATCTAGCCACCGTCTGCAGCCATGACTTTCACTAATGAACGTGTATGTGTCCGAATGCAATCCCAACTTGACCACATCAGCACAGAGCCACCTCCGCTCGTTACAAAAACTAAATAGCTCATTAAAAAATAGCTCATTTGGATGGGCATTATAATCCCCCAGGATAAAAACAGATTCCACTTCACAACTATCAATCACTGCATGGAGCTCACTTAGCACCTCCGTAAATTCCGTTAAGTTTTCAACAGCGTTGGTAGGCATATACACTGAGAAAAACAGAGCACTTCGATCGCTCACGCACACTTTGATGGCCACTAACCTATCACTTCTACACGGTACGACTGACACTGACGTAAATATACCTTTCCGCCACATCAGCGCAACTCCGCCAAAAGGACGCCCCCGTAGCAATCCCGCCGATGTATCCACGGCCGACTTACTGGTAAACTCGAAATCTTGGTCAATAGTTCCGACGAAGGCCGCATTATGGGAAAATAGCCATGTTTCCTGAATAGCCAAAACGTGTGCCTTTTTACACAACTGCCTGACTCCCTCCATAGATCTTTTTATGGACTTGCAATTGAAACTTATTACCTTAGTTAGCATGTCCATTATTTGTGCTTTATAAATTTAGCCTCGTATATTTCATTTCGAATTTTTACTTTGTAGTCCACAAAACGACGGCATGTAATATCCTCTGGCCATAGGTTTTCATCCAGGAATGTATTTAACTTACTTCTAGGTATATACATTTTGTACGCTTTGTAACCAGTTTGTCGCCTCATTTTTATTGCCACTAAGTTAACGTTCACTCCGGTGTTTTCTTTTATGTACTCAGCAATGTACGGCGTTGAGACACTGCTGTCAACGTACGTAATAAAAATTGGGACATTTATATCTGCCGCTTTAAACTTGCCCGAAGGATCACTAGCCTGCCCCTTAACACCTACAAACTGATTCCGTAAGCGTTTTAACTCAGTCTCCTTCCGCATCTTATCCTTATCAGTTGACCCAGTTTTAAACGAGCCACCACTCTGTGCGAAAATGAACGCTTAGGCGTAGTAACATACGGTGCACTGCTGTTGTTATCACTCGTTAGCTGCGGGTGAGCCGCCGAGTGGTTGTCTTGTTTACATGTAGTATGTGATGGTACCGCACACGATTTTAACTCGCCTGCAGATGAGGTGGTTTCTGACTAATAACTGCACTCCTGAAGAAATTGCGTGAGTAGCAAAAGTACGAATAGAAAACTTGCTGCCTGAAAAGTTTAACTATTCTGTAGTCTGCTATTTATTTAAAATTTGTCGTAGAAAAAGTATTGTATGCAACGGTGTATAACTGGTCTAAAAACGCTCGTGGCGTCTTAAATTGCGATGCTCGCCAAGGCTCGCATCGCAACCCACGCCACTCGCCTTTTAAGACCCTTCTTATACAACAGTTGCATAAAATACTATAGCGAGGGTGCGTGCCGGGCGCGAAGGGAAAGTCGTGAGATATGTATTTAAGGACTGTACACGATAAAATCCGGGCACACCTGATCTAGTATATGTTTCTACCAACTGCTTATTAAGAAACAACACTTTTTTTAAATAATCCATAGATATAATACTTTAAAATAAAAATACAATCATATCAAAATGTACGAGCAAGTATGAGTTTTTGTGTTATGCATTCCAACACACTTATAATGTTTATTCATCTTCATGGGTCATTCACTTTTTACTACAATACCATTATCGTATTTACATTATAACAAGGTGTTTTACACTTTTAAGAATGTAATTTGACCAAAAAGTTACATAAGTTTTATTTATTTAATTAATCACACATAAGTTTACAGTTTCTAAACAAAACACTTATGAGGTAGGTACACATTCATAGGAGGTAGCATCACTATAAAAAATACAACAATTTGACTGGTTTCTACTTGGGGTAGCCAGCAAGACGGACAGTCAAGACAAGTAGTTTTTGTATGGAAGGCAATTATTTGACAAATATCAGCCAAAAAGAAAATGGACTAAAGTTGCCCGCATACCCCCCATCGTTGGCCCGCGCAGCCCGAGCTTGCAGTATGTAGTTCATCATCATATCAGCCGAAAGACGTCCACTGCTGGACATAGGCCTCCCCCAAAGAGTGCCACAATGACCGGTCCTGCGCCACCCGCATCCAGCGGACTCCCGCGACCTTTACCAGGTCATCAGTACACCTTGTGGGAGGCCTACCAACGCCGAGCCTTCCGGTAAGTGGTCGCCATGAGAGAGCCTTTGTTTTATACTATGTAGTGATTATAACTCTAGTACTCTACTACTTACTTTGAGTCCCTGTTGCAGAACATCAGTCCACAAATCCAGAAGGCAGGCTCTGTGAAAGTATTGTCGTATTATTATTTTTCTAAACACTAGGGTACTAATGTAAAATAGCTGAACTAGATGCTTAGCACGCATTGCGATTAATCGCAAGCGGTTTCGAAATCGCAAAAAATGTTACGAACGGTATACATCACAAGAGCACGCAGTTGCAATAGGGAACTTGCATGGGACTTCAATTTTGAATAAATTGCACTCAATCGATGCGGATATACGAAGAAATATCTTTCTAAAGAAAAAAAAATAAACTATTGTGTTAGTTTTATCTCACGTTGAATGGACGAAACAAAAATTAATTTTTATACAATTACATAACAGGCAGAATATTGAATTAGAAATGATATTTGCCCAAACTCAACGGGGTTACGTCGGTTAAGTACTGAATGCCCATGGCCACGTTTTGTCTCCATCATCACATCAGCTCGATGGTACCATAATATTAAATTGTCATCCAAACTATACATTTACCCAAAATTTCAGCTTGATCGGTTGAAGATATCTGCTTCAGAATTGAGTTGCAAGATTCCATCCGAACAAACATAGTTACATACATACCTCACACTTACATAGTTAGTTAGGGACATACATACATTGCAAGTTAATAGAAACCTTGTTATAATATACTTTATCCTCTGATATTTCATTAATGTTCGAATTTGTTGCAGAAAATTACATACAACGTAAAAAAACTTGAAATGAGACTATATTCAACTTAAAATTTGCACGTGCTTCTAAACCACTGGGTGGTATTTTCACGGTTCTTTCGAAAACATATTGGTAATTAATTTATCTATACATAAATACTGAACGTTTGATATGCTGAAATAATCATTCACGCGATTGGGTCGTTGCACGGGCATAGGTACCTATTTAATTTGCAAATATAATGTTCAGCGAGCAAGACAAAATATTGGGGGCTATAAGAACAGCTAGGGTCATTTCGCCGGTTGGCGACCACCTAATTTCATGTGCCGGTTAGCGACCGCTTAGCTGACTTGGAGAACTGAAAGCATGTTTTCTCGTTTTTTTTGTAAATTCCTATTCCATAACTACAAACAATAAGACATACGACTGACTGTTTCACTAGGCTTTGTAGAATTGATGTTATCTTGAATTGAAAAAACCATGTTCTTCATGTGGTCGCGTAACCGGCGAAATGACCCTATAACATCGAAAATCGAAGATCGATACTTGGATATATCCATCTCTTTCATCATCATCCATTTATTACATTTATTATGTGTATACAATAATTATGTGTTTATTAGTGGTCACGTACGGTGCTGTCTGAAAATCAGCGCTGTAGGTGTCTGTCTGACACCTCGGCATAATGCTGAGACAGTGACCGATTCACTGCCACGAAGACACACACAATATGTGTTAAATTGTAATGTATGCCTACTCCCTTTGTCTCTGTGGTCTTATGTGTAGAAAATAAATGTCTTCTTTCTTTCTTTCTTATGAAGTAGAAGTACAGTAGTGCCGTGGGGAACCAGAACTTGAAGTCGGGCTTGTACCACAGCTGCATGTATAAGGGAACACTCACTCTCTCGGCGACTTGAGGCTGAGCGGTGTGATGAAGTAAAAGTACAGCAGTGACGTGGGGAACCGGAACTTGAAGTCGGGCTTGTACCACAGCTGCATGTATAAGGGAACACTCACTCTCTCGGCGACTTGAGGCTGAGCGGTGTGATGAAGTAAAAGTACAGCAGTGACGTGGGGAACCGGAACTTGAAGTCGGGCTTGTACCACAGCTGCATGTATAAGGGAACACTCACTCTCTCGGCGACTTGAGGCTGAGCGGTGTGATGAAGTAGAAGTACAGTAGTGCCGTGGGGAACCGGAACTTGAAGTCGGGCTTGTACCACAGCTGCATGTATAAGGAAACACTCACTCTCTCGGCGACTTGAGGCTGAGCGGTGTGATGAAGTAAAAGTACAGCAGTGACGTGGGGAACCGGAACTTGAAGTCGGGCTTGTACCACAGCTGCATGTATAAGGGAACACTCACTCTCTCGGCGACTTGAGGCTGAGCGGTGTGATGAAGTAGAAGTACAGTAGTGCCGTGGGGAACCGGAACTTGAAGTCGGGCTTGTACCACAGCTGCATGTATAAGGAAACACTCACTCTCTCGGCGACTTGAGGCTGAGCGGTGTAATGAAGTAGAAGTACAGTAGTGCCGTGGGGAACCGGAACTTGAAGTCGGGCTTGTACCACAGCTGCATGTATAAGGAAACACTCACTCTCTCGGCGACTTGAGGCTGAGCGGTGTAATGAAGTAGAAGTACAGTAGTGCCGTGGGAAACCGGAACTTGAAGTCGGGCTTGTACCACAGCTGCATGTATAAGGAAACACTCACTCTCTCGGCGACTTGAGGCTGAGCGGTGTGATGAAGTAGAAGTACAGTAGTGCCGTGGGGAACCGGAACTTGAAGTCGGGCTTGTACCACAGCTGCATGTAAAAGGAAACACTCACTCTCTCGGCGACTTGAGGCTGAGCGGTGTGATGAAGTAGAAGTACAGTAGTGCCGTGGGGAACCGGAACTTGAAGTCGGGCTTGTACCACAGCTGCATGTATAAGGAAACACTCACTCTCTCGGCGACTTGAGGCTGAGCGGTGTGATGAAGTAGAAGTACAGTAGTGCCGTGGGGAACCGGAACTTGAAGTCGGGCTTGTACCACAGCTGCATGTATAAGGAAACACTCACTCTCTCGGCGACTTGAGGCTGAGCGGTGTGATGAAGTAGAAGTACAGTAGTGCCGTGGGGAACCGGAACTTGAAGTCGGGCTTGTACCACAGCTGCATGTATAAGGAAACACTCACTCTCTCGGCGACTTGAGGCTGAGCGGTGTGATGAAGTAGAAGTACAGTAGTGCCGTGGGGAACCGGAACTTGAAGTCGGGCTTGTACCACAGCTGCATGTATAAGGAAACACTCACTCTCTCGGCGACTTGAGGCTGAGCGGTGTGATGAAGTAGAAGTACAGTAGTGCCGTGGGGAACCGGAACTTGAAGTCGGGCTTGTACCACAGCTGCATGTATAAGGAAACACTCACTCTCTCGGCGACTTGAGGCTGAGCGGTGTGATGAAGTAGAAGTACAGTAGTGCCGTGGGGAACCGGAACTTGAAGTCGGGCTTGTACCACAGCTGCATGTATAAGGAAACACTCACTCTCTCGGCGACTTGAGGCTGAGCGGTGTGATGAAGTAGAAGTACAGTAGTGCCGTGGGGAACCGGAACTTGAAGTCGGGCTTGTACCACAGCTGCATGTATAAGGAAACACTCACTCTCTCGGCGACTTGAGGCTGAGCGGTGTGATGAAGTAGAAGTACAGTAGTGCCGTGGGGAACCGGAACTTGAAGTCGGGCTTGTACCACAGCTGCATGTAAAAGGAAACACTCACTCTCTCGGCGACTTGAGGCTGAGCGGTGTGATAAAGTAGAAGTACAGTAGTGCCGTGGGGAACCGGAACTTGAAGTCGGGCTTGTACCACAGCTGCATGTATAAGGAAACACTCACTCTCTCGGCGACTTGAGGCTGAGCGGTGTGATGAAGTAGAAGTACAGTAGTGCCGTGGGGAACCGGAACTTGAAGTCGGGCTTGTACCACAGCTGCATGTATAAGGAAACACTCACTCTCTCGGCGACTTGAGGCTGAGCGGTGTGATGAAGTAGAAGTACAGTAGTGCCGTGGGGAACCGGAACTTGAAGTCGGGCTTGTACCACAGCTGCATGTATAAGGAAACACTCACTTTCTCGGCGACTTGAGGCTGAGCGGTGTGATGAAGTAGAAGTACAGTAGTGCCGTGGGGAACCGGAACTTGAAGTCGGGCTTGTACCACAGCTGCATGTATAAGGAAACACTCACTCTCTCGGCGACTTGAGGCTGAGCGGTGTGATGAAGTAGAAGTACAGTAGTGCCGTGGGGAACCGGAACTTGAAGTCGGGCTTGTACCACAGCTGCATGTATAAGGAAACACTCACTCTCTCGGCGACTTGAGGCTGAGCGGTGTGATGAAGTAGAAGTACAGTAGTGCCGTGGGGAACCGGAACTTGAAGTCGGGCTTGTACCACAGCTGCATGTATAAGGAAACACTCACTCTCTCGGCGACTTGAGGCTGAGCGGTGTGATGAAGTAGAAGTACAGTAGTGCCGTGGGGAACCGGAACTTGAAGTCGGGCTTGTACCACAGCTGCATGTAAAAGGAAACACTCACTCTCTCAGCGACTTGAGGCTGAGCGGTGTGATAAAGTAGAAGTACAGTAGTGCCGTGGGGAACCGGAACTTGAAGTCGGGCTTGTACCACAGCTGCATGTATAAGGAAACACTCACTCTCTCGGCGACTTGAGGCTGAGCGGTGTGATGAAGTAGAAGTACAGTAGTGCCGTGGGGAACCGGAACTTGAAGTCGGGCTTGTACCACAGCTGCATGTATAAGGAAACACTCACTCTCTCGGCGACTTGAGGCTGAGCGGTGTGATGAAGTAGAAGTACAGTAGTGCCGTGGGGAACCGGAACTTAAAGTCGGGCTTGTACCACAGCTGCATGTATAAGGAAACACTCACTCTCTCGGCGACTTGAGGCTGAGCGGTGTGATGAAGTAGAAGTACAGTAGTGCCGTGGGGAACCGGAACTTGAAGTCGGGCTTGTACCACAGCTGCATGTATAAGGAAACACTCACTCTCTCGGCGACTTGAGGCTGAGCGGTGTGATGAAGTAGAAGTACAGTAGTGCCGTGGGGAACCGGAACTTGAAGTCGGGCTTGTACCACAGCTGCATGTATAAGGAAACACTCACTCTCTCGGCGACTTGAGGCTGAGCGGTGTGATGAAGTAGAAGTACAGTAGTGCCGTGGGGAACCGGAACTTGAAGTCGGGCTTGTACCACAGCTGCATGTATAAGGAAACACTCACTCTCTCGGCGACTTGAGGCTGAGCGGTGTGATGAAGTAGAAGTACAGTAGTGCCGTGGGAAACCGGAACTTGAAGTCGGGCTTGTACCACAGCTCCATGTGCTTGTTTTTGCGGAGCAGGTTTGGCTGGTCCAGCCTAGAACAATTGTAGAATTTTTAAAGTTAAGTTCAGTATTTCACTATTTAAATTCAGTTTAATAATGCCTTCAGGGTGTTGATGGGACTGCCCCGGTACTGCATGTTCGCAGAGGCGAGGGTGGACTGCTTCCATGCTACGACGCGAAAACGGTGTTCATCCCTGGTATGCAGGATCCGAGCCAGTTCTAACAGCATCCTGAGAATGGTCGCTGTACGCCTTGATTATATTTGAAGCACTGCTGTATGGTGCACGTAAGTAAGCATGTGGAATATACATTTAAAGTTATTATAATTAATGTAACCACTAACCCTTAAGTGTCTACTAACAAACATGATCCCAGTTGGTTGACGAATAAATTAATAATAATTATTATTTATAAGACATTGTAATATGCATTGCCGTATATAGGTATGTTTACCTGAAATTGTTGACAGTGGCTATAAGATCTTCTTTCGACAACGTCTTAGTATGCTGTCCCCCCAGCTGCGTCTTCTTATAGACGTCTTTAGCGGAGCTGTTGGCCAGGTCGAGGCCGAGGCTGGCGGCCGCGGCCAGGTAAGGCTGGGGCGGCGGCGCGAGCGAGAAGTCCGAGGTGAGGTAGATGTTCTTCTCAGGGAGGTGGAACTCCGTGTAGGGGGCTGCGCTGAGCCAGCGGTCCAGCCAGGCTGGGGGGATTTCTGGAATGGACAATAAATAGTATACAATAAACATTTGTTTGTGACAATAACAAAACATGGACAAAGATCAGCATATAATTAACAAATTCGACGACCTCTTTAGCGTAGTTGGCAGTGACCTTCAGTGAGCTCGAATTCCGGTAAGGGCATTTATTTGTGTGATGAGCACGAATTGTTCCTGAGTCATGGATGTTTCCTATGTATTTAATTAAAAATTAAATAAACATGAAAATTATTTATTCCGCCGGTAAAAAGGCCAAAATACCCATTGATAGGCACCCAAAAAGTAACAAAAGTTTTAACATATCTTTGTACTACCATGTTAACTTTGTACACTTTACTTACACAATTAAATAATAATAAATATTACAATTCAACAATAAGAGTATCTTATGTGACTGTACATAATGAAGTGCATCACACCTCGTGTCATAATAGGATCAGGAGTGCTTAATCCTTTATTATGTATGTACAATATACATTTATTTTCTAAAGAAAGTCATAATATTAGATAGGTTTACAAGTCAATAAAACTTAGTCAAATAACCCGCCCCGTGTCATTCCGGGTGCAAAGGTGCCCATCACACTCGCCGCATTGCCGCGTTGAATCGCGATCGACAACCTTTGCAACAGGAATGACCCGGAACGGGGGTCATGCCCTCTCAGTCGCAAACGGCGCCCCACTTCCGCCAGGAATGCCCTGGCCTCTGAGCACCAGCATCCCATAGTCTCCACCGCAAGAGGGACAAATAAATAATTCACCAATGCAGAGTATTTGTCCCGCTTTCTAAGCGCAGCCGCCTCGGCAGCAGCTCCTGCTGCCCCAATGGTGCGACCAAGGTGCGAGGCAGCGAAAGTGCTCACACAAGTGGCGTCCCACAGCAAGCATCTACCCTTCTGCCATGGCACCAGGGTCAAGCCATCCGGCCTCTTGCCATCGGACCGGCTCAGGCCTGAAGGCTCCAGCACACATGGAATATTGGCCGAGACTAACGCCCTCCGGACAATATCATTGAGGGCATGGTGACGAGAGAATCTCCCCGCACAGCGACAGCAACTCAAGGCGTGGTGCCCGTTGCTCTCCACCATGGCGCCGCAGATGCATAAATGAGGTTCGCATACATCGCAGCCCAGGCGGAGAGCCACCGCCACCCGCATCGATTCGTCGTCAAGCAGAGTGCCCATGTGTGGAGAGGGAAGCGCATGCAGCCATGCCCCAGACTCTGGCTTAGAAACTGCCTTCAGTCTAGCCCTATCCACTCCTTGTGCAGCCTCCACAAGAGAATCCAGTGCCTTACTCACTCCTATATCGTCCCACGAACGCTGGCGATCGGGTTTTTCCGGCCTGCACGCACCTGGGTTTAGAGCCACCCAAGCATCCCAAGCATCAGACGCGTGTGGTATGGTTACCTTGTCACCCTCCATGGATAGTATATCAGTAACAAGGCCCACAACACCACTCGCCGACGCCAAGAAAGCCGGAAGGCTGATGTCACGCGCACGCCGAATTCCCAATCCACCATTCCGGATAGGGAGAGACGCAAGTTCCCATTGGTCCTGATTTAGGGAAACATTCAAGATGGACTCTAATGTGTCCTTCAGCACACTATCGAATGAATCGACATCACCGGGGTGCAACCAAGCCGGCACAGTGCGCAAAAGGTAAGTGAGCTTGGGCACTGCGAAACAAAACCGCAACAATGTGAGAGCAACGTGAGCCGAAAGATTTTTTAATCTAGTCGCCGCCGCCAGGAGGAGCTGCCTCCTTACTTCAAAGGCATCAGGAGTCGCTGCTGGAAAAATAGGAGACCCCAGAAGATTAAACGTTTGCTCCGATAACACTCTAAGGCCGGGAAGCAAAGCGTGAAAAGAACAGAAGGACGCATTGGATTGGGCACTGCAAGGGAAGAATTCGCACTTGGCACTATTAATCTCCAGGCCCAGCTCCTTGAATCGAGGAAGGAGGGTGATGAGGTCTTTCAGTACCACCTCTGGTTTCCCCCCGAGGGTGCCATCATCCAGGTACCACACATTCATAGGGGACTGCAACTCTGATATAACCTTTTGAATGGCAAGACTAAAGACTAGAGGGCCAAGTGGGTCCCCCTGCTGTGCACCAACCTGGGAAAGTATGAGGGACTCACCGTAAAAGAGGTATGATGGTGAGGAGTATACCTGGAAGAGGAAGGGGTAAAGGGAAGGCACCTTCTCCCGAGTTTCACGTAGCAAAACATCCCGCTCGATGGAGTTAAATGCATTTTTGACGTCCATCTTAATAATCACACAGTCTGCGTGGCCAAGATCCAATGAGAAAGCCCGTGTTGCGTGGATAGCAGCTTCGCAGCCCAATCTCGTGCCAAAACCCAACTGACAAGGTCGCAGATAGGCGGCCATTTCCTCCCTCACGGCATAACACCCCAATTTAGCGGTCAGCCGACGAAAAACGCTACCGACAGCTATGGGTCTCAAGCCCCCATCCTTCTTTGTTAACGCGCACAAGGACGCTCCATACATATAGGGACATATATCAGGGTTTACTTGGCCGCTTAGTAAAAAATTGCAGAGTTTAGTAAGACAACCAAGCAAACGAATTCCACTATCACCGGCCGATGCAGACGTCAGCTCTTTTAAATGTACAGGCCGAATTCCGTCCAAACCACCCGCAGAACTACTGTTAAAGGACGCTATTGCCCTAGCGGTGTGTTCTATCTCCACACTATGAGAAGCGATGGATCTGTCTGGCTCCAGTGGAACTTCAAGTGGCCGGGATGGGGCCGGATGCTTAGACTCCAGGGTGGTAAGCGTTTCTGGACTCAGTGGTGCCACTCCGTCATCAGACATAAGCACCCGGACCGCGCCTCTCAGATCACCCTCAAAGACTTTGGACTCTATCGTCTTAACGACTGAGGGCACTTTAGCCACCGCCTGTGCCCCGCCCACACCTAATGGACCAACGACACCGGCTGAGTCGACATTGCGTTTTACTTTGGCAGTAAGGTTACTATAAAGGACTTCTGATGGACTGTATAGCTGGAGTGATTATTTATAGGAAATATATTAAAACCAAGCCGACTCAATCTGTTTTCGACAGCAATATATTGACAACTGATAAAACAAAATAAAACATTCCAAAAGTATAAAAATAATAGACAAAAAAAGGTACAAAATAGGTTGCATCCGCAACAGTTACCCTCCTGTGTCGTTTCTGGTGTCCTGAGTGCCGTATAGGAAAAAGTTAAAAAAACGGTCCAGTCAACCGTGTCATTGGTGGCGATACACCTATCGATGATGTCGCTCAACTTACCTGCCGCGAGGTTCCGTGCACCCTTAGGGATATGACGCAACACCCGCACAGTTTGTTTGAGAGCGGCTAGATCAGTCAACTCCAACGCGGAAGCGTTCTCCGTTTGTACTACCTGTGACTGTGACGCAACACTAGACACGGATTGAAAAGTACCCGAATGGATTATTCCCTTGTGCATGCGACCTATGTGCACTTTAAGCCCGTGAGCAGCAAAGGTGCGAGTCGAATTAGGGCAGTGAGGGCACGCCAGCGACCGAGAGGAGTTGTTCATCATTACAAAATAAAAGACAACACCAATAATAGTAATAAGTAATAACAATTGAATGTATCACTTTGAGTACAGTCATGCAACAAAAAATCATGTAGATTTAAATAATTACGATCTCATTCCAAAAGCAAACGTTATATACGCAATACAGGCTAAATTGATTTAATAATACATTGGTTAAAACTGCGAACTGATAAAACAAAATAAAATAACAATGTCGAAATAAATGTCAATTGTAAAAAAAACAAAAAATTAAAGGTTCATTCAAACCATAACTTCATTCAATTTCTAATGTAACAGAAATAAAGGATAAAGACCAGTTTTGTAAAAACATAAAAATAAACAGACTGGACTGGAAACGTAGTCAAAAAAAAAACTGTATAAGTAAAACTCAGTCAATATTATATACCTAAATAAAAAAAAAACAGGAATCTGTCCAAATAAACAAATAAAAGTGCAAATCCAATAGAAAAAAAAAAGTATGTTTACACAACACAAATATTATTTGCCTACAAAAGTAAAAATAACGTTCATTGTCGAGGTTGAGGTTTGAACCGACGTTCACAGTAGCACTCCATGTATTGTTTACCGGCAGAGAATCCACTAGACCACGATAACATGTATCTTGTCCGCAAATTACTTAACCTTTTAGGAGTTTGACATATTTTTATTTAAGGTAGATGTGTTAAAAAAGTCAACCCTGTTTGGTTATTATTTATTAACAAATTTTAGCACTTAGGGTTTTAGCTCAACACATTCAAGCACTTTAACACTGCACAATAAACTGCTGCTGAGTAAACACGCTGCTGCTGCAATCACCAAAACAATATTCAACCACTGATGAGCTGCGTCGGCTGAGGTCAAGCCGTTCCGCCGTCAGTATTTTTTTGATCGACATTATCACTGCCTAATCAACTCTGCTAGGTGTACAACCAATTGTACATTGTATTCAACCAATTGTGAAAGGATTCACACATAAATTAATAGGCAAAACTATAAATATGGTTCAAAAATTAAAATGTAAACACAGAGCAATGTCAATGCTGCGCGACGCTAGCGCCAAAGGCAAATACAATTACATACAACCCACATATTACAAATCCTCAATGATGTGTTCGACAAGCATTAGAATAACCTGTATTGCACCGCCATGGCCGACTAGATTTCAAATCATGACCAACTACATCATGCTGCACGACTCCAACACCGGACCTGATGTCCATAATAACATCGACTGTCGATAAACACGGGAAGTGGCCCATGCCAGCACGGCGTCGCGGGAGGTGACCAGCCCGGCAGGGAATGGATTTCCATAATAACATCGACTGTCGATAAACACGGGAAGTGGCCCATGCCAGCACGGCGTCGCGGGAGGTGACCAGCCCGGCAGGGAATGGATTTCCATAATAACATCGACTGTCGATAAACACGGGAAGTGGCCCATGCCAGCACGGCGTCGCGGGAGGTGACCAGCCCGGCAGGGAATGGATTTCCATAATAACATCGACTGTCGATAAACACGGGAAGTGGCCCATGCCAGCACGGCGTCGCGGGAGGTGACCAGCCCGGCAGGGAATGGATTTCCATAATAACATCTACTGTCGATAAACACGGGAAGTGGCCCATGCCAGCACGGCGTCGCGGGAGGTGACCAGCCCGGCAGGGAATGGATTTCCATAATAACATCGACTGTCGATAAACACGGGAAGTGGCCCATGCCAGCACGGCGTCGCGGGAGGTGACCAGCCCGGCAGGGAATGGATTTCCATAATAACATCGACTGTCGATAAACACGGGAAGTGGCCCATGCCAGCACGGCGTCGCGGGAGGTGACCAGCCCGGCAGGGAATGGATTTCCATAATAACATCGACTGTCGATAAACACGGGAAGTGGCCCATGCCAGCACGGCGTCGCGGGAGGTGACCAGCCCGGCAGGGAATGGATTTCCATAATAACATCGACTGTCGATAAACACGGGAAGTGGCCCATGCCAGCACGGCGTCGCGGGAGGTGACCAGCCCGGCAGGGAATGGATTTCCATAATAACATCGACTGTCGATAAACACGGGAAGTGGCCCATGCCAGCACGGCGTCGCGGGAGGTGACCAGCCCGGCAGGGAATGGATTTCCATAATAACATCGACTGTCGATAAACACGGGAAGTGGCCCATGCCAGCACGGCGTCGCGGGAGGTGACCAGCCCGGCAGGGAATGGATTTCCATAATAACATCGACTGTCGATAAACACGGGAAGTGGCCCATGCCAGCACGGCGTCGCGGGAGGTGACCAGCCCGGCAGGGAATGGATTTCCATAATAACATCGACTGTCGATAAACACGGGAAGTGGCCCATGCCAGCACGGCGTCGCGGGAGGTGACCAGCCCGGCAGGGAATGGATTTCCATAATAACATCGACTGGCGATAAACACGGGAAGTGGCCCATGCCAGCACGGCGTCGCGGGAGGTGACCAGCCCGGCAGGGAATGGATTTCCATAATAACATTGACTGTCGATAAACACGGGAAGTGGCCCATGCCAGCACGGCGTCGCGGGAGGTGACCAGCCCGGCAGGGAATGGATTTCCATAATAACATCGACTGTCGATAAACACGGGAAGTGGCCCATGCCAGCACGGCGTCGCGGGAGGTGACCAGCCCGGCAGGGAATGGATTTCCATAATAACATCGACTGTCGATAAACACGGGAAGTGGCCCATGCCAGCACGGCGTCGCGGGAGGTGACCAGCCCGGCAGGGAATGGATTTCCATAATAACATCGACTGTCGATAAACACGGGAAGTGGCCCATGCCAGCACGGCGTCGCGGGAGGTGACCAGCCCGGCAGGGAATGGATTTCCATAATAACATCGACTGTCGATAAACACGGGAAGTGGCCCATGCCAGCACGGCGTCGCGGGAGGTGACCAGCCCGGCAGGGAATGGATTTCCATAATAACATCGACTGTCGATAAACACGGGAAGTGGCCCATGCCAGCACGGCGTCGCGGGAGGTGACCAGCCCGGCAGGGAATGGATTTCCATAATAACATCGACTGTCGATAAACACGGGTAGTGGCCCATGCCAGCACGGCGTCGCGGGAGGTGACCAGCCCGGCAGGGAATGGATTTCCATAATAACATCGACTGTCGATAAACACGGGAAGTGGCCCATGCCAGCACGGCGTCGCGGGAGGTGACCAGCCCGGCAGGGAATGGATTTCCATAATAACATCGACTGTCGATAAACACGGGAAGTGGCCCATGCCAGCACGGCGTCGCGGGAGGTGACCAGCCCGGCAGGGAATGGATTTCCATAATAACATCGACTGTCGATAAACACGGGAAGTGGCCCATGCCAGCACGGCGTCGCGGGAGGTGACCAGCCCGGCAGGGAATGGATTTCCATAATAACATCGACTGTCGATAAACACGGGAAGTGGCCCATGCCAGCACGGCGTCGCGGGAGGTGACCAGCCCGGCAGGGAATGGATTTCCATAATAACATCGACTGTCGATAAACACGGGAAGTGGCCCATGCCAGCACGGAGTCGCGGGAGGTGACCAGCCCGGCAGGGAATGGATTTCCATAATAACATCGACTGTCGATAAACACGGGAAGTGGCCCATGCCAGCACGGCGTCGCGGGAGGTGACCAGCCCGGCAGGGAATGGATTTCCATAATAACATCGACTGTCGATAAACACGGGAAGTGGCCCATGCCAGCACGGTGTCGCGGGAGGTGACCAGCCCGGCAGGGAATGGATTTCCATAATAACATCGACTGTCGATAAACACGGGAAGTGGCCCATGCCAGCACGGCGTCGCGGGAGGTGACCAGCCCGGCAGGGAATGGATTTCCATAATAACATCGACTGTCGATAAACACGGGAAGTGGCCCATGCCAGCACGGCGTCGCGGGAGGTGACCAGCCCGGCAGGGAATGGATTTCCATAATAACATCGACTGTCGATAAACACGGGAAGTGGCCCATGCCAGCACGGCGTCGCGGGAGGTGACCAGCCCGGCAGGGAATGGATTTCCATAATAACATCGACTGTCGATAAACACGGGAAGTGGCCCATGCCAGCACGGCGTCGCGGGAGGTGACCAGCCCGGCAGGGAATGGATTTCCATAATAACATCGACTGTCGATAAACACGGGAAGTGGCCCATGCCAGCACGGCGTCGCGGGAGGTGACCAGCCCGGCAGGGAATGGATTTCCATAATAACATCGACTGTCGATAAACACGGGAAGTGGCCCATGCCAGCACGGCGTCGCGGGAGGTGACCAGCCCGGCAGGGAATGGATTTCCATAATAACATCGACTGTCGATAAACACGGGAAGTGGCCCATGCCAGCACGGCGTCGCGGGAGGTGACCAGCCCGGCAGGGAATGGATTTCCATAATAACATCGACTGTCGATAAACACGGGAAGTGGCCCATGCCAGCACGGCGTCGCGGGAGGTGACCAGCCCGGCAGGGAATGGATTTCCATAATAACATCGACTGTCGATAAACACGGGAAGTGGCCCATGCCAGCACGGCGTCGCGGGAGGTGACCAGCCCGGCAGGGAATGGATTTCCATAATAACATCGACTGTCGATAAACACGGGAAGTGGCCCATGCCAGCACGGCGTCGCGGGAGGTGACCAGCCCGGCAGGGAATGGATTTCCATAATAACATCGACTGTCGATAAACACGGGAAGTGGCCCATGCCAGCACGGCGTCGCGGGAGGTGACCAGCCCGGCAGGGAATGGATTTCCATAATAACATCGACTGTCGATAAACACGGGAAGTGGCCCAAGCCAGCACGGCGTCGCGGGAGGTGACCAGCCCGGCAGGGAATGGATTTCAGGCCAATATTGACATGACATGAGTCGTACTGTATCTTGTTCGTGTGCTTGTTGGACAGGATCATGATGTTGACGCTGTATGAGGTAAAGTGTTCCAACGTACCTTCCCTGCGGTACTCCGTGCCGAACCATTTCTCCTTGGAGTCGTACTGTATCTTGTTCGTGTGCTTGTTGGACAGGATCATGATGTTGACGCTGTATGAGGTAAAGTGTTCCAACGTACCTTCCCTGCGGTACTCCGTGCCGAACCATTTCTCCTTGGAGTCGTACTGTATCTTGTTCGTGTGCTTGTTGGACAGGATCATGATGTTGACGCTGTATGAGGTAAAGTGTTCCAACGTACCTTCCCTGCGGTACTCCGTGCCGAACCATTTCTCCTTGGAGTCGTACTGTATCTTGTTCGTGTGCTTGTTGGACAGGATCATGATGTTGACGCTGTATGAGGTAAAGTGTTCCAACGTACCTTCCCTGCGGTACTCCGTGCCGAACCATTTCTCCTTGGAGTCGTACTGTATCTTGTTCGTGTGCTTGTTGGACAGGATCATGATGTTGACGCTGTATGAGGTAAAGTGTTCCAACGTACCTTCCCTGCGGTACTCCGTGCCGAACCATTTCTCCTTGGAGTCGTACTGTATCTTGTTCGTGTGCTTGTTGGACAGGATCATGATGTTGACGCTGTATGAGGTAAAGTGTTCCAACGTACCTTCCCTGCGGTACTCCGTGCCGAACCATTTCTCCTTGGAGTCGTACTGTATCTTGTTCGTGTGCTTGTTGGACAGGATCATGATGTTGACGCTGTATGAGGTAAAGTGTTCCAACGTACCTTCCCTGCGGTACTCCGTGCCGAACCATTTCTCCTTGGAGTCGTACTGTATCTTGTTCGTGTGCTTGTTGGACAGGATCATGATGTTGACGCTGTATGAGGTAAAGTGTTCCAACGTACCTTCCCTGCGGTACTCCGTGCCGAACCATTTCTCCTTGGAGTCGTACTGTATCTTGTTTGTGTGCTTGTTGGACAGGATCATGATGTTGACGCTGTATGAGGTAAAGTGTTCCAACGTACCTTCCCTGCGGTACTCCGTGCCGAACCATTTCTCCTTGGAGTCGTACTGTATCTTGTTCGTGTGCTTGTTGGACAGGATCATGATGTTGACGCTGTATGAGGTAAAGTGTTCCAACGTACCTTCCCTGCGGTACTCCGTGCCGAACCATTTCTCCTTGGAGTCGTACTGTATCTTGTTTGTGTGCTTGTTGGACAGGATCATGATGTTGACGCTGTCTGCCCGCATACATTCCAACACCTCGCTGATGCCCTGCAAATTTTATTATTTTTACTACCTCACTCGGGATAAAATATACCTTATTTTAATTACAGTAGTTGTCAGTTAGTACTAGAATTACAGAATCAAACTGTAGCCACAGATCTCTAAAAACTCGTCTCCTCTATAGTACCTTAGGGTCGTATTTGTAGTAGAGCCTGTCCCCGGTGATGTAGTGGGCCGGCGGGTAGAAGTGCATGTTCTCTGCCAGCGACTCTACGTAGTCTGCTGGCTGGGACTCTTCCTCGAAGCGGAAACTCGTCTCCTCTATAGTCTGACAAAAAACGGGGATTTTAAAGATATCTTTTTAATATAACAATGGAATGGATGAAAATTTCAGAAGTAAGAGTCAGAATTTCAGAACAGATTCCTGAAACCCAAAACGTACCTGAAACAGTTTCCGTTTATATTTTTCAAAAATAATTGACGCAGCTGAGAAGTCTGCTACTTGTTTCTAGTGCTAAGGAAGGTTATTCCTATCACCAACAAAATAATGAGGCACTTCTCAAATTTTCATCCATTCCCAATTGTGTCAAGAGAATATGTAGACCAAAAGGATGGTCTGCGTAAGAAACGATATGAATAGGAAGGAAATGAGCGATAGAGAGGTATGGAAGAAAAATATATTCAGCGCCGACCCCAAGTACATGGGATGGGATAAGGGCAAGCCAAGTGAATAAGGGTAAAACTAACTCAGGAGCTCTTAAATTGGTTAACTATTAGGCTTCTTACCTTAATTTCATCGTAAATTCTCTCTGACGGCCCCAACTTTTTCAGCATGTTTATGTACGAGAATATCGCTTCCAACACCTGCAACAAAATGGCAAAACGTTCAGATAAAGTGAGAGAAGTTTTTCCTTTATGACATTAAGATAAATTTCACCTGGCTTGTGAATAAGGTTTTTTCACTGCACCTGTGCTTGGGATGTTATGAGTGTGACATTTCAACATGACTTAGGTATCAATTTCTTGGATTAACAGACTGTACAATTGTCCGTTTTTGAAGTGATTCTTCATTGTTTTTGTTAAATAAAGACCTCAGTTTAACTACATACACACATACTTAAGTGGCATTGGGTGGGGCACATTGCACGTAGAACCGATGGCCGTTTGGGCGGAAAGGTTCTCGAGTGGCGACCACGTACCGGAAGGCGCGGCGTGGACTGATGACCTGATAAAGGTCGCGGGAGTCCGCTGGTTGCGGGTGGCGCACGACCGGTCATTTTGGTGCTCTTTGGGGGAGGTATATGTCCAGCAGTGGACGTCTTTCGGCTGATATGATGATGATGATGATGATGAACTACATACAGTCTGCAAGCTCGGGTTGCGCGGGCCAACGATGGGGGGGTACGCGGGCAAGCCGGAGACGAGGAAATTTTGCGCAAACTCAAGAGTTTGCGCTACCTATTCTGAAGGGGTATCAAGTTTGACTTTATAAAACCGACTTTAAATAGAGTCAGAGACTAGAAAGGTTTTCAAACAAAAACTTAAATGGTGTCAAGATAACGCTGAACAAATCAGAATGGACATTATAGCGGCACATCATGCAAGTAAAAACTTTTCTAGTTTCTGGAAAAGTACAAATAAACTGAGCCCTAGGTCTAGTCCTCCAGTGAGTATAGAGGGGATTAGTGAGCCGGGCCAGATTGCAGGCCTCTTTAAATCACATTTTAAGGTGGACTCTGCTCTGGGTAGTGGAGATCATGTGTCGGATCTCATAAGGGAGTCGTCAGACGTGTCGCCTGTTGTGTTTACAGCGAAGGAGGTGGCAGCAGTGGTGAAGGGCATGACGCGTGGGAAGTCACCTGGTCATGACTCCTTGAGTATAGAACATCTGCAACATGCAGGAGTGCACATGTCGAGAGTGCTCGCCATGCTCTTTTCTCTGTGTGTTAGCCACTGCTATATGCCGGAAGAGATGATAAAGACTATAGTGGTCCCTATTATTAAGAACCGGACAGGAGACGCCTCTGAACTCAACAACTATAGACCCATCTCATTGGCCAGGCTGTACATGGACGTGTAGTCGATGCCGCTCTCCGAGTTGCCCGTGTAGATGCCGAGCGCCCACACCCTATATGTATGTATGTATGTATGTATGACATCTCTCACCTCGTCGACGTGGTCGAGCCCGTCCTTGGTGAGCACGACCTGCGTGGAGAACAGGCTGTACATGGACCTGTAGTCGATGCCGCTCTCCGAGTTGCCCGTGTAGATGCCGAGCGCCCACACCCTGTATGTATGTATGTATGTATGTATGACATCTCTCACCTCGTCGACGTGGTCGAGCCCGTCCTTGGTGAGCACGACCTGCGTGGAGAACAGGCTGTACATGGACGTGTAGTCGATGCCGCTCTCCGAGTTGCCCGTGTAGATGCCGAGCGCCCACACCCTATATGTATGTATGTATGTATGTATGACATCTCTCACCTCGTCGACGTGGTCGAGCCCGTCCTTGGTGAGCACGACCTGCGTGGAGAACAGGCTGTACATGGACGTGTAGTCGATGCCGCTCTCCGAGTTGCCCGTGTAGATGCCGAGCGCCCACACCCTGTATGTATGTATGTATGTATGTATGACATCTCTCACCTCGTCGACGTGGTCGAGCCCGTCCTTGGTGAGCACGACCTGCGTGGAGAACAGGCTGTACATGGACGTGTAGTCGATGCCGCTCTCCGAGTTGCCCGTGTAGATGCCGAGCGCCCACACCCTGTATGTATGTATGTATGTATGTATGACATCTCTCACCTCGTCGACGTGGTCGAGCCCGTCCTTGGTGAGCACGACCTGCGTGGAGAACAGGCTGTACATGGACGTGTAGTCGATGCCGCTCTCCGAGTTGCCCGTGTAGATGCCGAGCGCCCACACCCTGTATGTATGTATGTATGTATGTATGACATCTCTCACCTCGTCGACGTGGTCGAGCCCGTCCTTGGTGAGCACGACCTGCGTGGAGAACAGGCTGTACATGGACCTGTAGTCGATGCCGCTCTCCGAGTTGCCCGTGTAGATGCCGAGCGCCCACACCCTGTATGTATGTATGTATGTATGTATGACATCTCTCACCTCGTCGACGTGGTCGAGCCCGTCCTTGGTGAGCACGACCTGCGTGGAGAACAGGCTGTACATGGACCTGTAGTCGATGCCGCTCTCCGAGTTGCCCGTGTAGATGCCGAGCGCCCACACCCTGTATGTATGTATGTATGTATGTATGACATCTCTCACCTCGTCGACGTGGTCGAGCCCGTCCTTGGTGAGCACGACCTGCGTGGAGAACAAGCTGTACATGGACGTGTAGTCGATGCCGCTCTCCGAGTTGCCCGTGTAGATGCCGAGCGCCCACACCCTGTATGTATGTATGTATGTATGTATGACATCTCTCACCTCGTCGACGTGGTCGAGCCCGTCCTTGGTGAGCACGACCTGCGTGGAGAACAGGCTGTACATGGACGTGTAGTCGATGCCGCTCTCCGAGTTGCCCGTGTAGATGCCGAGCGCCCACACCCTGTATGTATGTATGTATGTATGTATGACATCTCTCACCTCGTCGACGTGGTCGAGCCCGTCCTTGGTGAGCACGACCTGCGTGGAGAACAGGCTGTACATGGACGTGTAGTCGATGCCGCTCTCCGAGTTGCCCGTGTAGATGCCGAGCGCCCACACCCTGTATGTATGTATGTATGTATGTATGACATCTCTCACCTCGTCGACGTGGTCGAGCCCGTCCTTGGTGAGCACGACCTGCGTGGAGAACAGGCTGTACATGGACGTGTAGTCGATGCCGCTCTCCGAGTTGCCCGTGTAGATGCCGAGCGCCCACACCCTGTATGTATGTATGTATGTATGTATGACATCTCTCACCTCGTCGACGTGGTCGAGCCCGTCCTTGGTGAGCACGACCTGCGTGGAGAACAAGCTGTACATGGACGTGTAGTCGATGCCGCTCTCCGAGTTGCCCGTGTAGATGCCGAGCGCCCACACCCTGTATGTATGTATGTATGTATGTATGACATCTCTCACCTCGTCGACGTGGTCGAGCCCGTCCTTGGTGAGCACGACCTGCGTGGAGAACAGGCTGTACATGGACGTGTAGTCGATGCCGCTCTCCGAGTTGCCCGTGTAGATGCCGAGCGCCCACACCCTGTATGTATGTATGTATGTATGTATGACATCTCTCACCTCGTCGACGTGGTCGAGCCCGTCCTTGGTGAGCACGACCTGCGTGGAGAACAGGCTGTACATGGACCTGTAGTCGATGCCGCTCTCCGAGTTGCCCGTGTAGATGCCGAGCGCCCACACCCTGTATGTATGTATGTATGTATGTATGACATCTCTCACCTCGTCGACGTGGTCGAGCCCGTCCTTGGTGAGCACGACCTGCGTGGAGAACAAGCTGTACATGGACGTGTAGTCGATGCCGCTCTCCGAGTTGCCCGTGTAGATGCCGAGCGCCCATACCCTGTATGTATGTATGTATGTATGTATGACATCTCTCACCTCGTCGACGTGGTCGAGCCCGTCCTTGGTGAGCACGACCTGCGTGGAGAACAGGCTGTACATGGACCTGTAGTCGATGCCGCTCTCCGAGTTGCCCGTGTAGATGCCGAGCGCCCACACCCTGTATGTATGTATGTATGTATGTATGACATCTCTCACCTCGTCGACGTGGTCGAGCCCGTCCTTGGTGAGCACGACCTGCGTGGAGAACAGGCTGTACATGGACGTGTAGTCGATGCCGCTCTCCGAGTTGCCCGTGTAGATGCCGAGCGCCCACACCCTGTATGTATGTATGTATGTATGTATGACATCTCTCACCTCGTCGACGTGGTCGAGCCCGTCCTTGGTGAGCACGACCTGCGTGGAGAACAGGCTGTACATGGACGTGTAGTCGATGCCGCTCTCCGAGTTGCCCGTGTAGATGCCGAGCGCCCACACCCTGTATGTATGTATGTATGTATGTATGACATCTCTCACCTCGTCGACGTGGTCGAGCCCGTCCTTGGTGAGCACGACCTGCGTGGAGAACAGGCTGTACATGGACGTGTAGTCGATGCCGCTCTCCGAGTTGCCCGTGTAGATGCCGAGCGCCCACACCCTGTATGTATGTATGTATGTATGTATGACATCTCTCACCTCGTCGACGTGGTCGAGCCCGTCCTTGGTGAGCACGACCTGCGTGGAGAACAGGCTGTACATGGACGTGTAGTCGATGCCGCTCTCCGAGTTGCCCGTGTAGATGCCGAGCGCCCACACCCTGTATGTATGTATGTATGTATGTATGACATCTCTCACCTCGTCGACGTGGTCGAGCCCGTCCTTGGTGAGCACGACCTGCGTGGAGAACAGGCTGTACATGGACGTGTAGTCGATGCCGCTCTCCGAGTTGCCCGTGTAGATGCCGAGCGCCCACACCCTGTATGTATGTATGTATGTATGTATGACATCTCTCACCTCGTCGACGTGGTCGAGCCCGTCCTTGGTGAGCACGACCTGCGTGGAGAACAGGCTGTACATGGACGTGTAGTCGATGCCGCTCTCCGAGTTGCCCGTGTAGATGCCGAGCGCCCACACCCTGTATGTATGTATGTATGTATGTATGACATCTCTCACCTCGTCGACGTGGTCGAGCCCGTCCTTGGTGAGCACGACCTGCGTGGAGAACAGGCTGTACATGGACGTGTAGTCGATGCCGCTCTCCGAGTTGCCCGTGTAGATGCCGAGCGCCCACACCCTGTATGTATGTATGTATGTATGTATGACATCTCTCACCTCGTCGACGTGGTCGAGCCCGTCCTTGGTGAGCACGACCTGCGTGGAGAACAGGCTGTACATGGACGTGTAGTCGATGCCGCTCTCCGAGTTGCCCGTGTAGATGCCGAGCGCCCACACCCTGTATGTATGTATGACATCTCTCACCTCGTCGACGTGGTCGAGCCCGTCCTTGGTGAGCACGACCTGCGTGGAGAACAGGCTGTACATGGACCTGTAGTCGATGCCGCTCTCCGAGTTGCCCGTGTAGATGCCGAGCGCCCACACCCTGTATGTATGTATGTATGTATGTATGTATGTATGACATCTCTCACCTCGTCGACGTGGTCGAGCCCGTCCTTGGTGAGCACGACCTGCGTGGAGAACAGGCTGTACATGGACGTGTAGTCGATGCCGCTCTCCGAGTTGCCCGTGTAGATGCCGAGCGCCCACACCCTGTATGTATGTATGACATCTCTCACCTCGTCGACGTGGTCGAGCCCGTCCTTGGTGAGCACGACCTGCGTGGAGAACAGGCTGTACATGGACCTGTAGTCGATGCCGCTCTCCGAGTTGCCCGTGTAGATGCCGAGCGCCCACACCCTGTATGTATGTATGTATGTATGTATGTATGTATGTATGACATCTCTCACCTCGTCGACGTGGTCGAGCCCGTCCTTGGTGAGCACGACCTGCGTGGAGAACAGGCTGTACATGGACGTGTAGTCGATGCCGCTCTCCGAGTTGCCCGTGTAGATGCCGAGCGCCCACACCCTGTATGTATGTATGACATCTCTCACCTCGTCGACGTGGTCGAGCCCGTCCTTGGTGAGCACGACCTGCGTGGAGAACAGGCTGTACATGGACCTGTAGTCGATGCCGCTCTCCGAGTTGCCCGTGTAGATGCCGAGCGCCCACACCCTGTATGTATGTATGTATGTATGTATGACATCTCTCACCTCGTCGACGTGGTCGAGCCCGTCCTTGGTGAGCACGACCTGCGTGGAGAACAGGCTGTACATGGACGTGTAGTCGATGCCGCTCTCCGAGTTGCCCGTGTAGATGCCGAGCGCCCACACCCTGTATGTATGTATGTATGTATGTATGACATCTCTCACCTCGTCGACGTGGTCGAGCCCGTCCTTGGTGAGCACGACCTGCGTGGAGAACAGGCTGTACATGGACGTGTAGTCGATGCCGCTCTCCGAGTTGCCCGTGTAGATGCCGAGCGCCCACACCCTGTATGTATGTATGTATGTATGTATGACATCTCTCACCTCGTCGACGTGGTCGAGCCCGTCCTTGGTGAGCACGACCTGCGTGGAGAACAGGCTGTACATGGACGTGTAGTCGATGCCGCTCTCCGAGTTGCCCGTGTAGATGCCGAGCGCCCACACCCTGTATGTATGTATGTATGTATGTATGACATCTCTCACCTCGTCGACGTGGTCGAGCCCGTCCTTGGTGAGCACGACCTGCGTGGAGAACAAGCTGTACATGGACGTGTAGTCGATGCCGCTCTCCGAGTTGCCCGTGTAGATGCCGAGCGCCCACACCCTGTATGTATGTATGTATGTATGTATGACATCTCTCACCTCGTCGACGTGGTCGAGCCCGTCCTTGGTGAGCACGACCTGCGTGGAGAACAGGCTGTACATGGACGTGTAGTCGATGCCGCTCTCCGAGTTGCCCGTGTAGATGCCGAGCGCCCACACCCTGTATGTATGTATGTATGTATGTATGACATCTCTCACCTCGTCGACGTGGTCGAGCCCGTCCTTGGTGAGCACGACCTGCGTGGAGAACAGGCTGTACATGGACGTGTAGTCGATGCCGCTCTCCGAGTTGCCCGTGTAGATGCCGAGCGCCCACACCCTGATAATACACCACAAGTCTTTAGTACAAGCTTCATATCACTGTGTCAAACATTTTAGAGCGGCTACTATGACAGGATCTATTCGTTCGTTCGTCTATCTCTACCTCTGTCGCACTTGCTTATTTAAGCGACAGAGAGGGAGATATTGCGAGTTTCGACTTTTCATGGTAGCGCCGCAAAGCCGTAACGCAAAAAACTTACAAATTACAACTATCAATTTGTCATATATTTTTTTTTTTATCCCAGTGAAAATCTTCATAGATTCCATCGCGCTTTGGGGAGGCGCGGTGGATATGCCGGATTCGTACCGGCTAAAAACCCTGGGGAGTTCTTCCCACTGCCTGTGGCGGAGTCACGGGAACGCTCTCGCACACATCCGCGACTCCGCCAGCAGTTGTCCAGCTCACCGGACCCACCTGTGGGGGAATAGTGTTCCCCCCACCATCATTTGTGGCGTACGTTTTTTTTTTTTTTTTTTTTTTTTTGTACCGCGCGCACTCCTGCCCTGGGACCTCGATCCGCTGGGCGACAGTTGTTTCAATGCCTGTCACCCGGAGGTCCTTACTATGGGGGCAGCCGGCGGTTATGCGCCTGCCGTCTGCACCCAGGGCGATATATCGGGTCCCACTGCAAGTGAGAGGCGAGCTCTCTCTTCGTTGAAGGCGGGACACACTTCCAGCGTGTGCTGTGCTGTGTCTTCCGCCCCTCCACACTGGTGACAGACGGGTGTCGGTTCCCTCCCTGCGATCTTCCACAGATACCTCCCGAAGCAGCCATGCCCCGTGAGCATCTGTGTGACGTGGAAGGAAACCGCACCCCACTTCCTATTGAGCCATGCCTGCAGGACAGGCCGCACTGCAGTTACGGTCCAGTGGCCAGCTCTCGGCTGCTCCAGAGCTTCCGTCCACTTCCGGAGAAGAGTTTGGTTAACGTCTTCTCTCCATCGCCTTATCTCCTCGAGGCCTGGCTGGTCTCCTCTGTGGCGGGACTCAGCTGCCCGACGGTACACTTCCGCCAGCACCTCGGCGTCCAGCTCCCATGGTGGGGTGCCCGCCAGAACGCAGGCCGCCTCAAATGAGGTGGTGCGATACGCCCTCGATACCCTGACCGCCATGACCCTTTGCGGTTTCCGCAGGTGGGCTTTGTTCTGGTAGGCAGACAGGGCGTCCACCCAGATGGGTGCCCCGTACAGGGCCATCGACCGCACCACGCCCGTGTACAGTCGGCGGCAGCCTGCTTTCGGCCCGCCCACGTTCGGAAGAAGCCGGTTTAGGGCGGAGGCTGCACTCACGAACTTTGGGGCCAGTCTCCGGAAGTGCTCCTTAAAATCCCATCGGCTTTCGAGGACGAGTCCGAGGTACTTAATCGTCTTCTCGACGCCAACAGATACTCCGCCGACAACAATCTGAGCACCAGGTGGGGGCGCCCTCCGAGGTCCGTGGAAACACAGGGCTTCTGACTTTTGCAAGGACTGTAGTCCCAGTTTCCGGATTTTTTCCACTACGTGGGCCACGCCCGCCGTTGCCAGGAGGGAGGCGTCTCTGAACGTGCCACCACGGGCTGTTACGAGAGTGTCATCGGCGTAGCACCCAGTCGTAGCCGATGTTCCACAGGAGCGGTCCTAGGACTGAACCCTGTGGAACACCGCACGACACGTTCTTTTCTACCCACCGATCTTTGGTGGGGTATCGGATAGTGTTTTTGTACGATGCACGATGTTGTTTCTGTGTGATTGTAACAAACAAATAATTTTCTATATGAATGTTATCTCTATCTTGAACTTGTGAACCGGGTTGTGAATTTGTAGCCACGCGCGTGTTTGACTTGACGCCGATTTGTGTGGTTTTGGTGTGGATTTGCGGTGCGGCTCTCCGGAGGGCAGTAGGTAATCCTTGTTTTAAGGCTTACGTTTCGGTGCCGAACGCGGGAGCCTGCTCCGAAGAACGGAAGAGAAGACAACGGTACAGTGGATTGACTTTATAACCCTAGTGTTAGTTCATTACCATACCTCGAACAAATCATGCGGATGACGTAAAAATGACGTACCTAATTTTGCACACAGGATGATGTCTGTATTGCAACATCCGTATGACATATTGCACGAAGTAACAGATTAACCGCGTATAATTTCAAGAAATCTATACAGAATTATCTGAATGATAGGATGATGTACTTAGTGAATAAAATAAATGTTGCGAGATTTGTTTACGTAAGTACGATAATTGATAATAAAAGTCAATATGTTATTAAAAAAAATTTAATGACATTATGTACACAACTATTTCTCTAACAAGTCTATAATTGCGGTCACACACTTAAAATAAGCTTTGAAAAAATTGTAAAGAAATATCTAAATAATTACGAAGTCACTTTATTGTTCAACTGAATGACAATGTCAGTCAAAGATGTTATGTACCTACTCTGCTCATGTCAAGTGGCGATATCGTTTTATTAAAGAGGTTGATAATTGATAAGTAGTAATTGTTTATGAAAATACTTTTTGAAATCATCCTATGAGTGGTTTGACGTCATCCGCATGATTTGTTCGAGGTATGTTCATTACTTTAAGACTAAATTCTGCGTATCGCGCGAGTATCAGAGGTCGGCACGGGCCGAAATCGGAACATGAGGACTCGTTGTGTTGCCCGCTAGAAAGAAATACACACCACCACATACCTAAAGCACTGTCTATAAACCAATACAGTCAGTCGACGAAGCCGTCTAGACAGGGCAATCGTACGGGGTGTGAGGGTGCGAGTCCCAGCTGCATACATGTACTATCGACAAAATTGAATCCTGACCCACCATGGAACCTTGTTACAATTAACTGACGTATTAACGTCATATGATCGTGCGTATGTTCGTTGATTGTAACAAGGTTCTATGGTGGGTCATGATTCAGTTGGTTCGATGGTACCTTGGGACATGACGTTGTCAAACCCGCAAACGTCAAAGGCGTCGGTCCACTGTTACTCTATACACTATGCCTCTTTCTCTTAGTCGTGCACTCTTGTCAGAGTGGTCCTGGTCATGTCACGTCCGATTTTTGCACCACCGCAGCTCTGACAATGCGTGGCCATGTGGCTCTGTTTTTGCACCACCGCACCTCTGGCAATGCGTGGCCATGTGGCTCTGTTTTTGCACCACCGCAGCTCTGGCAATGCGTGGCCATGTGGCTCTGTTTTTGCACCACCGCAGCTCTGGCAATGCGTGGCAATGTGGCTCTGTTTTTGCACCACCGCAGCTCTGGCAATGCGTGGCCATGTGGCTCTGTTTTTGCACCACCGCAGCTCTGGCAATGCGTGGCCATGTGGCTCTGTTTTTGCACCACCGCAGCTCTGGCAATGCGTGGCCATGTGGCTCTGTTTTTGCACCACCGCAGCTCTGGCAATGCGTGGCCATGTGGCTCTGTTTTTGCACCACCGCAGCTCTGGCAATGCGTGGCCATGTGGCTCTGTTTTTGGCGGAGTGAGAGCAACCATTGACTGTGTCTTCTGTGACCGCTTTGATGAAGTCTGCCCATCGTGTTGGAGTGCGCCCCCGGGACCTTTTGCCCTCGACTTACCCTTGCACCACCAAACGTAGACCCATGCCACAGAGCATGTAGTGGCGTTATTATAGCCCGCTCCACATTCTCGACAAAACTACACGAGACTGGTTTCGCCGGAATATTTGCCGAGACCGGGCGAAACCGAGAGCAGCCCTCTACATTCTCGCCTTGCGCAGTTGTAATTGGACTTTCATATACTTTTATATAGCGCAGCGAGAATGTGGAGGGGAAAGTTTCGCGCAAACACGAAACTTCACGAGAGCTATTTGATGTTTGGCCATTTTACCGACACGAAACGGAGACTACTTATATACACGAATATACGCAAAACAATACGAACATAGACGAATACTCACTCCACACTCTCGTATTCGGCAAATCTCGTCTAGATTTGTCGAGAATGTGGAGCGGGCTTATGGTTGCGGTATTCTATAAGATGAAGGAGCAAGGTGCTACCCCAGTTGGGTTTGGGCTGCACCAAATATGAGCGAGATAACATTCCGCTCTGCCCTACCACTCTTAAATTTTACAAGCTTTTATTTAACTTGCAATGTATGTATGTAACTATGTTTGTTCGGGTGGAATCTTGCAACTCAATTTTGAAGCTACCTTCTCTTCAACCGATTGAGATGAAATTTTGGGTTTATATAGTTTGGATGACAATGGGGAACTTGCATGGGACTTCAATTTCGAATAAATTGCACTCAATCGATGCGGATATACGTAGAGATATCATACAAAAGAAAAAAAAAGAAAAAAAAAACTATTTTATTAGTTTTACCTAACGTTAAAATTACGAAAATTTATTTTTTATTTTTTCGATAAAATAACGTAACAGTTACATAGAATATTAAATTAGAAATGATATTTTGTATGACAAGTATAGACTTAAACGTAAATTTTGTGGAGATAATCGCAAATTAATGACTTACTCCATAGTAAAGGCTATGCTATGCAGAAGCATACTTGATTAATAGGCAACAGAAGGTATATATAAATGGCATTTCATCTGTTAGTGCTCTGGTAAAAATGGGAGTTCCTCAGGGATCGATCCTGGGTCCCTTTTTATTTTTGGTATACATCAACGATTTGCCTTACATGGTCAAAGACCTAGCAGACATCGTTCTATTCGCCGATGATACGTCTCTGATATTTAAAATCGATAGAAAAGATAGCGCTCTTGTACATGTAAATAATGCACTAACCATCATCTCCAAATGGTTTGCAGTCAACAATCTGTTATTAAATGCGAAAAAGACCTAATGTTTAAAATTTTCATTACCCAATGTTAGATATACATTGTAGAACCAAACATAATTCTTGACGTTGAAAGACTTAAAATTGACAATGCAACATTATTCCTCGGCATCAATATAGATTCAAAGTTACAATTGGGTACTTACATTAACGTCCTGTCGGGGAAACTAAGCTCTGCAGCTTATGCAGTTTATAGAATAAGACGACTTACAGATGTAGCTACAGCGAGATTAGTCTACTTCGCATATTTTCACAGTCTAATGTCGTATGGAATCATGTTGTGGGGTGCGGCTGCGGACATCGAGACTATATTTATATTGCAAAAGCGTGCGATTCGTGCCATATATCAGATGCGCCCGCGCGACTCCTTAAGAGAACTCTTCAAAGAGATAAACATACTTACCCTACCTTCCTTGTACATTTATGAAAACATCATGCACGTGCGTAAAAACTTGTATAAATTTAAATTAAATAGTGATTATCATAATTTCAATACTAGGAACAAAGATAAAATAGCTGTACCTAAGTTCAGGCTATCTAAAACGAGTAAAAAATCTTTTCTAGGAAACTATCAGTTTTATAATAAAATCCCTAATGAAATCACTGGGCTCACATGAGGTAAATTCAAGAGTCATGTAAAATCTACTCTATTAAAGAAAGCCTATTACACAATTAGCCAATAGGGTCGTTTCGCCGGTAACGCGACCACCTTCGGTTGGCGACCACTTGACGGACTAGGCTGCTTCAATTAAAGATATTAACATTTCTACAAACCCAACAGAAAACTAATTAGTTATTAACTATTCTTGAATAGTGTCAGAATAAGAATAAATACACTTTAAAACCCAAAGCTTAATCCAAAGCAAGAAAAAATAACCTCAATTCACACATTTTACACATTGCTTCCGAAAAGTGTTGACGTGCAGTGAATCTGTAAAAAAAATAACGCGACAGTTGGCACGAAAACTTTAGTTACGTCACTTAATTTTATTATTATGCTGAAATTAGTTAGTTGATTGCTTAAATGATTTAGCTATTGTAATAATTTCGTTGAAATTCGGCATATTTTAAAAATAGATTTAAATAAAATGGGGTGGTCGCGTACCCAAAAAAAATATTACCAAAGAAGTCGGATAGCGACCACATCGTTTTTCTTTTTCTTTCCTTATGGATTCTTGCGGCACCCGCGATATTTAGCTTGGCAAGCCAATTGTGTTGGTAGGTATTTAAGCCGCGCCAATCCATGCTATGTCTATAGTAGGTATATGTAATATAATAATAATATATAATTATAAAATGAATAATTCATATCATTATATGATATGGTTATATTACAAATGCGAAAGTGTGTCTTGTCTGTTACCTCTTCACGCTTAAACCGATGGACCGATTTTGATGAAATTTGGTATGGAGATAGTTTTAGTCCCGGGAAAAGACGTAGGATAGTTTTTATCCCCGAAATAATCCCCTAAGAGGCTGAAATAGGGGTTGAAATTTTGTATGGAGCTACGATATAAACGAGACACACGGACGGAGTCGTGGGCAGAAGCTAGTGTAGGTAAGTAGAATTTAATCTAAAAGTTACATAAAAGCTTGTAAAATGGTGGCATTTAGATACCTACTATGAACGACATGTGTGACTGTAATAGCAATATATATAATAGCACTATGGTGTGAGCGAGATGGCGCGCCGTTTTCGATTCTATTTTGCATTGACAAGCAATGTAAAGTAGATTTAGAAGAGTAACAATTTGTAGTAGTATAAGGGCAGTCAGGTCAGGTAGGTCCAACTTTGAGAAAGAGGTCAATCGTCAATTCCGACTCGGCTGGGCAGCGTTCGGGAAGCTACGCTATGGCACATCTTTTCGTCTAATATTCCGCAGTGTCTGAAGACGAGAGTCTTTGACCAGTGCGTGTTCCCAGTGATCACGTGTGGCACCGAAACGTGGTCGCTTCAGAAATCATAAGAAGCATCATAAGAAGGCTCAAAGTCACCCAAAGGGCAATGGAGAGAGGGCTATGCTCGGAGTTTCTCTGCGTGATCGCATCAGAAATGAGGCTATCTGCAGCATATAACCAAGGTAATCGATATAGCCCTAAGCCGCTAAAGTTAAGTGGCAGTGGGCGGGGCACATTGCACGTAGAACCGATGGCCGTGGAGGCGGAAAGGTTCTCGAGTGGCGACCACGTACCGGAAGGCGCGGCGTGGGTAGGCCCCCCACAAGTTGACTGATGGCCTGGTAACGATCGCAGGAATCCGATGGATGCGGGTGGCGCAGAACCGGTCATTATGGCACTCTTTGGGGGAGGCCTTTGTCCAGCAATGGACGTCTTTCGACTGATATGATGATGATGATGATGCATCGTTTTATTAACTACTTAAACACTATTTGCAAGAGTGGTCGCCAACTAGCTAACAGGTGGTCGCAAACCGACTAAAGCGGTCGCTATCCAGCGAATTCGCTATTTTGATACCTTTTCCATATTTTTTCCTAATCTATGGATGAAAGTGCTATATTTTATTGTAGGTTTCAAAACTTGACTATACGCAGAACCTATACGAATACCATCTATTATGTGTGTACATTGAATAGGTATACATTTACTAATCTAAAGTGAGCAACTCGGCTAAGTGGTCGCTAACCGGCGAAACGACCCTACATAGAAGACAAAGATGCATGGAAGCTTTTGCATGACCACCCTGGTACCGCCACCAAATGTAGCGGAACCAATTAATATATAAAGGTAGAATCAGTTTTTGACCTGCAAAAGTGCTATAATAAAGCCTATTTGAATAAACTATACAATACAATACAATGCTGTGACGTCATAGCTTTCCGTTATTTCTAGAATGTGACCTCAATGTAATAGTCCCTAGAACAACAAGTCAGGTTCACGTAGATAAAAATGTAATTTGGGGAGAAAGAACGGCAGAACAAATTGTTATTTATCGCGAGGAATGTCACAAAAGATTGCGTCAAATTAATTTTCCAACGGAATTTGTATCCTGTGCCGATCGGTATTGCCATGAACAGGGACATAAGAAAGTGTTGGACAGGTTGTGTGAGGAAATCGTAGGTGCACTCACGAGTGCAGCGACTGTCGGTCGAGGAAATGGGAAGCCGAGGACTAAGAAACCGATTGTAGGTTGGAACAAACATGTCAGTGCCGCTCACGGGGTGGCTAGACAAAGGTTTCATGATTGGATAATGGTCGGACGGCCTGATAGTGGTATTATGTTCAATGAGATGCGTGAGAGTCGAAAGATCTTTAAATCGCGCTTGAAATGGTGTCAAGATCATGAACAACAAATAAAGCTGGACATTATCAGCTCTCATCACTCAAAAAAGGATTTCCGTTCCTTTTGGAAGGCCACTAACAAATTGAAACCTTTGGGTGGCCACCCGGCTAGCGTAGAGGGCGTTAGCGATCCAAAAATCATAGCCAACCTCTTTAAAGACAATTTTGTTATCAAATCGGCTTTAGGCTCAATGAAGTTGGGGAGGCTCAATAGTGAGACCGATATTGAGAGCGTGGGTCCCAGCCTTACCGCCAAGGACATTGCTCAAATTATTAAATCAATGTCTAGAGGTAAATCACCCGGGTACGACGGTCTCTCTATCGAGCATCTACAGCATGCAGGTCCCCACATATCGCGAGTGTTGGCCATGTTTTATACCCTGTGTATTAGGCATTCTTATCTGCCAGATAACCTAATGCGAACGATCGTTGTACCTATCGTCAAAAACAGGACGGGGGACCTGGCAGATAGGAATAACTACAGACCCATCTCGTTAGCAACAATCATGGCAAAAATACTTGATAGTGTGCTTAATTCACAGTTAAAGAGTCATGTAAAACTGCATGATAACCAATTAGGTTTCCGACCACAGTTATCTACAGAATCTGCGATTCTGTGTCTTAAGCACACTGTCAGGTATTATACCAAAAGTAAAACCCCGGTGGTAGCCTGTTTCCTCGATCTATCTAAGGCTTTTGACCTGGTTTCCTATGACCTACTATGGAAGAAGCTGGAAAATACCAGTTTACCGCAGGAAACCATTCGCATATTTAAGTACTGGTATGGAAACCAGGTCAACAGTGTTAGATGGGCTAACGCGCAGTCTGATGAGTACAGGTTGGAGTGTGGGGTGAGACAGGGAGGGCTGACCTCACCTACGCTATTTAACCTGTATGTAAACGGGCTAATCGAGGCGCTCAGCAGAACCCATGTTGGCTGCCATGTAGGTGGAGTTTGTGTTAACAACATAAGTTACGCGGACGACATGGTGCTGCTGAGCGCGTCGGTATGTGGGCTGCGTGAGCTGCTGAAAATTTGTGAAACGTATGCAACAAATCATGGCCTTAAATATAATGTTGCTAAGAGCCAGTTCATGATATTTGAGTGCGATCGCAAGAAAACAGTGGAAGTTCCTACCATTTGCCTCAATGGTACCCCTATGGATAGAGTGGACCATTTCAAGTACTTAGGCCATGTGATCGCGACCGACCTCAAAGACGACCTGGACATGGAAAGGGAACGAAGGGCCCTGTCGGTCCGGGCGAATATGATCGCCCGCAGATTTGCAAGGTGCTCTAAAGAGGTGAAAGAAACTCTGTTTAGGGCGTTTTGCACCTCCCTCTATACCTGCAATCTGTGGGAGCAGTATACGCAACGGGCATATGGGGCCCTTAGGGTCCAGTATAATAATGCGTTCCGGGTGTTGATGGGACTGCCTCGTTTCTGTAGCGCATCAGGGATGTTCGCGGCGGCGCGTGTGGACTGTTTTTATACGAGCATGCGTACGCGCGCAGCATCCCTGGTGCGCAGGGTGCGCCGCAGTCCCAACAGCATTCTGCGCATGATAGCGGACAGGGTTGACTGTCCCTACATGTCGCACTGCGAGGGACTACACTCCCCTGTCAGTGTTGTTTTGTTTTAAATGTAAGTTTAGCTGTAACTACTAACCCCCTAGTTTTGTAAATTCTACTAACAACATGTGTCCATGGTTACACGAAATAAAAATTTCATTTCATTTCATTTCATTTCATAAGCCCGTTTAGTATAGAGCGTTTTCGGGGGGTGCCGGCGCGCGCAGATTTCAAATGCATATAACATCAGAAAAATAAATCATAACAAAGTTTTAATGCTACAGTTGTTTTAATGCTGGATTATACTTTTGTTTTTCGTAATAAAATATTAAGATGCAAGTTCCCTATTCAATATTATTATTAAACTTGTCGAATCTCCCTCGTGGTGTGTGTCTACGAGATGAGAATCAGCCTTATAACGACACTCGCTGGTATTAGCGAGGTCGTTTGCAAAAAATGATCTAAATTTGGAGAAATAGCACATTGAGTTTATCGGCAGCCACAAAGCTAACGTTAGCGCGTTGTATAATACGTGCAGCGCCATCTAGTGTTGAAATGGATATATAGGAAATTAGTATATTGTGGAGACCAAAGACTACAATATACATACTGAGATAGACAGGCAACTCGACCAAATTGAGAAGGCATTTAATGCTTGCGTATACAGGCGCCATCTCTTCTGCGGTAGTTACAACTTTTCTTTGAATGTACAAAACATACAAAAAGTGCGTCGGTCGTAGGATTTGAACCCCGGATCATCGACTCCAAATACCACCGTCTGTACCCCTAGGCTACTGACGCCTTGTGACAATACGGCGAATTTTGAAATACCTTGACAGCCTAGCCTAGCAATCGCTAGAGCTTCAGAGAGTTCGCCAGCTATCAAGAAGGTGGCACTGTTTTCAATAAGAAACAGGATTTGCATTCAGTTCTAAGTTCGCATAGCATGGTGGAGACTTTCTTCCAGGGATGTCACGGATGCGATTTTTTAGACGTCTGCTGATGCGGATATTTCGAGGCTCACATCCGCGGATGCGGATTTTGGAGTAACACATTTAAAACATATAAACAACGTCCATAGTCACGCAAAACCTACTCAAACACGTTGCGCCTGGTCAACAATCGTTGCAAACTTAAGCCGGCAGTTCTCGTTAATTGTTTGGTCTTGTAATGCGGCGAATCAATCGAAGTCATATTTTACACAAACCATCGAGCTGATCTGACGATGGAGACAGACCCCGTTGAGTTTGGGCTCGTTAGAATCGTCTCAACGAGTAGTTGATGACGGTATACAGAAAAGTACAGTTTGCAATAAAAGCTTGTACCAATAATTACATTTTCACTTCTCATGCTCTAAAAGTCGTCGAAAACCCAGGCAATCGGTCCAACAGCCAAACGAACAACTTTAACTTCATAGAATAACCTCTTTATTTTATTTTGTTTCGTTTGTATTCTAAGACCAAGGCAAAGGCAAGGATACCAACAGCCAAAGTACACAATAAAACTTCATGAAATAAACCTAAAATTTGTTCTTTTTATAAATTAGTACCGTTCCGGCGGAAAGGTTCTCGAGTAGCGACCACGTACCGGCTTGCGCGGCGTGGGTAGGTCCCCCACAAGGTGGACTGATGACCTGGTAAAGGTCGCGGGAGTCCGCTGGATGCGGGTGGCGCAGGACCGGTCACTTTGGCACTCTTTGGGGAGGTCTATGTCCAGCAGTGGACGTCTTTCGGCTGATATGATGACATGTAAATTGGTTTTATGAAGCAATTGAATATGAATATGACTCACTTTTTCCGAAGATAGGACAACAGGCTGCCTTTCCCCTCATGCCCCAGCAGGTAGGAGATGTACTGGTGTGGCTTGGACTCGTATTCCGAGATTAAGGAACGCATACTCCATGTTAAGTGGATCTGGAATAAGTAAATATGTCATACAACAACCTCTTATCTAGGTGAGAACCTTTTGGATACACTTCGACTCAGTGGGATTTTTACACAATATATAATACAATAACCTCTAGCCCACAATACAAAAAAAATTGGCAATGAAAAGAGGGTGGGCAAATTGGCCTATATAACCAATAAGGACAAGCGATATGTCACTGAATGAAATGAAATGAAATGAAATGAAATATTTATTTGCGGAATACGGGTCACATTATGTTGGTACAAATACACGGTACAGTCCGCCGTACTCTACTTAAATAAGCATGCAAAATAGCCTTTATTTTGCTGTCGGTTAAGAACAAGCAAAATAGAGGGATTATTTATTACTAGTTTTTATACTTAGAAATTCATTAACAGAGTAGACACATAGTTCGCATAGCCATATAAACAGTTTCTTCTTGAATTATTTCAGAGGTAGGTCTTTTATGTCTCTAGGAAGCTTGTTGAATATTTTGATACACATATAATACGGGGTACGGCTGGTTTGTTTTAGACGAAACTTTGGTACGTAAAGTAGATTTCTTTGCCTTGAGATGTGGTTATTATATATCAGGACCTCGCTATTTTTTTTAAAGTATTGTTGGTTTTCACGAACAAATACAGATATCTCGTATATGTACAGGGAAGGCAAAGACAATAGTTTGTTACGTTTAAAAATAGGTTTGCATGAGTCACGGGGTTTCAGGCAAAAAATGGCCCTGATGCACTTTTTTTGTTTTACAAACGCTTTTTGCATATCTGTGGAGTTTCCCCATATAACCAAACCATACCGAAGGGTAGACATTGTATAGCCATGATAAGCCACAAGGGCAGCTTCTTGAGATACAGTTTCTCTTAACTTTCGAAGCGGAAAAATAAACTGATTAACTTTGTTGCATACATATTCTACGTGTGATTTAAAATTGCAGAATTGATCTAAATGTATACCTAAGAATTTAGCATTATTGGTTTTGTCAACAGGATCTCCCATATAATTAATGTCTAATATTTTCTTGCTCCCTCTACAGGTAAGAAATTGAACTTGCTTAGTTTTACTAATATTTATTGATAGGTTGTTATTTTCTAGCCATTTAATAGTCCTACATAATACCAAGTTTATTTCATTTTCATAATTTTGCTCATCTGTACATGATATGATAATTGATGTATCGTCCGCAAACAGTACAGATGGGTAAGTTATTTCATTTGGGAGGTCATTTATGTAAAAAGAAAATAGCAGGGGCGATAATACCCCTCCCTGTGGTACTCCAAATTTATTGATTTTAAAGACTGATTTGTAATTGACTACGGTATTTCCTTCTTCTCTGACAATTTCTGTACATTGCGTTCTATTATTCAGATAATATTCCAGCCAGCGATATACGTTTCCCCTTATTCCATATAACTCTAATTTATCCAAGAGCCTTTTATGGGGTACTACATCAAATGCTTATTCTAAGGCCTAAAAGTTTTACTATGGCAGGTAGTCTTAAATCTTTTCACTTCTCATGCTCGCAAAGTTCGCCTTTGTGCTGGATGTATGCTGCACAAAATGCCACTTTTATGCTTTAGTACACAAAGTAAAATTGTTTTAAAGACTAAGATAATCGGGCCTAACAGCCACACACACAATAAACTTCGTAGAATAAACTTGTCATTTGATTTGATTTGCTTCAACTAAAACTAAATAAACTTCACATCCGTGTTTTCCATTACTAAATTACTAAAACCAGATAAAATAGGAGTCAATTATTATTTTGAAACGTATTCAACCATTAAATGACTTGGCAGCATGAAGTTCCTTAGTATAATATCACGTGTCGAAAATTAAACATAAAAACTTTAAAAAGTTACAAGACGGGAATGAGCTATTATTTAATTTAATTTTGCAATTATTAGTTATTTTCTCGCAATCGAAGTGAAAAGCAGTGTGTATAGCTCGGGCATAAATTAGCCATTTAACCCCTCGACTAAAGCGGCAATTACACTTCGTCGTTCACCTAATGCGGTCGACGAATTCATTTTAAACTACGTAGGCCAACACACGTCATCTTTACACTAGTATGTCCGCCAATGTCAGTTTGTTGGCAGCTGTCGATCGCCGAATGCGGCCGACTAACGTGTTCTTTACACTTTTGCGGGCCGCTTTATCTATCCACCCTCGCCGGCTTGTACAATCTACTATTCTAATGATATATGGCTTGTCATTATTGGTTTCTATGTACAGTCGCCATCACATACACCCGAACAAACAAGCACGTCACATATATCGGAACACACCTCTATTTTCAAGGCTTTAGGGTGCATGTGCCGATATTTTTGAACACCTTTAGTGTACCGGTGTATGTGAAGGCGACTGTACATGCAAATCTGCCCATCCTCCTTTGAATCTACTATAGGAACCTAAATGGTCGCGTACCGTACGGTTTCAGAGAAATGTCCTCCCTCGGACGCTCAGGTTGTGGAATGAGCTCCCTGCCGAGGTTTTCCCAAGGGACTACAGTAGGGATCCTCTTCATTGGCATAATTTTTTTTAGACTAATATAGTTTCGCATAATTGATTTGGCATAATTTCTATTGGCATAATAATACTGTCGCATAATAATACTTTGGCCTACTACTTTGTTTGGCATACTACGGTTTTAGAATAATTTTACTTGGACTAATTTGTATTCGACTAATACTCATTATGTATACTATGTTATGGGCTAATAATTATTTATCATATCTGTTTTAAAGCATAATTTTTGGTTTTTAATGAATAAAACACAGTTTTGTTGTTAAGCATTTATTTTTTATTTTAAATCATTTAATACAGTGTACGCTTATTTACTTTCATTCATGCATTATTTTGTAAACAATGTATTATTCTGTATTAATTTTTAAAATCGTTAAAGGCTATTATGTGTATTGGCTTCTTTTCGGGATTTACTACTGAGTTTTCTTTTATTTTGTTACGGGCGCATTGAATCTGCAATATTAACAACAAAATATTAGGTTAGGTTTGGTTACGTTAGGTTAGGCATATAACCCCCAAATAACCTTCCCTTGGGCCGGGGGTATGCGTAAAGCATTTTCACACCGTCAAAAAAAAAAAAAAAAAAAAAAAAGTATGATATCCAGGCGCGAAGCGCCTAAACAACGCAGAATAGGAGGTCCGTGAAGCGGACCTCCGTCGACCTCGCCTTTGTTACTAAATTCATATGATCACAAAACTAACCTTTTCGTGTAGTGCATCTGGCTCGTGATTGTGGTTCTTTATCTGTTTGGATGTGATTATATGATTTTGCGCATCATTTACTGTGGTTATTAGTCGAAGTTGCACTTATAATTATTGTCGCGGCGTTGTTCACACACCCAGTAAAATTTATTGTTAATTTCTCGATTTTTTTCATAAATATAACCATTGTAGTTAAATTTGATTCCTCCTTTGTTTGTTTTAAATATGCGCACTTGATTTTCCATGTTAAAACTAATGAAGTGTACACCACAAATAATAGCAATTGTCCTTGTTCGCTTATGAGATTTATTACTCACCGTCAGTTACATTTCTTTTATATTTATTTGAAAAGTACCGTCATGTGAAACGCCTGTGACTTTTGTAAAAGCATTTTCATTGCTTTGTGTAATGCATGATTTTATTTTTTAGGACATCATTTTTATGCGTTTTGTAATGATGCCAAGTAATTATTATGACTTTTTGTATTTATGCTATCTGATGTTAGGCTTTGTGATGATTATGATATTTACGTTTATGCTTTTTAGTTTTATGCTTTAAAAATTATGCCATAACATGATTAGGCTTAACGCTAATTCGGCTTAATAAAATTATGCGTTATTCTATTATTCCAAATGATTTTATGCGATCCAATAGAGAACCACTACAGTATGGGGTTCTTCAAAATAGGAGTGTATAAATTCTTAAAGGGTCAGCAACGCGCATGTAACACCCCTGGAGTTGCAAGCTTCCATAGGCTACGGTAACCACTTACCATCAGATGGGCCGTAAGCTTGTTTGCCACCGAAGTGGTATAAAAAAATAGTAGGAAATAGAGTAGTTTGTTTTGTTTTAAAATCCAAGGAAACGAAACAATGGGTAATGGATGAAAATTTTAGAAGTGCCTGATTTTTTTTTTTGGTGTTAGGAATAACCTTCCTAAACACCAGAAAAAAATTGCAGATTTTTCAGTTGCGTCAATTATTTTTGAAAAATATAAACAATTTCCTTACTTACGTTTTGGGTTTAGGACGGCGAATGAGACACTTTCCTTGATCCGTCTCATATTACAAAAAATATTTTGAATATCTGACCCTGGTAATGACAAATATAGCTGCTACAACTGTCAATATCATTGCCAGTGTCAGTTTACCACGGATTTTTAAGATATTTTTTGTAATATGAGACGAATCAAGGAAAATGTCTCATTCGCCGTCCTAAACCCAAAACGTAAGTGAGGAAACTGTTTATATTTTTCAAAAATAATTGACGCACCTGAAACGTCTGCAATTTTTTTCTGGTGTTAAGGAAGGTTATTCCTAACACCAAAAAAAAAACAGGCACTTCTAAAATTTTCATCCATTCCTCATTGCAACTCTGTTCCAATAAGGACACTAAATAAAATAATCAATAATGTTAAATTTTCTCGATGCCGCATATTTAAATTTATATATCATATATACGTTTTAAAAACCTTTTTAACAGTCATTCCAAATTGATAGCTCAAGTAGTTCCTGAGATATTTGTTGTTTTTTGTGACAGACGGACAGAGTCGGCATAAGGGTTCCTTTTTTACCATTTTGGTACTGAACCCTAAAAATTATCGCGGCATATGAGGAGTTAATAGGACTTTGGACGGCCAGAGGATAAAAAATCAAGATAAATAAAACAAAAATACGGCCATGTCTGTTTTCACTGAGTTCTCGCCCCTATTTCATCAACTTTACAATTGCCACCTGGCACTGACAATTCGCTATACGTTGCTTGTTCTAGAAGTTATGGTGGTCGCTAGGTTACTTGTGGAATAATGGGAGAATTGTCGTTGTCGGGTGACAATTGTGAAGTTGGTGAAATAGGGGCCTGGTTTACAGTTATGTATTTTACTTTCCTTTGTTTTTCAGTGCCTACATAAACTTGTCTTCCTCATGCAAAGGAAAGGGAATGCCCAAGTCACATTGAACACATACATATTTTTAACCCCCGACGGAAAAGAGGGGTATTATAAATTTGACGTGTCTGTGTGTCAGTCTGTCTGTGTGTCTGTTTGTGGCATCGTAGTTCCTAAACGATTGGACCGATTTGAATGCGGTTTTTTATCCGAAAGCTGACGTGATCGAGATGGTTCTTAGCTACGTTTCAACAAAATCGGTTCAGCCGTTTTTGAAATATTGAAACTTCGAAATTAAAATATCGGGGGTTTTTCAACTTTTCTAAGTACATTTACTGTCCTATGATCTAGATCTCATGATGAGGTCTCAAAAGCAAAAATGGACCAAGGATGTAACGGAATGGTGTCCGAGACAAAATAAAAGAAGAAGAGGCAGGCAGCCTCTCAGATGGGAGGACGATATTCGGAAGTTGGCTGGTTCTGCATGGACCAGGGTGACCCACAATCGGATATCATAACAAGCTTTAGGGGAGGTCTTTGCGAAAACGCAAGACAATCTCTCCACCGGTGTCAAATAATAACTAGATAAGTAGATTAGATTAAGTTTAATAAGTTAGATAAATTTACTGTACACCAGATCACTAAGTTCATATATTTCATGTTTTGTATGATTGTTAAATAAAGGCTTTTACATTACATGATCTAGATCTCAATTTAGACAGTCATGCCGACGATGAGACATACGCATATAATAATTTCTATAACGTTTAACCTAGATTAACTACATTTTGTTTTAGTGTCAATGGGGCAGTTTGTCATTAAATTGCAATTAACTTAGAGAATGAAAAATAACATGATGTTGTGAAATTGTAAAGTAGTTTATAAGAGGACCTTTACATATCAAAATTTCCGAGATTTTATGTTATGAGTGTGTACCTTGTAATGTCACAGTCACCAATATATGGTGTGCGTCAGGATGGCGGGTGGACCTCGGGAATTTCAATAAAATATTGACAGATATTTGGTACCTTTGTGTACCTTTAGTTAAATTCTGTGTACCTCTCCTGAAAACGAGCTATCTTCAAAATTAGGTCCACCCGCCATCCTGACGTCAGAATGGCGGGTGGACCTTCGAAATATGTACAAAACGTACATTTTATTTCACGATTTGTGTATAATAATTTGGTACCTTCTGTGTACCTTTGTGAACCTTTAAAAAAAACTGTGTACCTCTCCTGAAAAAAAGCTCTCCAGGGCCTCAAGATACAGGCTCAGCCTAGTTTGACACTGACCTACTTGACATAGTAGATGAAAAATCAGTGAATTGTTGTTGGGCCGTGTGTCTGTTTGCTCACCTCAGTAGTGTCGCTGATGGGCTTGACGTAGTACATGGCCCGGAACTCGGGCGTGACCGCGTCGGGCTGGAACGAGAACTCGCTGAAGTCATCCGCGGGCAACTTGTTTGAGTGTATCTGCCCGAATGTGTTCACTACGTACTTCTCGAGTGTTTCTAAGTCCATGCGAGCCTGAAGATAGAAATAAAACATATTACATTGCGTTACATACGAAAGTCATAAAGACTCATTTTGGATAAAGTGTTACGTCTGCTAATAGTCCGTAAGCCCGCTCCCAAAATGCTCACGTCTCATGACAGCACGATACATGTAATACATGGCACACGGTCGAAAAAGTTGTGCTGTTCGTGATGTCATGAGACATTTTAGGAGCGCGCTCACGGGCTATAACGAAAATGATAACTTTCAAATTAAAGGGAAAAATTTAAAGGTCTCCTGCCCCGAGCCGGTTTTGAACCGGCGACCTTCTAGAACAGTTCCCTCGTAGTAACTAGTTGCCTGGTATAGGTCGCGGGAGTGCGCTGGATGCGGGTGGCGCAGGACCGGTCACTTTGGCACTCCTTGGGGGAGGCCTATGTCCAGCAGTCGTCTTTCGGCTGATATGATGATGATGATGAAGTAGTTTCCTCCGGAAGGCGTAATATGAGCGTTGAAGGACTCGTTGAGGAGCGTGAGTGCGATAGCTCAGTTGGTTAGAGCCGTATGTCAGTCACACTATTCCTTCGCCGAATAGGTATCGAAAACTCAGTGTGACTCGCGCTCCTTGTTTTCCATTACCCTGAATCGAAATTCTCAAAATGATCCACTTTTCAACGCAGTTTAACGAATACGTCTCACTATCTAATGTAACCACAATCAGCACATGCGTACGTCAAAAACTGGTGCTCATGACCTGAAAACTAACCTAATTTCATTGATCGTTAATTAATCATCTACCCAGTTAAGAACGGCGCAGTAAAACGATTCATGTCACCTAGTTGATCTTCGATTTGAAGTACAATGGGTAAGTCGTTGTGGTAATTAACAATTTTTCTGATAGGAATCTGAATCGCACCCGATACTAATACGCTGATAAACGATTGCATGTCCTAAAGTGCTTGAACTAAACTTAGTATTTACCTTTTTTACAGCCTTACCCCTCTTGCATGTAGAATCTGTCTTCTAGTTCCATTTTTTACGGTTTAGGCGCACGTCTACAGTTTTCCAATACTACAGATTCTCACGTCTACAGATTCCCAATTCTACAGATACTCATGTTTACAGATTCCCAATTCTACAGATTCTCATGTTTGTCCATGCGGTTCCGGACTAAAAGATAGGTAGGTAAGGTTCGTTAGGTATCTTCAGATGCCCGAAGGGCAAATAGACCAGAAATAGGAGCCCCGCAGAGCAGGACTCCGCCAAAACGGCCGATATACCAGGAGACCATACATAATAGGAGGTTCTGGTCATGAAAATGGAAAAAAGTCAAGTTCTATTAATGTATGATCTCCTGGTTTTAATCTGAAGATACCTAACGAACCTAACCTACCTAGTGTTGGAAGGAGTCAAATATGGCCAGTGGGGGCAATGAGAATATGTAGAATTGGGAATCTGTAGAGAAAGGGATCTGTAATGGAAATCTGTAGAATTGGGAACAAACCACCTGTTATCCTTCATCCCAAAGAACTACAATACAACAATCAAACAGCCGGTGTGCTCTATCTTACCTTATGCCCATGAGTCAGTTGATACTAGCCATCTTTCATCTGCGGGTTCAAATCTGGCAAAATGTATTTTAACCAAAACCAATGAAACTCGGAAAGCTCTTGCATTTAAAATAAGTATCTGCCACACAGACTCTCCTTCATTTTATATCGAGCCTACTGATAAACACGAAGTGTTCGACCTTATTAAGTCACTTGATGTTAAAATTGCCATCAGAATTCTTAAGGAATTTGGTGACATTATATCGGAACCCTTAGCTGCAATATTTAACCTTAGCATATCCACAGGCAAGTTTCCACAGAGTTGGAAAACTGCTACTGTCATCCCGATGCATAAGAGTAGACCCAAAGATTTTCCCAGTTATTACCGCGCGATTTCTCTTCTTAAAGCCTACTCCAAGCTCCTGGAACGGATTATCAATAAGCACCTTACAATTGTTTTTGAATATTATAATCTACTTTCTGATCTACAATTTGGCTTCCGAAAAGAAAAGTCAACGGGGGACGCGGTAACACGTTTGACGGATACTGTTGTCTCTCATTTGGATGAATGTCGAAACTGTATTGGCATATTTTTAGACCTCGCCAAGGCCTTTGATACGGTTTTGATTCCCATATTATTTCGTAAGTTAGAAGTACCTATTTGACATACGAGGTACTGCTTTAAATTGGTTTAGTAGCTATTTGACCAACGGACGCCAATGCGTTAGAGTTGGTGGCTTGCTTAGTAGCGAAAAAAAATATCTCATTTGGGGGCTCTCACAGGGAAGCATTCTGAGCCCCACTCTTTTTCTGGCATATGACATGTCCCTGAAAATTCCGAATAGTGATTTTTTGTGCTATGCGGACGACACTGCTATGGTTTTCAACGGTCATTCATGGCAAAATGTCCAAGATACAGCAATATCAGGCCTTAGACATATATCAACCTGGTTAAACCAAAATCTTCTCACATTAACTACAGAAAAAACACAATTTCTCTGCTTCCATAAAACCGCATTATCTAGTCCCCCATCCTCTATGGTAAGCCTCAAAATTCACACAGAGAGCTGTTTTTCAATAGACCAGAATACTCTCAGAAGATCAGACACCCTCAAGTCCTCAACCCCTATGGACTGATGACCTGGTAAAGGTCGCGGGAGTCCGCTGGATGCGGGTGGCGCAGGACCGGTCATTTTGGCACTCTTTGGGGGAGGCTTATGTCCAGCAGTGGACGTCTTTCGGCTGATATGATGATGCTGAAGATGATGATACCCCCTATAGCCCGATTTGAGTAAATAGGAATAAGAACTTAATCCAAACTTAAACATCACAACTCTATGTATGACGTATGACCCAATTTCAGTTATTCTTGTTTGGTCGAAATGAGTCTTATACTCGTAATGATGGAATAATACTTAAATAATAAGTTACATGTTTTCATAAAGCACGAGACAATTTATTCACTAATAGAATACAATTTCGCCCAGACAGTTCAAGTAGATATAAACGTAATGAATGTAAATCTGTTCAGAGAGGTCACTTAGTTACTTTGGCATTTTGAAAAGTACTTATATTTATTAAGAAATGTTTTGCTAACGAGTGTGTAGGTATGTAGTAAAAAAAAGATGCCTAGTGTAGTCACTAGCGCAGTACTCAGACTAATAATTATAAAGATATCGAGATCTATCAACCGGCATATTTTATTGTTCATTTATAACTTCCACGATTTTCTTACATTTGTCGCGACATCTGGCAGTTGATATCGCGAAGACTTTAACTCGTGGTCGGAACGTGTAGTGACGCCTTAAGATTATTTGCACTGGCAAGGTTATGATATAGTTGTGACTGTGGGTAGACTAAAGTGGGAGTTTTGGAGCATTTAATCGTTTGTTCCGTGGAAAAAGCCTCATTTTATCATGGAGCGGCGGCGAGTGACGAGGTGGTCTTCGGGGTTCTCGCCAAGGAGCCGGGGGCTACGCAGCTGGTCTCTGAAAGCTAAGTGTCTTAGTTTCTTGGTACTTTATTTGTTCTATGAAGATTTATTTGCTCTGATATAATTGTGTGCTATAATCTACATATTCTAAAGGTTTTATACTAGAACTATTTCCTGAATCCTGTGTTACTTAATGACAATTAACCATCGCGATAACATGCTACAGTAGCCTGAGAACATAGTTACTTCTGATAGATAATATGCCCTAGTCATGATGACAGTATATAGGGGAGGTACCTCCATAGTTTCTCGGTCGAAGGGCGAGAACTAGATACAGTAATATAGTGTACACACCTTATGTGGCTAACCCTAGTGAAGGAACGACTATTCGTATATTTAGGAGAAGACGTGGTACAACTCCAGTTGTTCAGTAGGTAGAACTTATATGTGCTAAGTTTCTAAGGCCTACGTGACAGGTGTGTCATGGTTATCTTTGTAACCACAGATGGTAGACGCGAGCGTCACCGTGCGAGTGCCGCGAGCGTCATCGTCTAGAAAAGCGAAGCAGATATCCGTGGACTGCAGAGATGATTCAAGGTAGGATTCAGATTATCCTTCCTATGTCCACATATAAACCCTTTCGCGGCGCCCTCTAATATTGCGCAGTCTAACTGTATTTGTACCGGTTACATTCCTATATAAAGAGAGGGCGTTCGCGACAACATTATTATTTCCTAAATGGGAGTTAATCATGTATAATATTTATTTACCTCAATTCTTCGGATGTGTTAGCACATCCTTTAGTCACGAGAAAACTGGCCAAAGCGGGTAAATATCAATATCAACGACTTCCACCCGCGTGGGTTTTCGAACTACCCGTGAGGTATTTACAAATTACTAGTGTTAGGTCAGAATTTAAATGAATGATGAATTTACCCTTGAGGCTGCGCAGGTTGCCCTGAAGGTGGCACGGGACAGGCTGGGAGCAGGTACACTACACACCTGCACTGCTAGAGTCATCCTGTGCGCGCTGTAGTGCCGCCTCCTGAACTCGTGCGCAGCACTGTACAGCCGCTCGTCGTCCACCTCGTCCTTGAGGCTGCGCAGGTTGCCCTGAAGGTGGCACGGGACAGGCTGGGAGCAGGTACACTACACACCTGCACTGCTAGAGTCATCCTGTGCGCGCTGTAGTGCCGCCTCCTGAACTCGTGCGCAGCACTGTACAGCCGCTCGTCGTCCACCTCGTCCTTGAGGCTGCGCAGGTTGCCCTGAAGGTGGCACGGGACAGGCTGGGAGCAGGTACACTACACACCTGCACTGCTAGAGTCATCCTGTGCGCGCTGTAGTGCCGCCTCCTGAACTCGTGCGCAGCACTGTACAGCCGCTCGTCGTCCACCTCGTCCTTGAGGCTGCGCAGGTTGCCCTGAAGGTGGCACGGGACAGGCTGGGAGCAGGTACACTACACACCTGCACTGCTAGAGTCATCCTGTGCGCGCTGTAGTGCCGCCTCCTGAACTCGTGCGCAGCACTGTACAGCCGCTCGTCGTCCACCTCGTCCTTGAGGCTGCGCAGGTTGCCCTGAAGGTGGCACGGGACAGGCTGGGAGCAGGTACACTACACACCTGCACTGCTAGAGTCATCCTGTGCGCGCTGTAGTGCCGCCTCCTGAACTCGTGCGCAGCACTGTACAGCCGCTCGTCGTCCACCTCGTCCTTGAGGCTGCGCAGGTTGCCCTGAAGGTGGCACGGGACAGGCTGGGAGCAGGTACACTACACACCTGCACTGCTAGAGTCATCCTGTGCGCGCTGTAGTGCCGCCTCCTGAACTCGTGCGCAGCACTGTACAGCCGCTCGTCGTCCACCTCGTCCTTGAGGCTGCGCAGGTTGCCCTGAAGGTGGCACGGGACAGGCTGGGAGCAGGTACACTACACACCTGCACTGCTAGAGTCATCCTGTGCGCGCTGTAGAGCCGCCTCCTGAACTCGTGCGCAGCACTGTACAGCCGCTCGTCGTCCACCTCGTCCTTGAGGCTGCGCAGGTTGCCCTGAAGGTGGCACGGGACAGGCTGGGAGCAGGTACACTACACACCTGCACTGCTAGAGTCATCCTGTGCGCGCTGTAGTGCCGCCTCCTGAACTCGTGCGCAGCACTGTACAGCCGCTCGTCGTCCACCTCGTCCTTGAGGCTGCGCAGGTTGCCCTGAAGGTGGCACGGGACAGGCTGGGAGCAGGTACACTACACACCTGCACTGCTAGAGTCATCCTGTGCGCGCTGTAGTGCCGCCTCCTGAACTCGTGCGCAGCACTGTACAGCCGCTCGTCGTCCACCTCGTCCTTGAGGCTGCGCAGGTTGCCCTGAAGGTGGCACGGGACAGGCTGGGAGCAGGTACACTACACACCTGCACTGCTAGAGTCATCCTGTGCGCGCTGTAGTGCCGCCTCCTGAACTCGTGCGCAGCACTGTACAGCCGCTCGTCGTCCACCTCGTCCTTGAGGCTGCGCAGGTTGCCCTGAAGGTGGCACGGGACAGGCTGGGAGCAGGTACACTACACACCTGCACTGCTAGAGTCATCCTGTGCGCGCTGTAGTGCCGCCTCCTGAACTCGTGCGCAGCACTGTACAGCCGCTCGTCGTCCACCTCGTCCTTGAGGCTGCGCAGGTTGCCCTGAAGGTGGCACGGGACAGGCTGGGAGCAGGTACACTACACACCTGCACTGCTAGAGTCATCCTGTGCGCGCTGTAGTTCCGCCTCCTGAACTCGTGCGCAGCACTGTACAGCCGCTCGTCGTCCACCTCGTCCTTGAGGCTGCGCAGGTTGCCCTGAAGGTGGCACGGGACAGGCTGGGAGCAGGTACACTACACACCTGCACTGCTAGAGTCATCCTGTGCGCGCTGTAGTGCCGCCTCCTGAACTCGTGCGCAGCACTGTACAGCCGCTCGTCGTCCACCTCGTCCTTGAGGCTGCGCAGGTTGCCCTGAAGGTGGCACGGGACAGGCTGGGAGCAGGTACATTACACACCTGCACTGCTAGAGTCATCCTGTGCGCGCTGTAGTGCCGCCTCCTGAACTCGTGCGCAGCACTGTACAGCCGCTCGTCGTCCACCTCGTCCTTGAGGCTGCGCAGGTTGCCCTGAAGGTGGCACGGGACAGGCTGGGAGCAGGTACACTACACACCTGCACTGCTAGAGTCATCCTGTGCGCGCTGTAGTGCCGCCTCCTGAACTCGTGCGCAGCACTGTACAGCCGCTCGTCGTCCACCTCGTCCTTGAGGCTGCGCAGGTTGCCCTGAAGGTGGCACGGGACAGGCTGGGAGCAGGTACACTACACACCTGCACTGCTAGAGTCATCCTGTGCGCGCTGTAGTGCCGCCTCCTGAACTCGTGCGCAGCACTGTACAGCCGCTCGTCGTCCACCTCGTCCTTGAGGCTGCGCAGGTTGCCCTGAAGGTGGCACGGGACAGGCTGGGAGCAGGTACACTACACACCTGCACTGCTAGAGTCATCCTGTGCGCGCTGTAGTGCCGCCTCCTGAACTCGTGCGCAGCACTGTACAGCCGCTCGTCGTCCACCTCGTCCTTGAGGCTGCGCAGGTTGCCCTGAAGGTGGCACGGGACAGGCTGGGAGCAGGTACACTACACACCTGCACTGCTAGAGTCATCCTGTGCGCGCTGTAGTGCCGCCTCCTGAACTCGTGCGCAGCACTGTACAGCCGCTCGTCGTCCACCTCGTCCTTGAGGCTGCGCAGGTTGCCCTGAAGGTGGCACGGGACAGGCTGGGAGCAGGTACACTACACACCTGCACTGCTAGAGTCATCCTGTGCGCGCTGTAGTGCCGCCTCCTGAACTCGTGCGCAGCACTGTACAGCCGCTCGTCGTCCACCTCGTCCTTGAGGCTGCGCAGGTTGCCCTGAAGGTGGCACGGGACAGGCTGGGAGCAGGTACACTACACACCTGCACTGCTAGAGTCATCCTGTGCGCGCTGTAGTGCCGCCTCCTGAACTCGTGCGCAGCACTGTACAGCCGCTCGTCGTCCACCTCGTCCTTGAGGCTGCGCAGGTTGCCCTGAAGGTGGCACGGGACAGGCTGGGAGCAGGTACACTACACACCTGCACTGCTAGAGTCATCCTGTGCGCGCTGTAGTGCCGCCTCCTGAACTCGTGCGCAGCACTGTACAGCCGCTCGTCGTCCACCTCGTCCTTGAGGCTGCGCAGGTTGCCCTGAAGGTGGCACGGGACAGGCTGGGAGCAGGTACACTACACACCTGCACTGCTAGAGTCATCCTGTGCGCGCTGTAGTGCCGCCTCCTGAACTCGTGCGCAGCACTGTACAGCCGCTCGTCGTCCACCTCGTCCTTGAGGCTGCGCAGGTTGCCCTGAAGGTGGCACGGGACAGGCTGGGAGCAGGTACACTACACACCTGCACTGCTAGAGTCATCCTGTGCGCGCTGTAGTGCCGCCTCCTGAACTCGTGCGCAGCACTGTACAGCCGCTCGTCGTCCACCTCGTCCTTGAGGCTGCGCAGGTTGCCCTGAAGGTGGCACGGGACAGGCTGGGAGCAGGTACACTACACACCTGCACTGCTAGAGTCATCCTGTGCGCGCTGTAGTGCCGCCTCCTGAACTCGTGCGCAGCACTGTACAGCCGCTCGTCGTCCACCTCGTCCTTGAGGCTGCGCAGGTTGCCCTGAAGGTGGCACGGGACAGGCTGGGAGCAGGTACATTACACACCTGCACTGCTAGAGTCATCCTGTGCGCGCTGTAGTGCCGCCTCCTGAACTCGTGCGCAGCACTGTACAGCCGCTCGTCGTCCACCTCGTCCTTGAGGCTGCGCAGGTTGCCCTGAAGGTGGCACGGGACAGGCTGGGAGCAGGTACACTACACACCTGCACTGCTAGAGTCATCCTGTGCGCGCTGTAGTGCCGCCTCCTGAACTCGTGCGCAGCACTGTACAGCCGCTCGTCGTCCACCTCGTCCTTGAGGCTGCGCAGGTTGCCCTGAAGGTGGCACGGGACAGGCTGGGAGCAGGTACACTACACACCTGCACTGCTAGAGTCATCCTGTGCGCGCTGTAGTGCCGCCTCCTGAACTCGTGCGCAGCACTGTACAGCCGCTCGTCGTCCACCTCGTCCTTGAGGCTGCGCAGGTTGCCCTGAAGGTGGCACGGGACAGGCTGGGAGCAGGTACACTACACACCTGCACTGCTAGAGTCATCCTGTGCGCGCTGTAGTGCCGCCTCCTGAACTCGTGCGCAGCACTGTACAGCCGCTCGTCGTCCACCTCGTCCTTGAGGCTGCGCAGGTTGCCCTGAAGGTGGCACGGGACAGGCTGGGAGCAGGTACACTACACACCTGCACTGCTAGAGTCATCCTGTGCGCGCTGTAGTGCCGCCTCCTGAACTCGTGCGCAGCACTGTACAGCCGCTCGTCGTCCACCTCGTCCTTGAGGCTGCGCAGGTTGCCCTGAAGGTGGCACGGGACAGGCTGGGAGCAGGTACACTACACACCTGCACTGCTAGAGTCATCCTGTGCGCGCTGTAGTGCCGCCTCCTGAACTCGTGCGCAGCACTGTACAGCCGCTCGTCGTCCACCTCGTCCTTGAGGCTGCGCAGGTTGCCCTGAAGGTGGCACGGGACAGGCTGGGAGCAGGTACACTACACACCTGCACTGCTAGAGTCATCCTGTGCGCGCTGTAGTGCCGCCTCCTGAACTCGTGCGCAGCACTGTACAGCCGCTCGTCGTCCACCTCGTCCTTGAGGCTGCGCAGGTTGCCCTGAAGGTGGCACGGGACAGGCTGGGAGCAGGTACACTACACACCTGCACTGCTAGAGTCATCCTGTGCGCGCTGTAGTGCCGCCTCCTGAACTCGTGCGCAGCACTGTACAGCCGCTCGTCGTCCACCTCGTCCTTGAGGCTGCGCAGGTTGCCCTGAAGGTGGCACGGGACAGGCTGGGAGCAGGTACACTACACACCTGCACTGCTAGAGTCATCCTGTGCGCGCTGTAGTGCCGCCTCCTGAACTCGTGCGCAGCACTGTACAGCCGCTCGTCGTCCACCTCGTCCTTGAGGCTGCGCAGGTTGCCCTGAAGGTGGCACGGGACAGGCTGGGAGCAGGTACACTACACACCTGCACTGCTAGAGTCATCCTGTGCGCGCTGTAGTGCCGCCTCCTGAACTCGTGCGCAGCACTGTACAGCCGCTCGTCGTCCACCTCGTCCTTGAGGCTGCGCAGGTTGCCCTGAAGGTGGCACGGGACAGGCTGGGAGCAGGTACACTACACACCTGCACTGCTAGAGTCATCCTGTGCGCGCTGTAGTGCCGCCTCCTGAACTCGTGCGCAGCACTGTACAGCCGCTCGTCGTCCACCTCGTCCTTGAGGCTGCGCAGGTTGCCCTGAAGGTGGCACGGGACAGGCTGGGAGCAGGTACACTACACACCTGCACTGCTAGAGTCATCCTGTGCGCGCTGTAGTGCCGCCTCCTGAACTCGTGCGCAGCACTGTACAGCCGCTCGTCGTCCACCTCGTCCTTGAGGCTGCGCAGGTTGCCCTGAAGGTGGCACGGGACAGGCTGGGAGCAGGTACACTACACACCTGCACTGCTAGAGTCATCCTGTGCGCGCTGTAGTGCCGCCTCCTGAACTCGTGCGCAGCACTGTACAGCCGCTCGTCGTCCACCTCGTCCTTGAGGCTGCGCAGGTTGCCCTGAAGGTGGCACGGGACAGGCTGGGAGCAGGTACACTACACACCTGCACTGCTAGAGTCATCCTGTGCGCGCTGTAGTGCCGCCTCCTGAACTCGTGCGCAGCACTGTACAGCCGCTCGTCGTCCACCTCGTCCTTGAGGCTGCGCAGGTTGCCCTGAAGGTGGCACGGGACAGGCTGGGAGCAGGTACACTACACACCTGCACTGCTAGAGTCATCCTGTGCGCGCTGTAGTGCCGCCTCCTGAACTCGTGCGCAGCACTGTACAGCCGCTCGTCGTCCACCTCGTCCTTGAGGCTGCGCAGGTTGCCCCACGTGAAGGTGCGCGCGGGGTGTCCGGAAGGGAACAGGCTGGAGAGCAGCTGGTCTTTGCGGTTGGGGTCTGATGGCGCGGCGATCGCGAACTCTGCCAACATCAAAAGACCTCATGATCATCGTAGAGTTTTCCCGGTTGTTGGTCAAGTTCATACATTCGAGCGACTTCAATGTACGGGCAGCCGCTAGTCGCCCCGCTGCCCGCTGGCGTCTAGACCGAATCTAAAGGAGCCCGAGATCCGCTTTGGCATCTAATCCCAAGATTTGACGTAGGCACTAAATATACGAAAGTGAGTGCCATCTGACCTTCCAACCCAGAGGGAAAACTAGACCTTGAACAACAACAAAAATACTATGTAAGGAAAAAACCGGTCAAGTGCGTGTCGAACCACGCACAACGAAGGGTTCCGTGCCTATTAAAAACGTCGTATCGTCACAGAAATCTTAGGGCACTTATATCCTTTTCTATAGGGAAGGCAGTTTTGCAGCATTTGAAAGGGATTTTCTTCATTGGGCATATTTTTTTGCCTTCTTTCTTTTGAAGTAATATTTTATAGTCTACACCCATATTGTCAATTGAAATTAACAAATTACAAACATGGAACCACCTCTGGAATATGACCATATTAGATTATTTCGCTAAAAATGTTGTTGTAAATAACTACAACTATAACCTTTAACAAAACAATAATCATTTAAATCTGACATGATCAATGAACTGACCTATTGAGAACATCCTCCTACTTTTAATGTCGACTCTAACACTACAGCCATTTAGGGGTAAAGGGCATTTTAAAGTACCTACATTGATAGGATTATACGGCCGCGTTCACGTGTAGAGCCCAGTTTAAACGTCGTTTTCAGTTTAATACGATTTCTAAAGGTCATCTGGAAACCTTTCAAGTAAGTGGTGTGAAACTTGCATTTACAGGCTCATAGCTACTTAAAAGCGAGATAATCTAGCGAGAATAAGATTTTATTTAGGTACCAGGTAGCCAAGCGACGCCCGGGGTTTTTTATAAAACTGGTAAAGTCAAAGTCACAAATATTTATTGCAAGTCACATTACAGTTAAAGAGATAGATAGTCCGCAATTCCATCAAAAGTTGCTTAGAATGTGTATGTTATCCACTAAATCAGAATCGTTTATTTTTATAGCTTGCGCTAGCTTAGCTTTAACACAAGCTGAATCGAAGAAGCTGCGTTTTTGATACGGAGGGGCGTGAGGTAAGAATAGGAGCCGCTCAAAACATGTCACATCTTACCAAAACTGGCAACTGCAGTCATGTGAGGTTGCAAAATGGATCAGCTTAGTTCACAGAGGACTTTTCTATGCTTAGTTTCCGTAGTTGATATAAGCAGTCGCTGTATCTGAAATCAGCTATGACTAGGCCATTTGTCACACACCTCACGGCTCACGAAGAACTGGCTAAACATGTCCATGGCCTGCGGGAGATGCTTGTCCTGGATCTCGAAGTAGAACGTGGTCAGCTCGCAGTCGGTGGCCGCGTGTCTGACCCGCCCTGTACACTGTGTTAGAGTGTCACTCACCGGACTGTATGGCCTCCCGCTCGCGCTGCATGGCCTCCATCATGAGTGGGCTCACGAAGAACTGGCTGAACATGTCCATGGCCTGCGGGAGATGCTTCTCCTGGATCTCGAAGTAGAACGTGGTCAGCTCGCAGTCGGTGGCCGCGTGTCTGACCCGCCCTGTACACTGTGTTAGAGTGTCACTCACCGGACTGTATGGCCTCCCGCTCGCGCTGCATGGCCTCCATCATGAGTGGGCTCACGAAGAACTGGCTGAACATGTCCATGGCCTGCGGGAGATGCTTCTCCTGGATCTCGAAGTAGAACGTGGTCAGCTCGCAGTCGGTGGCCGCGTGTCTGACCCGCCCTGTACACTGTGTTAGAGTGTCACTCACCGGACTGTATGGCCTCCCGCTCGCGCTGCATGGCCTCCTTCATCATGAGTGGGCTCACGAAGAACTGGCTGAACATGTCCATGGCCTGCGGGAGATGCTTCTCCTGGATCTCGAAGTAGAACGTGGTCAGCTCGCAGTCGGTGGCCGCGTGTCTGACCCGCCCTGTACACTGTGTTAGAGTGTCACTCACCGGACTGTATGGCCTCCCGCTCGCGCTGCATGGCCTCCTTCATCATGAGTGGGCTCACGAAGAACTGGCTGAACATGTCCATGGCCTGCGGGAGATGCTTCTCCTGGATCTCGAAGTAGAACGTGGTCAGCTCGCAGTCGGTGGCCGCGTGTCTGACCCGCCCTGTACACTGTGTTAGAGTGTCACTCACCGGACTGTATGGCCTCCCGCTCGCGCTGCATGGCCTCCTTCATCATGAGTGGGCTCACGAAGAACTAGCTGAATATGTCCATGGCCTGCGGGAGATGCTTCTCCTGGATCTCGAAGTAGAACGTGGTCAGCTCGCAGTCGGTGGCCGCGTGTCTGACCCGCCCTGTACACTGTGTTAGAGTGTCACTCACCGGACTGTATGGCCTCCCGCTCGCGCTGCATGGCCTCCTTCATCATGAGTGGGCTCACGAAGAACTGGCTGAACATGTCCATGGCCTGCGGGAGATGCTTCTCCTGGATCTCGAAGTAGAACGTGGTCAGCTCGCAGTCGGTGGCCGCGTGTCTGACCCGCCCTGTACACTGTGTTAGAGTGTCACTCACCGGACTGTATGGCCTCCCGCTCGCGCTGCATGGCCTCATTCATCATGAGTGGGCTCACGAAGAACTGGCTGAACATGTCCATGGCCTGCGGGAGATGCTTCTCCTGGATCTCGAAGTAGAACGTGGTCAGCTCGCAGTCGGTGGCCGCGTGTCTGACCCGCCCTGTACACTGTGTTAGAGTGTCACTCACCGGACTGTATGGCCTCCCGCTCGCGCTGCATGGCCTCCTTCATCATGAGTGGGCTCACGAAGAACTAGCTGAATATGTCCATGGCCTGCGGGAGATGCTTCTCCTGGATCTCGAAGTAGAACGTGGTCAGCTCGCAGTCGGTGGCCGCGTGTCTGACCCGCCCTGTACACTGTGTTAGAGTGTCACTCACCGGACTGTATGGCCTCCCGCTCGCGCTGCATGGCCTCCTTCATCATGAGTGGGCTCACGAAGAACTGGCTGAACATGTCCATGGCCTGCGGGAGATGCTTCTCCTGGATCTCGAAGTAGAACGTGGTCAGCTCGCAGTCAGTCGACGCGTTGTCGGAACCGCCCTTTTTCTGTACAGGGTGAAACAAAGATGAGCAAATATTTCGTAATTAGGGAGCTGGCACGGTCATTGAAATTACATTTCATCGGAATCCACAAGTGCAAATGGTATGTTGATATTTATAAGAAACCAAATACAGAAGAAGGAAGCGATTTCCATCTCTCCTTCCAACACTGATCGTAATCATTTGGGCAACCGTTTAATAGAGTCGTCTTATCGAAAGACGTAATCCTTCTACCGGACGTTCTCTTCGGTTGTTCAAAAGCTCGGGAGGGTCCAGTTAATTACTCAGCTACCATCTAAGAGCTGGGAGGGGCTGGTCAGGCCCGACATGTTTTGTTAGTGACCAGCATTGAATTTGGAGTCAGTTACCCATTATCGTAAGTTCATCATTATGAGAAACGTTCATACCCCAGCGGCGCCTGCGAATCGAAAACGATAACGCAGGTAAAGCAAAGATGGCAGCGGTCAGTTCTTGGATGGGTGACCGCCTGTTTGAGTGGCTACTATAAATGAGCGCTTCCGTGCTTTGGAAGGCACGCTAAGCAGTTGATTCCGGATGATGTCTATGACAGTAGTCGTTAAGCCGAGTTAGAGGCCTTCGGGCGGCTTAAGAACCTTTAACAGTCGAGTTGCCCACTCACTTGACAAAAGGGGGGACAACTGTCACTTGCGTCCGCAGGAGCTACCTACCACAGCCCTGCACGTGTCCCCTGGGTGGTACTAAAAAGAGACAAACTCAACAACCAAATAAAAATGTACCTATGCCATACGATTAAATTATCGTAAGTTTACCGCCACAGTTTACGTCAGTTTACTGACCTTGATGAATGCGTCGAACTCGTTCTCCTTGGGGTACTTCGCGCTGCCCATGAACACCATGTGCTCAACGAAGTGCGCGAGCCCCTGGATGTCGGGGGGGTCGCTGTAGCTGCCGACCCCCACGCAGAGCGCGCATGCCGCCTGAAACAATCATAACATTCAGAGCTCGGCAATTACGAGTATAACCTTCGAGCGGTGGTGTACCAAACTTGGACCTAACCTAACCAATTGCCCTTGCCTCATGCGCAGTCGTAACTCCTTTCTGGGCAAACACATCATGTGCCCGGAGGAGATCAGTTTTTTTGAGGTCAACAAAATCCTGCAATTATTTGAGTTTGCAGGACTTGACCAAGAATTGTAGTATGTGGCGCTCACAATAGATCAGCGATGGTCGCAGTGATACAAGGGCTTTGGCAGCCCGGAAGCCACTACCAGAATAATAATAAATAATAATAATACTTTATCTATCCAAATATCATAAACCCACCATGATGCGTTCAAGAACCGCACATTATGACGACCATAAAAACAGACTGTTTTGTTAGAACAAATTTCTTATCTGTGAAAATGTTATTATTGCTAAATAATAACATCGATTTCGATAATATTATTTCATTTAAATTTCGAACATCTCTGAAAAACAAAGAAATTTGATTTGACCTCTATTCTAATATCAGTCAAGATGACGTTTAGTTCGAAATGAATTGTCAAGTTGCATACAAATTAGACAAATGTCGCACGTAAGTAAGATATCGAACGATATGATAGTTAGAGCTGACTCTAGTTTGTCTCTAAATTAAAAAAAAACTATGACAGCTGCCAGAAAATAACGCCGCGATGCCGGTCTTAATATGTGGCTCCTGAATGCATCATGGAGGCTTATGATATGTGGACACATAAACTACTATTGTATAAAGTTGTAAGTGTTTGACAGCGCAGATGACTGGTGACTATTAGATTATTGTCTCATACTTGATAATTTCAGTTATTATCTGAATCGAATAGCAAATTGTTACAGAGATTGTGACGCAACAGCATACGAATACGAACCCAAACATTGCATAAGTAAACAGTGCGTAATATATGCGACTTGTAATACCAGCTGAACTGGACGCACTAATAGGGCAACAGTTCTGAAGTTGTAATAACACATACGGGTGGTAATTGACAGGACAGTATACCGGTATTTTTTTCGTACACAAATTTCGGTATTCAGTTTCGGTATGTCGCTCGTTTACTATTTCATATTTTTGTATTCTAGCGGAGTCATCTAATGTTTCAAATTCATAAGTGTCATATGTAAATACCTACAATTTTGGTATACCGAAAAAATCCCGAATTGAGGTTTTTTTTTTTTTATTAATTCCGGTACTAGTTGATTGGCACCTAAATTAAGTAGGTATACATTTTAAGGACTTTTAAGTAAACATCAACATCACACAAAGAAGATATGGTTTTAACGATGATGGTTTAGAGATGAAGTCTAATTAATCGGCGTTGAATTATCCATATTTATATTATTAACATAAAAGTAACTTTGTTTGTCTATCCGTTTGTTACCTTTTCTTTAAGGCCATGAACCGGCCTTATCTCCCTCTCACTGAGCATAAGTGTAAGCGAGATGGATTTTATGTTTTTGTGCGTTTAAATAAATAAAAACCGGTCAAGTGCGAGTCTGTCTTGCGCACCGAGGGTTCCGTGCAAACTTTCACCACGCTTTATTAAGAAAAAATCTATGTTGGTTTTTAAGAGATATCTTTTTTTCAAGTGAACCAATTTCGATAATTCTTTTTTTAGAATGCTAGAGTACTTTCAGAATACTTCCATACACATTAGAAGGAAAAAAAATCAATACAAAAGTATTAAATTACAAACTTAAATATTAAATGATTTTTAAAGAATAAAAAAAATACGCTAGATAGAGGTCTCGTTATACTTTTCCGGTAATATTTACGTTAAAATATGAATAATATATATTATTATTAAATTATTGGCTCGGATAGGGGGGGGGGGGGGGGGGTATTGAAGAGTTCCAAAGTGACCGGTCCTGCACCACCGGCATCCAGCGGACTCCCGCGACCTTTACCAGGTCACCAGTCCACCTTGTGGAAGGCCTACCATCGCCGCGCCTTCCGGTACGTGGTCGCCACTCGAGAACCTTTCCGCCCCAACGGCCATCAGTTCTACGTGCAATGTGCCCCGCCCACTGCCACTAACTAACTAGACTTTAATTTTTTGCCCCCTCAAAACCGGCGCCGTTGCACGTTGCACGTTGCACGTTGCACGTTGCACGTTGGCACGTTGCACGTTGGCACAGCTGACAACTGCACCCTTAGCGTGAGATTGAAGTGAGTCGCGTCTACTATCGACGCTACCGCCTATCGTCAAGATTTAGTATGAAAAGTCTATACACCGCCCCTGGTGGTCACTCATAGAACTAAAAATCCAAACTGTAACGAGAGGCACTTATACATTACTTAATTCGCGGTCGACTTCACGTTCGTTCACGATTTTCCAATATTCAACCTTATATCACTAGCATTTATCGTTTTAATTTAAATGTTTGTCGGTTATGACATTACTGAATACGCGCATCGCGACGTCGACAGTGTCGACTGTCGATACAATATGGCGGCGCGGGGGCCATTTATTTGCATTTTTAAATACAAAATACGCGACAATCCGAATTTTGCGGATATATGTTGTCAATTCAAAACCCTTATTTTTATAAGTTCTTTAATTTGAGATAAATTTCGAGGGTCAATCAATTATTTCTTGTTGCTCGTTGCCATGGTGACGTCTCCTGGGTCACCCTTTAAAACTATTATTTTATGGGGTTTAAATCCACTAAACACGTGTTATTGTTATATTGGTAAACCCATTCCATGGTGGCGCATCTCCTTAGCATGATAAGAGTCCAGTTTATAGTATTTTTTCTAATAAAGTCTGTCACTGTTGTCTCTTGGCTTACCGGGACAGAATAACAACAAGAAAAAGTTGATTGACCCTCCATCGGATCTACGGTAACTCTTGACGGAATAATACGATATCACGGGCCATTTTGCAAGTGAAATAGTAAACTACAGTCGCGACGGTATTCTTCGATTCGAAATGTCTCACACTACCGATTGGTAGTACGAATCGAACGTTAAATTACGCATCGAAAACTAAACGCAAAGTGCCTAACGTTTCGCAGTTGGTTTCGTAGTCCAACGGCAGTGTGAGTTACAAGCAGGGACCGGAACCGGTTACCCTAATCGGGGTTTTCCATAGGCTTATTTTAAAGGTTGTTTTAAAAACCCCAATCAATAAGGTTACCTTATCATAAGGTAACCTTATTGAAAGGGTAACCCCAACGATCCAGTTAACTCAGTTAACCTAGGTTAACACTAACCGAAATGAAAACCCCATCCAATACGGTTACCGTATCATGAGGTTTTGAACCAGTTTAAAGGAATATGATTGTAACGCACACTTAAATACGACTTATTATTGAATAACCGCCGTGGCTGGCATCGGTTTTACCAAGCTTGCTAGGATACCGCAAGGCGCTCGGCGGCACTGTTGCGACGCCGCGGGACAAAAGTCGCAAGCGCCGTCTGCAAGCCGCGGCACTTAATGCGTTTCACTCAACCATGTTGATCTCTATGCAAACTGGTTTCGTTTGCCGAAAACGCGGCTTCTTATTCAAACAGTGTGTCAAATGGTACATTGCTTATTTATTATGAAAAAAAAAACAGTTTGAATAAGAACCCGATTCGCGCACCGAGGATTCCGTACAAACTTAGCTTATAAAGGATTTATGATGATTAATAATTAAGTAATTAGGACTATTTTTTTGGTTGATCTTGTTAGGTACTGTTTTCAAATCCAGTTTTCGGAGCTGTACGATTTTACCCAGTTTAGTGCATTTTATTATATACGTTTCTAATGAACTCGTCGATCTCATTGATTGGCTCTAGCTAGCCAAATACACAATATCAGAATGTAAGAATCTGTTGTCAATATGACAACGATACATCGGCACCTCCGCACGTGTAACAACATAGAGTTATTATCCCGGGACTACAAAAGAATATGAATAAATTGTGTTTTTAGAAATCCGGGATTTAAGTATGAACCCTTATTGGTCCTAATTTATGCAAATATTATAAAGAGGAAAAATCTGTGAAGCTGTAGCTACGTAAGTTTCATAGTGTGTGTGTATGTAAAAATGGGCAGTGATCAGAATTTATGGTGCAACACGGTGGGATATCGAGTAGAAATATTAATATGGAAATCACCAAATTACAATATCTTGTGTAAAAAAAAATATTTTTTTTATAATTGTAGTTAAGCCGCTTAGATCTATGGCAGATCAGTTATTTAGATTTTTTTTGTATGTAGTGATATTATTTTATATCAATTGTTAAAATGTTATTAAATTTTGTTCTCCAAAAATAAAAGTAAGTCTCGGAATCATTTACTCCGTTTCGCATCGGGAAATCGGATCGTTGGTAATAGGTAATAACTGGGCCAATTAATTTTTATTTCATCAATGTAGGTACTGTAGAATGGACTTTCTGGTTGGTCTTAGGCCATAGTTAATGCCACGGTTTGCCTGCGTTTTTTGCAATTAAGAGATAGTACTCATATAAAGAGATTTATTACCTTGTTATTATTATTTTATTTTTCTATTGATATGACTATCGATGTTGTTATCGCACGGCGAGGTAAAAGCGGGCCAAAAACGAATGTGTTTTGGTATTTTCTAATGTTTTAGGATTAACCAGATTACGGCGGCGGTCGTAGTGACAGCAATAAAAATAAATGCCTCATTCATTATTATAAATACGTTCTTGCCAACGTTGTTATCTTTAAGCGACTTAAGCTTTTAACTTCGCGGTTGATTTTAACTGGGGTGTGATATTTCTCATTATTTTCAGAATAAGATTTTTCGCAAACATTCGAGCTTACCTGCAAGTCGTATGTAATTAGTGCATTATTTTTTACCTTCTAGTGAAGTTAGGACGTATTACTTGCAGTGAATTTTGTTATTGTTGTTGTTTTTGTTGCGTTTGTACCTGATTAAATTGACGATTTTGGTAACTGTTTATGGACACTGATTGCTGCATTTCGATTGGTTTGTGAAGTTTTATTGGATTTACTAATGAATGTTATTAAGGTGAGTGTATACATTTGAATATCCCACTTAATATTTATAATTGGGAAAGCTTCGATGTTTGTTACTCAATCACGCTTAAACGGCTCAACCGATTTGGGTGAAATTTTGCACAAAGATAGTTTATGGTCTGGATTAAAATAGAATAGTTTTTATCCCGGGTCCACGCAAACCAAGTCGCGGGCGGAAGCTAGTATTGTATTCTGTCGCCAAATCTTTAAAGTATTAATGTCAATACGTATATTACTACTTAACCACAATAACTACGAAATTATGAACGGTAATAAAATCCCGGACATATATAAAATAATGCTTACTCGACATTTTAAGAATCCCGGCATTGGATGGTGTTAGCAACTTCTAAACGTGCGACGCCCTGGCATTCAGATAATTATACAAATGGCGCCGATAATAAGGAACGCTGTTCATCGGTACTTTGAATATGATGATTGTTTCGGTATCGGCACTTGTCGGTTGTGAAATAATAAGTTAAAGGTATGGTGTTTAAATATATAAATTATAGATCTTGCATATATTAGTTAAGTTTTCTGAAATAATATAACTAAACTTATTTACACTAAAACTTAGAAATGGGTTATTAATGAATTTCTTTCAAGAGTTTCATTAAAATAACTTCTAACATGTGTCAGTATTATTTTCTCCTATACACTCACTTCAGGTTCAGGTTCTCGAGTGGCGTGGCACAAGGACCTTGTGCCACGCCACTCGACAACACCTTGTGACAAGGTGGACTGATGATCTGGTAAAGGTCGTAGAAGTCCGCTGGATGCGGGTGGCGCAGGACCGGCCATTGTGGCACTCTTTGGGGGAGGCCTCTGTCCAGCAGTGAACGACTTTTGGCTGATATGATGATGATGATACACTCAGTTTATTTATCAGTTTAGTAAGGTAAACACTAAACATTCAACCAACTTGAGAAATAACAAAGCAGCCAAACATGCTTAGTGAGCATCAAGTTCTTGCAACGCTGAGTCAAAAAGTCAGAATCAAGATGTCATTTAAAATAAGTAACTTATATTTATTATTAACTTACACCACACTAGTTAACTGTAAACATAACGTAAACTGCGTGCTTTTTAGGGTTCCGTACTCAAAGAGTAAAACGGGACCCTATTACTAAGACTCCGCTGTCCGTCTGTCTGTATGTCTGTCTGTCTGTCTTTCTGTCCGTCTGTCACCAGGCTGTATCTCAACAACCGTGATAGTTAGAAAGTTGAAATATTCACAGATTATGTATTTCTGTTGCCGCTATAACAACAAATACTAAAAACACAGAATAAAATAGTTTTTTATGGATAATACGGAACCCTTCGTGCGCGAGTCAGACTCGCACTTGGCCGGTTTTTCTATCTTCTATCTATCTAATTTCTGTTGGTTGTTATCAAAATTACCCAATCTTGTAATATACCAAATAGATGCCCAAAACTGTATGTACGTATTTGTTTGCTTGCATTACCTACCGTGCAGCTAAGACAAAGAAAAAATACAGATCCATGTTTACGTAACTACGATTTAGTTAATTTTGACGTCAGTACAAACAACTATAAATACGGAAATACCATATACCTATCTTTGTGAATGCTTAAGTAGATAAAAGGTTGCACTCATAACACAGTCGGTAAAATATATTTATAATAATGAATAAGGTATTTATTGTTGTCATTATGACTGTCCCCGCATTCTGGTTAATCTTAAAACAATGGCAAATACCACGAACGGTGAGCTTTCGGTCCGCATCCTGATGCGCAGTGGATTCAATATTACGAGTAGGCGTGATAGATCTGGCGTGATTCCACTTGAACGCAAACAATACACGCAATAAACCAAATACTCCTAGAAGCTCCTAGAAGATTTTAAAGGAGCTGGTTCGGCTTTACCTGTTTTGGTGCAGACCAACAAGTGTTGATACTTTTAAATATTATTAATAGAATAATTTAAAAACAGGTACATACCTGAAAGTAATTTTATTTATTTATTTTATTTCTGAATTATCTTCGGTACTTTCAGTGTCAGCGTCACTTCCAACATTTATTCTAAAGTTGGAACATGGTGTTTTTAAAAATCCTTCTTCAATTTTCTTACAGTGGTTGCAAGAATTCTCCCACAGAATTGGATCGGAAGTATTAATAATGTCACGTATTTTAGTTATAACACTATAGTATGACCATATCTCTCAAATGGTAGTTTTGTTTTGCTGAGCTGTGTTAATTTTGCTTAACGGAAAGGTAACAGGAAAAGTATCAAGATCGTTTGAAGCACCGCCGGCCTGTGTTAAGCAAGTGTTTGCAAAAAATGGGCTCGCCGCGACTTAAGCCTATTGTTATTGCTAATGACGGTCTCAAGTGGAATCACGCCAGATAATATTGAATCCACATAAGCACTCCGATAACAAATACTGTAACAAATCTCTACATTTCTGTTCACATATTAATACGTTAATTAAAATGAATCGCACTAAAACGCTTTTAAAGAGTAATTTTTATGATCCCGGGATCGGGTGGTTTAACAACTCTATATTAGGTGCACACACGCCGCCGCCTCAAAGATTATCCTATCGACTACTGATTTCCGTGACGCGACGCGACGTGGAAATAGTTATTTGTTATACAAGGGGGGAAAGTTGTATTTTACCTGCGAGTGTTCATTTTGGGTATATACTCGCTACGCTCAGGATTCTATTTTTGAACCACTCGCTTCGCTCGTGGTCAATCATAGGATCCTTTCGCTAGCTCGTGTTTCAACACACGAGAAGTAAAATAACTTTTAACCCGTGTATAACACTAATCTTTTCACCTCACTACAGCGAGGAAAATAAGAAATAGGGTAAAAAAAAAGTTAAAAAAAGTTGTAAAAAAAGTAAAAAAAAAAGTTTAAAAAAAAGTTGAAAAAACTTTCAAAAAAGTAAAAAAAAAAAGTTTAAAAAAGTTAAAAAAAATATGTTATAAAATATACAAAAAACCAAAAATAAACATTTAATGTTCTACGTCATAGTACTTATAACGTTCTACGTCTACTTTCTTCACATGTGGATAAAAAGCGATTTTCTCAATAGATATCAAACAATACAAAAAGACCTTTCCGAAAAAAAAAGAATATTTTGTTCGTATAGTAGGTACATTTGCATCCAAATTTTTTTTTTGAAAAAAGAAATGAAAAATAAATATATATTTCCGTAACACAGTGATATGCAGATTACAAGGTAGGGGCTTCCTATTAAGTATATTTTAATATATCTAACTATATATTTATTTCATTCGTTACTTAAGAGCCCTTAAGTTACCTTTACTGCCACTGAACTTTTAAATCTTAATGTTTTTTTCTATAGAAAGTTAGATTGTGTGTGTCATGTCATGATATAAAACTAATTAAATTGTATAACTACCCACCGGGAGTCTGATCCCATGAAACAGCAACGCGAGTACGATACGCGATACTCTATAACATGTTTAAACATAATGCGCAAATCACAATAAGCAGCTGATGATAAGGTTACCATAACCCAATGAAAACCCCAATTAAAAACCCCATCCCAATAGGGTTTGAGCTTAACTCAATTAGTAGTTACGGTTAACACTTCCGATAAGGTTACCGTAACAATCGGTTAACCGTATCATACGGTTAACCCCATAACAGGTAACCGAATTGATTCGGTTACCGGATCGATACGGTTAACCTTAAAGAGGTGTTTTCCGGTCCCTGGTTACAAGTTTGACGGGTCGAATCGAAGAATACCGTAGCGAGATCGAAATCTATTCGAAGCGCTTTTATTCGATCTCGTATTAGTTACGTAACGTTAGGTTACGATTGTATCACACAATAAGGGTACTGCATTGCTGACTGAAATGCTGAGTGGAGACCATTTCGGTAGCACATCCCTGTTTGTTTAACGTCTTTCTATTATATTCTATATTGCCAAACAGGGTTGTCAAAATTGAGGTTAACATTTTTCTTTACGATCTAGTATTTAAATTGCGCAAACACATTGCGATAAGTAGCGTTCACAATGCCTCTATTATACATCAAACGTGATCGAATCAACAGCCGTTATCAACGAAACGTGGCCAGCCGTGAACTCATTCGTACCGATTTCTAGCCTTCCTTGAGGATAACTTAGATTTTTTTACGAAACTGAAAGACTGTCTAGTTGGTACTTGGTAGTGACCCTGCCTACGAAGCCGGCAGTCCCAGTTTTAACCCCCGGTAAGGGCATTCATTTATATCATCACTCCGCTGAAAGATCGTTTATATCGTAGCTCTATACAAACTTTCAGCCCTCACTTTAAACCCTCGGGGGATGATTTCCGGGATTCAAACTATCTCCATAAAAAAAACATCTGAATCGGTTCAGCGGTTTAAGCGTGAAGAGGTAACAGGCAGACAGATGGACACACTTTCGCATATAAAATAGACGGACTTATTTGTCGATTCAGTATTAGGACATTAAAATGTTTTGGCACCATAAACATACTCACGGAACCGCTACTTATTAAACATATAAAAATGGTTTCTTTTTTTATGTATATGGATGAATTTCTGAAATTAATTGCTATTTAATTTAATTATATTAATAGGGTAGTTGCGTCATGTTAAAATTGATACCGTAGTGATGCTAAATGGATAGTAAACCATCAAACTATTGTAATAAAGTATAAATTACAAAATATAAATAAAATCATAATAAGATATGGACCTTGAAAGTTAGAAAAAATATAATTTTTTTTATTGTCCAAGAGTAAATTTAAAGCTAACAATAGAATCCTTTCGCTTTTATAGTAACAACATTGTACGACAACTATGGACCTAAACGCAGTATTTCGCGACCGACACAGCAATTTACTTGATCTTCCATACAACGATTAGTATAAATAGTAAAATGTGACGTCAACGTCACTATTCTATATCAATTAGTATGAAGCTTTTCGCCTGCCGCCAGCAACTTCCGTCTTTGTTTTTAACCGACTTAAAAAAAGGAGGAGGTTATATGTTCCACTGTATGTATGTTTTTCTTTTTTTTTTATGTATGTTCGCCGATTTCTCCGTCAATTGTGGACTGATTTCCACAATTCTTTTTTTATTCGAAAGAGTATACCTACTTCCGAAGTGGTCCCATTGTCACCAAATCAGGATCTGATGATGGGATCCCAGGAAAATTGAGGGCAACTTTCAAATTTTATAGGCACGCATGTAGTGATTTTGGTATTTTCTATTATAATTCGTGTATTTACCTTCGGAAATCGCAATTTTGGTGAAGTGGAACTGATACTGAAGACCACAGATGACTTATGGAACTCCTCCAAGATATCAAGTTCGTCAAAGATTCTGACATGATTCCGTTGAAGTAGCAACTCATGAAGTGGTAATTCTCAGATCCTTTAGGAATCGATGGAACTCCTCAAATATTATCAGCCCACAGATAGCGACTTGGGTTTTTTCTGTAATAATCAACGCATTTGCTCTCTGAAAGCAGTGCATGTAGTAAATTGGAAAGGAAATATGGAAATGTTCATGTACCTATGTGGCTTGGCGAAGTACTGAATTGAAGTCGGTTTAAACTTTGTTTTTAAAGTAATAATTATTTTTTTGAGTGAGTATTTATGTTCTTTAATTGTAGTTGCTCCTATACAAACATTTGTTTTTCTCCAAAAACTGGTTCGAATAGCATCATTTTCTCGTTTACGAAATACCAAAACAAAGTCACTGAAACCGGACTATCCATCTAAACTACAATTATGTTATGATGCTACAGTATATGCAACGCAAGGCCGCACATAATGACGCTGCAATTTCACGACCACAAATCTACAATTTACCAGTTATTACTATTTGAAAACGTCTGTTCTAAGGATGAATATAATGAGGTCGGGGAGAAAGTCCTTTGGTAATTTTCATCTTGATAAAACTTGTCCTATGCTTTTAACTTAACCTGGCGTGTTGTAATGGAAACTAAAGAGGATGTTCTTCATCATCATCATATCAGCCGAAAGACGTACATAGGCCTCCCCCAAAGAGTTCCAAAGTGACCGGTCCTGCGCCACCCGCATCCAGCGGACTCCCGCGACCTTTACCAGGTCATCAGTCCACCTTGTGGGAGGCCTACCAAGAGGATGTTCTTAAGTAAAATAAAACGTATTATGAGTACCTAGTACCTGCGACGTATCTAATGAAATATCTCTTAGACAAAATGGAGATAGAGTAATCCAAAAATGGTTAGTATATTCTTGTTTCCATGACTATTATATTATGCCAAATAATGAAATTTCCCAGTAAACGGAACAATCACTGTGGTATATTTTAGAACCTTGACTTCAAAGAGTAAAGTAAGTATATAGGTAAGACTTTAAGATTTCTACGTACGGGGCGATACGATGGAAAGTCAAAAACATTTCTACAGTGATGTTAGTGAATTGCGTTCCTTATGTTCCAGCTATGGTGACCACAAGGAAAGACCAAACCTATAAGAGATCCAGGTCAAGTGAAAGCCCACCGTCAGCAGCCCCATCTAGGAAGAGAATTGCTCTGGGAGAGGTAACAAGTAAGGAAGATGAAGACTGTAGTGAGGATGACAGAAGCTACAGTGACGATAGTGTAGACGATGTGTTAGCTAATTAATAAAACAAAATAGACTGTAAACTCAGTAGGTTAAGGACTTCCAACATTGTGTAGTGATAAATACTCAATTGTGCATGTGTAGTGATAAAGACTTAAGTGTAGTGGACTACTATATGAAGACATGGGGGAAAGGCATGTTATATATTGATATGTGGGTATGCCTGAAGATCTTCGGGTACCCCCAGTTTCGGTTATCGTCATGGCTGCCAGCACACGTACGTAACATTCCTTACTTTAATGAATGAAGTACCTAACAGTTCTGAGAAGCGATAACGATAAACAACCTACTCGGTAGGCGCGACAGAGTATTATGAAACTGTTATGTAATGTAAATGTATACAGTAGTAAGAACTATACGGTGTATTCTGCACCTCCTAACCAATCAATGGTGCGAGAAAAATCGAGAGAGCTCGCGTGCCGTCTTATGCTAACCGTGCTGATTGAAGGTTTACCAACGGGCTATGGAGCGTAGCGTGGGAGTGAAACGGATCGAAAGTGTCCGAAACTCTACGCTGCGCTCAAAAACCCGCATTACCTTTTTATCAGCGCTGTAGGTGACTGACACCTCAGCATAATGCTGAGCCAGTCTCCGGTTCACTGCCGCAGAGACACACTTGTTACATGTTTTTTAATGTTATTTTTTTTTTGTTTAATATGTGTGTCCTGTGTGTCAGTGAATAAACGTATCTTTCTTTCTTCTTTCGTTACCGACGGGAGTTAAGACCGCCGAGCTGAATGGGAATGGGCTGGCCACGTCTGCCGCATGCATCCACAGAGGTGGGCCCAACTAACCATGGAGTGGGCGCCACACGATGGGCGTCGACGACGTGGCAGGGACGGAGATTGGGGGGGGGGGGGACCTGGACGCATTGTGTTACGATTGGCCAGAGTCGCCAGAGGTTGCTCAAAGCCGGGACGAGTGGAAGTCGAGAGGGGAGGCCTTTGCCCAGCAGTGGGACAGCTCGAAGAAAAAAGTAACGGCTTCAATCCCGCAACTGTTTTGGACCATAGCCGATAAAGGGTGATGAGTATACCTAGATATTTTTCTAGCACGAACGACTTATTGTAAGTGATTGACAAAACAAAAACATCGACAGTCCCGTCATCGATAAGTACCACTTAAACGTCATAGAGGTAATAAGACAAATATATTTAGTGTAATAGGGTGTGATAGAAAATAGATAATAGTAACGAAACTATCAATTTGTTTATATTTTACATATTTCAGAAAACAATTTGGAATACTTTCGTAACTTTCTTTCTTCGTGTCACTGAATTAATTATCCCATACGTCAATCCATAACACACACACACACACCGAAATTGTCTTTCAAATCGACGCAGAATGTGACAACATGTATTAGTTTTTCCCAAACCCATTTTTGGTCCCAAAACAAATTCAATTTGTACAAGATCGGTGCACGCGGCGTCTAGGTAGGTAGCCGATATAACTCTGTTGTTGTATGTAAATACGTCTTGTCGTTGAAGTAGTATGTACTTATCGATAACAGGATTGTCGATATTTTTATTGTGGCAAGCACTAAACAAATGTTGTTCCTGCTAGAAAAATATCTAGGTATAGTGATGAGATGATAAAGGACGCGAATATTATAGTCTCTCTTCTAAATAAATCTACGTATTCGTACTATTACGTAAGTACCTACGGCCGAAAAATTTCAACCCACGTATGACCTATATCAACATTTTCAACCTACAACCCGGTCACAATATCTGTGCACCTCGCAATGTTTTTGTAATCAAAATTATTGTTTTTTAATAACAAACCCTTCATCAATAATAAATTGATTTGAAAAGGTTAGTAAATTTTTTTTACCTCCACATTTCTCGAAAAAACTTTTTTTCACACCGTACCCAGACCGCCGATATGACGTCACGAGGTCAGGTGCACAGATATTGTGACCGGGTTGTACGTATAACCTATTTCTTTTAACATAAGTACATCTAATTCATTACATCTTACGTCTAACCTATTTCAACCTATACATCTACCCTACTTCAACCTAGATATACCCTACCTACGGCACTCTCATACCGTATCGAGCGATAGCCCGCCAAATAAATCCTTGCATCTCTTTTTGAACAGTCTCTTCAACAATTTCTTTATAGATCGATTGCAGCCGTGGTGCACCTGCCGAGATGCATAGCGTTAATGACAATACCAACAAGAATACTAATTAAGAATTTTAACGCATCAGCTCTTTCGCGAATTTTAACGCATCTTTTCGAGCTCCTTCCCGAACTCCTCGCAAACCTATCACGCCATTCTGCCCACCGCTCAGAAGGACTGTCCTCGGCAGTAGCTCGCCTATCCCAAGGATGTGTAAAGCAATTAACAGCTGCAGTCACATGTCTGATGTTTTCTTTGACTCGGTCGTGAAATTTAAAATAAGGTCTGGTAACTGCTTGGCTTTGCAATAATAATAAAGTTGGTGACATCCATTTTCTATAAGAGTGACGCGCGGAAAGTTGTTAAAAAAGTTTTAAATTATTTAGTTACGTCGCAATAATAAGTTAAGCAAAAACTATGTATAATTTTGATAAGTTAATGTTAAGGCTTTTTTTATATAATGCATGCGGTGTTTACCTTTAAGTAATTGTTACACTTAGCAAGTAGTTATGATAATTGGATTATTGTAAACTTCAGTGTAAACAATTGTTGGTGAACCAAAATAAATAAATAAAATAAAAAATAAAAAATCAGCGGGGTACACCGGGAATCGTACACGGTGAGTTTGGAATACCGATACATAGCGTATACCTACTTAAACTATGCTGGGGCCCTTGGGCACACAAGAATTTGGGGCCCTTTTGGAAAGTAAGTTATATTTTTGACCCCGGTGCTCACTCTGTCGGTCCTTCGGGGCCCCCTGAGGATGGGGGCCCTGGGCACGGACCCCGTGTGGTAATATGGTAAAGACGGTATTGCGTATATTCACGTGCATCAGTTTGACTTGTTCACGTGCAGTGTACTTTTTAGTACCTTTTATATTTCACTGGCTATCGCTCGACGAGTTATAACGACAGCTAAGCGACTGACTAGACCTCAGAGCATAGAATACTAGAGAGAGGACAAGCCGCCGGCGGCCGTGTCGCAGCTGTATGCTCAATGGGCATACACTGCCATACTGTGCACGCGTGCTGCGAGCAGAGAATATTACGTTTTTTCCCAAAATGCCTGATATGATGCGCGTTTATTGTCAAATAAGCGTGTAGGTATACAAGTGTGTGTGTTTTAGATGTGTGCGTGCTTTGTCTTGTCAATTACTTGGGCGTTGTGTGGGTTAATGTACTTGCGACAGGCTCACTCTATACAAATCGGCCGCCATGTCCGATCTCATTATATTCATACATCTGTGGACTAGACTATACTAACAAACGCTCGCTGCGCGCGGAGCCATAAAGTGTCGCAGCGGAACATCTCTGTCTCAGTAGCGACTGAATACTTTTTTTTTGGGATTCTGTTTAAATTTTTTAAGAAATCATCACAGCACAGAGCCACTAGTAGTAGGTGCGAGGTAAGCACCTGCCATGATTGGTGCGTCACAGACCAAAAACAGGTGTCCCATTGTCACATTTTATTGCCCCGAGCTCTGCGAGCTTTTCATAATACAGTATGCTTTCCGGACTATTGTCTGCTAATAAAGACCAGAATCTGAATCGGAATTTTATTGATAAAACACATTTTTTGACGACCGCTTTAGCCTAGTTGGTAGTGACGCTGCCTACGAAGCAAGAAGTCCTGGGTTCGAATCCCGGTAAGGGCATTTATTTGTATGATGAGCTCGAATATTTGTTCCTGAGTCATGGATGTTTTCTATGTATGTATTTATCTATTATAACTATTATAAGTATGTTTATCGTCGTCTAGTACCCATACTACAAGCTTTGCTTAGTTTGGGACTAGGTCGATTTGTGTAAGGTTGTCCGCAAATATTTCTTTTTTATTGTTTTACATGTCAGGCAGAATATAAAGTAGACATACCGACGCTTAAGAATCAATACCGTCTAAGTAACAAAAATACAATTTTACAGGAAGCGTGGCATGCTATTCGTTATTTTTTTCTGCACCTAACTGCATTAAAAGGTAAAAAATGTCAAAAATGTTAGTTAGACAGTATTGATTCTAGGGTTTGCAATCCGGATATCCGAAATATCCGGATATCCGCCGAATTTCGGATCCGGATCTTACAGGTTCTTGGATCCGGATCTTTCGGATATTACGGATCCTTAAAATACAACCATGAAAACCGAAAATACGGCTACAAAATGAAGTTTTTACCGAGTCCACGCTGAAAACCGAATGGTAGATAACTCAATCTCTGTTTTTATTCGCCACTTCATCATCCCAGACCAGATTATTTTTGTTTTTAATTTATTAGTCACAAAAACTAATGAAACCTACATACTACAAACTAGTAAAAATGCCGCAGTTTCATGGCGAAAGTTGGCGTTGGTTTAAATGCACTAATTCACCGTAGGCAAAGACACAAAGTAATTATTATAAATCCAATGTTGCCTATATAGCTACCTACTAAAGACTTACGCCCGTATTCATAAACGTTCAACAAGCCTATTTTAACTATTTAAAATGACGTTAAATTTCGTTTGTCCTTATCTGTCACTTTGACATTTGTGTTCGTAAGAAGTGGACAAAGCACATTTTATTTAGCAGCCATTTTAAGTTTTATGAATAAGGGGATTAGTTTAGTTAAATAAACCTATAGAAATGATTAAGAAGTATAGTTGACCCAGGAAGTAAAAAGTAAATGCAGCAACAATACCCACGTTTAATACTTGTAATATTTTTTTAAAATTTTGAATATGATCTTGACCTATAATATGATCATGTAATATAATAAGCATGGTACGCTATATTAATGCCCGTTCACCGTTTTTGCCATATCCAGACACAGTCTTGCCTAAAGGAATGCCCCCTGCTAGACAAACACCTTTTCCCTCGTCCGGATCACATTGTCAATTTCTCCTCCTAGGTTTGACCCTATCGAATTAACTCCGGTACATAGAGCTCATTGAAATATATGTACGAGCACCAGGTACGGAGTTAACTCGACCTGCTGTGGTCAATCACGTAACGCATTGTACGCACGTAAGGTAGATCTACATGTCAAATTTTATGTGGGAAAATGACAGTTCGATAGCTAACGCACGTTTGGAACGTTACATTGATTACCCTTGGCCCCGTAGCATGGATGGCGTTATCACGCGACAAGTGACAGGATAAGCGCGTCGTCTCGTTCTATCGAACGGTGTCAGCCAGGGACGGAAGCTCTATCCTGTCACTTATCGCGTGAGAACGCCATCCATGCTACGGGGCCAGGTTGTTATTCAAGTGACAGCTTTCAGTGACGTAACTCTCACTTTGCCGGTTAGTTTGTAGTTGTAAATAAAAAGTTGAATAAAAAAAAGAAGTTTATACTCTTTATGACCTCGGGAATGCGTACCTATTTAAAATCTTTTAGGTATACGGTGGTGTAGCCGTTTTTTCTTGATTTAAACTTACAATTCCTACTTTATACCAAAAAAAACCTTGTGGATCCGTATTATCCGAAAGATCCGGATATCCGGATCTGTTGAATTGAAATATCCGGATCCAAAATATTGGCGGATCTTGCAAACCCTAATTGATTCTTAAGCGTCGATACGTTTTATTACATGTCAATGTTATGTTCATTATAATAATCATAGATACACAATATTTCTTAAAATTAATTTATTGAGTCGGTCTAATTAAGGGTTATGTTGAGACTTATGAGTGGGTCAGTGATACCTTACCATGAAATTCGTCAATGGTGTAACACGCTAAAAATGGCGTCAGTCGATGAATTTTTCAATTCAGTTGGAAGAGAGTTATAAAGTTCAATTCCTATTACAACAAGAGAAAGGAAGTGGCGCGACTACATTGACATGTGCTAGGTGAGTTTATAAACTACGGGCAGTCGAGATACGTTTACATTTGAACGTTATAAAAACATGTGTCCATTAAAACAAGTTCACATTGTATCATATGTTCATATAATACATGCAAGCAGGATGTGATGTTATATATTTATTGAACGAAAGAGTTTCTCTGTTTCAGCTCGGGCTAAAATTCTTTCCTATGCCCGGATGTTCCGCTGTCCCGATGCCTGACTGTTCTCATCTTTGCATTTGCTCAACCGATTCTCGTGAAATTTTGTGAGCCGGTTCGATAATTATGTAGAATTTTTTTGTTGATACAGTTGTTGGAATTTTTACAGCTCTGTAGAGTCACTACTTCTGTTTATACTGCCAGTAGCTCTAGTATAAGTTTTATCGATCATATACGTTTTCGAACGCGTTTGCGTTTTGTTTCAATTTGTATGACAACGCGAACAGCGCCTCTGGTGGTAACTATTACGGCCTAAACGCACAGACAGCGGTGGGGGCGCGGTGCGGTGCGGCGCGGAGGCGGTACCGGTTGTAATGTTCGAGCTAATATATGAAAGGATCCGCATAGAGCGGCGCGGCGCGGACCTTTTCATATTAGCTCGAACATTAGTACATTACCAACGGTAGCGCCTCCGCGCCGCACCGCACCGCGCCGCCACCGCCTGTCTGTGCGTTTTCTTTAGGAATTACGCGTTGCCATACAAATTGAAACTAAACGCAAACGTATCGATAAAACTTATACTAGATCTACATAACTAGGTAACAAAAATAACACGTTTTCGGATATTGATACCTAAGACCGCTAGTTGGCACGGTTCCCCAAACTCGTTAATTCCGCGTAGCTAAACTTCTATTTATTCGCATTTTTCGGGGAAAAATCCGACAGGGAAAAATACAATTCGGGGAATAACGCAACAGTAAAATTAAGCGAATGATAATAAAGAGCGGTCCCAACACGAGTGCGGAAAATGCGAATGGAAAATTTGCTACGCGGATTCAACGAGTTTGGGGAACCGATCTAACCAGTCCCTTGAACATATAGTATATCCACACTAATATTATAAATGCGGAAAGTGTGTCTGTTTCCTCTTCACGCTTAAACCACTGAACCGATTTAGATGAAATTTGGTATAGAGATAGTTTGATTCCTGGCAAAGGACATAGGATAATTTTTATCCCGGAAACCATCCCATGAGGGGGTGAAATGGGGGGTAAAAAAATTGTTTGGAGCTACGATATAAACGAATTCCACGCGGACGGAGTCGCGGGCACAAGCTAGTATGCTATATGTATAGTCAAGGTCACCAATATGTATACACCACAAACTTACAGAAATATGTATGTATACATACCTTATTACTACGGAAATAAGGTTGTTGTATTACATATTTTTGCAATTTTGTTTATATACATATTGGTGACCTTGACTGTACCTATAGTATGTATAATATAGTCCTCCTCAACGATTTCGATGATAGGAACCCTAGCAATTTGGATTTGCTCTATCGTGAGTCATGCTATGGCTGGCTAGGCCAAACCTCCTCTTGACTATATATTTTATTAGTTTAATATAAACTAAAACACGATGGATAAAGATTCTTCGATAAAAAAACTAAAGTTCGGTCCTTACTTCCCTTTTCCACCTCAGCCTATTCAAACAATATGTACTTCAATAAGTACGTGAATTAATTAAATTAAAATGACTAAACTTTACCTCATCTTAAAATCACCTATGACTAAAACCTAACAGATTCTTATCCATCATCATCCTCCTAGCGTTATTCCCGGTTGTGCCCCTAAAGGAGCCCGGGGTCCGCTTTGACACCTAATCCCAAGATTTGGCATAGGCACTAATATTTCGAAAGCGACTGCCATCTGACCTTCCAACCCAGAGGGAAAACTAGACCTTATTGGGATTAGACCGGTTTCCTCACGATGTTTTCCTTCACCGAAAAGCTAACGGTAAATATTCCGTTAATAAGTTCCGAAAAACTCATTCGTACGAGCCGGGATTCGAACCCACGACCGCCGCTTGACAGCCGCATGCCTGAACCACTAGGCTACCGTAGCTTGACTAGGCTAACAGATTATTATCCATCGACATTTTTTTTTAAATAGTAGAAGAACGAGAAGAGTGCAACATCTCTTTCTTTCTTGCGCGAAAGACAAAGTGTCTCTTTCACGCGTCATGGTGTTTAGTCTATAGCGTCATAGACATAATTGAGCGATCAATGTCTTTGTTTTTGTAATAACACACATAATTATACGCATATTCATACAGGATTTACCTCGTGGCATTAATTTGCGCTTCGAACAAACATTCCATGGAATAGGTATAAATTTATCAACAACTGTTTAACATAAGTATCTGGACAAACGAGTTTGAGAGAAAGCATACTTAATCAAATAAAGAAAATATTGGATTAGTGACAGCTAAAAACAACTTGTAATAATTAATTAGTATACTGGTAGCGTTCTAAACAAAAAACATATTACTTCCACGTATAGCTCTTATAACGATAGAAATAAGGTTGATTTTTAAGTCTGTGTTGGTCAGTGGAGCATGACCCAATATGAATATACATAATGGGTCAATCAACTATTTCTTGTTGCTCGTTGCCATGGTTACATTACAATAAAATAATTCAATCAGTTCCCGCCAAACTAACAATGTTCAGTAAAGGCCCTTACGCAATGTCTATTAGAATCTACAATAAAATCCCGCAGCTTATAAGAAACGAAGTTACATATAACACTTTTGTTAATAAACTTAAAACTTACCTCCTAACTGAATGCCCATACTCGCTGCAGGAGTTCATGGGGCAATATTTTTTTACAATTTAATAGATGGTGCAAATGCAATCAAGTAGGTATGTTGTTATCTAATGTGCAGATTTTATATAAATATAACAATATGTTGATTTTTTTAAATATATGTATGTTTAGGTTAGTTTAGTATTTAAACATGTTGCTACACCCTAGTAGGGTCCATGTATGTACTGATTAATTTTAAGAACATCCTGTAAATACCATGGTTGCAGCAAATAAATGAATATGAATGAATAATACGTCTCCTGGGTCACTCTTTAAAACTATGATTTTATGGGGGTTTAAATCCAATAAACACGTGTTGTTGTTATATTGGTAAACCCATTCCATGGTGGGGCATCTCCTCAGCATGATATGAGTCCAGTTTATAGTATTTTTTCTAAGAAAGTCTGTTACTGTTATCTCTTGGCTTACCGGGACAGAATAACAACAAGAAAAAGTTGATTGACCCTAATATACCACTGTAATCAGGTTCGTTCTATGCGTCATGTGATTAATTGATGGATCCTACATATATTAGGAAAAACCGGTACCGGCTAGCGAATCTTTTTTTTATCGCTGCACCTAATATTTATTTTATCAGTGTCATGATTTTTAAATAGCTGTAAAATTATAAATGTTAATTATAAGAGGACGAAAAAGCAATAAGGATAATGATTGAAAAATGTATTTTAACGGGGAAATTAAATGAAAACCTAGAAATATTATAAATATGGAAGATTGGATGTTTATTATTTAATCCCGTAAAAACGGCTTGATTGGAATATAGGATACTTTTTATCCCAAAATCATCCCGCAAAGAGACGAATTTGGGGATGAAAGTTGATGCAGACAACGGGCGGGCTACGTAAACGGTCCCTGGACCAGATACCTAACTTTCTAGTACGTCATTGTTCCTGTGTATTTTCAAGTCACTTAACATTACGCCTGCATTCCGATTATTATCTCTGTGCCAGAAACGAAACTTAAAAAAACCCTTCTGCACTGTGTCAATGATTTTTCTAAGAAACAGTGTAGCGAGTTTCTTCCGGCGCTTCCTCTCGCCAAAGGTCACATTTTCTGGAGCGCAGTTAATTTCAGGCTACCTAGTAAAAAGCCTTTTGAGGCCTAGGTACAGTCGAACCCATTAGTAGCTGAACCTTGTTACTTTGTTGCTTTCAACCGTTTTACAACTTCCTGCAGTTAAATCATGACGTTAAAGCAACACGAAGTATGTGGTGTTGTGTTCCTGGTGGTGAGTAAGGTCGCCAGAGCTCCCTAGGGTGCGCTGTGTTGGGAGTGAGGGACCTGCATGTCTCTATCTGCCAACACAGCGAATCCTCGAGTGAATAAAGGGTCGGCAACGCGCTTCTGATTCTTCTGGAGTCACAAGTGTCCATAGGCGACGGAACCAACTTAACATCAGGCAGGCCGTAAGCTTGTTTGCTACCGTCGTTGTATAAAATAAAAAAAACACACAGTACAAAAATGTCCAGTACCTTGTGACTTCGACCATACACAATGCCTAGGTTAAAATAGTAAGAATAAATATTAGGTCCTTACCTATGAAATTGGCGGTTTTTTCACAGATATTATTTTGTACGTAATTTATTCATTTCTATTGCAACTTCCAAATTATTTTTTAATTTCATTATTAGACTATGTAACAAAGGTTTTAAATACAAAAAATAGGTTTGAATTTTTTATTTAGTGTTTCAAATTAAAGCTTGAAAACCGCCCTTTTCATGTGCTGCCGGTTAAAGTGTTTCAATTACGTATAGTTTTATGATGCGAACTATTTTTAAGGAATGAAGATATGTGTAAAGTAGCTTAAAAGTTTTCTATATTCCTACCAAAATTTAGTTTGCTTTGAATTTGACATTGCTGAATAATCCGCAAAATTCAATGTATGAAAATCACAGTTTTGATAAAATTCTCCATACACACCGCCAATTTCATAGGTAAGGACCTAATAAGACCTAAGAAAATCTAATGTACACTTATAACTTATAACTGTTATCCCTTTATTTATGTATATTTTAGTTACAATAAAGAGTTAATTACTGATTAAATCAGGGACTGCATAACCGAAAAATACCGGTATTCTATTTTAACGGTATGACGTCATATCGGTTGTCAAATAGCGGTTTCGATAGCGGAACCTTTATATTTCGCTACCGAAATATAAAGGTACCTTTATTTTTTCCGGTACCGTAACCGCTTTTTAAAGGTACCGATATATCGACTTTGGCCTGGTGTTATTGCCAAACCGTACCGTACCGTAATGGAATACCGGTTTCATACCGGTATAACCGTAACCGAAATCAGTCTCTGGATTCAATAAATAAAATAAATATTTGCGGACAATCTTACACAAATTGACCTAGTCCCAAACTAAGCAAAGCTTGTACAGTCGACGCCAAAAATATGTTTACACTTTTGCATCTTATTCCATTGTAGTACTTAAGGCGAAAACTGTAAACATATTTTTGGCGTCGACTGTACTATGGGTACTAGACGAAGATAAACACACTTATATAGATAAATAAATACTTAAATACATAGAAAACATCCATGACTCAGGAACAAATATTCGTGCTCATCACACAAATAAATGCCCTTACCGGGATTCGAACCCAGGATCTCTTGCTTCGTAGGCAGCGAAATTGAGTTGAGTTTCAGTACTTTATTCATATTTTTTATTTGAATGGGCCTTCTGTGCCTTTCTGCTCTGTTGCTCAGAGCGTGACAGTCAAACAGGCAGACATGAGGCGCATAATCGTCGTTGAATAACCGACGCGATCTATTTACTATCAAGGTTGACTATGTTATACAACTTTCGATATTCATTTAACGTAGAGAACTTTCGATACATTGAAAATTCCGTTTTTTTAAGAACATTTAAGGCCTTATTCCCAAGTATTCCCAACTCGTTCATTTGGGGAAGGGCATGGGTTTAGAATAGGAACGAGTTAAAATGGGGACATGTAGGGATTGTGGAAAGCACCTACAAATGACTTTTAAAAAACGCTGTACCTACTGACACCACTTTTGGACTTTTTTTTTCTTTTCTAACAATCATTAACTGTATATGCAGTAGCGACATAGACATTTTGGGTTAGGGCATCAATATTATCTTGATAATAGGTCTACTGACTTTTAAAGGAGTGGTAGTAAATAGTACAGTTTGGGACTAGGTTGCTTGGTGTAAGGAAGGTTGCTTGATACGCAAAATATATACCAAGCGAGCCATAACTGGTCACGCACTATAAACAAACACCTTTTTACTCTGGGTGTTACAGACAGACTGCATGGAAGAGGACGAGACAGCCACCCAACACAATAAGATTATTAACAAGAATAAGTTAGTTCTAAGATCAATACTATTTTGATATTTAACCTCCGATTAAATCCTTATTCCAGTATGGTTCCAGTCAGCTACAGAATTATTCACATGAATGATGAGCTCAAATTACTACTCAAACTTAATCAAGTATCGACTACCTACTTACGAAATATTATGGGAGCTATGCATATTGTAGATATGTGAAATAACTTTCACTTTTACACTGAAATGGCAATGGCTTCCAATGAGCCAGAAACACGTTGCCAATAGTGTAAATAATCACATGATTAGAGTAGGGGTGTAGACTCAAAATGTATTATTACTCCAAAAGAAAGAAGGCACATTCAGATATCTCAAAAAATTACGAAGCTACAGCCGTTTTAATATTGCTTGTTAAAGAAAGATTTCTTGACATTTAATTTATTTTTATATAACACTTACAGTACCGGTCAAAAGTTTAAGTTCACTCTTTGTTTTAGGTACAAGTGAGTACTTTTGGGCAATAATTTTTTGCAGTTCGGAAGCCGAAATTTGTTTCCAAATGATCCGTTATTGTTTACAGGGATGTGTTTGATTAGTCAGACACAATTTACGTAGATTTCTAAACAACTCATTCCCTGGACATTAAAAAATTACGAATGATTTGTGAATGTTTCATAATTATATATTTTGTCCAAATAAATAAAAATATTTAGAACTTGAACTATGCCCAATGCATTATAGATCTTCCATGGTGATTAATTTGAAAAAGATTATTCTGGTATGTATTTGCAAAACATATTAGAGTTTTACTAAGCTTTGAACTAAAGGAGTCTGCTAAGTAGCTGAACGTAAATATTTTTCCTACCGATAAAAAAGTGCATCAATGAATTACTATGAATAAAAAACAAATGAATGCACATAAATTAAAACTTACCAGTTTCTCTTCATCAAACTCATTGCGCCTCTTATTTCCATGTTGATCGCTGGTTCCTGAGCGCTCCGACGGAGTGTCACTCTCAGGCCCACTGGAGTCATCACCAGTACTGCTCTCCTCTTCACTGGATGTATCATCCAATATGTCAAGACCGGTTGGGTCTGAAATTAGCAAGGCTGTTAAGCCATTTTCCAGTCTTATAGTCCTGTGAATTAAAAAAATAATTAGGCTCCCTTAAAAATAACTATCATAGATGTTTAATGTTTATGCTTACTAGAAACTTTCTAATTACCTACTTAATATATGGTTAAAAAATCGTACTCAATCTTTTCAATTAAATCAGGTATTTACTGTAGATTAGTCGCATTTAAATAATGTATTTTTTCATGTATTTTTTACTAAAAACCAAATGGAATACTTACTTGTATAGTTTTTTATCAGCCTCAGACTTTATAGGTTCATTGAGAACCTCAACTTTTTCGGTTCTAAACATATTAAATGAAGGCTTTGGTGGCTTTTGAACCACTTTCACTTCTGGCTTAAACTTAGGAGCTCTATGGAAGCCACTTCTTTTGGACATGACGACTACAGTGTGTTTTACTCGCGAATAATCAGATGTTTTTTGAATAAAGATGGACAGGAATTTTGACATTTATTGCCTGCAGCATGGCTTGATGTTGCAAGGCGTAATACGTATCGTAGAGATATAATACATGGCAACACTAACATAAAGTACGCTACTCACGATCCAACAAAGGGTATGAACACAACATTGGCACCGCTGACTTTTGCCAAGAAATGAATAATATTCATAATGGTACTTACGTTTCACCGTCCGGGTGCATTATCTGTAGCAGAAATATAAAAAGTTGCCACTATGAAACATTTTCCACAAATTCTGTAAATTGTCAGTCCTCTGAGACTTCTATGTCAATATCCGTATACATAATCTTCAGTGTCTTTGAATCGAAATTCAGTATAGATCTACAGTTCAGAGGATTTGTATTGTCTTGAGTTTGTGTCAATCCAAATCATATCTTATACTAATAATAACAACTAACAATAAGTTTGTGATAACTACACTATAGGCAACGCCTGTATCCTGGGATTCAAGGATTTACTGTTATTCCGCACAAATGGAAAATCGTCAACACGAAGTAACCATTTTGAAATTGGTCGAAAAAGTAATACCATCAAAAGTGAATTTGGTGAAAATATAATTGTGTCGTGACTTTTTTGTGACAATTTTTTTTCTTTTTTAAAATGAATCAAGCCCAAATGGAATTTAGTCCAGTATGAAGTCATATGAGGAAGTCAAGAGGCTGGCAATGAACAGAAAAAAGTGGCGGTTACTCCACCGACAAGAGCAAGGCTCTTAAGTAATGATGATGATGATGAAATAGATCCATATAAATACACGTGTAAAGTGAATGTTGTGTAATATAAATTAATATCAAAATGTTATAATGAAAATCGACTATTTTGTACAGAATTCCTGTATGACGTATTTTCCATTGGTCATATTTTTGGAGTGTACGTATTACCATATGGCCGTATTTCTTTTGACCTATGTAAGTATGTATGTCAATTTGCACGTAGAACCGATGACCGTTGGGGCGGAAAGGCCGAGAATGTAGAATTTACGTTTCTTGGTATTTATCTTTTTTTTTCATATCATAGTGCCATGCCATTGCCAAGATATTTGTAATTATTCCTTAGTAACACTTGAGGTCCGCTGTCACTGTCACCTAAAAAGTTTGTATTTGTAACGCTCGGCTTTATCAACTTTTTGTTACATTTTTATGGAATTTATATTATTTGTAATAAACTTTTGTTTGAAATGTGCTATTAAACCAAGAAATACAACCATTGAAATGAACCATTCGTACTCGGAAAGCGATGTGTCGCTGTCCCCGACGCAAATACTGGAGCGACTGCATATGCTGCGGCAGCTACAGTTACTACAGCAAGACAAACTTCTTAAACAGCGTCAATTGTACCAGGAGTCGCCAACAAATTCTAGTATCACTGAAATAGTCAGTCAGTTTAGTGCTAGTACCAGTTTTAACACTTTCCGAAGCCTGCTTGGGAGTGCAGAGTCTTCCACTGACGTGACTCCGCGTCTGCACTCAAGTAAGTCATCACACGTGAGTCAACAGGATCTCGTAGAAGGCGTAGCCATCTTGAATCTATCGCAAGAATCGGAATTTATTGTTAACTCTCCTCTGTCCAGCAAAAGTAAAGCTTCCAATGCAACACAACCAACTGACAATTCAACTGGTCAAAGCTCTGGGGTACAATCTTTGGCTGCTAAGAAACAAATATCACTCGATGATATGCCAATACTGTCTCCTAAATCAGATTTTGAAGCCATGATAATTGAAAAATTAAAAAACGAAATGAATGCACCTAAACCTAAAATCCTACAGAAAGAAAATTATATGTCAAGTAAAACGAAACCATTTCTTAGGAGAGGGGAAGGCTTGACCAGATTTGGATTGAAGAAAGTTGTTCCGGTCATACAAAACACTCATGCTTTGCCTTGGAAAAAAGCTTCTATTAATAAAAAAGTGTCTATCAAAGCTATGCCAGCCGAAAATTCTAAAAGAAAAAATGAGGATGTTCAAATTGAAACTGAGCCATATGAGGATACAACTGACCCTGCAGTTGATAACAGTGCTCCTCAAACTAAGGAACATAACAAACGTAATGCAGTTGACAACAGGGTGCCGCAAACAAACAAACAAGGTAACAAACCTAATGTTAAATCTGCGATAGATCCAAAAAAAGATGACAATAAACGGGTAGAAAATTCAGTTGATTCTAGCAATTGTGAACTGCATGGTCCAAAACCAGTCTCACCACCGAAAGTGAAAGAAGTAAAAATTCAACAACCTAAAGGAAAACATCCTTTGCTAGGAAATAAAGGGAAAACCTGGGCGGCAGTCTTAACTAAAGAACAGGATGACTTCTTAAGACAACTCAAACAGAGTGAATATTACAAGAATTTTGCTTCACCAGCCAAAAGTCTCCTCTCAGACATCAGCTGTGACGAAAATCTCGTCAAACTTAGACAGGAACGGGAAATCGCAGAGCAAAACATGTTTGAATTGCTTGAAAACAAAGCTGACAGAGAAAGCTTTAATTTAAACAATTCTTTTATAAATAGATTTTTACAAGGCAGCAGTTTTGAATGTTCAGGGGAAAGCACACCCTTGGTTATGCAGAAATGCCTAGCGAACAATCCAAACTTGATGAAAATATATCCCAACGTACGGCAGAGTAGGAATGAAAATAGTCAGAGTGACGCAGAGACCTGCAACAGTGAATATACAGAGTGTTGCAGCGAAGCCTGCTCCACTGGCTGTAGTTGTTCTTGCAATAATACTGCAGAAGAATCCAGGAACTTCAATGAGAAAAGTAATAAAAAGAATGTCAACCAACATAACAAAATAAACAAAGTAAAAGAGGTTGAAAAGCAACCTGTAAGTCAACAGTGTCATAATGACAAAGAACTTGACAGCATGAAAGAAAACATGGCAGAAATGAATGCCAAATTAGTAGCCACAAGTGACCTACTCAAGGACAGGCTCCGCGAATTAGAGGATGAAATTGAAACATTTAGAAAAGAAAACGCAAATTTAACTAAAATGAGAGAAGAAATTGATATGGAAAAGCACAAATTTTACGAAGAAAAGTCTGCCTTTGAACAGAAGTTTAATGAAGAGAAAATTTTGTCAGAATATTATTTATCTGAGGAAAAAGAGAAATTGACGAAGCAGAAGCAAATATATGACAGACAGGTGAGGGAGATGAGGGGTCGGTTGAATAAGAAAGATAAAGATGATGTTGCTAACTTAAAGAAAGAAATAAATGATCTAAAAGAGGACATGAGACTTAAAGATGCTAAATACACCACCATTACCGCAAGGCTGCGCAATCAATTAAAGATTGCAGACAAAGAAAAAAAAGACCTTCAGGACGAAGTAGAAAAGCTGAAGAAAGAGAACCGCAGGATACAGCACAGCAACGATATCACCAGACGAATGACTAACATGAAATATTTGGAAGAAGTTAACAGAAAGCTGTCGAACCTTAAGACAAAATCTACTCAGCCTCAAATAGTACAGGATAATGACATGAAATATAAAACGTTAGAGATAGAAATCCAAAGCAGAAATAGGATAGTACAGCCTGTACATAAGAACCCACTTAGAACCCGGGCTAAGAGTGTTCCTAACCTAAACGTAACTTCTCGGTACGCAAAGTATTTTAGCCAAAGAGATGTAGTGAGTCCAAATGAACGGAATCAAACTTTGAACATAGACAGGTATCCCTCTGATGACATAGACTATGAGAATGAACTCGAAAGTGTTGCAGACTCTGAATCTATAAGCGGTAGAGATGAAAATGAAGATGACAACAGTTTGGAAAAGATATACATGCAGAGGTTTCAAGAACCAAAAGAATCCAGTGCTGACAAACCTAGATCAAGCAATTCAAACTATTTCGAAAGAACTACTGAAAACTCAAACCATTCAAATCACAGCTTTGAAAGAAATGAACAATCTGATGCCTTTTTTATTCGCAGATCCAATTCAAGTTCAACGAGAGACTCTAAATCTCCAAGGCAATCGCCTCACCTTAGTGGAAGGCAATCGCCTCACCTTAGTGGAAATTCGATCCGGTCCAAATCACCCGTTTCTATACTAAGTCACAGGCGCAAATCGCCTGTGAGCGTGACCAGGGACCATGAAGACTTACTCATCCATTCCTCCACTTCCCAAGGCAGATCATCGCCTATATCATCTCTAAGCACCCACACTTACAGCTGCGGCCGACTTCCGACCGTCATAAATCGAGACAATCCAGACAGAATCCCAGAACCACCCAGCAGAACCAGTGTTGTTAAAACCAACCTTACGCCTATGGAAATAAGGAAGCCAGACAGCTCTAAAGAACTCCGATTCCCGAATGGGAATGTGAAGTATTTGTCAGCTGATGGGAAGTACAGCAAGTTTGTGTATTACAATGGAGATGTGAAAGAAAACTTTTATAGTGAAGGCCGGATAAAGTATTACTATGCTGAGACGAAAACGTTTCACACAACGCATCCCGATGGCTTGGAAATTCTGGAGTTCCCTGAGTAAGATTAATATTTAAAAAAATTAGAAGTAGAAGTAGAAGTAGAAAAGCTTTATTCAACATCACATTACACGAAATTATAATTAAACATTTAAACATTAATACATGTGAACCTTAAGATTAGAATTAAAATATAAATTTAAAATTAATGTTACAATTTTGATGTGTGTGTGTGTGTGTGTGTGTGATGTTAAAAAGGAGCTTGCCTCAGCATAATGCTCGCTGTTTGTCGGGAACGAAATGTCTCAGTTATTGTATGTGTGTGCGTGTGTTTGGCTTTACTTGGAATACGAAGTGTGTGATGATTGTAAGTAGGTATGTTTGGATGTTCATACATAATAAACATATTTGGCCAATGGCATAATTAAAAGCAAATAATTTAATGTACAAGGTACTCTGATGGTAGGTCATATGGTCATTAATTACATATATGAAGGCAAATTACAATTTTGTACGATAATTATTTTATGTTATCATTAATATTGATATTATTTGATGTTTACCTGCTTACTACTAGCTTTTCGTTGAATGAAAACATCATACCTATTAATAATAATAAATTTTAATCATTGATGAATGAAATCATTAAACAATTAAGGATGATCTATATAGTTTATGGCGGGAACAGTAAATATTTTCTACATCATGAGAAAATCTGCACTTATCTACGAGTTTTGAAATTGTGAGAAAACGTGATAAATGATCCCTACTTATCTTAAAATAAATCACGATTTCCATTAAAAAAGTTTCAACAAAGTATTATTTGTCCGAATTTTCATTTTGGCAAAAAGCAAACTATCTCGAAAACCCTAAAGCTTTTCAATTTTTTTTAATTTTTTATTCAGAAACAAACATTGTTACATAATAAGTGTAAAGAATACATTAAGCATAAAACAGACCAATAGTTTCCTGGAAGATAAACATCTAGAACGTTGCAGTTAACAGAAGAGACAGTAAGCAAATAAAAATGGGAAAAAAAAAACAGCTGCTAAGAAGGTATTAGGTACACACATACCGTTGCATTTCAATCGATCATCATGCAAACATACAAGTTTAATTATTGATATTAATTTTTGTTGAACTATAAAACCTCATATAAAAACAAAATCCTTGTAGCTAAAAAAATAAATAAAAAAATAAACTGCTTCTAAAAAGTTGCCAAGATAACCTAATTTTTAAATGCATCCTTAAGCGATGTAAGTTTACAGTGAAAAATATCAATATCGATAAGTTTTAGATTTCACATGTTCGTTTAATAAACACATTCTTACCTTAGCACGTCCTGCTGCGTGGTATGCAAAATACATTTTTTTACGACATTGGCGCTCTCGTCTTCGCGGAACTCTAAAATTAATTTAATGTAAAAGAGTAGGGGCATCAAATTGCGAATGTATGATCTTATATAAATAAATAAATAATAATAATAAATAAATATTACGGGACAATCTTACACAAATCAACCTAGGCCCACGGTAAGCTCAGTAAGGCTTGTGTTGTGGGTACTAGGCGATGATATATATAATAATAATAATTAAGGCGTAGGGATGTGACGGCCCCATCGCCCACCAGATTTCTGGTGCAATCAGTCAACGTAAGGCAGCTTGTGGCGGGCTGTTAGGGAGTAGCGACCCTACGTACCTGAGTGCTCCTGGGGGTGTCCTGTGGTCAGGCTGAGCCGATCGGGTGGTTGGTTGGACAGGCCCCCCACCTCTGGCTTGCCTTAACTGGCTGTCCAGAGTGGAGTCGCAAGAGCTGTTGCTCGAGGGTAGATGTGGACACCTAAGTGGCGAGTTGGCTATATGTTTAAAGTCCAGTGCCACCTTTCTACCCCCCCAGCCTCTCTGACTGGTGTTGCCCTTAGGCCATTTTTTAATGTCGCTATTAATAGGGGCCCATCTAGCAGTTGGCGAGTCACCGTCTGCCAGAGATAAAAAATGAGACAGTTTATTAGGCAGGCGTCCGATGTTTCACCAATAGCCCAGCCACTAGTCCATCATTTTCACCCAATAACCAAATTTTCTTTAGATTCCATCAACAGCAATAGTCCCTATACACCCCAGCGGGTGCTGTCTCTGTGTGCGTCCCATGACACGGGCAGGGACAGCATCCGCTCGGTGTACTCCTTGCATTTCATTAAATTGTCAAAAGGGCCTCTACGTGTTGGCTCAGTTGGTACTTTGTAGGTACCTAGCCCCACGCACGCCTCCCAAAGGTCCGGGACATCATTGTCCCGTGAGCGGGAAAGACATAATAATAATAATAAATGATTTATTTCACAAAAACACTTGTTACATGATATTATGGGGTATATCCATCAGACTCCAAACTAGGCTTAAGCCTGTATCTTGGCAGTCTGCGAGTGCGAAAAAAACAAGATTTACAGGAGTGTTAAGGAAATGTAGTTACTTAGTTATATAGTTTAGATAATACTAGTCGAGTTGGTATATAAACTAAATTCTATTGACATGCGAGTGTGTTTGCATATATATGTGTGTGTGTGTGTGCGTGCGTGCGTAAATGCCCTGACCGGGATTCGAACCCGGGACCTCCAGCTTCGTAGGCAGAGTCACTACCCACTGGGCTACGGAGGCCGTTATATAGTATAACAGAATCCGTTTTTTTCAATACTTATCGCGTAGAACCCATTTTGTTAGGATAGGTTTGTTTTATATATATTAGCCATTTATTTCCTTAAATAAGTATAATTACAAGTTAGATATTTACTAGAAATTTATTTGAGGACCTCTCTATGAGTAAAGGCTTCCTCCGTTCTACTCCACATTTTCCTGTTATGGGCTTTCTTTCAGGAGGTCTGCCTCTTTTCCCTTTTTCCAAGAGGGCCATTCCAATATGTTAATCTTTTTGTCCATCTATCCTTAAGCATACGTGCAACATGGCCTGGTTTGTTTTATAATCATCCTGAAAATGTCATAGCTTCAGGGAAAACCCGCTTTTAGGACAAATGAAAATTCGGACAAACAATACAGTTGGGAAATGAAAAGTGATTCAGTAGCTCTAGTACAAGTTTTATCGATACAGATACGTTTTCAAACGCGTTTGCGTTTAGTTTCAATTTATATGGCAACGCGTAGTTCCTAATAGTTACCACCAGAGGCGCTGTTCGCGTTGCCAATGCCATACGAATTGAGACTAAACGCAAACGCGTTCGAAAACGTATTGTATCTCTAAAACTTATACTAGAGCCTCTGATAGGTAACCCTTCACGTCCCATTTATTTTTGCAACCATTCATAAACAAATAATAATTCCAGCGGTCAAGTGGAAAAGCGTTACAAAGATGGCTCCTCCGAGATCCGTCTCCCGAACGGCAGCGTGCGCTACTTCGACCCCAAGAACGAGCACGTGCGCGAGGAGTGGCGCTTCCCAGACGGGGCCACCCTCACCGCCTCGGCCTCCGGGGACCGGCGGGTCGTGTTCCCCAACGGGCAGGTCGAGGTGCACACTAGGGACCACAAGGTGGGTGCCACGAGCAGGGAGCGAGGAGTGCCGCTTCCCAGACGGGGCCACCCTCACCGCTTCGGCCTCCGGGGACCGGCGGGTCGTGTTCCCCAACGGGCAGGTCGAGGTGCACACTAGGGACCACAAGGTGGGTGCCACGAGCAGGGAGCGAGGAGTGCCGCTTCCCAGACGGGGCCACCCTCACCGCTTCGGCCTCCGGGGACCGGCGGGTCGTGTTCCCCAACGGGCAGGTCGAGGTGCACACTAGGGACCACAAGGTGGGTGCCACGAGCAGGGAGCGAGGAGTGCCGCTTCCCAGACGGGGCCACCCTCACCGCCTCGGCCTCCGGGGACCGGCGGGTCGTGTTCCCCAACGGGCAGGTCGAGGTGCACACTAGGGACCACAAGGTGGGTGCCACGAGCAGGGAGCGAGGAGTGCCGCTTCCCAGACGGGGCCACCCTCACCGCCTCGGCCTCCGGGGACCGGCGGGTCGTGTTCCCCAACGGGCAGGTCGAGGTGCACACTAGGGACCACAAGGTGGGTGCCACGAGCAGGGAGCGAGGAGTGCCGCTTCCCAGACGGGGCCACCCTCACCGCCTCGGCCTCCGGGGACCGGCGGGTCGTGTTCCCCAACGGGCAGGTCGAGGTGCACACTAGGGACCACAAGGTGGGTGCCACGAGCAGGGAGCGAGGAGTGCCGCTTCCCAGACGGGGCCACCCTCACCGCTTCGGCCTCCGGGGACCGGCGGGTCGTGTTCCCCAACGGGCAGGTCGAGGTGCACACTAGGGACCACAAGGTGGGTGCCACGAGCAGGGAGCGAGGAGTGCCGCTTCCCAGACGGGGCCACCCTCACCGCTTCGGCCTCCGGGGACCGGCGGGTCGTGTTCCCCAACGGGCAGGTCGAGGTGCACACTAGGGACCACAAGGTGGGTGCCACGAGCAGGGAGCGAGGAGTGGCGCTTCCCAGACGGGGCCACCCTCACCGCCTCGGCCTCCGGGGACCGGCGGGTCGTGTTCCCCAATGGGCAGGTCGAGGTGCACACTAGGGACCACAAGGTGGGTGCCACGAGCAGGGAGCGAGGAGTGGCGCTTCCCAGACGGGGCCACCCTCACCGCCTCGGCCTCCGGGGACCGGCGGGTCGTGTTCCCCAATGGGCAGGTCGAGGTGCACACTAGGGACCACAAGGTGGGTGCCACGAGCAGGGAGCGAGGAGTGGCGCTTCCCAGACGGGGCCACCCTCACCGCCTCGGCCTCCAGGGACCGGCGGGTCGTGTTCCCCAATGGGCAGGTCGAGGTGCACACTAGGGACCACAAGGTGGGTGCCACGAGCAGGGAGCGAGGAGTGGCGCTTCCCAGACGGGGCCACCCTCACCGCCTCGGCCTCCGGGGACCGGCGGGTCGTGTTCCCCAATGGGCAGGTCGAGGTGCACACTAGGGACCACAAGGTGGGTGCCACGAGCAGGGAACGAGGAGTGGCGCTTCCCAGACGGGGCCACCCTCACCGCCTCGGCCTCCGGGGACCGGCGGGTCGTGTTCCCCAATGGGCAGGTCGAGGTGCACACTAGGGACCACAAGGTGGGTGCCACGAGCAGGGAGCGAGGAGTGGCGCTTCCCAGACGGGGCCACCCTCACCGCCTCGGCCTCCGGGGACCGGCGGGTCGTGTTCCCCAACGGGCAGGTCGAGGTGCACACTAGGGACCACAAGGTGGGTGCCACGAGCAGGGAGCGAGGAGTGGCGCTTCCCAGACGGGGCCACCCTCACCGCCTCGGCCTCCGGGGACCGGCGGGTCGTGTTCCCCAATGGGCAGGTCGAGGTGCACACTAGGGACCACAAGGTGGGTGCCACGAGCAGGGAGCGAGGAGTGGCGCTTCCCAGACGGGGCCACCCTCACCGCCTCGACCTCCGGGGACCGGCGGGTCGTGTTCCCCAATGGGCAGGTCGAGGTGCACACTAGGGACCACAAGGTGGGTGCCACGAGCAGGGAGCGAGGAGTGGCGCTTCCCAGACGGGGCCACCCTCACCGCCTCGGCCTCCGGGGACCGGCGGGTCGTGTTCCCCAACGGGCAGGTCGAGGTGCACACTAGGGACCACAAGGTGGGTGCCACGAGCAGGGAGCGAGGAGTGGCGCTTCCCAGACGGGGCCACCCTCACCGCCTCGGCCTCCGGGGACCGGCGGGTCGTGTTCCCCAACGGGCAGGTCGAGGTGCACACTAGGGACCACAAGGTGGGTGCCACGAGCAGGGAGCGAGGAGTGGCGCTTCCCAGACGGGGCCACCCTCACCGCCTCGGCCTCCGGGGACCGGCGGGTCGTGTTCCCCAACGGGCAGGTCGAGGTGCACACTAGGGACCACAAGGTGGGTGCCACGAGCAGGGAGCGAGGAGTGGCGCTTCCCAGACGGGGCCACCCTCACCGCCTCGGCCTCCGGGGACCGGCGGGTCGTGTTCCCCAATGGGCAGGTCGAGGTGCACACTAGGGACCACAAGGTGGGTGCCACGAGCAGGGAGCGAGGAGTGGCGCTTCCCAGACGGGGCCACCCTCACCGCCTCGGCCTCCGTGCAGGTGCAGGGGGGCCATGGCCCCGGGCGGCGGATAAGGAACATAAAGAAAATATTTAATTGCATGAGGCCAAACCCACTGGAGACGACTAACTAATTTGCGCGCTCTGATTAGGCACGGCAATCCCGCGATCGGTGTGAACTCGGCCCTAACACGACTTGGACCTACACAAGGTTCTCCGATCCACGAGTGGCGCTCCATGATCGTCAATGATCGTGGAATGTCAATCCCAATTTGGATGGTGCCGTGTGAAGCTGCACTACTTGGTTTTTGTTTCTGTTGATATTTAGTGTTATATATTACATTACGTATAGTACTTACGTCCGAACGTGTAAGAGTAAATCGTGCCATAAAAACGCAAACAAAATAGTAGTTTCTGCTACTGATACATAATGAGAGGCCTTAAAATACGAGTGTGGTAATAGGATCACACGAGTGTTTTAAGGCCTAATTATGTACAGTTGCATACACTACTTTATCTAAACATATAACATAAGTAGAAAATGACCTGCATTGCTACGAGTGGTGCTACCTGTAAGTTATCTTTGAAAAAAAAAATTTTAAAAAAGTGTTTTTTTTTTCATTAAAAAGAAAAGTAAAAAAAGTAAAAAAACAGAAAAAAAAATTAAAAAAAAGTGAAAAAAAGTAAAAAAAGGAATAAAAGTGACAAAAAGTAAAAAAAAAGTGCAAAAAATTAAAAAACAAAAAAGTAAAAAAAAGTTAAAAAGCGAAAAAAAAGTGAAGAAAAGTAAAAAAAAAAGTTAAAAAGTAAAAAAGAAAAAAATGTTAAAAAAGTTAAATGAAAAAACATAATGAATTGACGTTTCGTATCGATAACTGTTAATATCTATAGATACTAGAATAGAGACCCACTTGAGTTTTGACAGCTGTTCCAAATTTAAACTCATAACGATACCAAAGATAGCCTTAGCTCTATCCAAGCCATTACAAACAACTCAATTAAAAACTGGGCCAAAACACCGTTGGTTTGCCTCATCAAGGAGGGTCTCCAATCCTGTCGACTTCTGAACTTGGAAGTAATCTTATCTTGGATCCCCAGCCACAAGGGTAAGTCATAAGTCATAAGTCATTTATTTATAATTATAACATGTCAAAGTACAATTTAAAGAACATAAATTTAAAAATACAAAAAACTAGTATAATATAAATACACACGTCAACTACACTACAACTAGTTAACCCCGTTCGTTATCGCTTCCGGTGCAAAAGTGCCCATAATGCTCACGGCATTACCCCGCTGGATGGCTATGGACAGTCTCTGCACCAGAAACGATTCGGAGCGGGGGTCCTCTCCCTTTTGCCTGAGTCGACGGCCTATGTCACGCACGAATTGTTTCGCGTCAGCACCCCAGCAGCCCGCCGTTTCCACCGCAAAAGGGACGAAAATATACCCCGATCCCAATGGAGCATACTTTTGGCGCTTCACCGCCGCCTGAGACTCGGCTGCCGCTCCAGCCGCGCGTACAGTGCGACTGATATGAGAGGCGGCGAAGGTGCTGACGCAAGTAGCGTCCCAGACCAAGCAACGTCCTCTCTCCCACGGCACCAACGTTAGGCCATCAGGTCGCTTGCCATCCGTGCGACTAAGACCCGGAGGCTCAAGCTTGGACGGAACACCCACTGACCTGAGCGCCCTTTGGACCACGTCGTTCAAGGCGTGGTGACGCGGATGCCTCCCGGCACATCGCCGGCAACTCAATGCATGATGACCGTCAACTCCCACCGTGGAACCGCATATGCATACGTGTGGTTGACATACATTGCAGCCCAAGCGGAGAGCGACCGACACCCGCAACGAGTCACCGTCGAGTAACGTGCCCAGTTGAGGGGAGGGTAACGCCTGCAGCCAAGCCCCTGACTCCGGCCGCGACACTGCCAGAAGCCTTGCGCGGTCCACACCTGAAGCGTTCCCAATCTGACCGTCTATGATGGCCTTACACCCTACGTCATCCCACGCGCGCTGGAGACTTGGATTCTCCGGGACGGACGCCCCCGGGTTGAGAGCCAACCACCGCCTCACAGCGTCGGTCACATACGGTATGCTTACCACGTCGCCATCAAATGATAAAATCTCAGCAACTAGATTAGCAACCCCATGGGCCGACGCCAAGAAAGCCGGCAGGCTAACGTCCCCCACACGCCGCACCCCAATGCCCCCATGACGGATGGGTAAACCTGCTTGTGCCCACTGAATATCATTCAGAGACACATTGACCACCGACTCAATCGTCGACTTAATGGCAAAATCAAAGGTCTCAATGTCAGCAGGGAATAACCAAACCGGGGCCGTGCGCAACAGATACGTGATCTTGGGAACCGCGAAACACTTTTGCATCAAAGCCAAGGCCACGTGCGGGGCCAAACCCTTGAGACGCTCGCCTGCGAGGAGGAGGAGATCCTTACGAATTTTGAGTGCCTCAGGAACTGCGGAAGGAAAAATCGGGGCACCAAGTAGGCAAAAGGAATCAGCGCTCAGTTCCTTGAGGCCGGGAAGTAAACCCGAGAAAAAAGAGAAGAGAGAAGCTGACTGCGGTCCACAGGGGAAAAACTCACATTTGGAGGTATTCACTTCCAGCCCCATATCCTTCAGGCGTGGCAGTAGGACGAGCAAGTCTTGCTCCACCTCTTCCGGCTTGCCCCCGATGGTGCCATCATCAAGGTACCAGATGTTAAGAGGTGACTTTAGCTCGGTAATGACCTTCTGGATTGCGAGGCTGAAAGTGAGCGGACCCAGTGGATCCCCCTGCTGAGCCCCCACTTGTGACAAAATAAGGTCAGCTCCGTAGAACAGGTTGGAGGGTGAAGAATAAACCTGGTGTAGAAAAGAAAAGAGCGCAGGTATTTTCTCCCTAACCTCCCCCAGCAATACGTCTCTCTCCACTGTGTTAAAAGCGTTTTTAAGGTCGAGTTTTATAAGGACGCTGCCGGCATTCTCTGGTTTCAATGCAAAAGCACGTACAGCATGTATCGCCGCTTCACACCCCAATTGCGTCCCAAAACCCACCTGATGCGGCTGCAGATAAGAAGCCATCTCCCCTCTCACTGCACGACACCCAAGCTTGGCCACGAGTCGACGGAAAGTGCTCCCCACGGCTATCGGTCGCAGTCCCCCTTCCTTCTTATTTAAAGCACAAAGAGTAGCCCCATACAAATACGGACATACCTGAGGGTTCAACTTCCCACTAAGCAAAAAATTGCACAGGTTGGTCAGTGCTTCCATCAAACGCACTCCGCTGTCGCCAGCCGTGCCTGATGTCAGCTCCTTTAAATGGGCCGGACGGATTCCATCCAACCCCGCTGCTGACCCACTGTGGAAAGAACTAACTGCTAGAGATACATCCTCCACCTTGACTGACAAGGCAGGGCAGTCAAGGTCTAGCTCCGTTGGGAAACTGAGAGGACGGGACGGACTCGGATGCTTAGACTGCAACGCTGCGAAAGTGCCTGGGCCTGACGGAGCGATTGTGTCCTCGCTCATTAGAAGCCGGACAGCTCCTCTCAAATCTCCCTCGTGGACCTTGGCCTCAATCGTCCTATTGAGAGAAGTTGACCGGGATGCCCCAGCACCATCATCCGGCGACAGGTACGAGAAGGCCTCTATGTTTGTTTTGACCTTCGCAGTCAAAGATCCCGGACCCCCCACCTCAGGGGTCCTCAGAGCCCTGTAAGAAAAAGATAGGAGGGCACACCACTCGTCCACCCCATTAACGGCAATGCAACTTTCGATAATGTCGCACAATCTCCTAGCTGCAACACTCCTCGCCCCCCTCGGAATGTGCCGAAGAACCCGCACTGACCCCCTTAATGAGGCGAGTTGGTCGAGGTTGCAACTGTGTCTTTGAACGCTTAATGCCGGTTGCGCGGCATCAGGGTGCACAGCGACACCGCCGACGGGCTGCGACGCAGAAGGACATAAAACATCTTTGTGCATTCGTGTTATGTGCGTTTTAAGGCCTCGCGATGTAAATAACCGCGCCGAGTTTGGACAGTAAGGGCACGTCGACTCCGACAGGGAACTCATTGTGCAAAATAATTGCTAGTAATTAGTCTATGATAATTTAAATAGGACAAAACAACAACTAAATTCCTTTAGTAAAAGCACACTAGCCAAATTTAAATGTAGTAGGTATATGTAGTACCTAAGTACAATTTTGCTAAAACATTAAAAGTACACTTTTGGAATAAAAATGATAACAATAATCATAAACATTGAATCAATAAATTAAATGGCGAGTTCATTAAAATTTACATTATTACAAAAAAAAAACCAAAATAAAAAAACAACTAAAATGCCAATAAAAATAACATTCATAGACGTACAAATACAACATTTACCATTAAAAATAAATCTACAATGTGGTCTGTAAATCCCTGTACCTAATACCTAGGTTTAACTGCAAAAACAGATGCTTAACTAAATTACACCACTAAATATATGTTTAGGTTAAAATTAAAATATAAATAAATTTCCACTACTCACAAACATAAAATAATGGTCATTAGACTAGCTAACTACTATAATAATGCAAAACCACGGGGTGTAGTTTCGCCGTCGCTCCAAACCAAGCAAACCGCTTGCTCGACAACTCCCCTCCAAAGCTGCAGATGGCGCGTCGGCGTCGATACGCGCCCCTGCGCAGGCCGGACGCAGGAAAAAGTTCAGTGTGAGGTGACAGCTCGTTTTTTCAACCAATAACGCCTAGATGGCGGTATAGTGCCGGAATGCAGGGTAAACAAGTTTTTTATATCGGCCGGATCAATCTTTGTAATGGTAATTACATTATTAACCTGCACACACACATTAATCCGGAATAGCACGACCTCCCGTCGGACTTGTCACTATTTACGCCGCGCCATATCGCAGAATCTTCACATTCACTTATAGCTTGGTGCAAAGGTAAACAATGCTACGTCAAATCCAATGATTCCATTTCACAGCACCAGATTGCCGAATATTGATAGGAAAACACTTGTGCACAGTCCGGCAATCAAACTGCAAACTTTAAAATGCCTCTGGAGAAATTCTTTTAACTTTTCACTATTAAAACAGTCCAAATACGCGGACCCCGTAGTATCTGTTCGGGCAGTTCTACCCACTTTATTCTATATATATTATCTTATATATATAATATATAATATTATAAATATTACATATACATACATGGTATACATGGAAATGAATTAGCGGATAAAGCTGCAAAGGAAGCAGCAGAAAACGGTGATAGAACTTTCTTTCAAAGCTTTAGCAAAGACTTGGACGCGATCTCATCGTTAAAACTATTTTCATCATGGTCGGCTTTATGGGCTACCGATAACAAGTTGCAGTTTTACGAACTGCAAAGAAATATTCCGGCTTCTCCCTGGTTTTTTAAATTCAAATTTTAAAAAAGAGTAACTAGTTGCATCATACGCCTCAGGCTGGGACATTTGTGCTCCCCTGAATTTTTATTTAAAATCAAAGTCATAAATAGGGCGGAATGTCTGTGTGGGCATGATGTAGGTTCAATTGATCACATTTTTCTCGAGTGTCCTTCAACTCTTTTCTCTCTTTATGACCTACTAACAAAACTTAAAGTCCAACTCCCTACTAATGTTAAAACTCTCTTGGCTAGTTTTGAGCCCAAAGTCGCCAAGGCTTTGGCTTATTTTATAGATAAAAATAATATCAAATTATAACTATTTATGAATATATATAAGCACTCTTTTATCCTCTTATTACCAATATTCAAATATGGTCGTTACGTACAATTAGTCCCTGGGGCAAAATTATTAGGTGCACTCCACGGAACCGTAAAGCCAAAACTTCCCCCACTTGACATTGGCAAAGTGCCTAAGCAGCAAAAAGCCACAACACGGAAAAAAAAAAAAAAAAAAGATACCAAAATCTGTACTGTAATAACATTACAGTACAGATTTTACCTACTACCACAGACAAGAAAGTTGTCATAGTAAAATTGGTTGTAATAATGCTGGTCATTACCGACGGTTTCTGAACGCATTTTAGAGCACTAATGATATGTGCGTAGGTGAACTACTTTATAGTCAAGCATAAAGTCGATTTTTGGTTGTGTTCGTTTGACAGAATTTACTCTTACACTTCCGAATAGGCTATATACTAGCTGCCACCACGGCTCCGTGTATTACAAAGAACGCAGGCGAAGCCGCAGTCCCGGGTTCGGAACCCGGTAAGGGCGTTATTTGTGTGTATTTATTTACGAGTCTTGGATGTTTCCTATGTAATTAACTATGTTATATCTGTGCCCAGCTGTGGGATCTATACTAGCCCCGATGCAGAAGAGTTCGTCCAGTAATTAACAACTATCACATTTATTTTGATAATTATTACATGCTTAGATCAAACGACTAAGTAATAGGAACAATATTAGTAATGTTTAATGTAGTTCATTTTCATTGTTAAATAGAAACCCTAAAAGGTTTTTATTGTAGAATAAAAGGGCACTTAAAAACTATTGTCCAATTCAAATTGTGGTCTCCAACTGCGCTTCTTGACTAATGGGCTCGAAGCAGAACCGTCAGCATATAGCTTTGCCGTGTCGCTTTACCTAGTAATGGCCCTTTTTTCGCCTGTTGAGTTCGTTACCGAAATAGTTTGAAAAAAAAAACGCAAAATTTGTTCTCCTCATAAAAGTGGTATCCTTATATTTTAATTGTGTTAATGTGGAATATTTTCATAAATATACAACTAGTATTAAACGGCATTGAATTTTTATCGATAACATTATTTCCTTACAAATGGGAGAACCTACAAAACTGCTCTGACTAGACGAAAACATATGCATCGGGGCTAGTATAGGCTGATGATTGTGATGATCATGTTGATAACGACGATAATGATGATATGTAATATAGTAATATCGTCGCCTAGTACTCAAAGTGCAAGCTTTATTTTTTGGGGCTACGATATGTGTTAGTTTGTGCCCTAATGTTTGTTTTTTCTAGCGGCGCGAGTACCCCGACGGCACTGTAAAGCTGGTGTACAACGACGGCACCGCGGAGACGCGCTACTCCTCGGGGCGCGTGCGCATCAAGGACAAGCGCGGACATCTCATCATGGACTCGCTGCCCAGCTGAGCCGTTCACAACCTTCGGCCTACGCAATAAGGTGCAATATAGGCGGAATCATCGGATAAACACACATCTCGTTACGGACTCGATGCCCAATCGAGCAGTCTTCTACCTTAGACCAACGCAATAAGGTCCAGTATGGCGGAGATGGCACGTCCTGCCGTAAGCATCATCATGGACTTGCTACCGTTCACAACCTTCTGACGACGCAATAAGGTGCAATATGGAGTCATCGAATAAACACACATCTCATTACGGACTCGATGCCCAATCGAGCAGTCTTCTACCTTAGACCAACGCAATAAGGTCCAGTATGGCGGAGATGGCACGTCCTGCCGTAAGCATCAAGGACAAACACAGACACATCATGGACTTGCTACCGTTCACAACCTTCTGACGACCCAATAAGGTGCAATATGGAGTCATCGAATAAACACATCTCATTACGGACTCGATGCCCAGTCGAGCAGTCTTTAACCTTCGGCCAACGCAATAAGGTCCAATGTGGCGGACACACGCGACGTGTCCTGTCGTAAGCATCAAGGACAAACACAGACACATCATGGACTTGCTACCGTTCACAACCTTCTGACGACGCAATAAGGTGCAATATGGAGCCATTGAATAAACACATCTTATTACGGACTCGATGCCCAGTCGAGCAGTCTTTAACCTTCGGCCAACGCAATAAGGTCCAATATCGCATCCTGCCACACTGAGCAGTTGTAAACAGTATCTTCTTGGTTGATCATGTGAGCTTTCAAACTTCCAGCGACGGCATATAATGACTTGGGGCCTTAAACCATTTACAACCCTCGTTATACGTAATAAGGGGAAATTTGGCTTCTGACGTAACCTTTTTAACCTACAGACAGTAACAACAGGTTTAACTAACTTAAGCTGGGACAGTTACCCTAGCCGAGTTACACGTTCGTGTAGCTAAATTCATGTTATTATCACTCAAAACGCGATAAGGTTGAAAATTACAATTCAATTTATTTGGGTTTGGGACTCAAGAGGGTAAGAGAGAACGATGGCGTTTTGGTCATTTCCTTATGTATTTTTTTTATGTTTGTACAGTTGACATCAAATACATCCAAACATGATAAATGTCTTGGTCTAAGGGCGTTTTTCAAAAAAAGTGATAATTTTATTTTACAGATTTTTTTCTTGGAATTTTTGATTCTATTGATCCTCATACAAGAAAAAAAAGTGTCCTAAATATGCCATTCCACATCGTCACATTTTTGTATGCAGTCATTTTTTACGCACTGGAAGAAAAACTTACATAGTAAAATCTGACACTTTTTTTCTTACACGAGTAGTTTTTTTGAAAAGCGCTCCTAAAGACATAAGTGTTTGTAGTTTTTTTTCCAAGAGACCGTTATTACTATTGACTTCTGCCTTTTCAAAGTTGATTGACTCGTGTGCTGTATTTATTATGGACTCTTGCTCCTGAACCCTTTAACCGCCATTGTCTGATTTAAAACATAAAATGTCATGCTCATTTCGCCGCGCCTGATATATACGACAAAGTTTTGAATTGCTTTTTACAGGACATTAGTATTGATGGCGACACAAGCATGCCCGATGAAAAATTCTAATCGGTTATAGGGTTAAAAACTGAACTCGTGCCAGACATAGTGCCAATGTAATAATAATGTGTATTGTTTTGTAAATTTTGATAAGTTTATGTATTTATAAGCTCAGATATTTAAATAAAAGACTTATTTATAGATCTATCTTTATTTAAATAAACAATCTACACCTGAGATATAGTTATAATAGTGCTAATGCCAAAGAAAAGCAGTGAAACGAGTAGTTTCAACAGATGGCGTAAGTTGGGCTTAGCCAGCCACATCAGAGCTCACAAGGGCAAATCCGTAATTGCTAGAGTAACCGTCATCGAAAGCGATAGCCAACGGGTTCAGAGGCTCTAGTATACATTTTATCGATACAATACGTTTTCGAACGCGTTTGTTTAGTTTCAATTTGAATGGCAACGCGAACAGCGCCTCTGGTGATAACTATTAGGAACTATGCGTTGCCGTACAAATTAAAACTAAACGCAAACGCACACATATAATCACGCCTCTTTCCCAGAGGGGTAAGCAGAGATCACGGATCTCCAAAACGTATATGTATTGATAAAACTTGTACTAGAGCTACTCGTACTATGTACAACTCGACCAAGTTAAGAATACACCTCGCGTCGAACAAGTTACACTGAGCGAGGTGCATTCTTAGATTGGTCGACATGTACACGACAGTTCTGTCATCTTAATTTTCTTACACGACAGCTAAGCCATTTACAACCTTCGGACACCGCAATAAGGTGTAATCGGACAGACGCGACAAAGCGCGCAAAAATATCTGATGTTTTTTTTTTTTTTTTTTTTTTTTCCGTGTTGTGGCTTTTTGCTGCTTAGGCACTTTGCCAATGTCAAGTGGGGGAAGTTTTGGCTTTACGGTTCCGTGGAGTGCACCTAATAATTTTGCCCCAGGGACTAATTGTACGTAACGACCATATTTGAATATTGGTAATAAGTGGATAAAAGAGTGCTTATATATATTCATAAATAGTTATAATTTGATATTATTTTTATCTATAAAATAAGCCAAAGCCTTAGCGACTTTGGGTTCTAAACTAGCCAAGAGAGTTTTAACATTAGTAGGGAGTTGGACTTTAAGTTTTGTTAGTAGGTCATAAAGAGAGAAAAGAGTTGAAGGACACTCGAGAAAAATGTGGTCAATTGAACCTACATCATGCCCGCACAGACATTCCGCACTATTTATGACTTTGATTTTAAATAAAAATTCAGGGGAGCACAAATGTCCCAGCCTGAGGCGTATGATGCAACTAGTGACTCTTTTTTTAAATTTGAATTTAAAAAACCAGGGAGAAGCCGGAATATTTCTTTGCAGTTCGTAAAACTGCAACTTGTTATCGGTAGCCCATAAAGCCGACCATGATGAAAATAGTTTTAACGATGAGATCGCGTCCAAGTCTTTGCTAAAGCTTTGAAAGAAAGTTCTATCACCGTTTTCTGCTGCTTCCTTTGCAGCTTTATCCGCTAATTCATTTCCATGTATACCCTTGTGGCTGGGGATCCAAGATAAGATTACTTCCAATTTCAGAAGTCGACAGGATAGGAGACCCTCCTTGATGAGGCAAACCAACGGTGTTTTGGCCCATTTTTTAATTGAGTTGTTTGTAAGGGCTTGGATAGAGCTAAGGCTGTCTGAAAAAATTACTGCGTTTGCCAGTTTGTGTTCTTTAACATATTTAACCGCCTTCAGAATGGCAAAGCATTCCCCAGTATATATAGAGCAGATATTGGGCAATTGGAATTTGTGTACTGAGTTAAGGTTATCGTGAATGAAAGCACATCCTATGGGCCCATCATTGAACTTAGAGGCATCTGTATAGAGACGGTCCCAATTTTGCCACCTTTCACCAACCGAGGCTAGGAATTTTTTGTTAGCTGAAGAAGAGGACCTATCGACTCCTATGTTCACTGATTTCGGTTGGAACGTCAACTTCTCGTTCAACTCATAAACTGGGTTGTCAAATCGTCGGGTGACAACCAAAACATAAGACGTTAAAAGAAAAGCAACCTTATCACTACTTCAACACAGTTGATATTTATTACAAGCTATTATTTACTTTCACCTGTCCCATTGTCTGTCTGTAATCAAATCTTGCAAGTTAAATTTGACCCACTTCCCGGTTTCCGATTGAGCTGAAATTTTGCATGCATATTTGTATCGCATGACAATGCAATATTATGATGACATGGAGCTGATCTGATGCTGAAGCTGGAAGGTGGCCATAGGAACTCCACAATAAAACGACACAACCCCATCGAGTTTGGGCTCGTTAGAATCGTCTCAATGAGTAGTTGATGATGGTATGCAGAAAAGTACAGTCGGCTATAAAAGCTTGTACCAAAAATGAATTTATTTACAGAAACTTAATCATATTAGTTTTGGTTGTCACGCGACGAAATATTCCCGCGCGTCTTGTCCTGTAATGGGCCAATCAACTTTTGGACCCACAGTATTTTGTCCGGTAAAGCAAGATACAGAACTGTCATGTTTGTTAGAGAAACTGATATAAACCAGGTACCCAATTGTGTATAACGATGGTTTACACCAGCAGTTACGATATGCCACAGATTTTAATTGGATTGATAGACACAGGTTTGAAATAGATTGATTTGAAAGTTTGTAAAAAGTAACACAAAAGACAGAAAAAGTGTGGGTGAAAAAGTTGATTGACCCTAATAACACATTTGTATTATTTTTGCAAGTGACAACAATATTAAGTTCGGCACTATTACAACTCCCTACTCAACCTACAACCTTAATGCTACAGCTATAGGGTCCTGTTTCAACTGGCAGTGACCTGATGCCTCGTGTGCGCCTCGGGTGTAGGGCTCCCCGGGAGCTGGAAGTTGATGGGCTTCATGTGATCTTCGGTGCCAAACATTCGCTTGAGGGCCTCGCGCGCCGCCATTTCTTTAGCTGTGCTCGCGTTTTCGCCGAAACCTGGACAATTTGTTTTAATTAGTTACTCTTCTTGGGTAGAGTTTTCGCCTTATTACAATGGAATAAGGTGCAAAAGTGTAAACATATTTTTGGCGTCGACAGTCGCGGGATGAAAAGGTTGACCAATTTTCAAATAAATTCATTTACGCGTTGCAAGCACATGTTACCTTTTCCCTATTGTTGTACACTCAGCGTCAAATACTTTGTAGCAACCAAAGGAGTCAAATAGTTTGGTACACCATATATTTAGTATGGTGTACTGAACTATTTGGCCACTGACTGCTACAGAGTATTTGACGCTGAGTGTACCTATTGCAATAGTACATTACATCAGAGGCCGGGAATCCGTTTTCACGCCGAGGCATTAGTGATTTTCTCAAACATGCAATGAAATAAATAAATAAAAATCCTCAAATCAATTTTCATGGCTGAATGCCGTGATGCTGTGCCACAAATAGTGGAATGGAAATTAAAAAGTTACTTTTTGTACTCGACGATTAAAATATGTATTTCATAGAGAATATTGCAACGTCACTCTTTTCATCGTTGAATAGTCTGTTACTTCCGAAACAACCGAAATAACTGTTTCGATACGCTCTAGACAACCGAAAAAAATTTGAAAATAGAACTAAAATAAATTCGACCAATCACGTGGCTGCTTTACCGAACTGTAATGAATTGGACCAATAGAATCGCTTTGATTATTGAGTTTACTCGTTGATGTCGTACGCTCGTTCATGTCTTTTAAGATATCAACGAGTGTACGAAAAGGTTCGAAAAGGTATAGTATCGATAAAAATTAAACTAGACTAGAGCCTCTGTGGCTGGTGCCCCGCTACAGTCGCAAGTTGGTATCGCTGTAATGAAGCGTTCATAGCCTAGCGGCGCCTGCGTACCGTAAACGATAACGCAGGTCAAGCAAAGACGGCAGGGGTCAGTCTTTGGATCGACCGCCTGTTTGAGTGGTTACTATATAAATGAGCGCTTCCGTGCTTTGGAAGGCACGCTAAGCAGTTGATCCCCGTTGCTGTCTATGACAGTAGTCGTTAAGCCGAGTTAGAGGCCTTCGGGCGGCTTAAGAACCTCTAACAGTCGAGTTGCCCACTCACTTGACAAAGGGGGGACAACTGTCACTTGCGTCCGTAGGAGCTAACTACCACAACCCTGCACGTGTCCCCTGGGTGGTACTAAAGAGTGACTAACTCAAAAGGCCAAAAATAATATACAGTGCTGGACAAAAAGAATCATACACTTACACGAAAAGTATATTTTCCTTTACAACTTTTTTTGTGAACTTCACCACGTGATGTTTGTATAGAAAACTTTTAGGACATTTAATGAGCTCTATTATTAATATAACAATATTAGCGATCTTCTCAAAATATTGTTTTCTAGTGCTTGATTACTTTTACCGCGTCATTTTACTCTGGACAAAATAGATAATACGGACGCTTTACTAGAAATAAAATTGTACCACGTAATTGCCTGGCTAGAAACAAAATAAAAATAGGTCATTGTGTCAGTCTTGACCATTTGAAGTAACTTTCATGTATTATTTCAATGTTGAAGATGTCAGGAAAACAGATTTCCATAGATGTTCGTAATCTGGTTATACGTGATAGGAAAAAACAAATTTCGTTTCGGAAAATTGCCGAAAAATATTCCATCTCTGTGGGAGCTGTACAGCACATTTGGAAGAAACATGAAAACCAAGGAACTGTGGCGAACTTGCCTGGAGTCGGTCGCAAGCGATCAACAACTCTGCGCGATGATGCTAGAATTGTTCGATGTGCGAAGCTAAATCCAAAAATATCATCGAGAGCTATTACGGAAACGATGGATCTTAGGGTCAGTTCTCGAACTGTACGTCGCAGGCTCAGAGAAAATGGTTTAAAAAACTGTTTAGCATCTAAGCGTCTATTTATAAGCAGTAAAAACAAAACAAAGCGTCTTGCATTTGCGAAGAAACATATTGGAAAGCCCTTGGAGTACTGGAAGTCAATCTTATGGACTGATGAAAGTAAATTCGAGCTGTTTGGGCAAAAAAGCCGGTTCAGAGTGTGGCGTAAGCCTTGCGAAGCGTTGGCAGAACGCAACATACAAAAAACTGTGAAGCATGGTGGAGGTAATGTTATGGTGTGGGGCTCATTTGCTTGGTCTGGAGTTGGCAGCTTAGCTCGAATTAATGGAATAATGACCGCTGTAGATTATATTAACATATTACAAGAAAATTTAGAGATTTCTTTGCTTAAATGTGGCTTGGAGGGCCGATATTTATTTCAGCAAGATAATGACCCGAAGCACACAGCTAAAATATCCGCTGCATTCTTCAAGGCAAATAGGATCAAACAGCTTGAATGGCCGCCACAATCGCCCGACCTCAACCCGATTGAGAATTTATGGTCTTATTTGGATAGCAAAATTAATAAAACAAATGTGACTAACAAGGATTCCTACTTCGGTGCACTGGAAGAAGCTTGGGACAATATCGACCCTGAATACCTAAAGTCATTGGTGGAAAGCGTGCCTAGAAGATTAGCAGCGGTTTTGAAAGCAAAAGGAGAGACACAAAATATTAGATTAAGTTTAATTGAGTTTGTGTTTAATGTATGATTTAATTTGTCCAGAGCAAAATGAAGTGCTATTGATAAATACCCATGTAAATAAATAAATTTGTTGAATCTTGAAATTTTAATATCTATATATAATAAGCCATGGAATGTGCTACAAGTTTGCCTAAGATATAATATATGTAATCGAATTCATAAAGTAGTTCAGAAAGAAACTCTCATTTCCGTGTAAGTGTATGATTCTTTTTGTCCAGCACTGTATGCCATACGATTATAGTATTTATTTTTACTTACCTAGGGCGGTTAAACAAAGAATGTCTCAGATCGCAGGTATTTGACGCCCGAGCCGAAGGCAAGGGCGATAAATATGCGCTCTGAGGCTTTCTTTATTACCGCCCGTGGTGAGTACAACATTTTACGTCTCCATCTGGCCAGGAAGTGGGGTTTTCCGCACGCATAGCGTGCGGTAATTCCTGCTTTATGGCCAGGTATGACGTAAAATTAATAAATCGCTGTAAAAAGTCGGCGTGAATAAGGGGGCGTCCATTATTTACGTGAGGCGTTTTCAGACATTATCTGCCCACCTGCAGAGATCATCCTCTTCTCGACATAAAGGCCGACCCGGCAGCAGGCCAACAACGTATTTTTCCCAACTTCTCCAATCAGTCTCGGCTCCACCTCCGCACCCTGGGCCTTCAGGAGCCCCTCCAGCATGCCCCACGGGTCCGAGATGTGCCAGTACTCGTTCACGTCTTTACCTAGTATTAGAGAAACGGGTATTAATTAGACAACAGACATGAATAATTTACTTTAACAACCGCTTTAGCCTAGTTGGTAGCAGTGGCGGAGCGCCCATACAAGCCGATTCCCACCGGCTTCCCTAAAATTTCCTGATATATATTACCAAACTCGTAAATCATCAAAAAACAGCCCTTTTATTTGGCTCCGGGTTGTCCAGTGAATATTCTTACGTGCCGCCACTGGTTGGTAGTGAGCCTGCCTACGAAGCAAGAGGTCCTGGGTTCGAATCCCGGTAAGGGCATTTATTTGTGTGATGAACACGAATATTTGTTCCTGAGTCATGGATGTTTTCTATGTATTTAAATATTTATTTCTCTATATAAGTATCTATAAAAAAAAATACAAACAAAGTTTTGATTTCATCATATCAGCCGAAAGACGTCCACTGCTGGACATACATATATAAAAACAAAACAAATAGTTTAATTTACGTTTCACGTATCAAGTAGGTACCGATTAATTATTCCACGTGTAATAAGATTACTTTTGAAGTAATTTGTACATGATTAAAATGATTGACGACTAATGATTAATAATTACAATAAAACTATTTGGGATCATCCTATATGCAGCGTGACGTCAAATTGATGTCATCGGCATGAAAAGTACGCCCCCTGATGATGATGCTTTTAAAATCTTCATCATTTTAATGTATTAGTCCTAGCTACAGTGTATAAACCTCTATTGGATACAATCAGTTAGGGTTATTATAAGAACTCCATTGAACTAACCTTGCAACTGTGTTACGACAAAGTCCCTCACGAAGTGTGCAGCCCTCTCCTCCCCGCAGGACTGCAGCAGAGCACCCACTATAGCTTTGAAGGTAGTTGCTAATGTGAACTTGTCTACCGGATATTCCTGCATAATTCAAAACAAGGCTGAGAGTATGTTAACCTGCCATTATCAATTTCTAGTTTCAAAGATACAATTGAAAATTAATTTTCTGGAAATGGAATAAAAGTTAATTTAGCTGTTCATCGCAAGATCCTGTTTCCAAATTGATAAGTGTGAGTCCATACAATTTCTACTATTTAGCACTTGCAGCAAATGTATGAACCATAGACAGGCAAATGGCCTGGCTACCATAAAATATAGCAGCTTTGTGGGTTTTTAATTAGGGTAAAATAATAAATAAAATAAATATTTCTAGTCCCAAAATAAGCAAAGCTTGTACTATGGGTACTAGACGAAGATAAACATGCTTATATAGATACTTAAATACATACATAGAAAACATCCGTGACTCAGGAACAAATATTGGAACAAATATTCGTGCTCATCACACAAATATAAATGCCCTTACTGGGATTCGAACCAAGGACCTCTTGCTTCATAGGCAGGGTCACTACCAACCAGGCTAAAGCTGTTGAGAATTGTATGGGAATACTTATGTTACATTATTAGATATTCTGTTCTACTGGGTCCCGTAACACAGGGAATCCTAGCTCGAAACCCAATGACTTGTATCCTGTGTACTATGTTTTTGCCGAATAAATATTTATATTTCTGTTAAATTGAGATTTAAATTTTTCTTTTAATTGTCATTTCATACACGTTATACTATAGGGAACTTACAGCGGCAAGTATGATATCCTTAGTGCCTAGATGGAGAGCGACATCAGCCAGCGTAGCCTCGCTAGTGAGGTGCTGTCTGACCCCCGCCACTCCCTGCAGAGGGAACTTCGGCAAAACTGCCTCCAAGTACAGCTGGATGTACTCCTTGATGAATTTCTCACCTGGAATGTAAAGGAAATGATGTGTGAAACTTTTGTGGAGATTTTCTGCTGCCAAGGACCATTTGGATGCGTATATATATTAATAGCCGTGTCTACATCAGATGCATGCCTCGCCCGAGCGTGTGCGCTCAGTGTAGAAGTGCCTCGGCGAACTACGCCTCGTCCTATTCTTTTTATTTTCTTTCATCCTCATATCACTAAAAAGTTGGCAACACTTTGAGAGTTTGCTTACAATCAGCCCCTTGTGATTGATTGCCACTGTAGTGGTGAAGAAAATGGAGAAGAAATAAATGATGTTTGTCTATTGTGGGACTAATATGGACATTATGGACAGTTGGGTCAGTCGGTCACTGTGCATGTCATCATCATCAAGCAGACAAAACAAAAGATGACTCAAACATGTTAAGCTTGTTCAATTAAAAAATACTTCATATGTTCCGACTAGTTGTATTAGGGACTCACTTGAATTATAAAACGTGAATCTGAAAAATGTATACCTTCTTCAGCCAATTTTCGATTGTCCTTCATTTCCAATTTGAATTCCATTTCTTTTTGCTTAATTTCCTCTTTGATAACATAAGATCTATCCGTAAAAGCCTGGAGTAGTAGATCAGAATCAAAGTCTTCTTTCAGCCGCTTCCCAAACGCATATAATTCTGCTTCTAAATTCCATTCAAGGAATGTGTTTCTGGGATTTATTTTCTTACCACCCTGCTTCTTTTCTCTTTGCTTGAGATCTATCAAAGTAGGGGCAACCCATCGGTGGATTTTTTGAGCTAAAATGAGAACCAAATGTATAATAAACAGAATCACGTTCAGTTAAAATTTAATTTCTATACACGATATAAATAAGATATAAGGTAATATTACCTTGTCTTGTTACTGGATATAACCTTGCAGTTCTAGTAAACAGCGGCACGCAAAGCTTGACAAGAGCCATATTTTACACAAAAGAATCAGTGTTATTAATTTTTATTTTTTTAAAACATTTTGATTTCTTCTGACAGTTGAATATTTCTAGGTTAGATTATAGATAACATAAAATAGGAAGCAACCACGGTATAGCTCTTATCATTTCGTGCCTTCCTAATAGTTGAAAGTTGGAAAAAATAGTGTCTACCAACTTAAGTATTAATTGTGCCGCTCATGCCATCCGCCGCACTGGACCGTGGGGATGCGGCTTATCTGTAGTATCTGTGATGGGGTTTATACATGTAGTGATCTTGTCAGCCCCAATTTATGATGACCGCGCAACACTTGGGGTTGCGTGTTCGCGTTGCGTCGTTGCCTCTCTTTCATTTGCCGTAGGAAGGAAAAAGATGCAACATGAATATTTGGGCAAATACCGCCAAGTGTGAAGCTACCATCAGAATCTGCGGCGCTACGACAAAAATCGAAATCGAAGAGTCACTCGAGTATCGTAAGTGCGATAGAGATACCCGAACTTCGTGGTTATAGCTCAGCGGCGCTACCACGAACGAACTTCGAATCTCGAACTTCGTATATCTCCGCTTCTGTCGCTCGAGAGAGACGGAGATATACGAAGTTCGAGATTCGAAGTTCGTGGTTATAGCTCTGGATATTTTTTCGTTCTTTCAATAGATTCTATAATCATCCTCCTAGCGTTATTATTCCCGGTTGTGATCCTAAAGGAGCCCGGGGTCCGCTTTGACACCTAATCCCAAGATTTGGCATAGGCACTAGTTTTTACGAAAGCGACTGCCATCTGACCTTCCAACCCAGAGGGAAAACTAGACCTTATTGGGAATTAGACCGGTTTCCTCACGATGTTTTCCTTCACCGAAAAGCTAACGGTAAATATTCCCTACATAAGTTCCGAAAAACTCATTGGTACGAGCCGGGATTCGAACCCACGACCGCCGCTTGACAGCCGCATGCCTGAACCACTAGGCTACCGTAGCTTAATAGATTCTATAATATTACTACTAAAATAATTCCAAACCGTTCACGGTCTGTTTAGGGTCTACAGAAATGTCTAAATCTTTAAGTGAAAAATCCTTGAATGTTGTCGCGGAACCGTCTAAAATGGTTAGTGAACTAAGAAAGTAGGTTACTCTCAGCTAACTTACTACGGGTATGGTCGGCTGTTACTAATCTTGGGGCACGGTGGTGCCCCGGCCAAGACGAGGCCAGCGAAGCGAAGTGCAAGGGCACTACCTACCTACCTTTTCTCGAAGTGCTTCGTCGTTTTTTTGAACCCTCATAATTGTGTTTGAATGGAATTTGCTACTTAGGAAACCTAGCAAATTATTTATGTCTGGCCTATTAATATAATATATAATTTTTTACTAACAAATGTGTATGGACCTTGTCTGAACTAAAAATGAATTGAATTGAATTTAATATCTGTTAGTACCTAATCAGAGAGGAAGTGTTAGCAACTGACCTAATAAGATTATTTTATGTCTTGTGAAATTGATGATGGACACAAATGATTACATTAGTACTTCTAATAAAATAAAAGTAGGTACTTAATGTTGACAATTTAGACACTTTTTAACAGACTTAAAAAAGAGGTGGTTCTCAATTCATTGGAATCTTTTAATTTGTATGTACTTATGTTCCTCGACTTCCCCGATTACCTACTGAAAAATGCCTGGACCAATTAGAAAATATTTTTATAGTACACATGGTGCTACTTTTCCGCACGTGTGCGGAAAAGAGCACTTTCCGTGCATATGTCGAACCTTTAAAGAACCAACATGCGAATAGGTAATTCGCAACTCGTGTCGATTTAAAACACTACCTTTGGTCGTGTTTTAATTTATCACCACTCGTTGCGAATTTCCTATTTTCCGCACTTGTATCGTAATTAACTATTTTGTTTTAAATACATAGCTGTTTTTCTCAGGTGGTTCCATGATCATCAAGTCAGGATCTGATGATGGGATCCTGAAAAAATAGAGGGAACTCTTCAAATAAGGTGAAGTACTGAATTTTGTTTTTAAAGTAAATTATGAAAATAAAATAACAAGGATTTATTAACTTATTTATTTATAGTGCGGCTTATACAATTTACTGCATGGTCATCAACTAAACCACAAGCTTGCATAAATGCATAACAAATTGTTGAACCAATAAACTTAAAGCCCTTAGCTTTCAATGCTATTGACAAAGCTTTAGAATTCATTGTTTCAGTTGGAATTTCTTTAGTGGAATTCCAATTATTTATTATCGGTTTATGGTCTACAAAACCCCAAATAAAGTCTGAAAAGTTTTCTCCATTTTCTTTCATTTTCAAAAAGTTCTTTGCATTGTTTATTATTGATTCTATTTTCCCCTTATGTCTTACAATTCCTGCATCCTTCATAAAATGTTCAACATCACTTGAATCTAAAGTAGCGATTTTCTGTGGATCGAAATTGTAGAATAGTTTTCTGTAGTGGTCACGTTTTTTTAAAATTGTTATCCAAGACAGTCCTGCCTGTTGACCTTCTAAGCACAGCATTTCAAACAGTTTTAATTCGTCGTATTGTGGTTTCCCCCATTCTTCGTCGTGGTAGGCAATGTAGATGGGATCTTGATTCAACCAGCCACATCGAATTATCTCTGTATTTGTATTGCTTGTTTCTTTCATATTGTTACGATGTTTTTAAAGAAATATGGGATATCTTCAACATTGAAGCATTCTTCACTCGTCACAGCAGCGTTGGGATTAAAGAATTTTATCGAATATATAATTCATTCGTGTGTTAATGTAGTAACTAAATAATAAAAACAAAGGAATCGCGCAAGATAGGGTAACTGAAAAATCGGAAAAAATATAATTCACACGGTTTAAATTAAATGACAGTGACAGGTGTGACGTTCTTATTTGACAGATCGTGGCGTTCGGATAGCCCCTCAGCAATGCCATCTTAAAAAAAGAAGCCCCTCAGCAATATAAGTAGAGTCAAAGTACGTTGAAGACTCTCTCTTGTCATCCTCAAAGAACTTTGTTATAAAAGTCATCCATGCAATATTGTACAAGGTTTGTTAATTTAACTACCAGAATCTATAGTAGTAACCGAACGTACTTTAAATACATAACAACATAACACTGCACGGGGGTAAATTCAAACAATTTAATGAATTTAAACTATCACACTTACATCAATTTTACTTTAAAATCAGAGGAAACATTTCAATGCCAATTTAACCATGTAATGTAGAAGATTGTTAGGTGACTAACTAACACATTTAAAATTTGGGGTTAAACATAGAGCCCAAAATGCCTTAAAAAGACTTGCATATCGACTGTATAGAATTCCCAAGTCTAATACGAAATAATTCCCACCCAAACCATTGACTAACTATTACTACACAACACTTAGTATTATTTTATTTAAGGACAACCAAAGTTATACTGCCTTAACACCATTCTTATCAGCTTTAATGACGTCCATATTGATGTCAATGCACAAGAGCTGGGTTGTCGGCTTGGCGGTTGCGATCTCACAGCGGATCACCACGGTGCCGATGCCGTACCAAAGCGATTGCCCCACCGTGTGGATAATAGCGTTTATGTCCACGTTGCTGAATTCGGAAGTAGTCTAGAAAATAAAAAGCGGCCAAGTGCGAGTCGGACTCGCACATGAAGGGTTCCGTTAAATAAATTGCTATTTACGATTTATGACGTATAAAAAAAAACTACTTACTAGATCTCGTTCAAACCAATTTTCGTTGAAAGTTTGAATGGTAATGTACATCATATATATTTTTTAGATTTATCATTCTCTTATTTTAGAAGTTACAGGGGGGGGGGGGGGGGACACACACACACACACATTTCACCACTTTGGAAGTGTCTCTCGCGCAAACTATTCAGTTTAGAAAAAAAATATGTTAGAAACCTCAATATCATTTTTGAAGACCTATCCATAGATACCCCACACGTATGGGTATGACGAAAAAAAATTTTTGAGTTTCAGTTCTTAGTATGGGGAACACCAAAATTTATTGTTTTTTTTATATTTTCGTGTGAAAATCTTAATGCGGTTTACATAATACATCTACTTACAAAGTTTCAACAGTATAGCTCTTATAGTTCCGGAAAAAAGTGGCTGTGACATACGGACGGACAGACAGACAGACGGACATGACGAATCTATAAGGGTTCCGTTTGTTGCCATTTGGCTACGGAACCCTAAAAATAAAAATGTCACAGCTCTTATTGCCAAAATGAATGAAGAACCCTAGAGCCTAAAGGTCGCGTCGCGTACGGAACGGTTTCAGAGGAATTTCTTCCCTCGAACGCTCCGATTTTGGAATGAACTCTAGTAACACCCATATAGTAAGTTCAAGAAAGGAGCCGCAAGTGGAATAGTATAATCCGCCGTTTTACATAACAGCTAGCTGTTTTGCCTGTTTTACAAAACAGCTAGCTGTTTTAAAAAACCGCGTTGTTTTGTAATATTGTAATACGGCGGGTTGACGATTAGTGTGATTGTCATTACGATACGTTTAACAATTGTTAATATGTTAATTAAATGGACTGCAGATTCAAAATTTCGAGGACGAGAAATAATGAGATATACGACGATATAGCACCTTGAAGTTAGTGAAAGGACACTCACCAATGCCTGGAGCTGCTGGGCTGCTCCTTCGTCAGGTGTAGGACCCCGAGACCTGGTTCGAACTGCACAGACTCACCTGATCCCAAGGTTACCTGCCACCTGAGTACGCCCGGCTGATGAAATGAGATGTCCGTCCGCTCCCTTCAAGGCACTAAACCGCGCGTCTATTCGCGCGGAGTTCGATAACTTTTTTACAACCGTCTCTCAAAGCGATGTCAAGGCAAGTGAGTTGACAAATTTTGAATCTTATAATTTGACACCTGTCAAAAGCAGGCATCAATATGTTACCACATTAAAAACTACTAAATGAGAACAGAACAACAATATAGCGGCAATCCGCCGTATTACTCGTACATTACAGCTAGCTGTTTTACAAAACAGGGCCTTAACTTGCCCCGCGGAGGCGGCGCCCGTTGCTGGTGTAAGTTGCCACGTTGGCGTGGAACCAGGGCTGCCCCGCGACGCAGTTCAAGACGTGCACGTGCGCCTCCCACCTACACTTTTGACGCCACAAACCTTGACGTTCTTCATGACCCAATGCGTGACAAACTTGCCCCGCGGAGGCAGCGCCCGTTGCTGGTGTAAGTTGCCACGTTGGCGTGGAACCAGGGCTGCCCCGCGACGCAGTTCGAGACGTGCACGTGCGCCTCTCACCTACACTTTTGACGCCACAAACCTTGACGTTCTTCATGACCCAATGCGTGACGATCTTGCCCCGCGGAGGCTGCGCCCGTTGCTGGTGTAGTTGTCACGTTGACGTGGAACCAGGGCTGCCCCGTGACGCAGTTCGAGACGTGCACGTGCGCCTCCCACCTACACTTTTGACGCCACAAACCTTGACGTTCTTCATGACCCAATGCGTGACGAACTTGCCCCGCGGAGGCGGCGCCCGTTGCTGGTGTAAGTTGCCACGTTGGCGTGGAACCAGGGCTGCCCCGCGACGCAGTTCGAGACGTGCACGTGCGCCTCTCACCTACACTTTTGACGCCACAAACCTTGACGTTCTTCATGACCCAATGCGTGACGAACTTGCCCCGCGGAGGCTGCGCCCGTTGCTGGTGTAAGTTGTCACGTTGACGTGGAACCAGGGCTGCCCCGTGACGCAGTTCGAGACGTGCACGTGCGCCTCCCACCTACACTTTTGACGCCACAAACCTTGACGTTCTTCATGACCCGCTGCGTGATGAACCTGCCCCGCAGGGGCCTGCGCCCGTTACTGGTGTAAGAAGACGCGTTGGCGTGGAACCAGGGCTGCCCCGCGACGCAGTTCGAGACGTGCACGTGCGCCTCCCGCCTACACTTTTGATGCCACAAACCTTGACGTTCTTCATGACCCGCTGCGTGACGAACCTGCCCCACAGGGGCCTGCGCCCGTTACTGTGGTGTAAGTAGACGCGTTGGCGTGGAACCGGGGCTGCCCCGCGACGCAGTTCGAGATGTGCACGTGCGCCTCCCGCCTACACTTTTGATGCCACAAACCTTGATGTTCTTCATGACCCGCTGCGTGACGAACCTGCCCCGCAGGAGGCTGCGCCCGTTGCTGGTGTAAGTTGTCACGTTGACGTGGAACCAGGGCTGACCCGCGACGCAGTTCGGGACGTGCACGTGCGCCTCCCGCCTACACTTTTGATGCCACAAACCTTGATCAAAATCAAAATATTTATTTTGTAAATAGGCTTAAGCTAGCTCTTTTACACGTCATGTTAAACTTAACTATTTTACATAAAATGGTTCTTTATCATCTATAAATTCCTTTACAGTATAATAAGATTTCTCTATAAGATGGCGTTTAACGCTCGACTTAAATCTATTCACAGACAATTTCAGCATATCAGAAGGTAACTTATTGTAAAATCGTACACAATTCCCCATAAACGACATATTACTCACTTTGCAGAGACGGTATTGGGGAATGACTAATTTATTTTTATTTCTGGTGTTATAATTATGAACATCACTTTTTAATTTATACATGTCAAGAGTTTTACGAATATACATTATATTTTCATAGATATATTGTGAGGCAACGGTGAGAGTATTGATTTCTTTAAACCTATCTCGCAGAGAAACGCGTGACCCTAAATTATAAATACTACGTATAGCACGTTTTTGTAAAATAAAAATCGAATTTATATCAGCATCTTTGCCCCACAATAGAATACCGTAAGTCATGATACTATGGAAATAGGCAAAATATACCAAACTTGCCGTCTCAACGTCTGCAAGTTGACGAATCCTTTTAATTGCGTAAGCAGCTGAACTGAGTCTACCTGCCAGAGTAGAAATATGTGGACTCCATTGTAATTTCGAATCTAATGTTATGCCAAGAAAAACAGTTTTATACTCCAATTCAAGCACTTTGTCTTTTAGGATAATCTGCGCGTTATTTTTATGCTGTACATTAGGCAAGGAGAATCGAATGCACTTTGTTTTTTTGGCATTAAGGAGCAAATTATTTATGACCTGTTCTTTATGACCCGCTGCGTGACGAACCTGCCCCGCAGGGGCCTGCGCCCGTTATTGGTGTAAGTAGACGCGTTGGTGTGGAACCAGGGCTGCCCCGTGACGCAGTTCGAGACGTGCACGTGCGCCTCCCGGCTTCACTTTTGGTGCCACAAACCTTGACGTTCTTCATGACCCGCTGCGTGACGAACCTGCCCCGCAGGAGGCTGCGCCCGTTGTTGGTGTAAGTTGTCACGTTGACGTGGAACCAGGGCTGCCCCGCGACGCAGTTTGAGACGTGCACGTGCGCCTTCCGGCTTCACTTTTGGTGCCATAAACCTTGACGTTCTTCATGACCCGCTGCGTGACGAACTTGCCCCGCAGGAGGCTGCGCCCGTTGCTGGTGTAAGTTGTCACGTTGACGTGGAACCAGGGCTGCCTCGCGACGCAGTTCGAGACGTGCACGTGCGCCTCCCGGCTTCACTTTTGGTGCCACAAACCTTGACGTTCTTCATGACCCGCTGCGTGACGAACTTGCCCCGCAGGAGGATGCGCCCGTTGCTGGTGTAAGTTGTCACGTTGACGTGGAACCAGGGCTGCCTCGCGACGCAGTTCGAGACGTGCACGTGCGCCTCCCGGCTTCACTTTTGGTGCCACAAACCTTGACGTTCTTCATGACCCGCTGCGTGACGAACTTGCCCCGCAGGAGGCTGCGCCCGTTGCTGGTGTAAGTTGTCACGTTGACGTGGAACCAGAGCTGCTCCACACGCAAGCAGTTCGACACGTTGTGCACGAGCGCTTCGAATGGACCCTGCCAACAGTCTAGTGAGGTTGAGGGTACTATGACGTTATTACAAAGGTTGCTAACCTTTTAAGGCGAGCTTATCGCTATAAGGGTTTTCTTCCAGCACGGCTAGCACAAGATCGCGCGCGAACAGTATGTGCATTACTTCATGTGATTGAGTAGGTAATAGGTATTAGGTAAGTACTTAAATTGATCAGATCACGGACAATAAACACAGATAATTTACTGACCTCTTCTCTAGTGAATGTGCGACAGATGACTTCTCGAAGCCCCAATGCGACAATCACCATTGTAATACAATGCCGCCGCATTGTAAGAATTGACTTCTTCTGCTCCAAAAACAAAGTAGGTACCTAAGTATTCTTGTGTTTATTGATAAATATTGAGTACTTAACCTAGAGCTATAGCGAGAGAACTGCACAGTAATTAAAAATTTAATGAAAAATATTATCCGTAACATCATCATCATCTAAGGTACATTAGTAACATTAAAGGTACATTATGTTTTTTATTGCATAATAATAGACATATTAGGCTCGCAATATACAGGCTAAATTTCGAGACAGAGTTCCTACGCCCCGCAGCATGGTTCTGTTTCGACCGCAGCTATAATTTCAATAGGTATCTACAAATTCTATGGGCATTCATAGGTAGGTAGGAGTTCGATACTTAAATCCGGAAGGTTTTGCCACAAACCAAGTAATATATATGTATTTATCTATATAATTATTATTCAGGTGTGGAGCTTAGTCCATCTCTGTAGAAGGAGGGAGTCCCATCTATCCGCTAACGCTACGGATGCCGTTGGCGCTGCCTCGCCAGCGGCAGCGGTTTAGTACTTTTAGTAGTCAGTGACTAGTGAGGCACGCCGTTTACGGTTTACGCATGATGGCCGCACGCAAACCCATCAACTTGTGCCTCCCCACACACACAACAACATCCCCGGGGCACTACAATGCAGTGACATTTTTATTTTGGTTCGGTGATCCAAAAATGGTTTAGCCTCCGAGACGAGAGGATTGAGGAGTAAATAGGTAAGGTAGATACGCACGCAGATTGACTGGGCGGTGACCGTGCAGTCCGTCTAGGGTTGCCAGATTTTTTGGACAAATACAACGTGTCCCAAAACTCAACGATAAGCCGGCACCAGAGGATGGAGCTACTTATGATTAGTCGAGAAAAAATAAGGAAAAAAATATATCTCAATTATTTAAGAAATTACAGAAAAAAAATGAAATTCATCGAAAATCGACATCCCTAATGGTATTTTTAACGACCATGTCTACAAATATTCAAATATTACTGTTTTTTTTTTGTTTTTGGAAACTTAAGTAGCCCTGTAGATGTGATTGTAAACAATCTTTGTATTATGTTCTACAAACTTACGTGCAGGGTTCGGGGAGTTGAAAGTCCAAATAACACACACTAGTTGTTGTCTTAAGCGGTATAATAGTTCCATAAGCACACACAAGCATATAGGTAGGCACACAGTAAAAGAAAGCACAAGAAAAGCGAAGGGTAAGCGAAATGTTTAGAGCGCAAGGCGGCGTGCGTCTAGCGTTGAATGCGGTAGCGGACTGCCGGAGGCGGCGGCTCAAAGCCGCCGGGCGCCGGCGCATCATTGCAGCGTGCGTGACGTCACGAAGACCCGTTGGTGTGCGTTGGCATTGGAATCGACACGGCCGGTAATGGTGAGTACTTTGTGTCGATAATTAGCTTTTTAATATTTATATATTTACTGTTTGTTTATCCGTATGTATTTATTTATGCTTATGTATGTGTGTATAATATATATAAGTTTATTTTTACATGTTAAGTATAGATAGTTGTAAGGTTGAGTTTTATATAATTAAGTTTATCATAGTTATGTATATAAGTAAATATTATGTATTTATTAGTATATACATATAGGTGGCACCGCCACATCAGTCCCCTCCAGAGACCGTCTCACGGGCGATAATAATCTGGAAAGGTAACTTTTCGGCCTGATCTGGTTTGCCTTATTACCTTTTTATCTTTTTCTGTTTCTCTTAATTTCTCTTTTAGAGGTATTTTCTTCTCTTTTTCTGGTTTTCTCTCCTTCTCTTTTTCAGGTTCTCTCTCCTTCTCTTTTTCAGGGTATACTTGCTTCGTCGCGGGCCGTGGCATCGTCTCGGTAAGTAAGTATGCCGGCTTCAAGCGGTCAATAGATACGGTGTTAGTCTTTCCTTTTACTTGTAACTTGAAGAACTTCTCTCCTCTTTCTAGCACTGCATGTGGTCCCGTGTATGCTGCCTTTAGCGCACCACGCACAGCGTCTTCTCTTAAGAAAACGTGGGTGGAAGATGCTAAGTCTTTGAATATAAATGTCTTCTTCGAACCATGCCTTGAGGTAGGCACAGGTTGAAGCTTCTGCATTATATTCTTTAGGCGGGCAGTGAAGTCGGTAAGATCGGATGTTGTGTCGGTGCTAGGATGGAAGAATTCCCCAGGCAGTCTGAGTGGTTCGCCATATACCAATTCTGCGGATGAAGTTTGCAGCTCTTCTTTGTAGGCGCTCCTTACGCCCATCAGGACTAAAGGTAAGGCTTCTGTCCAGCTTTCTTGTGCATGACAGGTGATTGCTGCCTTCAGCTGCCTGTGTAGACGCTCAATCAATCCGTTAGAGGCCGGATGATATGCGGTGGTGCGTCGATGCTTGAAACCAGATATCTTCGCCAGATACTTGAAAAGAGCAGACTCAAATTGTGCTCCTCTATCCGTTACGATGTCAATAGGGCATCCAAATCTGGAGATCCAAGAAAGTAGAAGAGATTTTGCTACAGTCTCTGCTGTTATGTCCATCATTGGTATAGCTTCGGGCCAGCGCGTGAAGCGGTCTATGGCTGTGAGGCAGTATTTAAAACCTTGAGATGGAGGCATTGGTCCTATGATGTCGATGTGCACATGGGTAAATCTAGTTTTAGGTAACTGGTAAGTACCCAAAGGTGCTTGGACATGTCTGCTGATCTTCGACTTCTGGCAGGGTACGCAGGCGCGAGCCCAGTCGCGACAATCTTTGTTTACGCTCGGCCACACAAATCGTTCAGCCACGAGTCTTGCGGATGCCTTAATCCCTGGGTGGCTGAGTGAGTGCAGGCTATTAAAAACTTGTTGTCTGTGCTCGGGTGGTACGTATGGCCTGAGTGTCGAAGTGCTGTCATCGCAGTATAGTGTTGTGGTTGTCCCTGGTATCGTCAGTTTCTTTAAGCTGATGTTGTAATTTCTGTCCCCATTTAAGATCTGCTTGAGCTCTTGATCAAAGTTTTGTGCTTCGGCGAGTTGTGACAAATCGACTGGCATCTCGAGTTCCTCAATTCTTGATAACGTGTCCGCGACAACATTGTTTTTTCCTGAGATATGTTTTATGTCAGTTGTGAATTGGGAAATGTAATCAAGATGTCGGAATTGCCTCGGTGAACAATTTGACTTGTTTGTTGTAAACGCGAAGCATAAGGGTTTGTGATCGGTGAAAACTGTGAATACTTGCGCTTCCAACATGTGCTTAAAATACTTGATCGCATTGTATATAGCCAGCAGTTCTCGATCATACGGCGAGTATTTCTGCTGTGCTGTACTTAGCTTCTTGGAATAAAATGCAAGTGGCTGCCAAGAGTCTTCTATCTTCTGTTGGATCACCGCACCCACAGCTGTATCAGAGGCATCTGTTACCAAGGCGAGGGGAGCATTGCAGTCTGGGTGGGCTAAGAGCGCTGCGTGGCAAAGGCTAGTTTTGCAGTCGAGGAAAGCCTTCAGTTTTTCGTCTTTCAGGTCGACTGGGTGTGATCCTTTTACGGATCCGGTGAGCAGTTTATGTAGTGGAGCCTGGAGTTGAGCAGCTTGAGGGATAAATCTACGATAGAAGTTTATCATCCCAAGGAACCTTCTTAGCTCTTTGACAGTTTTCGGCGTAGGGAATGATTGGATGGCTTCAACTTTAGTTTCCAGGGGTTTCGTGCCGTCAGCTGAGATGTGATACCCCAGGAACTTGACTTCAGGAACTCCAAAGACGCATTTGGATGGATTGATCACGATCCCGTATTCCTTCAACCTCGTGAAGAGCTGCCGCAGATGATCTTCATGTGTTTCATCATCAGGCGAGAAGATGAGAAAGTCGTCTAAGTAGGCGTAAATAAAATCCATACCTCGTGTGACTTCGTCTACGAAGCGCTGGAACGTTTGACCTGCATTCCTGAGTCCAAACGTCATGAATGGGAACTCGTACAGGCCAAACGGGGTCGAAATGGCAGTCTTCGGTATGTCCTCATCGTTGACCGGAATCTGGTTGTATGCCTTTACTAAGTCGATTGTCGAGAAGACCTTGCATCCGGCGAGCTGATGAGCGAAGTCGTGAATGTGGCGTATTGGGTAACGATCAGGTATTGTTCGTGCATTCAATTGCCTATAGTCACCACATGGTCTCCAACCATTATCTTTTTTGGGTGCTAGATGTAGTGGTGAAGACCAAGGGCTCAACGACGGTCTTGATGTTCCACATTTGAGCATGGACTCAAATTCCTGCTTAGCTATCTTGAGCTTATCCGGTGCTAACCTTCTGGGTGTGCAGTGGATTGGTGGGCCATCGGTGGTTTTAATATAGTGGACCGTGCTATGTTTGACTTCCCGGTGTACTCCTGGTGGACGTGTGATCTCTGGAAAGTCTCGCATTAAGTCATTATACTTCGACTCACCAAAAGATGTCTTGATGGATGATATGATGTCTGCCGATGCGGATGATACTGCCACCGTAGAGAGGGATGTGGTGTTGTCCATCAAGCGTTTGTGTCGGCAGTCGACGACTAAATTGTAGAAAGATAGGAAGTCGACTCCTATTATTGCTTTTGTGACGTCGGCCACAACAAATTGCCAACTGAACTCCCGACGAAGGCCGAGATCCAAATGTAGTTGTGCGTGGCCGTAGGTGTTGATGACAGATCCGTTGGCGGCATAAAGTTGGTATTTGGTTTTAGGTCGGTGTTCTCGTAGGGATGTCCGTGGAAAAACGCAGAGATCGCTACCTGTGTCAACGAGAAACTGCATTTTGGTACGACGGTCTGTTACGAACAGGCGACCGGAGCTTGAGCAATCGTTGGCCGCCATTATCGACTGCTCTGACCGTTTCCCGAAGTGAAATCGCAAGGCTTGACGCATTTCGTTGCTTGTGACTGAAATTTGGAATGATACCAGCATACGGGCCATCTGCGGTAGCTTGATTGGGACCGATTTTGATTAGCCCCACGACTGCGGCTGCGGTTGTCCCTCTGTGGTCCATTATGCCTACTCCTGGGCCGAGATCTCGAGTTCAGCTCCGCTCGCATATCGTGCATCTGCCTAGTTAATTCGGCTATTTGATTAGCCATGAAGTCAATGGTAGAATTATGTGTCATAGCGCTGGTGGACGTACTTGCTATCTGCGGGCTAGGAGGAGTGAGGTCCCAAACGCGGTCCGCGGTACCTGCCAGGGCCTCGAGTGTCTGCGGCGTCGGCTGTGAAGCTATAGCTGCCTGGATATTCATGGGTAAGCGATTAATCCATATTGTTCTTAATAGATCTTCATGTACCTGTGGACCAGCAAGATGTTGGAGATGTCGCAGGAACTGTGATGGTTTACGGTCTCCTAACTCTTCGTGGATCAACAATCTCTTCAGTTCCTTCTCTCGGGACGCTGACAACCTGGATATGAGCTCGGTTTTTAGCTTTTCATACTTGTTAGTAGCAGGCGGGTTGACAATAATGTCCTTAATTTCCGCGGCGTACTGATGATCTAGCTGTGACAGTACATAGTAAAATTTTGTCGCGTCGGCTGTGATGTTGGATAACACAAACTGACCTTCTACTTGTGCAAACCAAACAGCTGGTTCTTGTGGCCAAAATGGTGGCATTCGTACTCCGACTCGGAATGTGTCGGCACCATTGGACAACTGCGCGGCGGGCGGCGGTGGCTGTGCCGCGGGAAGTTCCATAGCGGGTGGCGCTACCAGTGCTTGCGTTGGTATTTGTGCGCCTTGAGCAACATTATTTCCTACCCCGTCAACCATTTGCACTCTTCAGTAAGGTTACGTTTAAAGTTCAACCAAAGGGGTCACCAGTGTAGATGTGATTGTAAACAATCTTTGTATTATGTTCTACAAACTTACGTGCAGGGTTCGGGGAGTTGAAAGTCCAAATAACACACACTAGTTGTTGTCTTAAGCGGTATAATAGTTCCATAAGCACACACAAGCATATAGATAGGCACACAGTAAAAGAAAGCACAAGAAAAGCGAAGGGTAAGCGAAATGTTTAGAGCGCAAGGCGGCGTGCGTCTAGCGTTGAATGCGGTAGCGGACTGCCGGAGGCGGCGGCTCAAAGCCGCCGGGCGCCGGCGCATCATTGCAGCGTGCGTGACGTCACGAAGACCCGTTGGTGTGCGTTGGCACTGGAATCGACACGGCCGGTAATGGTGAGTACTTTGTGTCGATAATTAGCTTTTTAATATTTATATATTTACTGTTTGTTTATCCGTATGTATTTATTTATGCTTATGTATGTGTGTATAATATATATAAGTTTATTTTTACATGTTAAGTATAGATAGTTGTAAGGTTGAGTTTTATATAATTAAGTTTATCATAGTTATGTATATAAGTAAATATTATGTATTTATTAGTATATACATATAGGTGGCACCGCCACAGCCCTGCTATCTAACACAGTTCTTAAAAATACCATAATACATGTAGTTTTTACACAAAAAATAATCAAAATCGATTTTGTCCCTACAATTTTGAAAGATTTTTTCTTACAGTCCACTTTCAATCATCATGGTGTAAAAAAATTGTATTGACACCACAATGGCAATTATTTTCAAAAGTTGACGCAACTAACCAAAATTCTAAAATGGTATAATACTTTAGGAAACCTAGTCACAAAAAAAAACAACGAATTTTTAAACAAGAATCGACATTATTTAATGTTGGCGGTAATCACTTTTACTGTACCCAAAAAAGGATTTTTGTTGTTGAAAAATGTTGAATAAATGCAAAGAAATGGTACAATTTTTTTTAATTTTTTTAAATTCATTTACTACATTATTAATACTACAGTAAATGTTCAAATTGCCTGCCACCGGCATTAATACAGACATGACATCGCCTTAGAAATGATCGTTTTATCCGTCGTGCATATCTTCTACCATTGATATGATCCGCAGCTTGTGTGATTTTTTGGCGAAGCTCGTCCAATGTTGCTATGGGTTTTGAGTAGACTTTGTCTTTAAGACAGCCCCAGTAGAAGAAGTCCAGGGGGTTCAGGTCGGGCGAACGGGGTGGCCACAAGATAGGACCAAGTCGCCCGATCCAACGCCCTGGATACTCTTGGTTTAAGTATTCTCGCACTGCACGGGCATAGTGAGCTGGGCAACCATCATTTTGAAACCACATGTTTTGTAAATCACGTAAAGGCACGTCTTCTAATAATTCAGGCAAGTCGTAGTTACAAGGAAACCTTAATGGTGATGGCTATTTGAACTTTTTACAAAACGACTTGCCTGAATTATTAGAAGACGTGCCTTTACGTGATTTACAAAACATGTGGTTTCAAAATGATGGTTGCCCAGCTCACTATGCCCGTGCAGTGCGAGAATACTTAAACCAAGAGTATCCAGGGCGTTGGATCGGGCGACTTGGTCCTATCTTGTGGCCACCCCGTTCGCCCGACCTGAACCCCCTGGACTTCTTCTACTGGGGCTGTCTTAAAGACAAAGTCTACTCAAAACCCATAGCAACATTGGACGAGCTTCGCCAAAAAATCACACAAGCTGCGGATCATATCAATGGTAGAAGATATGCACGACGGATAAAACGATCATTTCTAAGGCGATGTCATGTCTGTATTAATGCCGGTGGCAGGCAATTTGAACATTTACTGTAGTATTAATAATGTAGTAAATGAATTTTAAAAAATTAAAAAAAATTGTACCATTTCTTTGCATTTATTCAACATTTTTCAACAACAAAAATCCTTTTTTGGGTACAGTAAAAGTGATTACCGCCAACATTAAATGATGTCGATTCTTGTTTAAAAATTCGTTGTTTTTTTTTGTGACTAGGTTTCCTAAAGTATTATACCATTTTGGAATCTTGGTTAGTTGCGTCAACTTTTGAAAATAATTGCCATTGTGGTGTCAATACAATTTTTTTACACCATGATGATTGAAAGTGGACTGTAAGAAAAAATCTTTCAAAATTGTAGGGACAAAATCGATTTTGATTATTTTTTGTGTAAAAACTACATGTATTATGGTATTTTTAAGAACTGTGTTAGATAGCAGGGCTACTTAAGTTTCCAAAAACAAAAAAAAAACAGTAATATTTGAATATTTGTAGACATGGTCGTTAAAAATACCATTAGGGATGTCGATTTTCGATGAATTTCATTTTTTTTCTGTAATTTCTAAAATAATTGAGATATATTTTTTTCCTTATTTTTTCTCGACTAATCATAAGTAGCTCCATCCTCTGGTGCCGGCTTATCGTTGAGTTTTGGGACACGTTGTATAGTACATAGTGGGTTAAAGATCTTATAAATAAAGTACACATAAAAAAAGTTTTTCTTTATTTGCAGTAGAAATAGTTATTTGTTATACAAGGGTGCAAAGTTGTATTTTAACCGCGAGTGTGGAATTGAAACACGAGCTAGCGAATGGATTCTAGGGTTGAACCACGAGCTAGCGAACGGATTCTATGGTTGAACCACGAGCGAAGCGAGTGGTTCAAAAATAGAATCCTGAGCGAAGCGAGTGGTTTAAAAATAGAATCCTGAGCTAAGCGAGTGTTGCAACACACGAGACGTCAAAATAACTTGCACCCGTGTGTAACACAAATCTTTTCACCTCACTAAAGCGAGGAAAAAAACAAAAAAAAACAAAAGTAAAGTAAGGAAAATTTAAAAAAAAATATTAAAAAGGGGGACAAAAACATTAAAAATGAGAAAAAAAATTAAAAAACATAAAAAAAGAAACAAAATATTACAAAATAAAAAAAAACATTTAATAAAGAGGAAAAGAGAAAAAACATTGAGAAACAAAAAAATTTAACATTAAAATAAAGAAAAACTTTTAAAAAAGGCAAAAATAATTTCAAGAAACATTAAAAAAGACTGATAAAAGAAAAACGAAGCAATAAAATAGAGACAAAAACATATAAAAAAGAAAAAAGTTACAAAAAACATAACATTAAGAAAAAAAAACGTAAAAAAAGACAAAAAATAAAAAAAACACTTATAAAAAGAAAAAAGTTACAAAAAACATTATATTAAGAGAAAAAACGTAAAAAAAGACAAAAAAAGAAAAAAACAAAAAAAACATGTTAAAAGAGTGGAAAAAAAATTAAAATAATAGAATAAGAAAAAAACCTTGAAAAACACATATCAAACAATAAAAAATAAAAAAAACATTAAAATATGGCAAAAACATCAAAAAAATATAAGAGAATTTCAAAAAACCTTGAAATAATAAAAAAAAACATTAAAAAAAAGGAAAAAAACGTATAAAAAAGAGTAAAAAGACCAAAAAAACATAAAAAAAGAAAAAAAAACATTAAAAAAGAACAAAACATTAATAAAAAGGAGAAAAAAGCAAAAACCATTGAAAAAAGAAAAACGAAGCAATAAAATAGAGACAAAAACATAATAAAAGAAAAAAATGTTACGAAAAACATTAAAATAAGAGAAAAAACGTAAAAAATAGATAAAAAAAGACAAAAAACTTTAAAAAAAACATTTAAAAAGAAAAAAAGTGAAAAAGCCACAAAACTAAATCAAAAAGAAAAAAACATTTTTTTTTTTTTTTTAAAGTGGAAAACAAAAAAAACCTTGAATAAACACATTTAAATCAATAAAATATAAAAAAAAAACATTAAAATGTAGACGAAAACATCAAAAAAATAAATAGAATTTCAAAAAACATTAAAAAAGGAAGAAAATAATTTAAAAAAAAGAAAAAAACGTATAAAAAGATCAAAAAACATTAAAAAGTGAAAAAAAATACAGAAAAACATTCAAAAAGAAACAAAACATTTAAAAAGAGAAACAACATTTTTAAAAAGGAGAAAAAGAAAAAAGATTTATAAAACAAAAAAACATTTAAAAAAGAAAAAAAGAATTAAAAACATTTAAAGAAAGAATAAAAGATTCAAAAAAAGGTACCTAAATAAAATAAATCTGATGGGCGAAAAATGTCCTGACTGGACTGGCCTTTACATGTTATTATGTTTAAGAAAGTAACTAATAACACGTTCGGATTTCAAATATTCTTTGCACTCTTGTGGATAAAATGCAGTTTTGCTATCTGTTTTTAAAGAATAAAAATGGGCTTTCCGAGCTAGTGAGGTGAAAATATATTTTTTACAGAAATTTATGTATTTGTAATTTGTGATAAAAATATAGTATTTTAGCGTACTTTGTGTGCTTTGTATATTATAAAGTACGCGGAGCCAAAATATAGTACGTCCGGCAACAGTGGCAACCCTAAGTCCGTCGGTCGACCTTTGTGCAATAATATATAATATTAAGAGTAGGTCATAAATCAATGGAGTACGTATAAGTATTGTACAGAGGCCCTAGAACGATAGTTTTTATCGTCACGTTTTACGTGACGTTTCAGTACCTCTATATTTTCGCCGTAAATCGTGACGATAAAACCTATCGTAACGTGCTAGCTGTAGCTGGCCAGTTGATCCCTAAAAACATATTTTTTCCTGCCTAAATACAATACCAAACAATTTTTTATACATTAAGTAGTACTTTTCACACTAAGTACCTACCGAATAATAAATGTGAAATTAACTTTTGATCATAATCTTATCTATTAAATCTCGAAAATAGAATAGGGAACATTACGCAAAGCTCTGCGTAGGGGGCGACACTAACACAACCCGTAAACAAACCGCCATGACGTACAATGTCATATTTATTAACCTAACAAACAATAACAAATAATTGATGAAAACGCTTTAAACTACAATAGTTTTAATCATTCGTGTGTAAAATACCTGTACTGTGATATTAAAACGGCATCCTATAGCCATTTAAAGGTGGATGAGGGCTTTTTTTTGCTTTACGACGTATTGCCGCTTTCCATAGTTTTCGTATCATCGTTTCCTTAGGAAATGAATGATGCCCTTCATTCTTGCATCCAATTACGCAGCACTGATGCATTTTATTTATTGAAATATTCTCTTCCCTATTTGATCCAGAGCTTTGAAGGACTTGTCAAAGTTGTCAAAAAAACTGTTTACTAATTGTGATAGTGCTGCACTCTGGCGGCAGAACATTGCAGTAATGTTCCCTATTGAAAGACTAGATACCATACTTACATAATACAGTAATTGCATAGCAATAATAATTAATGTAGAGAAAAACAGACGTGGCAGATGCCATCAATATAGAATTTGGTGTCGATAAGTGATCTGCGGTCATGCATGTACAGCGAGGTAAAGTAGGTAGGTAGGTAGGTACCTACCTTAATTAATCTGATTTATAGCTTTCTGAGACGATGTCCCTCAAATCCATCTCTAAAGCAGAAATCTAATAAATAGGTATATTGGTATACCATTGGGTAGTGAGGTTGAGCGTAAAGCGGGCGGCGAAGTAGCCCTTCTTCTGTCGCCTGACAAAAGTGAACTCTATCAGAAGATCCATCCATAAATTATGTAAGGCGGATGACAATATTGACAATGCAATACTAGACGACTGACGAACGCAACTTTTATCACGAGTTAATGATTAACGTTAACTTCCATTAAATCTTTGAGAATGTAACGATTAACGAAGTTGAGGCTATCCGCAGCAGAACCAAGGTAACCGATATAGCCCTCCGAATCGGTTAACTTAAGTGGCAGTGGGTGGGGCACATTGCACGTTGGCACAACCGATGGCCGTTGGGGCGGAAAGGTTCTCGAGTGGCGACCACGTACCGGAAGGCGCGCCGTGGGTAGGCCCCCTACAAAAGGTGGACTGATGACCTGGTATAGGTAGCGGGAGTCCGCTGGATGCGGGTGGCGCAGGACCGGTCATTTTGGCACTCTTTGGGGAATGTCTTTCGGCTGATATGAAATGAAATGAAATGAATGAAATGAAATGAAAATAATTTAATCCAGAACAAGTCCATATTGGCGATATGATGATGATGAACGAAATTAACGTTTTTATGTAACGGATTTGATTAACGGTGCCCAGCTCTGACTAAGGCAAATGCTTCCTCGCCATTAAGTAATGCGTCGTTATGGGTTTTATTTTTGACCGCGAGGTTTGGGAATAGGACAGCTGGCTGTTAATTATAGTACCTCCACTTTGACGTAAGCGGTCACCTTTATTCACGGTCACATTCATAGTACATGGTAGTAAAGAGGATCAGATCTTGCGACTGAACAGGCCTCGCACGGAGCTGAGGAACCCTCGCCTCATCTTGGCAGGCGCGGCGTGGTCGCTGTAGAACGACGCCGTCGTGTCATATAAAGAAGAACTCATTTCTATTGCCTGCAACACATGCCAGTCGTTATAATTTCCCCCATTATTTATAATCAATATTCGGGGATTAGGTATCTTAAATAAATCGACCTACTTACTTAGTCCCGAACTAAGTAAGTAGGTACACTGAAACGCTCTTATAGGTGGCGCCACACGTAAGAAATTGGCGGCCATGCAATCCGCCACGTGATTTCTGCCCGTGTGCTTAAGTGCCGGAACGGAAGCATGGCAGCCGGCCAAACTAATGCCCGGTTCACATTATTCCAGTCTAGTAATCCAGCAGCCTAAACCAGTCCAGTGCTGGACTGGATCATATCGTTTACATTATTTCAGTGATTAAAAAGTTGTTGGAGTGGTAACACTATTGTGACAATGATTTCTAGAAAGAAACTCAAAAAATCTTTAAAAACTGCTCATTTACTACTGTTACAAGAAGTAAATGATTTCGTAGAAGAACTAAAACGAGACAATCGGGTTTGGATGAGAAATTGCATAAGTAAGCGAAATTGGCGCAGATCTCGGTTTTTAGGGTTCCGTAGGTACTCAAAGAGTAAAACGGGACCCTATTACTAAGATTCCGCTGTCCGTCCGTACGTCCGTCCGTCCGTCTGTCTGTCACCAGGCTGTATCTCACTGATAGCTGAAATTTTTCACAGATGATGTATTTCTGTTGCCGCTATAACAACAAATACTAAAAACACAGAATAAAATAGTTATTTATATATAATGGTACGGAACCCTTCGTGCGCGAGTCCGACTCGCACTTGGCCGGTTTTTATAAAAATCCGACGTGATGTCCCAAAGACATGCATGTTCTCTGTATAAAGAGACGAAATGAAGAGTTGGGTCCTCATTCAACGTCATTATCTATTAATTAAATTATGGAGTTTGTCCCTAAAAACAACAATGTCGTATTCACTGTTCAACGTGCAATCCAGCACTGGATTGGCTGTCCACACTATTCCAGTACGCTGGATTGGGTGAGCTGGAATGAAAAAGTAGACGGTCTCTCCAGTCACTGGACTGGATTGCTCACTGGAATGGGTAGATTCCAGTGCATTCCAGTGTGAGTTCAAATTATTCCAGTAGCATGCTACTAGAATAATGTGAACCGGGCATTAAGTCACTCCATTCCATACTAGATATGCTGTGACTTAGCTTGGCCCTCCGCCGATTTCGCGTCGCCTCATGGGTGCGTAGGTACTAGACATAAAATAAATACTTTAATTAACTTACACCGAGCGAAGTGCTGACGTGGTACGAGTCAAAGGAACTGCGCGGGCTGACACTTCCAAGCCACGCTTTTGGATTCTTAGTCTCCGATGCCGGCGAAACTCTGAATACTAAACAGGAGATCAGCCTCTTCAAGAACGGTTTCTTGGTGAGGCTTTGAACTGAATCTTCGAAGAATTTGACCCTAGAGTCAACAGGTTCACCGTTGCACAATGAGTAAGCTGAGGTTCCCAGATTAGGGGTTACAGATTTATTATGGCCTGAAATGAGTGAAGCAGTTATGTGGTTAATAGAGATTATGCTTTAAATTAAAGTACTTCCGAGGCCGTATTATTGTTATTTTCATTTTCAAATATGACCTAACTGTGTGGAGAGATGATATGAAGAGAAAAGAAGTGAGTGATGAGATGACGGCTGACAGAGAAGTATGGAAGAAAAAGACATGCTGCGCCGACCCCAAGTAAATGGGATAAGGGGAAGGAAATGATGATGATTGATGACGTAGCATCCATCATATTCATAGGCGTACAGGAATAAACCGATATATGGGCGAAGTTACGTCGATATATGGGCAATAGTTTTCCAACGGTAAAGTTAAGTTTATGCCTGTAACGTAACCGGTTTTATCTTTTTTGGGAAATGACTCGTTTTTTGTGATAAACTAACTATTTAAATACCTACAAAATTTGTAAGGAACTCTCGATGTGCAGCAAGGACTCGTAAACGACTTATTTTGTAATTAGTTAGGATCTAAGGTCCGTCGTAAGGTCTAATCGTCTTTACTCACATTTAAAGATTGTGTGGATAGAGCACGATTCGTTTTTCTCTTGGCCTCTTAAAACGTAGTTCGCTGAGTCTGAAGACGAAAACCTTACTCTCTGTTTTGTAGCTATCTTCCTATATTGGATATCTTTAACTGACGCAGCTTTCTTGACAATTTTTTCATTGAATCGTTCTGCAAAAGGTAGTCTTTGCTCTCTAGCTATATAAATTGTTTTTAAAACGTTGTGCATATAATAATTATTATAATTTATTACTTGTTGATTGTAATTTGCATTGCTTGAGTGACCAACAGTTTCTTGATCTGAATTAGAATTAAATTGACCGTCTCTGCAAGTTGAGTTAGCATCTCCACAGTTTATTTCATCAACAGTGTAAGTGTTTACATCAGATGTAGCACACCGCTGGTCTAGTAGATAATTGTCAGTCTGAGAGTGTTTATCGTAATGTAGAATTTTGCCTTTGATGTTAGGCCAGACGATTTTAAATCGACAATTATAAAGCCTGTGCTCATGGTAATACCATTTTGTACTGCAGTTATGTTTAGAGATAAGACTGCTGTATATCGTCCTCTTAACTTTAGCGTATTGACTTCTAGTTAACACAATCCGTTTTGATTTATGTAAGCTCAACTGGTATAATAGTTGTATATTTGGCTTACAATTCATTCGGTAGAGGGGTCGGGTTAAAATAATTGTGTTAGGAGGTTCTTTGGTATCCATTTTGGCGAGGTTTTCAGTCTTCGTTCTCGTAGTCAGAATACTAGAAATAAAAAGTGAAATACGTTTAAAACACATTCAAAAGTAGTACCTACTTAAATGATTACAAAAAATTGTATTGCTTAAAAAAAACACCTTCGAAGGGAAGCCTGGCTGCCTTTCCCAAACGCATCAGATGGCTAAAAAAAGAAACAAAATTTGAATACTTCATATAATAGGTAGGTAATCATGCTTATGAATGACTGTCGCGATTAATAGATAGGTTCCCAATAGCGACGCGAATTCGCAAGGAATGTGACCTACCCGATGTCCACCCACGCTCAACCACTTCACGGTATGCATACTTAATGTGAAAATCGTTGAAAACAGGAGAGGATCAATAAGGAAGGAGGATAGTAATACATACTAGGTATTATACTGTTCTGTGGACATATGTTACGTCACGCACGATCACTGCTGGATGAAAACAATAATAGAAGGAAAAATAGAAGGAACAAACATAAACAGAAAAAAACTGTAACCCGGCTACAGAATAGTAACTGAAAATAATTTTTTTTACATCCAAAAAGTAGCCCATGTCACTAGAAGCATAAATACTTTCGAATCGATTGACATCTCATTTATCAAAATCGGTTCAGTATCGCTACGGTGAAACACACGTATAACAAACATAGACTATTAAAATCATAAATCGATACCTGCAAACCCAAAGGGCGTAACCGCCATTACAACAACAGGCTGTTACGCCCTTTGAGTCTGCAGGTATCGATATTTCTTTCGGGTCTGCTGTAGTCGGGCAAATAGGACAAAAGGGAAGGCCAACGAGATCTTCATGGAGCAAATAAAATATAAAATAAAAGCTCCCTCTTGCAGCAAAATAAAAGAAAAGGCGAAATGTAGACTACCTACCTAAATTGGAAATAACTCCACCGACATGAACCTAGCTTTTGAAGCTACGGTAGCCTAGTGGTTCAGGCATGCGACTGTCAAACTGCGGTCGTGAGTTTGAACCCCGGCTCGTACTCGTAGGTACCAATGAGTTTTTCGGAACTTATGTACCGAATATTTACCGTTAGCTTTTCGGTGAAAGAAAACATCCTGAGGAAACCGGTCTAATCCCAATAAGGTCTAGTTTTCCCTCTGGGTTGGAAGGTCCGATGGCAGTCGCTTTCGTAAAACTAGTGCCTATGCCAAATCTTGGGATTAGGTTTCACAGCGAACCCCGGGCTTCTTTAGGGGCATAACCGGGAATAACGCTAGGAGTATGATGACAAAGAGCCTAGCTTTTAAATATACCTAGTATATTTACATATGACGACGACGATGATGAATATGATGATGGTATGTGTAAGTTTTGAACCACCTTAGACTTACTTGCGAGTGCGAGGGTTTGATTTTACATTTCTTAACCCCTTTATCAATTCCTAGTAGCCTTCGAATCTCTCTGTCCCGCGCGTCTTGATCGGAAACCGAACAGTCGTCGCCTTGGAAGTGCTTGTTCAGGGCTAGATAAAATACGAACATGTTAATGAAGAAATACACGATTTGAGGAACTAGGTAACTAATTAAGGTTTAAAAATTATCCTACAAGTCCCTTGAGCCGATCATAGGGTACTTTCTCGTCATAGAGCTAGTATAACGGACAAGTCTTGAAAATAAAATATTTACTTAAACAACAATCTGTTGGACCATTACATAAAGTATCTACATTTTTACCTACTACGGAAAACGTATCCCAATAATAAAGTAAAGTAAAATGTTCTTTATTCCGTGTTTAAGTAGCCTAAATAGGTATAGGTACGCTAATTCAAGCAAGGCACAGAAACTTCCACATATTGTAGATTAGGGAAATTCACATGTTTTTTAACAAAGCAACATAAAAAACGAAAAACATTACCACATTGTTTGAAATCGACCTCTTTGGGAATATCGTTTCTTTCGCGCTTATCGTCTAAGCTGGTTCTATGTTCGCGCCTGAAACGACGTGAAACTACATATTCTATCTCAATAAAATATGTATGACTAAGCAGCAAAAGTACAGCAGCAGCTACACAGATGAAGGGTTCAAAATTATCTGCACATTTTAATAACCCACGCCCAAGTATCGCGTCTACAATAGACAATAAACTGTGCAAGTGTGCACGCGCGGTTTTCCTGTAGCATAATTTATATTGAATCTTATTTTTAAACTCTTAACCACGTAACGGCTTGATGCCAGGCACAATGTGCAAACTGCCTTTGTCTAGTCTAGACGCCCGCTCCAGTCTAGACGATAAGATGCGTGCCTACCACAGATGTATGAATATAAGGAGATCGGACATGGCGGCCGATTTGTATAGAGTGAGCCTGTCGCAAGTACATTTACCCACACAACGCCCAAGTAATTGACAAGACAAAGCACGCACACATCTAAAACACACACTCTTGTATACCTACACGCTTATTTGACAATAAACGCGCATCATATCAGGCATTTTGGGGAAAAAACTTAATATTCTCTGCGATCAGCACGCGTGCACAGTATGGCAGTGTATGCCCATTGAGCATACAGCTGCGACACGGCCGCCGGCGGCTTGTCCTCTCTCTAGTATTTTATGCTCTGAGGTACCTACTCATGCGTAGCTACTTATCTGCAGACTTCCGTGAATACGGGTACAATTTGAATAGCCAAACTAGGGTATAGTTCTACCTCATTGCGCTTAGATACTGAAACATTACATTACTTATTGCATTAGTGTTACATTGATGAAACCAGAAATTAAGGCACCAACTTGTGAGATATTTCAATGCTGTCTTTTACATTTAACTCGTTCTCGTCTCCAAGATCGCTATTCATCGTCTGATCTATCTGCGGAAAAACACGGATTTAGTAAAAGCTTGCATCGTTCAACCGCTCACGAATTTAAAAATGGTATCCTAAATTACTTTACAAATAAATCACAACCCATTTGGGGCTGTGTGAAGTTGGCAATTTCGTTGCCAGAAGTACCTACTCACAAAACAGGATCATAATTCTTTATTTTCGTTACCAAAGCTCGAGTATACTTACCCATTTACTGCCGTGTCGTCTCTCTAGGCAGTCGTCGTGTTCAATTGGAACTATTTACTTACTTACCCCATCAAACATTAACGTCTGCGAAAAAGAACGCTTCCTGGGCTCCTCCTCTGGCATGTACAAAAAGTTCTCCATCGATGTTGTATCAGTCTCACCCATAATCATATCACCTCCCCTATTCCCTTTCCCTCTGCTGGGTTTACGAACGGTCAATTCTGTATTAATGCTGCCAACATCTTGCTCAAGTTTAACGTTATAGTAATCACTGTCCCCTTCTATATCAATGGTGATATTAGAAACATTGTGTTTCGTGTGCAATGGTATTTCTAAATGTGCATTTCGTTGGTTAATCTGTTCTGTGTACGTCTTGGTGAAATCGTCTATCAAAGCCCTCTTCATCTGTTCGGCGTTATCGTCTTCCTGGCTCGGGGGGCTAGCGGATCGTCGGCTTTGTGGTGGTGTTTTTTGGGATTTTGAGGATTTTTTCTTATTTGTTCTGCTCTCGAACTTGCTCTTTGTAGTAGTCGAGACAACACTCTTACTTTGACTTTGATTGGCTTTGGATCCAATTTCTTTTTTAGATGTTTCACGAATCGTCTTTTTAGAAGTTGATGCATTGACGCGACTCTCCGATTTCTTGCCACCTATTTTCATGGGGCTTTTTGCAGGGGAAGGTGATCGGCTGCGTGCAGTTGTTTTAGTTTCTTTTTTCTGCCCCAATGTTTTAGTTTGTTTTTGTTTTATATCACCGTTACTTTCACTTGAGGTATTTTTAGAATATACTGATATTACTATTAGAGGGCTGTGTTGTTTCTTAAGACCAATGCCTGTATCTTTTCCAGCATCCATCATCTCCTTGTTGCCATCGGTATTTACACATGCACATTGTTGCATTATTTTGCCTCGGCCGCATTTGTCTCTTTGGTTTTTGCCTGTCAAGTACGACATTTGAAAATCGACTTGTGTTGCTTGAGATTCTTTTCTGAAAATAAATAATAGGTATAAAGAAATCAATTTGTTTAGATAATGCTAATAATCATATCCTGCAAATAGAGTAGTTTCATAAGAAAATGGGAGCTCAGTCTTCAAACAGCTATAAGTACCTAATTTTGTAAATTACCTAATTTCATTCGAATAAATTCGGGGGCCTCTTTCGTTTGCCTGTACCGTCGCATTACGTTGGTTTCTGGAAGACCTGAAATAAGTATTGAATATTTCATCAAAATATCAAGCAGCGAGCGAGGTGTGTATATCGAAGGATCTATACCCATTCAAAGATTAAAACCACAGATGTATGAATATAAGGAGATCTGTAGATACCGATTTGTATAGAGTGAGCCTGTCGCAAGTACATTAACCCACACAACGCCCAAGTAATTGACAAGACAAAGCACGCACACATCTAAAACACACACTCTTGTATACCTACACGCTTATTTGACAATACACGCGCATCATATTAGGCATTTTGGGAAAAAACTTAATATTCTCTGCGATCAGCACGCGTGCACAGTATGGCAGAGTATGCCCATTGAGTATACAGCTGCGACACAGCCGCCGGCGGCTTGTCCTCTCTCTAGTATTCTATGCTCTGAGATTAAAACCCATTCTAAAAATTAAAAATACTCACCCAGTTTCCTCGTGCCGAGCTTGGAAGCACATTGGTAGCATAGCACAAGTCGCACCTTGAAATTGTGTTGGAACTAAAAAGAGAATTTATTAAAATAACATATATATCTTATATTGTAAAACAATCGTGTTTCAAAATATTTTAGGATCTCTGTCAGGTCAGACGCTACAAAAAAAAACATTAAATCAGCTAGGTACAAAAGATGGCGAGATAACATAATGTAGGAAGGCGGGAAGTGACTAGTTGCGTAAAGCAGAGGACCAGGCTTTATGGCTCGCCTTGGGGTAGAGGTTAGAGGCCTATGTCTAGTCCAGCCCGAGGGTAGAGCGGAGGCAGCGGCCGCTCTAAACGACAGATGTCAAGGGGCGCCAAAATTACAAAGGCGGAAAAAAATCAAGGGAATAAATCTTTGGCATGCGAAGTGAAAGCGTCAAAGGGCGCCCAAAGACCATCTTACGTCTCCCTGGTTGAGGGCTAGGGCCGATTCTGTTGACTGCAGTGGGCTGATGATGATGTAACTGCATCCTTCCCTCTCCTACACTCACACTATGAACAAACTTAATATTTTACATGTTTTCATTGCCCCACAAATTCCTTATTAAAATAAAATTTTAGTACTAAGTATTAGCATTTCTTTAAAGATTGCTAAAAGCCGCATGTTATTTGTAATTCTCGTGTCTGCCACGATACAGGCTGTGCCTAGTGCGGAAGTCACTGTACCTAAGAACACTGTTGTTTTAAGTTATGGTAAATAAATTATTCTTATACTTACTAGGCTCATCATTAAGGGTGGCTTTACAATTTAGAACGCATTTGTCATCCTCATCGAGCCCAAGGCGCCCTGTGATCCTGATACGCCCGCCGCGAGTTGGACTGGAAGCTTTCTTTTCATACCGCTCCGGCGACCTGCGCTTTTCCGCAGCAATCAGCGATTCGATCGATCGCTTGCCACTGATGAAGCTAAACCTGTCTGGCGATACCGGGTTTTCTTTTCGATTGTGGTCAGTTTGATTAATGATGACTTTAGTTTTCTGTCGATTCGATCTAACGGGTGATTTAGCTTTATCATCATCATCATTCATTCTGAATCTATAAGGTGATTTGGTTGTTCTATGTGTTGTAGCTATTGATTGTTGAGATTCAATTTCGGTTTTGTAACTTGATCTAACTGGTGACCGAGGCGATGCAGATTCCGATCTATCTGGTGAAACATTTCTTGTCTTATTCATATTCATGAAAGCACAAGCGGGGCTACATTCGGGAATAGTCTTTAACTGATTCCCTTTCTCCTTCACCTTGTCAGAGGTCTTTTTCTTTGCTCTATTCATCTTTCTAAAATAGCTCTGTATCATACATTCCGACAATAACTTATTATCGTTTATTTCTTTAAATATCTCAGCATTTGTCGTCTCTATCGCATAGACTTTATCCTTTTTTGTTCCTGGTACTACGATGTAGATCGTTTTTGAGCTGATGGAATGTTCTGAATTGATGGGGGTTTTCTTTCTGCGTTGCTTTCTCTTGTGCGCGTCGCTGGCTGTTGTCTGAGATCTTGGAGAATTTGGAGATACAGTTACGTGAATGAGCGGCTTGTCGTATGTCGGGGGACAGGTTTTATAAAAGCCTCCGAAGACTGGGTAATATCCTGCTGAGATGCTGTTGACCACCTGCAATAAAGCGGTGATATTCCACCAGAAACATAAAGCAAATCATACTTAAACCAAGTTCTCATGCGACACCAAACTATTGGGCATGGGGCTAATACTGATAAATTACTTTTCAAAGCTCAAAAACATGTTTAATAGCATTTAATCTATGTACGAGGTACTTACCGGTGTATACGATGTCTTCTTCAGAAGTAGCGATGTCGAGGACGTAAATAGATTTACACTACTAACTTGCAAACTTTCTTTATTTCGATCTAAGAACGAATCCAAAAGAGGATTAAGATTAAGCAAATCCCACGAATCTACAAAAAATACAAAATATAAAATAAAAATACAAAAACTGTATTCACATTAAATATCAATCACGGACCTAAAACTCCCGTAGTAACGTCGAAATGATCCATTTTACATAATTGTATTTATTTTAACGTTTAGTTAAAAAATATATCTAAATAAAATTTTGACACGGGTTTGACGACAATTGTCATGAATTGGGATATATTGTCAAACGCTAATGGTATAAAACTATAGGTAAGGTTCCAATACAAAATAGAGTCAATGCAATACATATCTTTATATTGGGGTCCGCGCCTAGCTAAAAAAAAAGCGGCCAAGTGCGACAGTGCGAGTCGGACTCGCACATGTAGGGTTCCGTAAAATAAATTGCGGTTATTATTTAATCGTATGGCGTATTCTATATTGTAGGCTTTGTTATTTTAATATAAATCAACATCCAGGTCGCACAGCCAGTCGATCGCGTCTGAAGATGTCAGGTTAGTGTAGAGGTCCTCCGGGTCGCCTTGCGGTTTACGATTTATGACGTATTTATTAAAAAAAACTACTTACTAGATTTCGTTCAAACCAATTTTCGGTGGAAGTTTGCATGGTAATGTACATTTTTTTAGTTTTATCATTCTCTTATTTTAGAAGTTACAGGGGACACACACACACATTTTACCACTTTGGAAGTGTCTCTCGCGCAAAATAATCAGTTTAGAAAAAAAATATCTTAGAAACCTCAATATCATTTTTGAAGACCTATCCATAGATACCCCACACGTATGGTTTGATGTTTTTTTTTTTTTTGAGTTTCAGTTCTGAGTATGGGGAACCCCCATAATTTAATGTTTTTTTTCGACACTTGTGTGAAAATCTTAATGCGGTTCACAGAATACATCTACTTACCAAGTTTCAACCGTATAGCTCTTATAGTTTTGGAAAAAGTGGCTGTGACATACGGACGGACAGACAGGCAGACAGACATGACGAATCTATAAGGGTTCCGTTTTTTGCCATTTGGCTACGGAACCCTAAAAAATACACACAGTAAGTAATTTTCTCTCTCCATTGGACCCTTATTAAAAAAATTGCGTAATATCTATGCAGTAAAATAAAACCTGAATGATAAATTAATAACTTAGAGCATATTAATAATTCCAGTATTATTCCCAAAATTAAAAAAAAAACTCGATCACTGTCAATCACATCACGGCACTTTTCTAAATATTTGTGATTTAAGTCAAATTTAAAGTATCAAATTTACCTTTCATTTTTTAAATAGTTATTTATTCAATAATATATGTAGTTTGCGTGCCTAATATATTCCTATTATCAAACGCGCGGCCTTCTGCCACGTAATCACTATTGTAGATGACAAATTAATAAGACCAAACCAACTATTCTCGGGATCGATTTTAACGTCCTACAATGTCGCATCCCCTTGAGAACTATAAAGTAGAGAGCTTGGATAGCACGGGCATGGTTATCCCAGTGTCCAAAGGCACTTATTTCAACACCAATTGGGTACCAAAGGAGGTACCATTATGTCCATACGATATGCTGTACCACCCACCCGACTATAACCCAAAGGCCGCGCGGTCCGATCGACAAGAGCCTAAAATCATTAGGAAGAATATTTGGGTCCAGGTACAGTCGGATAATTTTTTTGTCGCTATTCTGTCCCAGCAGCCAGTATAGTAAGTTATATAGTATGGAGCAGACATCCCCTAGCATAAGTTGGCGCATGTTAAACTACTCTCGTGGGATTGGCGGGCACCGCGGGCGTGCGGGCGCCGCGCGGGCGGGCGTATAGCCGCGGGCGTGCGGGTGCCGCGCGGGCGGGCGTATAGCCGCGGGCGGGCGGGCGCCGCGGGCGGTCGGTTGCTATATTGTATGTACTAAACTCCAAGATGGCGGCCTGATGGATGATAATAAATAATATTAGTGGACAATCTTACACAAATCGAACTAGCCCATACATAGTAAGCTCAATAAGGCTTGTGTTATGTGTACTAGAAGACGATATACGTCATCAATCATCATCATCATCATATCAGCCGAAAGACATCCACTGCTCGACATAGACCTCCCCCAAAGACTGCCACAATGGCCGGTCCTGCGCCACCCGCATCCAGCGGACTCCCGCGACCTTTACCAGGTCATCAGTCCACCTTGTGGGGGGCCTACCCACGCCGCGCCTTCCGGTACGTGTATACGTAATAAATATAAATACTTGTATATATTACTTAAATATATTTAAGTTTATCGTTATGTATTTAATATATTTTATCCATTTAATAGTATGATTAATAATCAATGATCAATTTATTTTTGTTTTTACACGTGTCTCGGTTTGCCTATATCTCATCTCCGCTCAATTGCTCACAGGTTAGCTGGAAGAAATCCCTCTCAGGGATAAGCTCGCCTTTGTACATATGTCATCTGTTCTTGTAATAATTATTCTGTTGTTGTGTTCTGTTCCATATACAATAAAGAATTTACATACATACATACTTATACATAGAAAACATCCAAGATTTAGAAACAAATATTCATGCTCATCAGCAATGATCGGCGCGACCCGTGCAACACCGCGGGATTCCGAGAAGAAATATTAATATGGACATGATTATAATCCCGTGATATATGTAGTTCGCAAAAATAACTCTATTGAGAGGTAATAAATGTATTTGTAAATAGAAGTCAGAATATTCAATAAACTCAAAAATTGTATAATTTTTCGTTAAAGAATATTTTTTTATATTGCGTAAAATATTAAGTGCACAGTGCATTGTATGAGTTCATAATTACATAGTTTTGTACCTACTTATTATTTTACTTTGTGATTAATGATTAAATGTACTAACCTATTTTGAAATTCATGTTTTTTTTATTTTATGGTAAAAATCATTTATCTTATCCACGTTATATACTTAACTGAAATGAGAAAATAATTGTCTTCCTTTACCGACTCGAATTCCGGAATCCCGGGGAATATCCATATTAACATAATGATTGAGGCCATTGACACCGTGTTCACACAAATATTTGCCCTTACCGGGATTCGAACCCAGGACCTTCAGCTCCTTAGGCAGCGTCACTCACTACCCACTGGCCACTAGGCTAACCGATCGTCAAAAGATGACAAGAAAATGTTCTAGTCTACGAGTAACTGAACCTATGTATACTTAGGTACCTACTAATAGTAGGTAAGCCTAATGCAATTATACAACCCATAAAACCATAAAGCAACAGTGACAGAAAAAGGGTCAATGCATCCACTTGTATTTTACTCAAGGAAGTCAACGCAAAGGCAATAAAGGCATCATAACGGGAGCAACAAGTCTACTGCCCATCTGATCGTTATCGAATAGTAAGCCTCGCTATTTTTAACGTGATACCTGCGGAATAATTTGTTTTGAAATTTTGCAGGAATTCCACAAAGGCATACCTTCAACGACGCATTTTACCCTTGGCCGACCGAAGTGGAAGATCGCAGACGTCCCCACTAAAGAATTTGTTAGAACACAAGGTACGTAACGTAACCCTTTCGTACCCAATCTTTGAGAGGCAGAGGTTAACCTTGCGCTAAACCAATCGGTAGGTAAGGCGCGACCAAAAGTCCGAGCGCGAGTGAATACGGGTCTTAAGAGGACATTCATGTGCACACTAGCGCCACTGATAAATAATGTTATTATTTAAATTTAACGATAGATATTTAAAAAAGGAAGCCGCTATGCACTGTATTTTGTATTTAAGTATCTTCTGAATACATCATAACAGTCTTTACGTTGCTGGATTCGTCAATCTATGCGCCCAAACTTAAAACGGCCCTTTTTCATCTGAGTTCATAGATCGATGAATCCAGCAACATAAAAACTAGTTTGAGGTACTTAAATACGGAAAACAGTGCGGCCTCCTTTTTTAGGGTTCCGTACTCAAAGAGTAAAACCGGACCCTATTACTAAGACTTCGCTGTCCGTCCGTCCGTCCGTCCGTCCGTCCGTCCGTCTGTCTGTCTGTCACCAGGCTGTATCTCAAGAACCGTGATAGGTAGAGAGTTGAAATTTTCACAGATAATGTATTTCTGTTGCCGCTATTATTATTAATTTATTTGTCTCAGGCAACAAGGCCCATATTTACAAATACCTTACAGACTAACATAAGTGTCAATATACAAAAATTATAACCAACCATTAAAATATAATCAATAAAACAAAAACATGTCAAATTTAGAATTAGAATAATATATAGGTGTTAGTAACATTATTTTACATATAGTGTTAGTACTTAACCATTATGGAATGGAGCTTAGTGCAGTCGTTTAGGTAAGCCCCATCCCACCTAGTGTTGTAAAAGACTCGAGTTCTAGAGTCCTGATTGAGGAGACTCTACTCAAATATACGGGACTCGGGGAACTCGAAGACTCCCGAGTCTAGAGTCCAGTCGAGCGTGAGTCATCTGTCCGACGACTTGAGTCTCTAAAACCACTCGAGTTTTCAAACAAACTCCAGTCCATGAGTTTCCAAATTAAATACAGAGTTAAGTTAGCAATACAATACGAACGAATCCGAAGTCAGAATCGGAAAAAATAGGCGCCATATTGTTTTCTTACACGCTTTTATTTAACTTGCACTGTTCGTATGTATGTAAATACGAGTATGTAAGCTGTCCGTCAAAATTTGCAATCCATTTTCAGTCACTTTCCGTTATCCGATTGAGCTGAAATTTAGAATATTTATGTATGTTTGGTGACAATGGAATACTTTGTCACCATTTAGCTGATCTGATGCTGAAACCGGAAGATGGTCACTGGAACTCTATGATAGAAATTGTTATGATATTCGTGGTTGGGCTTGTTTGTTTTGTTTTCGTCAGCACTTACCATTGCACATGATGGCGAGGGTCTCATGATGGAGCCAGAAGATGGCCACTGGAACTCTATGACGGAAAGTGTTATGATAGTCAAGTGTGGGCTCGTTTTCTTTGTTATCGTCAGAACTTACCATTGCACATGATGGCGAGGGTCTCATGATGGAGCCGGAAGATGGCCAATGGAACTCTATGACAGAAAGTGCTATGATAATCGAGTTTGGGCTCGTTTGTTTTGTTTTCGTCAGCACTTACCATTGCACATGATGGCGAGGGTCTCATGATGGAGCCTGAAGATGAACATTGGATTCTTTTTTTAGTCTAGTATTATATAGTGGTCAAATCATTGGTTTTGATTCTGATAAGGGCGTAATTGTCAGAAATCGATACAATTTATGAATTTATAACCGAAATAAAACATATTATGAAAAAATTATCAAAACATGGCAACAAATTCCAAAGTTAAAAATCAATATCTAATTTGAAAAATAGCACGTAAAAAAATATTTTTAAAAGCCTTGTTCAAAATGAGAACTAAAAAGTAAAAAAATATTCATATTTTAATGGCATTAATCACTTGGCCCTTGATCGCGTTGGATAGACGGACATCATTCGTGGTTGTAATAAAGTTTTAAAAGCTTAAGACACTGCAGTACAGTCACTTCTATCACTATCAGGCCTTTAAATAGCGCTTTTTCGCATAGCTCTATCGTTTACAACGTTATTTTTCCTTTAGGCTTTTTAAAGCGTTATACTTAGAACGATATTTGACGCGCTGTATAGCGGTATCCATTATAACGTTATAAATCTAAATAAAAGCAATACTTTTGTGAGCGATATACCTAATAACTATAATAACGTTATAGGCTACCCCTTTCTCGCATTCAGTTTCGCCTACTCGAGCACGACTCGCAGTTTAAAAAGATATTATAACGTTATTCGACCGTATTTTATTATGTTATGATATTCATTCTGTTATGATATTTATATCGTTATGTTACTGATTTTGGTACAACGATATTGTTTAACACTAACGAAATATATCGTTATGATATCGCTTTTTTCATAAAACGTTTTATATGATATTGACAGCTCAGCTACATGAACGTCGTTTTTGCATGGTTTACTTTGTATTCTTAACTTATAAGGCACGGTTAAAAACCGGCTTCACAAGGTTGTTCAAAACGCTTCGTCTATTTTTTTTTGTCTGATATCTCTTTCTGAAATATACGATCAATGTTACCGAGACGATTGATGTTTAGATTTATCTTTTTGTAGATATTTTTACACACCTACCTACCTACTATAATTTTAAATTGTATAGTGCTTTGGTTCCTTGCTGTAAAACTGTATGCAAATTTTGTATGAAATACTTAAAATAAATTTTGGAATTCAATATTAAATAAAAAATAAATAAAATATATTTATTTACAGACAATAGAAAAAAAAACTTAATGACCTATGTTAGTAGAATAAAACATTAATTAGTTTACAATTTAAAAGCCAGACTTGGCAGCCTCAACGAAGTATATTAACATCATTGTTGGAATGTGCAACTTTTTGGATTATAAAATGGACATCGTTTTTATTCTGCACCCTCTATTACCCAGAAATTGACACCCATGGCGACTGTTAAGAAAAAGGCCATGTTCAACATTTTGGATTCCAAAATTGACATAATTATAGGAATCTGCACCCTCAAATACCCTAAAAGTGACATCTGTTTTAGTAGTTTTAGATTCCAAAATGGACATCAGTTTTGGATTCTGCTGCCTCGAATACCCAGAAAGTGACACCCATGACGACTTTTAGGGAAAAAGCCATGTCCGCCATTTTGGATTCCAAAATGGACATCATTTTTGGAATCTACAACCTCGAATACCCAAAAAGTGCCACCCATGACGATTTTTCGGAAAAAAGCCATGTCCACCATTTTGGATTCCAAAATGGACATCATTTTTGGAATCTACACCCTCGAATACCCGATAAGTGACACTCATGACGATTTTTCGGAAAAAAGCTATGTCCGCCATTTTGGATTCCAAAATGGACATCATTTTTGGAATCTATACCCTCGAATACCCGGAAAGTGACACCCATGACGATTTTTCGGAAAAAAACCATGTCCGCCATTTTGGATTTCAAAATGGACATCATTTTTGGAATCTACACCCTTGAATACCCGGAAAGTGACACCCATGACGATTTTTCGGAAAAAAGCCATGTCCGCCATTTTGGATTCCAAAATGGACATCATTTTTGGAATCGACACCCTTGAATACCTGGAAAGTGACACCCATGATGACTTTTAGGAAAAAAGCCATGTCTGCCATTTTAGATTCCAAAATGGACATCATTTTTGGAATCTACACCCTTGACTACCCAGAAAGTGACACCATGAAGACTTTGAGGAAAAAAGCCATGTCCACCATTTTGGATTCCAAAATGGACATCAGTTTTGGAATCTGCACCCTCGACATCCCCGACACATGACGATTGGTGTGACCCATGAGTTTGATTCAGACCTTAAGCCTCTTACAGATGGGCGCGGCCTGCGGTGGCGGTCAATAGTAATTCAAATTATTAATAGAGTAGTATGCAAGTATTGCATACTATTACTTATCTCTAAACCGTGAAACAACTAGGTATCTTGGAACTCGGAGCTCAGTCCAAAAAAGGACTCAGCCGCGAAAAGAGACTCGAGTCTTGATGTCACGCTCGTTTAGTTTGCTAGACTCACTCAGCAAGAAGTCTTGCAAAATGTGGAGTCTTGAAATATTGAGCCGAGTTTCGTTTTTGGACTCCGAGTCTTATTATGAAGACTCAGAGAACTCGAGTCTTTTACAACACTAATAGTGTTGTAAAAGACTCGAGTTCTAGAGTCCTGATTGAGGAGACTCTACTCAAATATACGGGACTCGGGGAACTCGAAGACTCCCGAGTCTAGAGTCCAGTCGAGCGTGAGTCATCTGTCCGACGACTTGAGTCTCTAAAACCACTCGAGTTTTCAAACAAACTCCAGTCCATGAGTTTCCAAATTAAATACAGAGTTAAGTTAGCAATACAATACGAACGAATCCGAAGTCAGAATCGGAAAAAATAGGCGCCATATTGTTTTCTTACACGCTTTTATTTAACTTGCACTGTTCGTATGTATGTAAATACGAGTATGTAAGCTGTCCGTCAAAATTTGCAATCCATTTTCAGTCACTTTCCGTTATCCGATTGAGCTGAAATTTAGAATATTTATGTATGTTTGGTGACAATGGAATACTTTGTCACCATTTAGCTGATCTGATGCTGAAACCGGAAGATGGTCACTGGAACTCTATGATAGAAATTGTTATGATATTCGTGGTTGGGCTTGTTTGTTTTGTTTTCGTCAGCACTTACCATTGCACATGATGGCGAGGGTCTCATGATGGAGCCAGAAGATGGCCACTGGAACTCTATGACGGAAAGTGTTATGATAGTCAAGTGTGGGCTCGTTTTCTTTGTTATCGTCAGAACTTACCATTGCACATGATGGCGAGGGTCTCATGATGGAGCCGGAAGATGGCCAATGGAACTCTATGACAGAAAGTGCTATGATAATCGAGTTTGGGCTCGTTTGTTTTGTTTTCGTCAGCACTTACCATTGCACATGATGGCGAGGGTCTCATGATGGAGCCTGAAGATGAACATTGGATTCTTTTTTTAGTCTAGTATTATATAGTGGTCAAATCATTGGTTTTGATTCTGATAAGGGCGTAATTGTCAGAAATCGATACAATTTATGAATTTATAACCGAAATAAAACATATTATGAAAAAATTATCAAAACATGGCAACAAATTCCAAAGTTAAAAATCAATATCTAATTTGAAAAATAGCACGTAAAAAAATATTTTTAAAAGCCTTGTTCAAAATGAGAACTAAAAAGTAAAAAAATATTCATATTTTAATGGCATTAATCACTTGGCCCTTGATCGCGTTGGATAGACGGACATCATTCGTGGTTGTAATAAAGTTTTAAAAGCTTAAGACACTGCAGTACAGTCACTTCTATCACTATCAGGCCTTTAAATAGCGCTTTTTCGCATAGCTCTATCGTTTACAACGTTATTTTTCCTTTAGGCTTTTTAAAGCGTTATACTTAGAACGATATTTGACGCGCTGTATAGCGGTATCCATTATAACGTTATAAATCTAAATAAAAGCAATACTTTTGTGAGCGATATACCTAATAACTATAATAACGTTATAGGCTACCCCTTTCTCGCATTCAGTTTCGCCTACTCGAGCACGACTCGCAGTTTAAAAAGATATTATAACGTTATTCGACCGTATTTTATTATGTTATGATATTCATTCTGTTATGATATTTATATCGTTATGTTACTGATTTTGGTACAACGATATTGTTTAACACTAACGAAATATATCGTTATGATATCGCTTTTTTCATAAAACGTTTTATATGATATTGACAGCTCAGCTACATGAACGTCGTTTTTGCATGGTTTACTTTGTATTCTTAACTTATAAGGCACGGTTAAAAACCGGCTTCACAAGGTTGTTCAAAACGCTTCGTCTATTTTTTTTTGTCTGATATCTCTTTCTGAAATATACGATCAATGTTACCGAGACGATTGATGTTTAGATTTATCTTTTTGTAGATATTTTTACACACCTACCTACCTACTATAATTTTAAATTGTATAGTGCTTTGGTTCCTTGCTGTAAAACTGTATGCAAATTTTGTATGAAATACTTAAAATAAATTTTGGAATTCAATATTAAATAAAAAATAAATAAAATATATTTATTTACAGACAATAGAAAAAAAAACTTAATGACCTATGTTAGTAGAATAAAACATTAATTAGTTTACAATTTAAAAGCCAGACTTGGCAGCCTCAACGAAGTATATTAACATCATTGTTGGAATGTGCAACTTTTTGGATTATAAAATGGACATCGTTTTTATTCTGCACCCTCTATTACCCAGAAATTGACACCCATGGCGACTGTTAAGAAAAAGGCCATGTTCAACATTTTGGATTCCAAAATTGACATAATTATAGGAATCTGCACCCTCAAATACCCTAAAAGTGACATCTGTTTTAGTAGTTTTAGATTCCAAAATGGACATCAGTTTTGGATTCTGCTGCCTCGAATACCCAGAAAGTGACACCCATGACGACTTTTAGGGAAAAAGCCATGTCCGCCATTTTG